>OZ026523.1:44889906-45544906 GCA_964019695.1 Loripinus fragilis | reverse complement strand
CATGTATGTGTCAACTGGATAGTATTTTATTGGCACATGAACATTAAACTGAAGAGCGTTTAATTGGCACATGAATGTCCAAATGGATAGCATTTAATTGGCATATGAATGTCCAACTGGATAGCATTTAATTGGCATATGAATGTCCAACTAGATAGCATATAATTTGCACATGTATGTCCAACTGGAAAGCATTTAATTGACACATAAATGTCCAACCGTAAGCATTTAATTGGTACATGAAGGTCACTCTGGATAGTATTTAATATGACTATAAATGTGGCATAAGAGGGGGCAAATTTGCTCGCAGGTGCATTTATACACTTAAGAGCAAATTTACAACAAATTTTGCCTTTAAACTAGGCTTTAGGCATTCTACAGCAAGGCAGTATATATGCAAATCATTCATGAAATATTCTACAACTGTTACAACGACTACTACAACTGCTGCTAAAGTCATCGCTACTACTTCCCTAGATACTCAATCATCAACTCTGTAATATCCCTTGTTTATTTGCTAACTAATACCTCCTAGCTAACGAAATTCTTGATTACCTGTTGAAAAATCAACTTGTTTAGATACATAACTTTTCCTGTGAAGTGTTACTAGATCAAAGCCACAGGCGGTTAAGCAGTCATATAATCCTTCCAAGAAACTAGCAATTATATTTACATTCAAAATGAGCATTATTTTTACATTTATCATCCGGAAAGCTACTATGCAAACAAAAAAATACAAGCTGTATAGTGATGAGGAAATAGCGAGAGTGAAGCATTGGATGACAGATGAAGAGAGATTGGTAAATCAAAGAGCTATAAAAAAAGGATTAGGTAATAGACTTCAAGAAAAAAAGTGATAAGTGTGTCAACATGGAAAAAAGGGGCTTCAACTCTTTCAGACCACCAAATTTCATTTTTAAAACCTTTCCAACAAAATGCTTGCTAGCATCAGGCCTAATCTGGATCAAAACTGTTGGACACTTTGACGATACTCCTGAATGAATTTTTTTGAAAAAGTTGATTTTGAAAAAAATTGCAGGCGACAAAAAGACATGCAAAATTAACCCAGAAGGCAAAAGATAAAATGAATGACTACTGTGCCGTCAGAAATTCAGTGGACATTGTTTTTCTTTTTTAAAATGTCTTTACCAATATCATTTCGGACTGAAATTTTGCACATGCATATAATATATCACCGCCTAAAATACAAAGGCATGATTGGAAAATAAGTCTGGAATCTCTTGTAAAATAAAATAACTTAGTCGATTTAGAAAACTCCTCATTTTCCCTCAATGTATTTCATATGGGTAACATGTGGTTTATACAGTTCAATGATTACCATATTTATTTTCGTATATCAGGTTGTATGATAAAGAAACGGTCACCAGCAGGATAACTGTTGGTGTGTCTACATACACACTGCAAATGCTTTGAATATACTGCGCAAATAACTATTCTGTCTGAGTTATATCATATTTCACAAAGATCAAATTTCGCATCTTGCATGGTAAAATGACATATAGCAATTGGACTGCGACTGAGAAAAACTATCTTCGGTGATTTGTAAAACAAAGGCGCAGACCAGACTGTGCATCCACGCAGTCTCATCAGCAACGTTGTTATCTGCTTTTTGGAAGAATCATATCTAGACTTGCTTCGAGCGAAACTTCAATTTTCTAGCTAGCCTGTTTAGCCGAGGAGACTGGTTTGAGACTCGCTTTGTCGGAAACCCAGAAGACAGGTTTTCTCGTGTCACAGCCTCATATATTTCTAAAGCTTGCTCGACAGCTCTAGGACAAATATTACAAGAGCAACAGATAATAATATTCAAAAATAATAAGGAGGCTGTTCATCAGATATATTAACGGGGGTCACATTATTTGGCTGCGCTCTACATCAACTTATACACAAGCCTTTCATAACTACAGCCCACAGAGCAGGGGAACTGTGGGACTTTGATTTCTGGTTGCAGGTCCCTGGTATGACCCTGTACTAGCAGCTACTTTGCCCGGCTGGCGGGTGGTTACAAATGACTGGTTTGAATAATTTATTTCGCCTTTATGCACTAGTCATTTGTGACCACTGCCCCCAGCCCATAGGAATGTTGAGGACTTTGACTTCGTGCCTGCAGTTCCCCATAGTAACCACCACAGTAACCACCACACTGTGGGGACAGCTAGCTGGCAAAAATATGTCAGTTCTCCCCCACAGTCTGTTATTATACTGCACTGCCATAATTGTCTATGTCCATTAAACACCTATATTTCCTCTGCATTATAAAGACAATGTAAAAGTAAAATCACAGCACATTTGCAAGACTATCTCCGCCCTGCTCAAGGGTTTGGGTGAAGCCCAGAGGGGAGGGGGGGGGGTACTCTATTTTCATACATACATAGGCTCAGGTCACTTTTTTAGGTTCAACATTTTGAATTAATTTCAACATTTTTGGGGGTTTTCAGAAAAATGAATAATTTTTGGGGTATGAAGATTTTGTGGATATTTTTTTTTTTTTTTGGGGGGGGGGGGGGGGGGTCATCACAAAATTGGACTATATGTAGGATTCATTTTTAAGCATTTTAGGGTCTTTTCTTAAGATCAAGGTACAGAATGAGGGATATTTTTTGGGGTTGCTAAAATTTCAAATATTGTGTTGGGGGTGCTTGAAATTCCTGATATTTTTGGTGGTGAACGGTAGATGCTGGGCCCGAGCCTACATATGATGAAAAAATGAGAGTACCCCCCCCCCCCCTGGGGGTGAAGCAGTGGTTGCAAATGACTGGTGCATTATTTATAGCCTATGATGCATTTCACATGAAAATTTAGTTCTCAGAAGATCAAGATTTTGATTTGAGAAACAAGGAAACACAGCGATTCATTTCATAGTGCACGGGTACCCACTGGGTAGGCCTCAATATTTTCTTGTATGCCATAATTCTGTGAGCCCAAACTATAGCCATAGTTTGCATTTGGTGGTACTATTTTGATATAATAAGAAACCCTTCTCCTAACAACGTTACTTCGTCTTACAAAACTGTATAATTATTCACCGATAGCCAACTAAAGCAGTGATCCGTACAAAGGTGCGTTTAGGGTAAATCAAACAAGGCAAATTCGACGAATTTATATCCCCCAACGAAGGGTTATTTGAGAGAAACATGTAAATCACAAAACATAAATCCCATTTATCTAACCCTTAGTTCACCTACAGTATCATTCAGATCATAAAAAATGCCTGTCAAGTATGTTTTAGTGCTTAGTTCAATAAAAAATATACTTACATCTGCACAATTTCAATATCTGACCTTTAAACCCAACCCCAGAGGTCAAGATTGTGTGCAAATTCAAAGTGTTACATTGCATGTAGGTCTACACTTCTTCCACTTTACTTTGATATGCAACATGACCACTTTTAGAAAAGAACGAAAAAATGACCTTTTGACCCCACCCCAGGGGTCGTTGGTGTGTGTAATGATAGCATACTTGCTTTCATTGTGCTCTGTGCTCAATTCCCTTTAATTTGATATGCAACATGACTACTTTCAGTAAAAGATACAGTTTGACCTTTTGACCCCACCCCCTGGGTCAAGGGTGTGTCTGTGGGCAAAATATTTGCTACCATGTTGCTGCCAGCATCGTCAGCTTTAATTTGATATGCAACATGACTACTTTCAGAAAAATATATAGTTTGACCTTTTGACCCCACCCCTGGGTTGAGGGTGTGTCTGTGGGCAAAATATTTGCTACCATGTTGCTGCCAGCGTTGTCAGCTTTAATTTGATATGCAACATGACCATATTCTGAAAAAGTTTAATTTTGGCCTCAGCCCCATCCCCTTAGTCCACCCAAGGGGCTCGGACCAAGGCCTTCAAATTGAAATCCGGTTTGATATGTTTCATATCTATTGCAACTCTGCCTGCATGCAAAATTTCAGCAAAAAAATATTAATAATTGCCTTAGTTATTGCGAAATTTAAATATTTGACCTTTGACCCCTTAGGTGGGGTCAAAGGGGGTGGGGTATAACTTTGACACTGCCATTCTTATCTACAGGCATTTGGCAATCATGGTCCATAGTGAGAAGTTGTTCAATATAATAGTTTTGATGAAATGTGAAGATCATCACACAAAAAAGCTAATATAGGTTTTGCCTTATAATTGCCCATACTTAAACAAGGGCAATAACTCAAGTGTTAAGGGGTCGATCTTGACCAAACTTATAGGATATCGAGAGTCCATGGTACTTATCATTTGTACCAAGAATGAATTAAATCTGACCAATAGGTACTGAGATATGGATCCGGACGGATGGACGGACGGACGGACGGAATGGACGACGCCAAAACAATATCCCTCCGACTTCGTCGTGGGATAAAAATGCAGGTGCTCAAATGAGGACAAATTCCATCATATCACAGCCCATTTGGCAATACCTTTTGTAATGAGAAAAATATCACCAATTAGGGGGCGTATAGATGAATTAAATACTGATGTTTATTGTATGGTTAGTCTGCACATATAAAAATAAACGCAAAAAAGCGATGTTCACTGAATTCCTGTACGCACTATAGTGTGCATTTGGGGTTGAACAAAAATAATTGCACGGTCATGTATACCATTTTTTTTTATTTGGTTTGATTCTTTACGTCCCAGTCAACAGCAATGGTCATGTCGGGTTGGTCAATTCACCTAACCACACTTTTTCCTGGGCAAGCTTGACTAAGCAGTTAACCAGTACTTCTTGTACATACTTTTGCTTGTTACTGACAACAGCCCTTCTTGAATCAGCGGAAGGGAGGAGAATGACCGTAGAAATTATTTCATGATCAATCTCCACTAAAGTATGGGACAGGGCCGGACGGGGCCATCGCTGATCGTAAACATAAAAGAATATTATGTGTAGTCCCAGGTTTGGCAAATGGGACTTACCCAATAGTGACATTGAGCATGTGCAGCACAGCGCATGTGTGCAAGCCTTTTGTTGTTTTCCCCATACAACAATGGACACTGGATGTAAAGGCAAAGTGGGTCAATCCATTGCATAGAGGGGGGGAGAGCGAAGGCTTATTAGACCCTGTACATAACAGCCATCGTTGCTTTTTTTTATTTAAATAGGAGCTGTGAAATCTGAATTTGTCCCTGAGAAGTTGTGATTTCATGTCTAAAGAATATATGACCATGCTGTCTATGGACTAACCTGGTTTAGACTATATTCTATAAGAGTCTGTGAAAAAGAGTCTAACTGCAAGTTTTCTTCGATACATATCAAACAAAATGATTAAATATCTATTAGGTTATTTTTGATTAACTACGGCCAAATCCAAATTGCATTTTTAAAAAAAATCACCATTACAATCGTTTTTATCAATATTTGAGTGAATAAATTTCAGGGAGTCAATGACGCATTGACACCACATCGCTTTTATTTGTACTTTCGATTTCAAATGCAAAGATAAATGCACAAAAATATGATCGATTTCTACATTCTTCGGTGAGTTGATAACTTTATCATCTTCATCATTCAAAACTGGGGGGGGGAATATGCTTGGAAAATTTCTCTAGCCCTCATCCAATGTGCTAAAGCAACCACTGAGTAGAAAATATACAAGTGCTGATTCTATCTTTCTATCTTCATGCTGGGTAATTTTCATGCTTTTTCTTTCAGGAACTATCAGAGTGTCAGGCAGACAACAAAAAAGCATGCAAGAGTTACCCAGGATGCAAAGAGGTCATGCGGATACTGGCAATGGTTTCCGGGATTTAAGCCTTTGCATACTGGGTAATATTTTATGCTTTTGTTGTCTTCTGATGACTTTTCAAATTTTCTCCTTTTTTTTCAAAAAAATTTCAGGAAGACTATCAGAATGTCAAGCAGTTTGGATCCAGATCGGAACCCACATTTTGTTGGGCCTGATCTGGGTCCAATCTGTTAGCAAAGGTTATCAGCAGACGACAAGTCGCTGCTAGAGAGGAAAGAGTTAGCCCTTAAATTTCCAATGATGGAGTTTCTATTACTGGATAACCAAAGTATCTGGGCTCTTGATTATGAACTATTGGGATCCTGTCCTCAGCTATCCGCACAGTCTTTCCTAATGAGTCCTCCTCCTGCAAAACAATAAAAAGCCCCTTCCCCTACTAATGTGAAAGCCTGTTTAAACTCCTTTTCATAGAGCATGGTATGTAACTTACCACATGTCAATTAATTTAACTCTCCAGGAGTAGTCTTTCTTTTATTGCACAACTGTATGCTCAGGTGCCTAATTTTGAATTCAGTATTATCACTCCAGTGCTAATACAAAAGTGAGGTATAATTCCAAGCCAAACCAGAGGTGGGGGGGGGGGCATCCTATTTACCTACTGGGAGTCAAACAGGGCTTTCACAGGGCTTTAATCGAGAAATATGAAGCTGCAGTTCTAGTTTTGTACTAGGGGTTTGTAAAGTCACAAGTCAGTGAGTCCATAGCCACCGAGGGGCAGTGGTTACACAAGACTGGTACATTAGGCCATAGGTTAAGATAAATACAATTTTTGGGTGCTCATTGACACAGTTCTTTTGAGTATTCACAACATATGTTTTGATTGTAGTGGATCACTAGACATTGCTGTACAGTCAAACCTGCTGTTGCGGCCACCTCTATTAAGCGTGACCCTGCCTTAAGTGGCCATTTTAGAGCCCCCAAAACAATTTTGAATGCAAATGCACCTTTATTAAGCATGCACCTGTCCAACGCGGCCAGCGGTTGGCGAAATTCGCCCCCAAGCACTGAAATTGTGTCTTTAAACGGCCAATTTCTATGCGTTGATGCGGCCAGTTTCGATTAAATTTTATTGATTAACTTTTTTGCACTGATCGTATGCTTGGTGCAATTAAACTCCCCAGCAATGGTGTCTCCCAGATTAAATTCTTCAACGGCCGCTACCCTATGTCGAGGTAATTGGGCCCAACTATTTGAAAGTTTGTGGTACAGTCCAACCACAACGGGGCCGAACTCAACTAAGTTCAAGTGTTTACCCTAATCAAACACTAGGACATGGTTCAGGAAACCAGCACATATACATTAAAAACGGCATCGACAGTAATCGAAAACTTGAATACGCTAAACGAACACCACTTGTTGATTTTTTTTTTGTAAGCGGGTAACCAGTCGTAAAGTCAGTCAGCTGATAAAATTGTCGACATCAAAGCATTTTGCCGCTGCCAAAGTTCATTCATCCATACCGTGACCGATGTTTAACGGTAAATGTGTGAAAATCTAAATGCAAAGTAATACTCTTTGCTGGAGGCATATACTTACTACACAAGGATGCAAACTTTGCTAAAAGTCAACAAGCAATAGCTTTTGAGAAAAAAAAATATTTTTGAGTAACAAAATTTGAACCTTTTTTCCGATTCTTTTTCACCTGAATAAAGGAGCTCTAGGGATAAGGCGTATATTTTCCCTAGTTGACATGATTACAAAACCTTAATTTTCAAATTGCCCTAATGTTTTTAAAATTGGTCTGTTCCGGTAGTAAAATATGCATAGAAAGCATAAAAATAGGTTTCAAAACGATTCATCATTTACAAAACCGTTAAACTTGCGCCTTCTACTCCCACCCCTCATTTTACGTCTTTAGACTGGGTGCCGCTTAGACGAGAGTTTTAGTAAATCCTTTGCAGGTTTTCAAAAAGTAAAAGTGCTAAAATATTAAGGATAAAGGTGCCCTTCCTTTTCGAAACTTTGCGGTATTCCTTCTGCGCATGCGTACGAAATATACTTAAAATTGTGACGTTTGTCATTGAAAAGATGAAACTGGCGTCTTTCAGTTTGTTTTTAGATGATTTCCCCCTCTAGACCCAAGATGCCCTTTGGACAACTAAATGTCGCTATACAAATATATAACATATGTAAAGGGCGTCTTGGGTCTAGGGGGGGAAAGGGGTTGTTTAAGCGAAAGAAGACATCAAATATCTGACAAAAATAGACCACTTTGCAAGATGGTCATTTTTATTGTACATCAACTGTATAAATAGTTTTACTGTACATAGCGTGATAGGACGATTGGTACCCTTGTTTAACGGTCTAGTTCTCATATATGTTACTGAATAACAAGTACAGTTGATGATCGAAATAAATTCTCATTCAATAAGAAGTAGATTTATTACATGCATTATGGAAATCCGTTTTAAATATACAAATTCGGGGGCAATGGTGCATCGACAGCCCGTCTATATATATTTCTTGAATGTGCCTAGTTTCTCCAGTTGTTATTTCAACAAAATAAAACGAACGTCTCGTTTAGGGAGACTGCTCGCCTTATCGCTAGAAATTCTTTACACTTATAATGTTCAGTAGTACGATGGCCATTAAAGATGCATTAGCTTATCAAAATCAAGTTTTAGCTTCTAGAAAAAATATTAGCAATGCTATCTAATCTTTTGACATACACAGGACTCTTTAGACTGAATGGACATGATTTTGTTTATTTCATATTTTGTTATGTTTTTTTTTCATTTATATATTTTATGAAGAAATGCAATACATGCAGCAGTGTAGACCTTATTCTTTATACTTTACAACTCTTTATTATATGGGTATCCTCAACTCGGAGCCAATATTCTTTCGATTCCTCAATCATATGGCCATCTTAGCTGAACCTCTATTAAGCAGCCACCTGTCTTAAGCAAGCGATTTTGGATTATCCCTTGACTGCTTGCTTAAGACAGGTTTTACTGTATATAGAAGTTGTGGACTTCATGGATTCAGAAGAATTGTTTTAGTTTTTCCCATTATAAGACTATGTGATCAATTGATCCCTAAAGCGTGGCCAGTTTGGACCCTAGAAGCTTGACTCCCAGGCAGGATTTATGTAGTGCACCACTAGACATTGCTGTACATTAACCCTTAAAGCCCCAAGAAAAAAAATGAATCTGAAAATGTCATCTGCTGAAGTCGTCTGCTGCAAATAATTACCTAGCATTACTGACAAATTAAGTATAGAAGCAAACAGCGTGGACCCAGAACAGACTGTGAGCAGTCTGATCTTGGTCCACACTGTTTGCCATAGAGGCGTCTTAAGCATTTCAGCAGACGAGAAAAGTGCAGACGACTTTTGTTGCGATTGGCGGATTAAGGGTTAAATATCTAAGTTGTGGACTTCATGGTTTCAGAGAAGAAGATTTTTGAAGTTTTATCATTATAAGTCTATGGGATCCCGGGGGCCTGACCAATTTTGTATCTAGTAGATAGGGGATTACAAGACTAAGATATAATGTTACATAGAGGATCTTAAATGAGCGCTCATGTTTTATAGAATTTATTATACGAGTTGGGTAAAAGAGATAAAATGTGCAACAAGTTTTGTAAATTCAATGATACAAGAGCATGAATGTTAAATTCTATTATCATATGACATTAAGATTACTTTGAAATCTCATTTCTGCGGCAAAAACGGTACAATTTTGTCATTACATGTATGTAAGCAACGTTTTTATGGACGTCATAACGTTTCCCGAAAATCTGTAAACCACTAGTGGTTTATCGATTTTATTGCATGGCGTTATATCACTCCCAGAGGCCAGGTCACATGATAAATTACTGTATGCTAGATATATAAACTGTAGTTTCAGAGAAAAATATATATATTTTATTTTCTCATTATCATGATTATAGGTCTATGCATGGGAGCTTTATTTTGACATGGCAACCAGAGTTCCAATCCAATCAGCCCAAAAATATTATGCAACTTTAACCCCTACCTTAGTATACTTTACATGAAACTTGATCACAGTTGGCTAACTGACTTTAGAGATATCTTCAAGCCAATAATGGGAATATTCCAGTGGAGTTGGATTAAAGTTGGCCACTAAATACAAGAAGTCATTGTTCATGCCTTACATTAATTATCGCAAAAGCTCACTTTGAGCACTTCATGCTTTAACTTGAAAGCGCCACCTAGAATTTTACAGCAGATGACATTTTCTAATTTTGTCACTTTTCTTAAAGTATAATTCTGAGAATCAGATGTGTCCCCTGGCAAAACCAAAGTCAAAACAAGAGGGCCCTAGGTCGCTCATCTGAGAATGACTGTTTATAAAGGTACAGGAAAGCATAACTCCACACAAAGTCCAGCTATAAATTTTGATAGATCAGCAGTTTCATTAAGACTTTACATGGGTTATGATGACAAAACTAACAGATGTAGAAAGTCAATAAGTAAAACAGGTGACATCCGCGACGGGGCCATTTTTGGCCCAAAGAGGCATAATTTGAACAATCTTGGTAAAGGTTCACAAAATGATGCTACAAACATAATATCAAGGCTCTACTAGGCCTAGTTGTTTCAGACAAAAAAAAAAGTTTTCTCTTTATAAGCCAAAATAATTGACCCATTTGACGGGCCAATTTTGGCCCCAGGGGCATAACTTGATTTAACTCATCTGATAATGGGAAATAAACCCTTTGTATACCGGAACCCCCTAAAAGGGTAGTTTGGTAATCTGCATTTCATCAGGGTCTGCACTGTTTGCTATGATAAATGCAATTTTCAGAGATGAAGTACATATTTATAAGAAAGTCTACCTGTGACCGCTTAAAACATATAAAGGACAATCCCACCCTTATTGAAGCTATCTGTATTGGAAAATCCATCTTCCCAGGATCAAGGGGAAAAACTCTCTACATACAAGATAGCCACACTTGCAAGATTTGTCTCCCTTACAAAGAAATTAAATATTTTTAAATTTGGACAAGTGGTTCAATAGGAGATTTTGTTCATTCTCATCTAGAGCTCTGGCAGCCCATTTGATTGGTGGGGTGGAACCATTTGTGAAATTTTGGTAGAGTGCATCATGAGGAACAATTATGTGAAATTATTTTGAATTTGGACCTGTGGTTCAGGAGGAAATGTAATTTAGCAACTTTTCTTATCTAGAGCTCTGGCAGCACCTAAACTCGAGTTTTTATGTTTTTCACATTGATTTTCGGCGATAACTTTTTTACTATTAATTTTAGCCAACTGTGTTTGCGATGAAAGTTGTAGAGAAAAATTAGCGCCGATTTCTCCAAGAGGTCCGAAGTTTCTGGCACAAACAGATTTTTGTGTACATAGATGAAGATTTTGCAATAAATTGAATTCAGCCCAATTTTCTAAGTCTTTTATTGACAGGTAAACTTCGTAGAGGCGTGACAGAAAGGGTTCGTCTCAAAAGAATATTCACAAGCGGTGTATATACAGTTATTCAACGGTTGTTTATAGCATAATCCTGCCGTATGTAGACTAAGAATGTACCGTGCATATTCAGAATCTACTATGAGCATGATTATTTGTAAGTACAGAAGCTGTGATACCGCGTGACGCGCCATTTTTCTCTTATGCACGTGCTCCTAAACGACAGTTTCGAGATGACCCAACTAGCTTAACGCACGGGCGAATCAGGCGCGATTACCAATATATTTGAACAAGCCATCCATCGCCTTTCTTATTGAATCGGGGCGGTGCAATATAACTTTTTGACTGACATATTTGACTTAATTTATTTGCGCTTTGCTTAAAATTCTCAAAGACTGTATCTATGCGCTGAGTTAATTGCACCATCTACGATGTTAGAACCGCTTGGAGAAGTTTGCGCTAATTTTTCTCTACAACTTTCATCGCGAACACAGTTTACTAAAATCAATAATAAAAAAGTTATCGCCAAAAATCAATGTGAAAAACATAAAAAATCGAGTTTAGGTTCTGTGGAGTGGAACCATTTGTGCAATTTTGGTAGAAGGCATCATGAGGAACAATTCTGTACAATTATTTTGAACTTGGACCACTTCACAAAGTGGAGAGTCCAGTGGTTTATGAGATTTCTTATTAGGAGCTCTGGCAGCCCTCCTGTTCAGTGGAGCGGAACCACTTATGCAATTTTGGAATAGGGCATCATGGGGAACATTCATATTTTAAATTTGGACCAGTGGGTCAGGAGGAGATGCCTTTTAAAGAAAAAGTTCGCGGACGACGGAGGAAGACCGATCACAATAGCTCACATTGAGTTGCTCAGGTGAGCTAAAAAGGGGCAAAACTCAGATGATCGCCAAATTCTAACTTGACCCCTATTCAAAATATGCTAAACTGAATAATTATTTATTGGAAACCAAAAGTATGATGTGGCAGCTGCTGCCAGCACCGACAATGATGTGCATGGAGAAATGATCCCCTTGTGTCTGACATGCTTCGCAGGTGATACAAAAGCAAATAAGGGTTGACATTTCATGTGAATCATCTGCTGGCAGAAGATTCAAATGAAATGTCAAGCCTTATTTCCCTAAAAACCAAGATATCACAAAATATGTTTTCTGCTTCAAACGTGATTGGCACTTCATGCTTACTTGACCTAAAGCCAAAGTTTTGCTTTGTTTGATTTGCGGTTTTACATCAAAGTCAACAGCTATGGTCATGCTGAGACGTTCAGTTAACCTAACCACATTTTTTTCCTGGGCAAGCATGACTTAAAGTGGTTAACCAGTACACAGCGCAGCACATATTTTCTCTTGTAACTGACAACAAACCTTGAATCAGTGAAAGGACGAGAATGACCATAGAAAATATTTCATGATCAATCTCCCTGAAGGTATAGGGGCCCGGCTGGGATCAAACTCGCTACCAGTTCTGGCCTGAGACCAAAAGTACTCACCACTTCTGTAGGTCTGTAAAATCTTGGATTGACCCTGACCAGAACTTCCCCTGTTGCTTTGTTCTTCCCTACTTCACTCACTCCTTCACCTTCCCACCTGTAATGCATTAGCAAATTATTAACCTTTAAAGCTCTAATCACAATAAAAGCTGTCCGCTCTTGTCATTTGCTGAATGTTTTAGAAGCCTCTGCAACAAACAGTGTAGACCCAGATCAGACTGCTCCTTTAGGAGCAGTCTGATCTGGGTACACACTGTGTGCCTCTATACTTACATTAACCAATGATGTTAGCAAATATATACAGCAGATGACTTTAGCAGACAACATTTTCAGATGCATTTTGCAGGCGTTTTAAGGATTAAAATCTAAATTACTAAATAACTCTATGCATGCTGGGTAATTTTTCATGCTATTTTGTCATCTGCTGATTTTTTTTTAAAGTCAACTTTTCCACAAAAGAAATTTCAAGAATACCATCAGTGTCAAAATGTTTGGATCCGGATCTGGCCAGACGTTTTGTCCGGCTTGATCTGGGTCCAAATATGTTTTGCTGCTTTTGCGTTTTAAAGTCTTAAATAAGTGTTTGGCTTTAGAAATGAACATGTTATGCAGAGGAAAATTAGATATTTCTAAGAGATATGACTCACAAAGTATGTCAAAATACTGAATTTTGTGTCAATAAAAATGGTGTTAACAGAGCATCCTGCAGTTTAATACGGAACTTTGTTTTCAACATGTCTACCTATTTCGGGAAGTAAATATAATTGTCAGATTATTTTAGATTTGGAAGAAAATCAATAAAATGTAAGAGGACAGTTGGCATTTTTGCAGAGTGTATGTAACATTTCTTGTTTTACTCAGTATATTAGCACCCTCGGGACGATGGTTAACCACTGTTTGGCAAGCCTTGCTATGCAATATGGTGATCCAGGAAAGGGGCTGTCCTATACACCTCTCACATCCAAGAAAGATTCTTCTTATATTAACACAGGCAGGGAGCGCAGTGGCTAAGTTGTAAAGTGCTTGACTCCAGACCCAGGGGTTGCAGGTTCGAGCCTTACCAGAGTCACTGTGTGTCCTTGAGCAAGATACAGTAATCCTTAGCTTGTTTATAGTAGTGGTTCAACCCAGGAAGACCATCCCCACATGACTGAAAAATTGTTGACTGGGATGTGAAGAATCAAACAAACAAATATTAACACAGGCTGGCTAAACTCTATGACCAGACATTAAGATAAGAATGCGTAATTAAAAATTGATTTTCTTATTTCTCAATGAAAACATATGCTGTGGAAACTCAAAAGAACCATCTCACTGATACGGTTCTTTTGAGTACCCAAAACTAATGTTAAAAATGATGTATAAGTTAATATTCACAACTTAGCGCTTAATTTTTTGGTTTGAGACCATGCTTAAACAAGAGGGCCTGAAGCACTCACCAGAGTTTTGTTTAAAGCTTATATAAAGGTGGGTATTTGTTGATTTGTTTCTTTATGTCCCCAGTCAACAATTTTTCAGTTATGTCGGGACAGGTCTTCCCGAGTTGAACCAGTACTAAGCAAGGATAAATGTGTCTTGCTCCAGGACACAACACAGTGACACCAGTGAGGCTCTAACCTGCCGCCCTTCAGTCTCGAGTCAAGCACTCTACCACTGAGCCACTGTGCTCCCTAGGTATTTGTTGAAAGCTGGCCACTTCTCTGGTGACACCTGTGTTGGTCATTTTTGGCCCCAGGGCCATAATTTAATGAACTTGTTTCTTTACGTCCCCAGTCAACAATTTTTCAGTTATGTCTGGACAGGTCTTCCCGAGGTCCACTAGATGATGCTACATACCAAATATCAATGCTCTAGCCCTTGCAGTTTCAGACTGTGAACACCAAGAAGATTGTTCATGTTTTTCTGATATAAGCCTATGTAAAACATGTGACCGCCTGGCGAGGCCATTTTTGGCACCAGGGGCATAATTTGAACAAACTTGGTAGAGGTCTATAAGGTGATGCTACATAACAAATATCAAGGCTCTATGCCTTGTAGTTTCAGACAAGAAGATTTTTTCATGTTTCTTCTCTATATAAGCCTATGTAAAACAGGAGTCCTCTGGGGCGAGCCCATTTTTGGCCCTAGTGGCAAAATTTGAACAAACTTGGTAGAGGTCCACTAAGTGATAATACATACTAAATATCAAGGCTCTAGGCCTTGTGGTTTCAGACAAGAAGATTTTTTCATGTTTCTTCTCTATATAAGCCTATGTAAAACATGAAACCTTTGGGGCGAGCCCATTTTTGACCCTAGGGGCATAATTTGAACAAACTTGGTAGAGGTCTACTAGGTGATGCTAAAACTCTAGGCATCATGGTTTCAGACAAAAAGATTTTTTCATATTCTTTTCAACTTAAGCCTATATAATCATGTGACCCCAGGAGCAGGCCCACTTTTGGCCTCCGGGGCATCATTTGAACAAACTTGGTAGAGGTCCACTAGGTGATGCTACAAGCCAAATATCAAGATTCTAGGTCTTATGGTTTCAGACAAGAAGATTATTTCATTTTTTTCACTTTATAAGCATATGTGAAACATTATTGGCCTCAGGGCATTATTTAAACAAACTTGGTAGAGGTCCACTAGGTGATGCTACATATTAAATATCAAGACTCTAGGCCTTGTAGTTTCAGACAAGAAGATTTTTAAAATTTTCATCTTGAAAATCTTTTTTTAACCTGTGTGACCTAGATATGCAACAGACCAGAACCATATTTACATTTATTAAAGAGGGCCATATAAGGATCATTCCTGCCATGTTTGGTGAAAATCCAGCCAGCAGTTTAGGAGATGTCCTTTGAAGTAATTGTTGATGACGCACGACGGACGAGGAACAACGAACATCCAATGATCGCAATATGGCTCACCTTGAGCCAAACTGTTTGGAAAGGTTATCAGCAGATGGTACCAGGAGGCAGAGTTAATTCCCTTGTATGCTGGGTAAATTTGTCATGCTTTTTTGATGGCTAATTATAGCGTTGTATCGATGATCGGTTATAATCGATGATCAATCGGAAATTTCTTTCGATTCTACTAATCGATTGTGTTTGGTAATAATCGATTATAATCGAAAATATTCACACCTGACCCTCTTGTAGGCTTACTGGCTACTATTCAAAATTTGCAACTTTGCTACAAGAAAGTACAATCCATAAATTCAAAGGTTTATAGAATGTGAGGAATAAAGAAAAAGGTTTATAGAATGTGAGGAATAAAGAAATAAACTGAATCCTGGTTTGCTGTGTATTCTATCCCCTTTAAAAGCTAAGATGTCTTCAGTGCAATCTTAACCCATTGTATGCTAATGACTCCTAATAAGAGTGAAAACTCTGATAAAATGCCACAAAATGAGGCATTTCATCTGGGTTTTCACTCTTTGCTATTAAGGATATAAAAGATCTTCAGAGAAAGAAATATTTATTTGGGAATGATAACCTGTGACCCCTTGATGTTTACAATGGACCTTCCCAAGTTTATTGTTTCAAACCAGAAGGGAAAATCCATAAGTGTATAAAGGGTTTAAAATGCCAAAGGCATTTAATTTGAGTTTGCTGTCAAGACCAGTTGTGGTATTTGATACTGTACATAAAATAGCATGACACTGACGCTAACAATTTTTATAAAGATAAGAGTTTCAAGCAGTACAAGGGTAGACATTCTATGGGATGGAACCTGTGTTTCCCTTTCACTTGATAATTTTCGATTATAATCGATCATCAATCAAAACCTCCTGAATGATTATTTTCGATGATCGATTATGAAAATCCAATAATCAAACAACACTAGCTAATTATTTATTTCTTCAATATCAATTTTTCAAAAAACTATTTCAGGATTACCATCAGTGTAATTTCAATCTAAATCAGACTCATCTATAGACTAGCTTCTATAGTACAACTTTTTTTTTGTAAAATTTTGAAAATGTTTAGCCTTTTTGATAGCAAGTCTGTTTATGACACATTGTCTGTTTTACACAAGTTAAAGTTGAGACAGTAGAGCAGACTAGACATATGGTGACCGTGTACATCCTAGATTTCATAGTTAATACCCCTTTTGTCCCTTTTGTTGAAATTTCTTTTTAACTCCTAGAGGCCTGACCTAACCTGGGTCCTAAGTTGTTTACAAAGATTGGGCATTTAGTAAAGAGTGTGTACCAAAAGAACAATTTTCTTATTTCTCAACCAAAACATACATGTTTGGGTACTCAAAAGAACCGTCTCAGTGAGACGGTTCTTTTGAGCACCCAAACGAAGTTAAAACTGATGAGTAAAAAAATATTTACAATTTTACCTAAAAAATTTTGTTTATCTCAAACCTGTGAAAGATTATCAACAGACGACAACAGCTGCCAGGGTTATATGCTGTGACTCAATAACCATTTCATAAGCATAAATGTTTTCATTAAAATTGGTTTTATTGATTGATACTTTCTGAAAGGGGAGACCCACAAAGTACAGCTTGTGTGTTCATTACATCAGCTGCATAGTTTTAAGTTACACTTCATACTACATGTACTTAAGCATGGGAAAAAAATAAAATGAACCATGATCAGACTGCTCCTAAGTGCAATATGTATTGGCAGATGACAAAGCAGACATTTTTGTGAATGGTGGAAAAAGAATTAGCATGGATATTTTAGAATCTTAATTAGCTATAGACCACCAACATTTTTTTTGTCTTGAAAATATTGTCTGCTTTTTACATATGCTGCAAATACTTAAGTATCATGATAGCAAGCACTATGAACCCTGATCAGTCTGATCGGAGTCCATATTGTTTTCAGTACAAGCTTTTTAAGAAAATTGTTGTGCCTTTATTTGGTGCAGCATATTATGCTGCACCAATAAAGGCACAGCAATGTGAAACTGATTTAGGTCTCTATCAACAATTTTAAGTCCTACACAGCAATTTGACACTGTTTTAGGTCTCTATCAACAATTTGAAGTCCTACGTAAAACAGTAAAAATTAAGGACTTTCCAAGACTAATTAGTGATTTTCCAGTACTTTTCAAAGCAGATTATATTTTCAAGAGGGCACCTCTATATTCAAGTACTTTTCAAGCCTCTGCAAACCCTGTAATACTCACTCAACATCTATATTGACTTTCTTGAATGCTAAAACAACAAATTCTCTAACACTGTGAGATTCATGCATAGAGATCACAAAATCTTCAGGTTTCTCCTGCTGTAACATCAACCACATAGCCTGAAAAAAAGAGACATGATAATTTAGACATGATAATTTGAGCCGTGATATGTGATTTCCAACAACGTGGTTCATTTTGTATTATGACAAGTGTATACTCAGACCAGCCTCCTTTAAAGCTTAGAAACTCCAAATTATGTTCAGCCAGTAGCTTAACACTCATAGAATATTCAAGCGACTAGCAAAGGCTCTGATCAGACTGCACATATGCGCAGGCTAATCTGAGGCTTTGCTGGTCGCACATACCTCATTGTTGGAAATCTCATGTCGCGGCTCATTTTTGAAATATTTCATTTATCCCATCTAATGATCTTATTTGGGAGTGATATAATGTCACGTATCAAAATCAATAAACCTCTAGTGGTTTACATAGGCAAATATTGTATTAATTCCTACAGAAGAAAAAAATAATTAATATTTTTCTCTATGTACAAACTATTAAAAATTAATTTTTGGAAAAATGTCACTGTACGAACTAATAAAGTGAAATCCCGATGATCTCTAAAAGCATGCAAAATTTGCCTAGAGGGGGAATTTTGGTGTGTATATTAAGCCTGGTCGCAGATTATATGTGTCTGATACATGATGAAAGACTGAAACCAAGAATAGTTGAATAAAAAGTCACTATAATCACTGTGCCCTTTCAGCAAATTTGTTTTCCACAGGTTGATCTGTGACTTTGTTGGTTGCATGCAACAAAGTTGAGGTACATACATCTACAGACATGTGGTAAATAAAGCGAATTCTGAGATGTTGCAATCATCTCAAGGGCTTTTCTGTTTTCAAATACACAGCCACCTAATGGGGCTATTATCATAAATTAAGGCATGCACCTTCATCTACATTCCTTCTATATGTATGTGGGCAGTTAAGGTGCTGACGATCTTTCGCGGATGCGTAGGCTCGCCTGAGCCTTCGTTGCTCGCATAGGCGATAGGTACCATAATCTTATGAACTGGCTCATTTCATGAAAATACCAATGTAAATATTGAATTCATCAAGATGCAGAATCATGCTACAATCAAATTATTTCTTGTTATGTGTGTCTGTGCATACATTATCATGATAATGCACTCTTAGGACCTTCCATGTGTAGTTTCATGAGGACAAACAGACACCCTGTGATCGGCTCAACAGTTTGTTGAAATGTTCCATTTTGAGGAATTTGATGTTTGAATAATTTGATACTACAGGATTAACTGTTATTACATGAATTCTAATGTCAAAACACGCTTGTTCACAGGAATATCACACCACCATATTGTTTCTGGTGAATGGTATTAATTTTTATTTATGTTTGCAAACTTAATATATTGTAGATAGTATTTTTATTGTTACAGTCTAATGCAAGGCTAAACCTTAAAGGGCCAATCACGACTGCAGCAGACGACAAATTTTTAAACATCTTTCCCAATTTTCGAAAAAAAATAAGGTATGATAATTCATGAAAATCGTCTGTCAGCAGACGATTCTCATGAATTACCATGTCTTATTTTTAATTTTTGAAAAAGCAGCAAAATTTTAAATTGTCGTCTGCTGCAAATTATAGGTGGCGCTTTATGGATTAAGTACAAAACATTCGCTCCATCAGTTTTCAAACTTCAGAATTCAGTGAATTCAGCACTCTGGCACTACATACCACCTCAAAAATATCTGATTTTCTTACGTCGAATTTTCTTTCTTTCAAGGAGCTTCAAAATGTTTAGAAAAGGAAAATGCAAAAATTCAAGTACTTTTCAAGATCTATGGGCAATTTTCAAGTACTTTTCAAGACAAATTTGGATTTCAAGGACTTTTCAAGGCAGCCCTTCATTTTCAAGTACTTTTCAAGCCTGTGCAAACCCTTTTGTTGTTAAATCATCTTGAAGGGAGGAAAAATCACTTTCCTAATTGCGGTTTGTATGTCTAAAGCTGCTGTGAACATTGCCTTTTCCAAATGAGTGAAATAGATATGTTCCTCCCTCAAGTGACCCCCTGTTCATGCAATGCTATTTTGAAACAGTGCCCAGTTATATTTTGATTTTGACCAAATGTCCGTGACTGAAACGTCATTGGCCAAAATGTCCATGGCAGAAATCCTGGTTGAAACGTCTGTAGTCGATATGTCCGAGCACTGTTGTGTTAACAGGAATCATCTGTATTTGAGCCGTGACAAGTGATTTCCAACAATGTGGCATTTTTAGGAGTGTAGACTCAGACGAGCCTGTGCAGCCCTCTTTTAAGCTTAGAAGATCCAAATTGTGTTCAGTCAGTAGCTTAACAGTCTTAGAATATCCAAGCGACTAGCAAAGGCTCTGATCAGACTGCGCATATGTGCAGGCTGATCTGAGGCTTTTTTGGTCGCACATACCACATTGTTGGAAATCTCATGTCACGGTTCATTTAGGCTCACCTCAATATAGTCCTTGGCGTGGCCCCAATCTCTTTTGGAGTCTAAATTTCCTAATTCTAATACTTTCTGTTGTCCTAATACTATTTTAGCTACTGCTCTTGTTATCTTTCTTGTAACAAATGTTTCACCTGTGTGATAAAAAAAGAAAATGGGTCAGCCTGTGAGAGCAATAGAGGATCTTACAAGAGTGTTCTGGTTTTATTGAATTTATTAAAAGAGTTGGGGAAAAGAGATAAAATGCGAGACTTGTGCTAGCAATGAAAGTGTGAACATGCATATATTATACAGCTATCCAGTGGGTTTTTGTGTGTAAAACAAACGTCTCTGAGAGACGTTTCTTTTATGCCTCAAAAACAATTTCTATATTTTAGATTTTTATAATAAAATGTAAATATAAAAAATAAATTCAATTTTTGGTCTGTTCTTTGAATCATGAAGACTTCGGGTCTCTTGCAAAGTTAAACACCTCACGTGACAGCCTTGGTTGGATAATATGGGTAAGATAAGATTTTCTACCCTAGGGTAAAATCCCAGATATACCTTTCTGGGGTGAAAGAATACTGGTTCTTTGGGAGTTTGGGGGTATATATTGAAAATTTCCCATTTACTAGGAACTTTAAACGCAGGTTTTGTGCTTTATTTACCATATTCATTCTAATAGATGACCATGTGTTGGAGTGCAGCAGATGAGGCTAACGAAAGTTGTCTTCATCGACTGCACTCTAATATACGTACAGTAAAACCTGTGTAAAAGGGCCACTCTCAAAAAAACTCAAATATTGGTTTTCAATACCAAATATCGCTTAATGCAGGTCAAAAGTATTGCAGAATGCTCCAAGGGGCATTCTACAATACTTTCAACCTTCATTAAGCTATCATTTGTCATTAAGATCTTTGCTTTGTATATTTTTGAGTGGTCGCTTAAGACAGGTTTTAGTGTATCAGGAAATTTAATACTGGTTATACAGTTAGGGAAAATCCTAAACCTGCCCAGGAATTAGAGAGATAACTGACCATGCCTAATGTGACAGGAACAACATTGATTGGACGAAACAAAAATGTTTTAGAAACAAAGTGCTCCACCCTTCCCATAAGTCTTTCACTTTCTGAATAACTTCCCAGCCAGTCTGCCGTCTCGAACCACTATCGGCCAACGTGAGAAACATTTCCATGGCGAGGCGATTGGCACTACTGCACATAAAGCCCATTAAATTCCGTTAAACGTCCATAAAAATGCCATTAATAATCAAATTCCTGTTAAAATCATCCATTACTTTTCGTTTCTTAAAATTAATGGTTTTGTGTGTTCGGTCATTAATATTCATTATAATGGCCATTAATTCAGCGGTAACGGCCATTAAAGAGCAAGTAAAATCATTAATTTTTGATTAATTTACACCTTCTGTATTATTAATGACCATTAGAAGAAATAATGGTCCATTAATTTTCATTTTGTGATGTTTTAATGCCCATGAATTTGCATTCTGTAATGGCCATTACAAAAAGTAATGACCATTAAAACCTTTCGTGTCTATTGATGGCATTCAAAAGGAGTAAATTTGCATGTTTGATATTTTAATGGCCATTAAATATATAAATATGCAATTCATTAGCATTAGAAAGCAGTGAAATATCGGGAACCAATATTTATACGAACAATGTGCCATTGTTTAAGTGGTAATGGCCATTAGTTTAATTCAAGAGCAAGTATGATCATTAAAATACCATTAATTTTTACCCTTGGTATGAAATGATGACCATTAAAATTTAACGGGCCATTATTTTCTGTTTTATGGCGATTTAATGCCCATGAATTTGCAGTATTAATGGCCATTACAAAAACTAATTGCCATGAAAACCCCATTACATGTCTAATAATGGCCATGAAAGATGTGTTCATGAATTTAAAATTACTGAAGTTGGGAGATCAATATTTTCATGGCCATTAATTTTTAGGACTGAACATCTTAACCCATTATTTTTTTAATAATGGCCATCAATAAAAAGATTATCAGAGTATTTGATATTGTCCATTATTTGTACACTCATGTAAAGGTTAGTTTTTAACATTATCATTTTACAGCCTTCAAAACTTGCTGCACATTGCATCCATAGGTATGTTTGTGTAATGAAGAGCTCCACCATTCAGTGCTTGTAAATTAAAATCGCCACATTTCTTGTTTCATGAAGAAATTGCCTGTGTGATTAAACTGAAATTTCAGGAAGACAAAGAAAATTACCTCGAGAAATGCTGTAGGAAAATGAGTTTTAAAGGCAAACTCTATTAATTTCATCGAAAATCATAACATATCCTGGAGAAATGCTGGAGAAATTTCTCCAGCATTTATCCAGGAAATTTTAAAGCTTATCAAGGAGATTGTGGGCCTTTGTTACCTTTTCAGACACAAACCAATATGCTCTCCTACCAAGCATAGCTAGAGCCTGGAAACAGGATTTTGCAACTGCAAGAATACATAGGATATAGGAAAATATGCATTTGGGAGCCATGACCATGCTTTATTGAAAATATGAAATCCGTGATACAGTGAGGGGAGTTTTAATGAGGTACACTGGTAATCAATTGGTAATCAATTTTAAACTTGTAGCACAAACATGTATTCTATGGATCTTGCATTTGTAGAAATTTTGTGCATAATTTAACATTCCAAACAGTTCTATAATTCTAAGTTATGTATGCTACCAAACCCTGCTTGTCAATCAACAACATGTGTATTACTGCTTCTGAGTACAAGCACAATCACCATGGAAGTGGGAACCCGCGAGGTGCGAGTAGTATGGCGATTGAAATTTTCAGTCAGGCGTCTCATAAATTTAAGCACTACTTGGTTAGCAGGCTTCGACCACCATGCCTATAAGTCTGAACAAAGAAGAGAAGTAATAAAAAGAGTGAGTGTATTTTTGAAGAAAATACAAAATCCAAAGCCATTAATTTAGCCTAAATGGGTTTTGAGCAGGATTTAATGGCCATTAAAGTTGCATCTAATGGATCTAATCTAATTTCATGCCAATTATTTATCCAAACTATTTATTAATGGCCATTAGTTTTGAAGTAATATGGTTTTCTTTATATGTGACTGTGTCCTGAGAAGGATTCAACTTGGCCAATAACATTTACACTCAAAATTCATTTCCATGTAAAAGAAAGCAAAATTTCTCAATAGAATCAGAGAGAAAAAAAGACTTTATTCTAAACGCTCTTGATGAGGCTTCATTAAGACTGTTGGTGTGCCTAATGTGTAAAGCCATTTGATCATGTCTTAGACTTTACTTATTGGATATATGCTGTATCATTATCATCCCCTTTAACAAAGTTCATAACGTTTCAAACTATGTTTTTATGTCACAAAACCGAATATCCAGATTAATTAAGTTTTCAAAAAAACAACATACCAACAGGTAAATGCTATATGTAACAATGGGATAGAATTTGACAATTATAATGAGAAGTACACAATTTAATGTTTAAAGATGTCTCTAAAACCGTGAAAATACCATACTTTATTTTTACAATTACCTTAATAAAAAATTTTGTTTTACTTTCTGACTGAGAAAAATGATCAAAACATGCAATAATTCTAATAAACACATTTAATGGCCATTAAAATCACTTAAACAAGAGTTGCAAATTAGAGTAGCTCCCCTTGAAAAATCTTACTTTTTCACAAAAGATTAATATGATATACAAAAATGATTTAAGACTTATATTTTTTCTGAAATATTATATTTATTAATTTATCAGAATTTCTGATCTCTATTATTAACATACAGCAAGGTTGTGCCCTAAATTTATCAAAATGTATATGTGTTGCATTCACCAATGGTAATTATATTTTCATCAATATATAGAAGGATTCAGAAATAAAAAGGTAACATTAACTTGTTAATTGGCCTGTTTATCTCTTAAGATGACAGGGGACTTAAACCAAAGTCCAGCAAGATTCTTGCTTGTCTTTCCTGCTTCTAAATGAGAAACAGGAAGCAGCACAAGAAATAGAATCTTGAAAACATTGCAGTGGGCATAAGAGAAAATTAATGACCATTAACATATTTTTATTAGAAATTTGTCATGCTTATCTAATGGCCATTAAATTATGCATTTAATGCCCATTAATATGCTGTTGATTTAAAAGAATGATGCCCATTATTTTCTATCCAATATACTAATGGGTAATTAATGCCCATAAATTTGTGGTTACATTTTCTGTTATAATGGCCATTAAAAATAAAAAGCCATTAATAATGGTTCTAATAATGGCCAAAATTTTCATGGCCATGAAAAAAAGACCATATTAATGGGTATTAAAATTAACCAGCAACAATTTTAATGGGAGGTTTTAATGGCCATTAATTTTCACACACTAAAAATAATGCTTAAATGATGCTCATTATTTTTTTTCAATTAATGGTTTGAGTTAATGGTATTTTGACAGATTTTCAGTTTTGAAAGTGCATTTTACCATTAAAATTGACCATTAATAGGACCATTTTTAATGGAAAATTTTAATGGGGGCCATTAATGGGATTTTAATGGGAGTTTATGCAGTAGTGTGGGGCCCGCTTTTACTAGGCTTACTGGGTTAACCCTTCTAATGGCATTTTTTAAACTTATAATGTCCATGCTTTATGAAACCAAATGAGCCGCAACGTGAGATTTCCAACAATGTGGCACATTGAGAAGTGTAGACTAAGCCTAGCCTGTGCAGCCTAATTTAATCTTAGAAACTCCAAATGCTGTTCGGTCAGTTAGCTGAACAGTCATAGAATATTCAAGCGACTAGCAAAGTCTCTGATCAGACTGCCCGTATGCGCAGGCTGGTCTGAGCCTTTGCTCGTCGCACATACCACATTATTGGAAATCTCATGTTGTGGCTAAAATAAACCTAGTGTTGGAGTCTCTAATCCTCGTGGTGCGTGGGTTGGTCTGAAGTGTATGACTGTATTAATCCTTGTCAAACTCTATAATACTTTTGGATACTACATGAACAAGAAACATCACCTTATTTGGACAGGAAAAATCTCCCCACCCCACTCCGACAATTTATTTTTACCTCTTCTTGGACTTTCATGGTTGAATAATATACCATTGCAGGCAAATATATTGTAAGCTTCCCTGTAGTTCACAACAATCCAGTAACCATATACTTTAGCCACACCTGAAAATAGAAAATATCAATGAAAAAATCTTTACCACAGGGTTCATACAGGCAAGTATGAGTAAAATTCAAGGACTTTTTGAGAACTTCCAAAAGCCTCTCTAACAGTTTTCAAGGACTTGAAGTTAATGGAATATACTGATCTAAGTGTTAAAATTCTACTTCAGAAATGCTAGACTAAGAGTACTGGAAAATTAGTACAAAATTGTTGTGCCTATATTTGGTGCAGCATATGTTTTTTGATTATTTTCAGTACTTTTCAAGGCAGACTTAATTTTCAATGAATTTTCAAGAAAGCCCTCTAAATTTTCAAGCCTGTGCAAACCCTGTACCAACTAGTGTCCTCCACTGATAACCTTTGCAAACAGTTTGGACCCAGATCAGGCCTGACAAAATGTTGGGGGGCACAGGCCTGATCCGAATCCAGACTGTTTGACACTCTATCAGTATTCCAAAAATATTTTTTTTGAAAAGGTTGGCTGGTAGTCGTTGACCGTTGACCTTTCAGCCAAGGTAGTTCTTATTAGATTGCAAAAACATTTTTCTCAGAAATCAATGGGCCAATCGAAGTCCAATTTCAAAACAAAGCATGCCTTGGATTAGACAACCTTAATATGACTATATTGTCCATGTTACAGGACTTTAATGTCCTCCATGCCATGGTAGGTGAAATTAAAGTGTTCAAAAATCTGTGGCCAATCACCTTTGTTCTTGGCATGTCTCATTAGGGATAGGGGTGGGGGCCTTTCAAAGTTTGCCCAAATGACAAAATTTTGACATTGAAAAAGTTTATATCAAGTTCATCTACATTCTTGTTATTCAGGGTAAGGAGCACTTAAGGACCCAAGATCCTCTGGTTCAATCATGTCCAGATATTTTCCTGTCTTGCTGGGTTGAACCAGTGTTTTGATTGATTTGATTCCCATCAACAATCTTTCAGTTATGTAGGAATGGTCTTCCTGGGTTGCACCAGTACTGAGCTAGGATTAACGTGTTTTGCTCAAGGACACAATGCAGTAACACCGGTGAGGCTCGAACATGCGGCCCCTCGGTCTCGAGTCAAGCACTCTACCACTGAGCCACTGTACTCCCTAGGTTGAACCAATGCTCGAGCAGATGATAGAGTGAACTGCTCAAGGACACAAGTGAGTGAGTAACATATGTTTTGTATTAAAGATAAGATTAACTCTTTACATGCTATGTACAGTCAAAACTCTTTATAACGTCACTCGTTATAACAGAATATTCAATATCCGACATAAAATTGCTGGGAACGGATCTGTTTCCATTAAAATTCCCTCTTTATAACAGAATATTCACTTAACGACACCGACAATAACTTCTGGGAACAGATATACAATTTCTTTTGAAAATAAATTCATTATAACAGAATTGCTACCATGTGTCAGACAAATTTGTAATCAGAACAAGGTCTTTTTGCATGAACAGGTTTCTGTCTCACTTGATAAGTGGGAAGCTTTGTGCATTTTGATGCAATATGAAATTGAACTGATGTATCCATTTGGAATAATAGCATTTTAATTCATTTGTACAATATTTTCTTTTACCAAATGATTATTATGTTGAAATCTGGTAATGGTCAGAAATTCTTTATAACAGCAAATTCACTTTAACGTCAAAGATAGCTTGGAACAAACAGTGTCGTTATAAAGAGGGTTGACTGTAATTTGTTGTCTGCTAACTTTTTTCAAAATTAACTTATTCAAAATATTCTTTCAAGAACACTATCAGGGTGTCAAACCATTTGGATCCAGATCAGGACCGACATTTTGTAGGTCCTGATCTGGGTCCAAACTGTTTGCAAAGGTTATCAGCAGATGACAAAAGTCACAGCTGGCATGCAAAGATTTAATATTTGATTATTCAGCCTGTTACAGTGTAAATGTCTAACCATCGTAAATTTACCATAAAATTTGAACACCTGATATAAAACATGTAAACTGTATTTAATTTATTGAAATAACAGCAGTGTAAACACTGATCCTGATCAGGGTTTGCACTGTTTGCTCAGACCCATATGTACTTAGAATACAGTAAACCTACTTCTTTCACTGGTGAGCAGTTCTATTCATTTTTATAGACAAGATGATCATAGCAGCCCTGAATCGCTCACCTGAGTACCGTTTAAACCAAGAATATTGATCTTAATAATGACAATGGTATATAATATGTCGATGTCAACCCAGGATCACATTAGCGTCATGTAACCAGGGTTTACTCTGGGGCACAAATGTGTGTCTATTGCAGCATTTTTTATGCATATGTCCCATTTGGATGCAAATTTTCCCATTTGGAAGACATTTAGTAGGTCAACCTAGGATCATCATTAATTTTGAACAAACTTGGTAGGCCTTACATCCCCAATGCTACATACCAAGTCCTAAGGTCATCAGCCTTCAGGATCTGGAGAAGATTTTGGACATGGGTGGGTGGGTGGTGAGGGGGGAGGAGTCCTTGGTGTACTATTAGCGCACCAATGAGCCTTTGGTTCAGATGAGATAATAAGCTGGGGGTCTCATGGTTTCAGAAGATTTTTTACGTTTTTCCCATTATAAGTCTATGGGAGATATTGATCCACTGGGTGTGGCCAGTTTGGACCCCCAGGGGCTTGACTAGGGGACCACTAGAGATTGCTACATACTTAATATAACAGCAGCCAGGCTCATGGTTTCAGAGAAGATTTTCTAAGTTTTTCCCATTGTAAGTCTGTTGGAGCTTTATATTGCAATGGCAAACCGAGTTCCAATCCAATCAGCTTGATCAAAAACCATACCTACCTATAATGCTTTACATGATATTGGATCATAGTTTGCCGACTAACATAAGAGACATGCTTCTTTGAAAAGGTGAACAGACAACAACAGAAGACTGGCTGATACCAGCCCCTTACCATACTATAAGAAGTAGTTGCCTGCCACAAAAGCTTAGGCAAACAGGGCAGACCCAGACCAGACTGCTTCTGAAGCAGTCTGATCAGGGTTTTCCCTGTTTGCTATTCTGACAAGCACTTTATGAGTGGCAGCCCAGCCATGATAGCTAACTTTCTTTGAGAGCTGATAGAGAAAAGTATTTGAAATTTTAGAATATTTACAGTAATCTATCTTCCAGAAAAGTGACATCTGCACAACGGACCATGCAGTGACATGCATGCATGCTGTTTTTACACTGACATACCTACAGGGCTCGAAAATTGTACACGTCCGCTCGTATTTACGAGTGGAAGTTGGGTAAGGGCGAGTGGAAATTGCCATTTGCTAGCCCGACAGGACGAGTAGATTTTTTTGGTTTTGTAATTATTTTTGAGGGAAAAAAAGAACTAACTAGCATGTTTTACAGCTTGCAAAAGCAACGCAAACACAGTAGAGAAAGATCGTACGGTAGGTTTAAAATGTCACTAAAATGTGACCGGATGTTTACACTAGTTAGCAATAAATGCAACCCAGTAAATCTGTTTGATCTTTGAACTAAATACCGGGACACATTGGAAAATTAATTCGTCCTAAGGGTTTTAAAAGTATAAAGCCGACATTCTGGATTTTATCTCTGTATACGAAAACGGGGGTCAGTCTGATTACCGCAGGATACCGCAGGCTACCACAGCTTTTCATTGAAGAAAATTAATTATATAGTAGGAGATCCCTATACCGCAGGATCCCTCAAACTATATAGTAGCACTTTAAGGGATCCTGCGGTAGCCTACCTGTGCTGCATAATGCTGGTTTGAACTCATTAAAACCTTTAAAATACCAGACTTAAGGACGAGTTCAACTGGAGTAAGGACTAGTGAAAAATTTAGACCACTTGCCCCACAGGACGAGTAGGTCCAAAAAAAAATTTCGAGCCCTGACCTATTTTAGAATATTTATGGTAATCTATCTTCTTTTGTACTAACAGCACAAAGAACTGCAATCATTATCAATGCCGGAAAAGTGACATCTGCACATATGACAATGCGATGACATGCATGCTGTTACACAGACATACATATCTTAGGCCAGAATTTTTTAATTAGTTGATTTACGGGAATTTTTTTTCAGATTTAGGGTCGAGGGGACGAAAAAAATAAAATTAAAAAGCTCTGAAAATGACCAGTTAACTGGTCATTTTCAGAGCTTTTTTTTTTTTTTTTTTTTTTTTTTTTTTAATATTTTCAGGGCTTTTTTTTTTTTTAAATATCTCCAGAAACAGTAAAACTAGTAATAGGTAAACCAACAGTCTGTATTAAATCTTTAAATATTTTACCATTTTACTAAAAATCTGGACAGGACAATCACTTTTAACAGTGTCACTCTCAAAAATACACAGATATATCCTCAAAAATATTTTTTTTTCAACGAAACAAATAATATTTAGAGTCAGCGGATAAAATATAAAAATAATTTTAGAAATTAAATTTTATTTTATTTCTTAACTTTCCGGAAAATTACAGTAGGAGGGTTTGTAAATCAACTAATAAAAAAATTCTGGCCTTATCCTTAACCTTCACATTTTCAAGCCTCTAAGAGTACACATGAAAGTACAAATCTAACTTGACTGCTCATGCTCAGCCTCTGAAAGTTTCCAACTTTAGTCATATTTTAATAAAAATGCAGATGATATCTTCAGAGTGTTTAATAGGTTGGATCCATATCAGGCTGGACTTCTTGAAGAATTGGGGATGGGATTATTATATTTCTTTCAGTTTACAGGGTTTTCCTTCAGGTTTTTTTATTTAGGGGACTAATGTCTCACTTAATTTTACGGGACATATGGAATTTTAGGGGACATTTCAAAATCTCAGCTGATCAACACTTGCCTGCTAATTTTTTTCAAAATCAACTTTTTCAAAAAAATCTTTCAGAAATACCATCTTAGTGTTAATTTGAACTACTAGTGATTTATTGATTTTAATGCATGGGGGTTATATCACTCCCTGATGCGATGTCATGTGATAAAAAGCATTAATTTTGTTATTGTTCATTTTTTATACATGATCTGGGGGCATTATTCGTTTGGCGTAATGTAATGTTTTGTCTCTGTTAAAAAGTTCTTGCTTGCTAGTAAAACAACATGCTGACTGTCCTGCCAATTGACAAGTATTTACAGTAAAACCTGTCTTAAGCCGCCACTCAAAAATAGACCAACAAAGCTCGTAATGGCAAATGGTAGCTTAATGAAGGTCAAAAGTATTGCAGAATTGCAATGCTTTTGAAATGCATTAAGCGATAATCGGTCTTGAAAAACAATTTTGGTCTTCTTTTAGGGTGGCCACTTAAGACAGGTTTTACTGTATATGTAAATCATTTGAAACCCACAGTCATTGTATGGTCTGGGATAAGAAGATATATTGACTTAAAACTTTCCGTAGTCCTGGTATAAAACAGCACTGAGGGTGCATATTTATGATTAATTATTGGTGCAGTCTTTGCCCCCTGGGAAATTGTTCATGCTATTTTGTCGTCTGCTGTTGTTGTTTTTTCAATATTAGCTTTTTCAAAATATCTTTCAGGAATACCATCTTAGTGTCAAACAGATTGGATCCAGATCAGGCCCTACATTTTCATTGGGCCTGATCTAGGTCCAATCTGTTTACAAAGGTTATGAGCAGACTGAACTCAGTTATAAATTTGCAAAATTTTACGGATAACAATCCCAACATTAATCTCATCATTATCAATGCATGTGCTAAATTTTTTTAAGTCTACGGATAGAGCGGAAACGAAATTTTGACACAAGTCAAGGGCCACAACTCTTTTGAAAATTTTATGCAAAATCTTCACATAATGATCCCACCTCAGATCTTGTCACTATCAAGGCATATGCAAATTATTATCTAATTCCATTGATTTGTTCTCAAAATATTGAGTGGAAACAAATCAAACACATTTCTGATGTGAGTAAAGGGCCGTAACTCTCCTATAGATAGTAAAGACTGATGCCTAACAATCCCAGTCTAGGCCTTTTCCATATTGATGAATAAGCAAAGTTTCCTCAAATTTTATCAATTAATTTTAATTAAGATATTGAGCTGAAACCAATTGGTCAAGTTCTACCAATTAATTCTTAAAAGATATTGAGCTGAAAACACATCTGAGATCAAGGGCCATAACTCTTTTATTAAATTTTGGATTTTAACCTTAATCAATATTAACCTGTATTTTATGATTATATAAGGCCAAAAAAAAATATGTGTGTTTACTATTTGATGAAAATTTCAAACAGGGTAGGTCGGTCGATTTTCTTTTTTTATTTTCTTTTTATTTTTTATTTAATTTGAAATAGGGTAGGTAGGTCAGGTCGATTTTTTTTTCACTCAATTTTTTTTCACTCGATTTTTTTTTCACTATTTATGTACCAAGGTTTGGCAAGAAAAAAATAAGCGATAATGCAAATTACTTTGTTTGTTTTGTTTTATATGATCCAAGCTTGGACCAGAAAAGAACAAAAAAACATCCTCAAACTGAAAATCAAACTGATTGGCTCGTTCATTTATGACAAAATCCAAAGGCAAAGCACAGATTTTCCCCTATATTACCTTAGACACTGAAGAAAAGGAACATATCTGGCATTCTTGTAAATAATAAAGTGCCAGTTAGTGTAGTCAGTAATAAATGTGTTTAACTTTCTTTCTTCCGATACTTACATCAAGCAACAGAAAAGGGAAATAAGCCCAAAGAAGAAAGACGTCATCGCATGGATGGTTGTCATTAAATATCTCAAGTCACCTGGTGATGACTTGTTGCTTCAAACAAGCTTTTCTGATCATGGTGATCACATTTTTTGAAAAGCAAAGCGATGAGAACGTCGCCATGTTGGATTGACAAAAACCAAAGGTATCCGTTGAAAGGTTTGACTACATACTGAATAGAATAGAATCAGCGAAAAATTTGAATACCGATAATAAAATCCGGGACTGCTGAAGCAGGACCAGAAAACAGTCTTGTTTTTTTTTTATTTTCTGAGAAAAAATGGTAGGGTCGGCAGCTATAAAACAGGGTCGGTCGGCAAACCGTAAACACACCTATTTTTTTTTTTTGGCCTAATTAATTGTTTGATTTGATTCTTTACGTCCCATCAACAATCTTTCAGTTATAAAGGGACAACTCTCCCTGGGTTGAACCAGTACTAAGCTAGGATTAATGTGTCTTGCTCAAGGACACAACACAGTGACGCTGGTGAGGCTCGAACCTGTGGCCCTTCGGTCTCAAGTCAAGCGTTCTACCACTGAGCCACTGCGCTCCCTACCTGTGTATGAAATATGAATCCAATATACCAATGTTTTTGAAAGGTATTGCATGGAAAGCATTTTTCATATGTACGGGATGTACTACCCTACAAACAGGGCTGTGCGGAAAAAGGTGATACTATATGTCCCTCTATTGAAAAAAAAAATATTTTCAATCACACACTCTTATCTAGCGGTCTTGCTCATGCTTTGTGAAAAGCCCTATCATAAGTCAAGTAGATAAAATAGAGGATCTTACACGAGTGCTCATGTTTAATGATTTTATTAAACGAGTTGTCATGATGTACGCTACGTTGTCATGGGCATCATAATGTTTCCTGAAAATCTATAAACCACTAGTGGTTTATTGATTTTATTGCATGGCATTATTTCACTCCCAGATGTAACGTCATATGATAAATAGAAAATTAAATACTCCACCTAGTTTGGCTTGGAATCAAACACGTTTCTTTTTCACCTCACTTTTACGATGACTTAGGGTGACACTTAAACGCCATTATCTCTGGCACTTTAAAGGGCATGGTTACAAATGACTAGCACATATTTGTGGAAACAATCTAACCGTAAGGAGATCTTGGGTAGAATGGGGTTGTTTCTTTCTGGGGTATTTCTTGAACCTTTCCGAACATCTCGCTGGTGGATGCCTGGTAAAATTTCACTTGATCGGTCATACCAGTAGTTCTTATTGCATCAAGAAGTCGTAAAGTTCCCAGAGCATCAACATTGGCTGTGTATTCCGCTAACTCAAATGACACCTGAAAAATATGTGATGTGCTTTGAGTTCGTAAATTCAGTATAAACTCAGGTCTTAAGTTAAAGGCGTGTACCAAAAAAATATTTTTCTTGTTTCTCAACCAAAACATATGTTGTGGATACTCAAAAGAACCGTCCCAATGAGTACCCAAATCATATGTTAAAACTAATGGGTACGAAAATTACGCTCAAAAAATTTTGTTTATCTTAACCTGTGGAACTCAATAACCATTGGCTTCAGAGAAAAGGGCTTATTCATGAACATTTTTATTTTGTTGATAGGATGTAAATAATCAAATCAAACAAAATCAAAACATACAATGATGGATAAGAAAATAATAACATTTTTACACTGAAATTTTTTGCTTAACTGGCCCTATGACAAGTGAGACATTTCAACTACGCATCAATGAACATTCAATGAAAGATTAATACTTTTATGCACAGGTCTAGATAACCAAAATGTTTGAGCTTAAAACTGAATATTTTCTTACACATCAGTTTTAACATAAGTTTTGGGTGGTTCTTTTGAGTGCCCACAACATATGTTTTGGTTGAGAAATAACAAAATTAATTTTTCGTACACTCTCTTAACTAAAGGCCTGCTTTTATGTCAATTGACTAAAAGACTGCTCAATGAGACATACATGTATTGGATGCACAAGCTGGATACTTTAATGTATCCCAAATTTTGAAAAAAAGTGCTTTACAAATTTAACTTGAGCTCCTGCATTGTGACATGTGTACCAAGAGAGAACTCTGATTAGCCTGCATATATGCACAGTCTGATTTGGATCTTCACTGCAAGAAGTGGGCTAGCTGGCCCGGGTCTGTTGGCATTTACTTTGATCAGGCAATGTTGATGAGTGGGCTGTTGGAGTCTTTGATGCACACTTTTCATTTTTATGGAAATTCGTGCACACATGCTCAATATTTTTAATCAAATCACTGTCAAATCCTATACACATACCATTATACATTTGTATAAATTGTATTATGCTTGTAAATTTACAAATAACATAATGTTTAAACTAATTATTAGGGCTTCAGTTTGGCGTCTAACCTCGGACATAGTCCGAAAATAGTTCCAGATGTCCGAGAGTTTGCTGTCCAGTTTGGACAGTTTGTCCGAGACGATTTTCGGAAGCGCACACTGTACGGTAGGGCACAGTGATGCAATAGTATTTTATTTTATAAAATTATCGCTGATTGGCCAAATTTGTGTAAGCGTCAGACTGGTTCACATAATTTTACATCTTAAATACTTATTCACCATAGCAAACCAGTCATAGTGTTTTGTTATGCGGCGCCTGTTTGGTCAATTGCATCCTGTAAACTTCTCTCGATTTCAACTCGAAGCGGACAGCATATTTGCATTGGCATTCGTCGATAAAATGACTAAAAAAATAAACTGCCACCAAGAAACTACAGGAACTCAAGTTTGTTTTTTTATGTCCCAAAACAGTTTGCCCAACCCATCATTACCTGAACAGCCACAACCTGTGACTAAGGAGTCGTGCAGCAACCACAAATAGCAGTAAAAACAGTACAGGCCTCGAAATATCTGCATCACAAAATTTATTGGCATACATGGGGAAAATTTAATTTTCAGTAGAAATATCAAAATATTCACTTGCCCTGCAGCCTGAGACACTCGTAAATACGAGCCGACGAGTACTATTTTCGAGCCCTGCAGTACCCCACCCACTTCCACCGATCAACAAGCTCCAATCTCCTTATTAAATAAAAAGCCAGCCAATCAATCAGGCCGCACTTACTGTCCGAAACGGTAGCAAAACTACCCCTGGTTTCATTATGAGAAGGGCAGATAGCAGTATCCGTTTATGATGGTAAATTGAGTGTCTGAAAAAATGTCCTAAAAAATTTCCAAATGTCCAAACAATATTGGGGCTGCTTGGACAAAATGTCCGAAGTAAATTTCAGTCCAGCTGAAACCCTGAAATTTAATGGATTTGAGACTTCTGTTGTTTCCATTTTGTATGCTACTACATCATTTGCAATGCAGGTATTTTTGATTCAGTTATATAGTTTCAATTAGCATGTGAGTGCATATAACATCCAATATCCTCAACATCATTTTGCAGCTCTTAACATCACTTCCTGGCGATGTCAACATCATTTTTGCACTTTTAACATCATTCTTTTCCCTGTTATACAGTAAAACCTGTGTAAAACGGCCACTCTCAAAAAGACCACAATTTGGTTTTCAAGACCGAATATTGCTTAATGCATGTCAAAAGTATTGCAGAATGCTCCAAGGAAGCATTCTGCAATACTTTCCACCTTCATTAAGCAACCATTTGTCATTAAGATCTTTGTTTTGTCTGTTTTTTAGTGGCCCTTTTACACAGGTTTTACTGTTATTTATGTCTACAATCTAAAGCAGGAATAAATCTGAAGCATGTTACATTAATTTCATATCGTAAACAGATTAGATATAGTAAGTTATAAAAGTGTTTACTCTCTCCGTATAATAATTCAACCAGCCACTTTAAAAGCCTCGTTTTCAACACTTCTCTTTCCGGCTGCCATTGAACAAAGACAATAAATTATACTTGCCTACATTTTCTGGGTTGGTGTCATTTATTTGACGTTTTTGTCTTGTTCGTTGTGACCCCTGTCATCTTTGCACTTTTTTCCTTGATGGTAGTTTACGATTTGTCACTTTTATTTGTGGAAAACGCCATTTTATGTGAACCGAGCCTTTCCAATGTGAAGGGTGGGTTCGTCTCCCCAAACGGGATTTTTGACCCGAGGGAGAGTCGTAGACAACATCTACAGTTACCCTAGATCATTCTGCAGATCGGGTAACCCTCTAAAAAACATAGCGTAAAAGATTCACTAAACTTTCGCCGCTCAAATTTGTTTATGCGGATGATTTACCCGATGGAAAATTTCACCTTGACACCCTATTCCAAAGGGTGCGCATGTGTCTAGATTATGCGACATGCACGCCCTCTAGTAGACAGTTCTAACGTCATTTCCGGATGAATATTCATGAGCTTATAAATAGTTACAGGGGCTAAACATATTTCTGTTGGTCCCTTTGGATCAGCGATTCCATAGAGAAACACATTTACCGTCGAATTTTGATACAAAACTATCGACAACATTTCATAAATGTAAGATTCTGGAATTGCACCTAATATCTACCTGTTAAATCAACTATTACAACAGAAAATCTGATTGGCATCAAAAGAACCTAGCCACGCGACGGCCGTACAATGCACGACGGTCGTACATTGCGTATACGGCGCCCTAGCTTGTAACATCTCTGTTTACGAGATTTTTTAAACTAGTTTTGTTTTATTATAGAATACAATTACATGTTATGGTCACATATGACATAATTTTGTGAATAAAAAAAAATAATAATAACAGACAGTAATATTGGAACTTTCAGGACAAACTTTTAAAAGTTTTTGGTCCTGTGTCTCACATTTGCACTATGTTTGAACCAGATATAATTCGGTTCAAGTAATGTATTTTCAAGTTACCTACATATTTATTGAGTAGACAGCGACCTTAAAGGTACATTTGTCACTCTTTTTAGGCAAAGATGGCGGGGGAGGTAGATTAGCCTACAAATATTAGTAAACTGTTTCGTTGGTAATTTATGCCAAACCTTCACAGGTGAAGTATACTTCACCGGACTTTTCTTTGCAGTTGGTCTAAAAAAGAAAGCCAAGAAGGGTTCTTCTTGGTCTAACAATTCCAAGGAGAGGAACATTTTACCAGGGGAGCATGATTTCAGTAGAAAATTCTTTATCCTGAAATCTCTAGTTCTCATTCCTGAAATTCAAACATTGAATCTGGACAAGACTTTAGCCAAATAAACTGGTTTAGACAGTATTAGTTTAAGCAACTTCAATAGTTTCACTGCCAGATTCATCAGCCGTGATTCTGAAATCAGGGTTATTTATAAACTTTGATCACCCCTGATTTCACCTTGACTGAGGTCAAGCCGCAACCTTTTTTATAAAGGACCCGTCTTCTGAGGGGGCCAGGTAGAGCTCAGGCTTTTACCATGGTAAGTATAATGTGGACCCTTTCCGTGTTGGTTGCAACTCTGTTCTCTAAGCAATATGCAACCTGGTTGACCTTAGTTAACCAATTGGTTAAAATTAGATTGTCCACCTGTGATTCAACTCCTAAAATTGGAGCAAAATATGCCTTAATTGGCTATGAGCCTATGTCTGCAGTTTCTGCACGCAGGTGGGGCTATTACAATAAAATAAAAATAAAAATGAATAAATTAAAATTAATATATAGCCTGACCTCAGCAGGACAACTGCACCATTTCATAGAAAATGGTGAAAGCTTTCACACAGATCCTATAGTGTTCTCAAAATAATATTGCGGATAGTAATTTCTTCTGTTTCAAAAGTTCAGTATTAAGTTGAACTGAGTTTAAGTTTGTGCAATTTCCCAAAAGGTCATTTGGCTGTAGACATGGATTTGCAGAGCTGCTTTAAAAAGAAGCTAGGGCAAGGGTATTGTCAACTTCTCAGGACAAGTTTCTGAATTCAATGTTTAGACAGATGTATAAATACATATAGATCTATAAATAAAAATAAATAAATAAAATAAATAAGATGGTGACAACTGTCCTGTGATGAATTTATATAAAAATAAATAAATAATAAAAAAAATTGACAGTCACAGATGACAATAAATAAATCAGTTGCATCATTTCTCATTGTTGTCAGATATTACATCCCGACATGACATATATATTGAGTAATGGGATGTAAAAATTAAAAAAAAAAAAAATAAATAATAATAAGTGAGTATGAATATATCATAATCATAATCGGATTTTTGATTTACGTGCAGGTGCAGGGGCATCATCCACATCAGTGGGCCCCTTTCCAGGTAACTGGCTAGCTGCATGCATAGCAGATCTCACACCTGATCTCCAGGTGCTCCTTTCTTGAGGGTCAACTGTGGTGAGCTTCCACTCACGGCAGTCTTTCTCTGTCAGTTTCTTCCATGTTTGCTTGGGCCTCCCTGCCCCCCGCTTGCCGTCAATCTGCATATCATATGCTGTTCTGATTGCACCACTCGAACGCTCCACATGCCCAAACCAGCGAAGCCTTCTCTCTCTCAAAATGAGGTCGAGGTCCTCAAGCTGAAGCTTTGTTAGTAGCTCGCTTGACCTTACCCTGGCCACATCCTCTGGCTTGATACTGCAGATCTGTCTGATCATGGCCCTATCATTGCGTGAATACTTTACATTAAAAGTTTATTTCTAAAATTCTAAAATTTACACTCCCTGGCATAATGATCAGCACAGATCGAGCCAGTAGAAAAGAAATTTCTGTTATACCCTGACCCCTCCATTACAGGTGAATTGTAAAATATCTTTATCTGAGACAATGCTTTATATTACCTTCATCAGTCTGAGAAGAACTGATTTGGTGGATTAACAATATCAATCTTTGGTATGGCATAATTTTGATGTTTTGGATTTAGTCATTTCCATGGTGCTCAGATGTTTTTTTTAAAAAAAAAAGAGGGGGAAGTATGTGGTCTTCAGTCAACCCATGGTCAGTGACACACAGGAAGCCAGGTTGCACATTTATGTGCTGGATATATTAGCTGCGGGTTTGGCATGCAAACTTTCATCATTATTTGAGCTATATTCGTATTCACTTTTAGTCTGGCAATCACTTAAGTCCAGCTACAGGTCTTCAGTTTCTTCTTTGCTGACAGCAAGGGACTGTTTCTTTAGACCTGGTTCAACTAATCAAGAATCCTGCATGCCTCTAGTATCAGACTTTATATTGGCTTAATTTTCATGCTAACGGAATTCTGGATGTGGAAGTGGATCAGGAATCTCATGTTCTGTTGGATTTCAGCAATTGTAAGCTGAATCTGTCTTTTCCTAGCACTTTTGAAAGTCTGGGGTCCCTTACAGATAGATTTGTTTGCCATGCAGCAGACACAATCTTTTGATATGGAGATTATGTCAGCTGGTAATTAGATCCTCTGGCAATGGTATCTCCGCAGTTGGGGATCGCTGATTGCAGAGTGTCTTACTAAAAGGTAAAAGACAATGGTCGGATACCACTGGTGATCTGTATACCAGCTTGGCAATTTCTGTCATGTATGCACTTCTGCTACTAATGTCAATAGAACAACTTATTTTGATCCCACCTTACAGCTGACTTATTAAAGTCTCCAGAAAAGGGAATATCACCCACTAATAATAATAATAATATAAAAAATAATTATAATTATAATAATAATATATATATATAAAAAAAAAAAATAGATATAAATAAAAATGTCCAGCAGCTTGGAAGATTTTTCAGGCGATCTACGTTTCGCAGCCAGTCTATTGACAGAAGGATAAAGTTGTGCTCAAAGCATTCAGATAATGATAATGATTGACTATGACAATGATTTATTTGCAATGAACACATAAAGATTTTATCAATGGTTGTGGAAAACATGACATGTAAATAAGTTGAATAGATACTTGCAAGCATCAATCAGGACTAGCATATTATAGACCACTTACAAGATACAACAGTGCCCCAGGGATCAGAGAATTTAGCTCTTTTATCCTTTGGGGTTATGATTCTATGAGACCATGATCCATTTTAAGCCCTGTGGTCTTTGTAGCAGATTATTACACTAACCTGTTTTCATAACATGATCAGTATAAAGGTATCATTAATTCCATATTTCATGCTAGGCCTTCCCATCCTAAATATTAATATCTTTGAGATGTGGATGTGGTTTTTTGTGGCTTTTATTAAAAGTTCCTTGGGTCGAAATGAGTATATACATATCATGTAAATTCAATACTTGGAAACTTGCCATGCATGATAGGCTTTTTGCACTAAATCTAAAGTACTCACACTCAATATATCAGGCAAATGGTATTAATGTGTGAATCTTAGACAATTAAATGTTCAGTTTCTCTGTTTTAACTATATATATATAAGCAACAGTCCTGATGAGCTGAGCGAAACACGTTGACCAATTGTTTAAAATAGTTGTAATTAAAACAAAAACATGTGACGTCAACTTATTTTTTCAATATATTTATATATATATATAAAAAAAAAATAATAATAATAAAAAAAAAAAATGTTATTTCACCTCACACAATAGTTTTTCAAAGTTTTTTCTTGCACTTTTGTTAAGTGGTTTATTGCTTAGTTAAACTTGTGGTTGGGTGAACTGACCGTCTCGGCATGTCCATAGCTGCTGACTGAGATGTAAGGAATGAAATCATACAGACTAACAAGAAGCTTTAGGTTGCTGCTGGTACTGACTCCAGTATTTTGTACAGTCATCAACATTTACATCATCATCTATAGCAGCATTCATTGCTTTGTCAGGTTAAGACATATTAAGTCTCCATGTTCAGACATTATATTACAGAGGGTTTTCAAAAAAGGAAGTTCTTTCCAGACAGCAGTTTTGTCTTGGTTAACTTTAAACAAACACTTTTATAACTTACTATATCTAATCGGTTTACGATATGAAATTGGAAATTTCATCAGTGTGCGTAGCACACGCTCATGAAATTAAAATTTCATGAGTGAACCAATTAGATATAGTAAGTTCCACACCCTCCCTCCCTATTTCTCAGATATTCTATATTTCTGCCTAACTGCATCTTTGTGTTGTCACACCTTCCTTTTTTACTGTTTTACAGGAAGGGGAGGTTAGGGCAGTTACATGGCACTTGTAACATGCGATGTTATTGTACTACAGTTACTCACAGTACCATGGTTGTTATAGATAGGGCTGTGTCAATATTTGATTTTGAAGGCTTTCTTGATTATCGTTTGACTTTTTAGTCAGATCTATGACTTTCTACTTGAATTTTGTATTTACAAGTATCGTTTTGATATATTTATTAAAATATAAACTGGATATATTATTTTTGCCTTGTTTTTCTATTATTTCTCTTTCACAATGGTTTGTTCAGAGATATATACAGGTGACCTGTTATTATGGTATGTTGCTTGTATCTTACTTTGTTCTCTGACATCCTGAAAGAGAAGTGTTGAAAACGAGGCTTTTAAAGTGGCTGGTTTAATTATTATACGGAGAGAGTAAACACTTTTATAACTTACTATATCTAATCGGTTCACTCATGAAATTTTAATTTCATGAGCGTGTGCTACGCACACTGATGAAATTTCCAATTAACACAGCTGTCACGCCTACCAAACAATCCAATGCTCAACATCTGGTTGAATATTAAAAACAATTGCTCCAGGAAGAGAATAAAAAAATTGGGGAATGTCATGCAACAGCCTATGCATTCCTACATTCGTGGTATAAATTTAAGGTCACTCGTTTTGTCAGGTTTACTTTTCTTGTAAAATAGGTGTACCAGAATTTGACAGGCACGTTTATCATGCAAAAAGTAAACATGACCTAATGAAGTCTGACAAATACTTTTTGAGCTTGTATTTATAAATTTTTTGACACTATTACCAAGAAAAATAAATGCATCTGAAAATGTCGTCTGCTGAAGTCGTCTGCTGCAAATAATTGCCTAACATTACTGGCGAATTAAGTATAGAAGCAAACAGCGTGGGCCCAGAACAGACTGCTCCTACAGGAGCCGTCTGATCTGGGCCCACACTGTTTGCCATAGAGGCTTCCTAAACATTTCAGCAGACGAGAATAGCAGACGACTTTTGTTTCTCACCTTGACATGGCTCTGAGCAGCAAGATTGTATATTTCTGTTGGTCGTATCTGACTGATGATTTTGACCAGACAGGTACTATCTGTGAGATCACCATAGTGCAGATGCATGGCTGAAAAAATATTTGAGATGTACATTAATCCTTAAAGCGCCACCTATACATTGCAGCAGACGACAATTTAAAATTTTGCTGCTCTTTCAAAAATAACAAATAGACAATTTTCATGAAATATCATACCTTATTTTTTTCGAAAATTCTGAAAGATGTATCTAAATTTGTCGTCTGCTGCAGTTGTGATTGGCGCTTTAAGGGTTCAAATTTATTTGGAGACTTATAGCAAATCATTTAGCTAATCATTGAGATTTATAAACCTTATAGCCTATATTAGGTTGTTTAATCCTTTTTCTATTTATAGCTCTAGAGGCCATTTTGTTTGGAAGAGCTGAACCATTTTGTGTAATTTTGGTAGAAGGCATAATGGGAAACATTCATGTGAAATTAATTTAAATTTTGACCCTCCATCCTAAGGAGTATCTATATGAAATTTGAGTTCAACTCGCCCAATGGTTTCAGAGGGGAAAATGTCTGTAAATGTTGACAGATGAACGATGGTCAGACACTGGAATCATTGGTACGCATACTTAGCTCACCCATGAGCCTAAAGCTCAGCTGAGCTAAACTAGAGGACCTGAAGCACTCATCTGATCTCCTTTAATGTTAAAATAGGTCAAGGTCATCAACTTAGGCTTATTATTTAAACATATTTTGTTTACCATATGTGCATGGTGGCCATTTTGGTCAAGTGACCTAGAACAAATATCATTATCATATTTATATTGTTTTATTCAATGAATACTCCATATGAAATTTGAGTTCAAACAGCCCAGTGATTTCTTAGATATATGTGGCAGTCCAAAACATGAGGCCTTTCATGAAAGGTCAAAGGTAAGGTCAGCTTGACCATTGGTACTTACATAAAACCATTGTCTAATTAGATGTAACATTTCTGGTAAGTATTATAATTTCAGCCTAAACAGTTAATTAAAAATTAATATTTCAAGATTTTTCCAAAATAAATGCATTAGAAATCATTAATTTAACCTTGCTGTAAAGTAGGTCAAGATCAACCTAGATTCATTATTTGTGCAAAAATGGTAGGGCACATATCCCCAATGCTACAAGCCTAGTCTGAAGGTGATTGGCCTTTTGGTTCTAGAAAGAAGATATTTAAAGGGTTTTACCTTATATTATGGGTGTGGCAGCCATCTTGGTCATGAAACCATAAACATTTGTTATAAATTTACTCCCCTTAACTTAAGGAGTGTCAATATGAAATTTAACTACACAAAGCCCAAAAATAGTGAGTGTGATCAGGAAATACCACAATCACAAAACGCAGACAAACCCATGGCATCGCCAGGATGAGCCACACAACCATCACGACACACCAGGAAGACAAACTAAGCAAAGCATCCAGCTCTCTTTTCCCCATCAAAGTGTTTGCAAAACTAAACATAAAATGGACATAAAGTAACGTACCACAAAACATCGAACAATTACAGACTCCAACAAAGCTGTTTTTTTTTTCAAAAAGATGTGTAGGTGGCTGTCTAAGATGAAAAGTTAAAAGGTCAGCTTGACCTTTGTTACTTATTTACAACAAAGTCTCATTAGGTTAAACATATCTAGCAAAAGAAGCAAATTTGCCCTTGACGTTAAGTAGGTCAATGTCAACCTAGGATCATCACTTGAACAAACTTGGTAGGCCCCACATCTTCAATGCTACATACCAATTCCCAAGGTCATCGGTCTTCTGGTTCTAGAGAAGAAGATTTTTAAAGGGTTTTTACCATTTATGGGTGTGGCGGCCATCTTAGTCATGTGACCAGGACCATTTGAATCAACTTTCTTTCCCCAATCCTAAGAAGTCTCCATATGAAATTTGAGTTAAATTGGTCCAGTGGTTTCAGAGGAGATGTTTGAAAATGTAGCCATACTATTCTTGGTCAGCAGCAGCAAAGCAGTCCATACCATTTTGATAAAATCTCACAACATAGGTTTAGATAAAGAAATATTTTCAGCGTAAAATTGTAAATATTTTCTTACCCATAAATTTTAGCATATGTTTTGGGTGCTCAAAAGAACCGTCTCATTGAGACGGTTCTTTTGAGTACCCACAACATATGTTTTGGTTGAGAAATAAGAAAATTATTTTTCTGGTACACACTCTTAACTAAAGGCCTAAACAATAATTTATTGGTAGGAAGTCATCCAATCAATATCTTCCTACCTAATTATACATGTATAATGCAAAACAGCAGGAATTTTATTCAAAATTGTTTTTCCAATCAAATGTAGTGCAGCAGCTTGCAGCAATTAATAACTCCATTCTAGCCTATTCAGATATAATTAGTTGGCAAATTAGATAATAACAAAATAGTATCTGCTGGTATTATAGCCAGTTTCTTTAACACTTTGCCTCCTGGGTAATTTTTCATGCTTTTTGGTGTCTGCTGATTTTTTTTCAAAATCAAATTTTTCGAAAAATTCTTTCAGAAATACAATCAGGGTGTCAAACAGATTCTGTCAGGCCTGATCGTTTGCAAAAGATATTAGCAGATGACACTAGTAGCAGGGCTGTGGAAATACCATGCCCAACTTGTCCGGCCTGGTCCGAATTCAATCAGGGCAAGTTGAAAATTTCTATTTACTTGTCCTTGGACAAGTACAAAAGTATTAAGTTAATAAAATTCTGTATTTCATATTTTGATTAATTATTACAAGCTCATATCTTGCATTGAAAACAGTGTGGATCCTGATCAGCTGGCTTCTGAAGAAGCCAGCTGATCAGGATCCATACTGTTTACAAGAGTTGATATATATCTGGTTTCATATGGTTTTTGAAAGAATAAATTGTTTATGCACTGTAAGGTATAAGCTAATTTGTTCTTTCGGACAAGTAAAATTGTCTATGGACAAGTACATTTTGGCTTTTTACTTGTCCCTGGACGAGTAGAATATTTTACTATTTCCACAACCCCGCTTGTAGGCAAAGAGTCAGTTAATAAGATTCTGCTGTTTTTGTATATGATTAAAACAAACTGCCGGACAAGCTGTTGCTGTATTGATCATACAAGTCAGTTTTTCTAATTGTGAACCTACTGGGAACTTTGATGCCTGCTGATTTTTTTCAAAAAAGAATTTTTTTTATGAAAAATTCTTTCAGGAATACCATCAGAGTGTCAAATAGCTTGGACCCAGATCAAGCCTGGCAAAATGTCAGGCTTAATCTGGGTCCAAACTGTTTTCAAAGGTTATCAGCGGATGGTTTTTGTTTGTATTGTTGCTTTACGTTCCAAGTCAACAGCTATGGTCATGGCGGGACGGTCAGTTCAGCTAACCACACTTTTTCCTGGGCAAGCTTGAACAAGCGGTTAACCACTACTTAGTGCATATACTTTCACTTGTAACTGAAAACAACCCTTCTTGAATGATTCATTCAGCGGAAGGGAGGAGAATGAACAAAGAAATTATTTCATGATCAAGCTCCACAAAATATGGGATTGTGCGGGGATCAAACTCGAGACCCCTGGATCTGCAGTCAGATATGCATCTGTAGCCAGACACGTTACCGACTGCCCTGCGTGGCCCGGTATCAGCAGATGGCACAATGGGCAAACATGTAACATTTTAGATGACCAGGCTTAGACTTAATAATCATGATTATGGCTTTTAATCACTAAGCAACTAAGTAACTCTTTCCTTGCTAGCAGCAAGCGACCCTTGTGGTTTTCTAAAAATCTTTGAAAACAGTTTGAACCCAGATGATTTGATAAGCACAGACAAAACAGTGGTCCTGTACAGTACTGGATCTAAACCATTTGATACTCTGATAGATTTCCTGAAAGCTTTTTTAAAAAAAGTTCATTTTGAAAAAAATCAGTAAACAAAATGGCGTGTCATCACTAAATCACGTATTGTGCAAAAACACAATTTGTTTGCACTTCAAAGGTTTGTTTGTTTTGTTGCTTTACGTCCCAAGTCAACAGCTATGGTCATGGCGGTATGGTCAGTTCACCTTACCACACTTTTTTCCTGGGCAAGCTTGAACAAGCAGTTAACCAGTACTTGGTCACATACTTTCGCTAGTAACTGACAACAATCCTTCTTGAATGATTCAGCAGAAGGGAGGAGAATGACCGTAGAAATTATTTCACAATCAATCTCCACGAAAGTATGGACCGGGCCGGGATGGAACTTGCGACCCCTGGATCTGCAGTCAGACTCGCATCTGTTGCCAAACACGTTACCTACTGCGCTACGCGGCCCAGTGCACCTGAGAGGTAAACGGCTGGATTTGCATATACTGAATTAGTGCTTGATATGAGACCACTGTATAGCAATGCGACCAGAAAAAATGCATTTTGTATGCCGAGTAGGTGAAGTTAAGCAATCTTGCATAGCGTGGAGGTTGTGATATTTTCCTTATCAATAGGTTTAAGTGTGTGTTTTTGGTCTACAAAAGAATCATCTCTAATAAAAGGTCCATTTAAGTACCCACAACAAATGTTTTGGTTGAGAAATAACAAAAATAATTTTACATCACGCACTCTTATCTGGAGGCCAGGTATGAGAAGTCATTTGGCTGTCTTATGATACAATATGGGCCACGACGCGACAAAACCTGTCTTCGGGGTTTCCGACAAAGCGAGTTTCAAACCAGTCTCCTCAGCTACAGAGACTATCTAGAAAATTGAAATTCCACCTGTAGCAAGTTTACATATGATAATTTCCAAAAAGCGAATAACAAAGGTGCTGATCAGACTGCGCGGATGCGCAGGCTGGTCTGCGCCTGTGTTGTTCGCAAACCCCAGAAGACAGGTTTTCTCGCAACGAGGCCCATATTATTAGTTAACACTATCAAATGCATTTAAAAGTATGGGCAGTCATTTGTGCACCAATATATAGTCTTCCTAGGGAGACAACGCTTCAATAGTTTTAAATCGTTTAAAACATTCCGGGTGAATCGTGGTGGATTGTGGGCATGGCCTGAAACGTAGCACCACAATAGCTGAATCCGGCTCATTCCTAAAGTATTTGAGTTCACTCAGGGTGAATCTGGGTATCAATGACACCACGATTCATCCCGTATACAGTATGACTGCCCTATGGTTATGCTGCCATCGTGAATTGTAGTGGATTCTTAGAGACACCGTAGAAACATCGTGAGGCACGGCAGTGATTTAGAATTTTCTGTTTTATCCATCCTGATACATCCCAATTTTACAGTAAAGGTCACATCGGGACGATTCGTGGCGAATCGTCGCCAGAATCGTGAATGTGTAACTGAGGCTTTATTCAGTAAACACTATCTCGACCCTCATTTACTATGACTCAGATCACAGGGTTCATGCATACAGGCAAGTATGAGTAAAATTCAAGAACTTTTCAAGACTATCCTACAGTTTCAAGGATTAAAAGTTTATGAAAAATCCTGATTTAAGGGTTAAAATTCTACTTCAGAAATGTTAGACTGTGATAACGGAGAAATAAGTACTAGGAAATCAGTATAAAATTGTTGTGCCTTTATTTGGTGCAGCATTTGCTGCATAAAATTGTTGTGCCTTTATTTGGTGCAGCATTTGCTGCACCAAATAAAGGCACAACAATTTTACACTGATTTAGATCTCTATCAACAGTGTTAAGTTCTACAGAAAATAGAAGAATTCAAGGACTTTTCAAGGCATTTGAGTGATTTTCCAGTACTTTTCAAGGCAGATTTAATTTTCAAGGACTTTTCAAGAAAGCCCTCTAAATTCAAGCACTTTTCAAGCCTGTGGCGAATCCTGGATCATATAACTTACAGCCTCCACTGTGTGATTTGGGATCTGCATACAGATGTTCGATTCTTCCTGTGTTAAAAGAACTGGATCTCCGAATGATTCCATGCACCTGTAAAGATTCAAAGTTCAGGAAATGAACTCTTTGCATGCTGGGTAATTTTGCATACATTTGTATTTTTTGTCCTCTGCTAATGTCTTTCAAATTTCACTTTTTCTTTAAAAATCTTTCAGGTATTATACAATCAGTACTAGTGTCAAACTGTTTGGATCCAGGTTACACCCCAATCTGGGTCCAAACTGTTTGCAAACTTGAAAATTTATCAGCAGAGAACAAAACTTAGAATCATCTGAGTTGGGTGTCTGATTGTATTTTCTCGCACACCAGATTGGGATTTCTGCTGTTTTTACGCATGTGAGATAACTCTAATTCTATCTTGCATATCTGTACCAACACATTGAAAAAAATAAAAATCACACAGCCATAATCTTGATATACAAGTGACATCATTGTCAAGTTAAAGTGACATCATCATGTCCAATCACAGTGTATTCAGGAACTTTTGAAAGCCTTTCTTTAAAATGTAGAAACTGTGGTATTTGATGGTCAGCAAGAAAAAGATTCTATTATTTGTGTAAGGGTGGGTTAGAAAAATCCATCCCTCACCATCACTGTTTGTAGCGGGTCACTTATCTGCCAATCAGTGATCCTTGTGAAGGATTTTTCTATCACTTTCACACTCATGATAGATTCTTATAGTCTTTACTGGTATTATAGCTCATTCGCGGATCCAGAAAGTTTTGTCAGAGGGGGTCCAACACTGACGTTCTTTGGTTTTTTTTAGTTGATGGGATGGAGAGAGGATCAAAATGCTACAAAAAGTGGGCCATCATTGGCCCGCCAGCGAAACGCCATTGAAATGGCATTTCGCTGGCGTGCCGATAATGGCCCACCATTGAATGCTGGCTTGGTATAGCTTTGTGATTTTTAGGGGATCCAGATCAATATTAGAAACCCTATATTTTTGTGATTTTTCAGGGGAGGGGGGGTCAGGACCCCCTGTCCACCACCTCCCCCCCCCCCCCCCCCCCCCCCCCCCCGCTCTGGATCCGCCCATATAGCTGGCCTAAATATTTTAACAAAAATGCTCATCCTACTTGTCCTGCCTAGGATACTTCCTCAGGGTATGGTAAATGTTCTTAAACTTCGAACACAGTTCACTTTCCCTTCTCAAAAAAAATGTGAGTTATCACGGCTGAAATTCACAAAATACTTGTCAGAAAAGCAAACAGAGAAGAACCCTTCTTTAGAAGCAGTCTGATCTGTGTCAGTCCTGTTTGTCTAGGCCATTTTGTTAGGCAACTTGTGTTCAAAATTTTAGAATATTTACCATAGTAGCTGTTTCCCTTACCTCATAACCTTTTGATATCAAAAACTCTGCCAAATAGGAACCATCCTGCAACGAAAAAGCAATCTCATTAATTTTTAAATTTAAGCATTTATTTTAAAAAAAAAAACTAGACTTCAGTCAATGGTACACCATTGCAAATACCTACTTTTGATTTAACCAAAGCATTTTCTAAGTTTGAGGCTGCTACGTCCAACCATTTAGGAGGAGATGCATTTACAAGAAAGTACATTATTTCTCTTTTGACCTTGACCTCAGGTCAAGGACAAACACAAAACGTTGCCCAGTATCCCCTACATCATGTGACCTATGCACCTGCAAAGTTTGAAGCTGCTATGTCCAATGGTTTAGGAGAATGAAAGTAGGTGCACTTATAGCATAGGTATACCGAAGAGTGCATCTTCATTCATGCATCAAGCTATAATCAGACACACGTTAAATTCTCCTTAGCAATAGTAAAACAACTTCTAAATTTGGAACGACTAAAAGACATGAAAAAAATCATTAAGCTTTTTCATTCTTTTGGATTGTTCCATGCATAAATTGATAGAATAAGTATGGAATAGCCCATTTTGTATTTCAAGGGCGCAGTGGCAGATAGAAACTAGAATTGTTTTTCTACCAAAAAACATATGTCTCCCCTTTTAGGAATAAAAAAAAAATCACAAAATTGCATTTAGCTATGTTACAAGGGGAATAATTTGAAAAATATACATGAAAGAGTTATGGTTCTTGTGAATGACACATTGTCTGAATGTGCTTTACAAATGTGTGAAGTTTCATTGAAATACGAAGTATGAAGTTTTAGTTTCGTTGGAATACCTCTGAGGGTTATCTATATAGAGCAGACACTAAACAGCATTGCAATTTGCAAATGATAAAAGGGAAAAAGGGAAATAGCTCCAAAAATATCATTAGCAGATTTTGGTTCTTGTGCATGAAACATGGTCTCATTGTGCTCTAGAAGCGTATGAAGTTTCAATTTCAAATAGCTTTAACAGCACTTGTTCAATTAACATAGTGGCCAAAAAATTGCATTTAGGTATGTTACAAGGGGAATAATTTGAAAAATAAACATGCAAGAGTTATTTCTGATGACCTAAGGAACTCCCACACTCGCGCTTGCGCCGGTTCTAACCTAGTATATTTAATAATTAATTAGACCATCCTGACTTAACTGTATCAAATTTTATGGAAAATTGTATAGGTACAAAGGGTTGAAAGCATGAAGTGTCCTTTACTGATTATAAATTTTGTTTTATGGCCCAGCTGATATTCATGTCGCCAGAAAACATAATTTGTCTGCCATAAAACCAATCCTAAACTCAACTTTTTTGTTTTTCACATTGATTTTTGGTGATAAGCTTTTTTTTCTATTTTAATTCAGCAAGCTGTTTTCATGATGAACATTGTAGAGAAAAAGGACCTCGGACAGTCTCCTATTCAATCTGCCCAAATTGGCTAGGATATTATGCATTATTGACAACTATATTTTTGCTGAAATCAAACCCTTACATTTAGTGCACCTTAGTAGCAAAAATAAAAATATTTTGAAAATATTGCATAATTATATCAAGACTTTAGGGTTCAGGGGGTGGGGTTATTTTTTGTGACCAAATTTTATTTCACTGAAAGTCAATGTTTCATCAGGTATTCACCTAAATACATGGAAATATAATGTCTGCGGTATAAAACCTGTGATGAAAGTGATGTGTTTGCACAAAATTCGGGTTGAGAAGATTTCATTGTTTCTTCTAAATATGTATGCTGTCCATGACTTTTGACTATTACCTGTTATGTTTCATGCAGACCTGTTGCCGAGTGCATACTCTAGATAAACACAATTTTTTGAGCGTAAAATTGTTAACATTTTCTTGTAGTATGGCCGATGCTTTTTTCTTTGATCTTTGCTGGTGTTTAAATCAGACACCCTAGAATAACGACGAAGGAGGAGCTTAAAACCGTACTCTAACTTCCAATTTTAGTTAAACAGCGATGTAGGCGGGAACTTCCTAAATAGCGACATATTAACTCGTAGGTAAATGTAATATAATTGACAGCTTAGGCCCGATGCAGGGAGGAGCGAAATTATATTTCGTCAGGTGTCAGTAACACGTGTTTATTTTGCGCCTGCGCCATACTACAAGCTAAATAAAGGATTTTCCCTCGGCTTTCTGTTTAAACCGCTCGGTGGGCTACGCCCACCTTGTGGTTTAAACAAGAAAGCCTCGGAAAAGTATCCTTTATTTATTACTTACACATCAGATTAAACCTATCATGTTGTGCTTAAAAGAACCGTCTCACTGCCACGGTTCTTTTTAGTACCAACCTAATATGTTTTGATTGAGAAATAAGACAATTAATTACTTGGTACGCACTCATAACTAAAGCCCTGATACATGCCATTACAGTAACCTACAGGTTTGTACAAAATAACTTTCTAATAATTTTTTATATTAAATTGTTTTGAGCATTTTGAGAGGGACAGGTCTTCCTGGGTTGAACAAGTACTAAGCTAGGATAAATGTGTCTTGCTCAAGGACCACAACGCAGTGACGCCGGAGAGGCTCGATCCCGCAGCCCCTCGGTCTGGAGTCAAGCACTCTACCACTGAGACACTGCGCTCCCATTTATTTACCTTTGCTGTTGGTGGGACTTTAAACACAAACAATGTCGACAAGGGAGATAACATCAGTGTCGCTATGGAAGATAACTCACCTGTCCTGTTACTCCAGTTATAATTGCTACTTTCCTCTTCTGTAATCCTACTTTTGTCGTCTCAGACATAATTTGATAATATTTCAACTTTACTCAGAATGGGTTCTTCCAAATTATAAAATTTTGGCTAAATTTTAACTTCCCCTTATTAGTTTCTAATCAAGAGTAATTTGGTAAATATTCAAAAATTTAGAACACTTTTCTCTTTCTGTTCTCAAATAAAATGTAGTTTTCAGGGCTGAAATTCACTAAATGCTTGTCAGAATAGCAAATAACGAAGACCCTGATCAGACTGCTTCTTCAGAAGCAGTCTGATCTGGGACTGCGCTGTTTGATTATACCTTTTTTGGTAGTCAAACTAACGTGTTCAAAATTTTAAAACATTTACCATAATATATTGTTCATCAACAACAAAATATATGATCATGAGCTGAGCATACCGCCACTCGACATCATCATAATAATAATCCGGCTCAAATATGCATTGATCCAAGCCTCCATCAATATTAATGCCCATGCTGACAATTATCCTGGGCAGAGCCAGCTATATAGCTTAGAGCATCAGGACTATACATTTTGGTCTGATTCTTCATTTACATCCATACTTTGTGTATGCGAGCAGCAAAAGCTCTGGCCAGCCTGCTCATCTGCCCAGGCTTGCCCGAGTCTCCATAGCACGACAATGTGATAAGAAGAAAAATCGTGTGTACTAAATAGGTGCCCATATTCATGTATATACATATATAATATGTATAATCAAAACATCATTTTATCAGAATATTTCAAAGTATCACAAACAATATTGAAAAAAAGTAAATGAGCCTTTTGAACTTTAAAATCTCATTGGCAATATATCCAGCAATTTAGATTATCCCCTGCACATACTGACAGTCTCGCCAGTCCTAAAATGGCTGCATGCATGCTCAATAGTGCATGGTAAAATTTAAGAAATTGATTAAAAACATTGAAGTGTCTGACTCGGTCTGCTTATGCAGCAAAGCTATTCGGTTCAAGGGTTCATTGGCCACTAAAGGTTTCTTTACTTAAATTGATCCACTTTTTTATAAATTTATGAATTGAATTAATTTACCCATCAGCAACAACATTTCAGCCGTGACATGTGATTTCCAACAATGTGGCATTTTGACAAGTGAAGACTCAGACAAGCTTGTGCAGCCTCCTTTTAAGCTTAGAAACTCCAAATAATGTTCAGTCAGTAGCTTAATATAAATTTACACTCGTAGAATATTCAGGCGACTAGCAAAGGCTCTGATCAGACTGGGTATATGTGCAGGCTGATCTGAGCCTTTGCTTGTCGCACATGAGAATGTCACATCGTTGGAAATCTTGATGATGTCACTGCTCAATTTTGATGTTTGCTGATAATTTATCTTGCAAACTGTTTTCAATGAGTATAGGAAACTTGAATTGTTTTAGTTGATTAACTGGATTTTTTTTCAGATTTAGGGTCGGGGGATGAAAAATAAATAAATAAAAAAGCTCTGAAAATGGCCAGTTAACTGGGTTTTTTTTTGTTTTTGTTTTTTAATATCTCCAGAAAAAACAGTTTTATCATTTTCCTAAAAATCTGAACAGGTAAATCACTTTTTACAATGTCACTCTCAAAAATACACAGACAGAACCTCCAAAAAAAAAAAAAAATTTTTTTTCAGCGAAACAAATAATGTTTAGAGTCGGCGGATAAAACTAAATTTTTTTTTTTTACAAATGAAATTTTATTTTTTTCCTACTTACCTGAAAATTACAGTATGAGGGTTCGTAAATCAACTAATAAAAAAAATCTGGCCTTAATTAGCCAAAAAATACTGAAAGTCTAATTTTTGGGCTGTACCGTTCTCATAATGTTAGCTTTTTCTGCAAAAATATAAATGTATTAGGTATGTATAATTTTTATCAAGTCAATATGCGAATCATGCCACAAAAGTTTCAAATTTTCAACACATTACCTTGCATAGTTACTAGTTAATGTAACAATGCATTGTTTGAAATACAACAGCGAAATTTGATTAAATGTACACTACCTTTTGGACTAGATGAGTTTCATTGACAGTTGCTTTGCTTAAAACAAAACAGAAAGCTATATCTAGCGACAGTTATGGCTTATATGGTTCTGCCGAGACCCTCTAGCTCTGTGCTAACATTTCAGCATCTGACATTTCCAACTAGGACACCTGAGATTCTTCATCAGAATCAGGAGTCTGTATTTCTGTAGTAATTTCTACTCTGCTGTCTATTTTTGGCCAGCAATATGCCTCATGATGCAAACACTTTCAATGCTTGTGGTGAAATGATATCAGGGTGGCAAGATAGCTCTTTGTTGAAGCTGGTACAGCAACATGTCAGCGACCAATCGGCGACCAGTTGCTGAAGATTTCAATGCCAAAGTGTTGATGTATTAGGTCGGCAACTTATCCGCCACTGTTCGTTGACAACCTTTGAATTAATTTTTCAGTCCCAGAGATGTCATCGCATGCAACCTCTGTGGGTATTTTGTTTGTTTGTTTGATTTGATTCTTTACGTCCACTCAACAATCTTTCAGTTATGCGGGACGGGTCTTCCTGGGTTGAACCAGTACTAAGCTAGGATAAATGTGTCTTGCTCAAGGACCACAACGCAATGACGCCGGTGAGGCTCGAACCCGCGGCCCTTCGGTCTCGAGTCAAGCACTCTACCACTGAGCCACTGCGCTCCCCTCTCTGTGGGTATAGCAGCTGTTAACCTTATTGATTAAGCAATTCTTTTTTAGATCTTAGCGTTTAAAAATTTATAAGGTCTATTGGCAATCTATATTCATTTAATAGAAAAGCAATATATACCTAAGGAATAAAGAAACACAACAGACAAAAATACAATTTTTGTGTGTTTAAATGACGGTTTGGTGAAATCGCTTTTGAAAATTTCTTACTGAGTATTTATAGCATGTGATGAAAAACCAAAACGTCATTCTAATGCGTCATTTTATGCTACAAGATGAAAACATATGAAAACGTAAAATGTGACGTTAACGTCAGAATAAAGATCAAGAAACCCCGTCTTTTCCATGTTTGGTTATTTGGCGTCGATTTGACAATGTGCAAATTAAACAAATGTCTAATCATATTCGTAATGCAGTCAAATATTGCGTCAAAACACGCTACTTTAATGGCAAGATAAACAATGGTAGCGAATAAACGATAAACGTCACTTAGAGCCGTCGGGTTTGGGTTGCTGGTGAATATACGGGATAAGATAAACCTAGAGACATCAGAACATGCTTTCTTGGGAAAAACTGACTTTTCAGATACCATAGAAATACGCTGGTAAGGTGTCTATATTGACGTTAGCCAAATAAAACACAGCATAATGCAAGAGAAAACATCTGATTACATGCCGAGTGTAAACATCCAACTTGTTAACTTTAACATTAACTTTGTCACTGGACCATTTTATCATTAGAAAAACACATACACATCATCAAAACCATTAAAACGTAGGATATCAAATTTTGACGTCAGAATTGAGGTTTTTTGACGTCTGGAGATCTCAAGTTATAATTCTCGAACAAAACGTTCTTGTAATGAATAAATCTCAAGCAGAAAAGAAAGTTTACGCGTTTTACGCAGTATTCAGAGTTGACGTTAATGACGTTAAGCCGTTTCAGAATCCTACAGAAACGTCGCCATTTGATCATTTTCTTGATCCCAAATCTATGCCAAGACTTTTTAAAACAATAAACTGATGGTTGTTTCAAACTTTGCTTTTAATGACCCTGTTTCAGCAGTTTACTACTGGGGTCAGGCTGGTTACGCGCATACCAAAATGATTACGTAATCGATAATTACGTTGAACCTGCTGTAATTTGACGGACACAGTCATACTGCTCCTAAGGATAAATATCATTTGCACTAAAAACTTGCATCATATTGTATGCTTACAATGACTCGAAGTGTTTGTTGCGTTTCTTTATTCCTTAAGTATATAAGTACATGTATTATAAACACTTCTATTTATCACCATCAGTCTATCCAACCATATGTTTATATATACTCAACCAAAACATTAAAGGGTCAAAACAAATGTATAAACATAAATTTATCAGGGTTTTCCCTGACCCCCTATTTATATAGTAAATGACCCCCATCTTTCCCAAATGACTCTTTTAATGAGAGTTTTTTAGTCTTTATTTTATATAGAGGAGGTCAATTGACCCCATTTTCAAAAGGTTACACCCGTCTCTAGATTCGCCATGGCATTTTGTTGTTTTCCATGGAATTTGTCAAATTTTTCTACAGATTCCACAGAAAATCATCAAATTAGCCGTGGATTCCATTAAACTGCCGTAGATTCTACGAAATAAGTAACTTTCTTTAGAAACGTTTTCTATGGATTTGTTTTCCACGGAATTAATGGCATTTTTTCCGTGGTTTCACTTTTTTTCTATGGATAATTGGTTTTTGGCCATGGATTTCATATTTTATGCCGTGGAAAATGGACTTAACAAATTTTCAGAGCCAAAAATGAACGGCAAAAAAACTTTGTCAATTTTTGGAATAGAAAATGACTTAGTTTTATTCTTAGTTTTATTCTAGTACCTGAGAGCATTGAACAAATGACTTTAAATTTCTTTCAAAAAAGTGTGGATGAGTGCCTTGAGATATTGATAATAATTATTGTTATTAAGTACAGGCCTTGCATTCAGCTACATCTTTGTACTCAGTGGTGATTTTCTTATTTCATTTGTTAGCAGTGGTCAATACCAAAGAGGTACATTTTTACATAAGGCACATTGGGTGTTGTCAAAGACAATCAAAAGTAGACTTTAAAATAAAACGCAGGCTTTACCTAGCAACCCACCCTGTTTTGGTGCTTTCTATGTGATATTTAAGACTATAACTGGATCAGAAGGAAAATATGAATTCTGCAAGGTTAAGTGAAAATCTCTCTTATATATTTGCAAACAATAAAGTCACAGGTCAGCCTGTATAGCTGCCTACTCAGATCAGCATCTTTGTTTAAGAGCCAATGCTGACAATATCAGTTGGCACAAGTACCTATTGTGTAGGCAGTAGATAGATAGCCATAGATTCCATGGAAAACAATCACGGCAATTTTCTACGGAAAAAAAAGTGACATCACTTCCTGTTTTGATTCAATTTGGAGGGAAGCATTTGAAGCACATGTTTGGTATGTTGTTTATTTCAATTTCTGATATTATTTAAGGCTAATTTGATTTCTCTTCCATGCCATAAATGTATTATGGTTTCAATATTGCCATAGCATTGCCTGGTTTATTCACGTGAGTGATACTCAACTTTGTTTTGAATAATCATTTAATGGCTCTTAGGAGCCTATACCCCACCCATCACAAAACAATGTATATGTTGTTTTTGTTAGTGCGCTTTTCGAAAACATGTTTCTCCCTTATGTACAATAATCTTATTTGCTCATTTTTTTCAATTTTTATTCACTTAAAATTTAATGGTATTATCAAATGTGAATAAGATTTCAATTAACAATGTTTCAGTCATATTGAGCCAATGAGTACATTGGTGAGAAACTGTTCTGCTCTGTTTTGTGGAAATTTTCCGTGGAATTGATGGAAGATTTTCCATAGAATCTACGGAAACTTTCCATGGAATCAACAGCATATTTCCGTAAAATCTACGGAAACATTCCATGGAATTAACGGCATATTTCCATAGAATTTATGGCATTGTTCCATGGAATCCACTAAACTTCCATGGAATCAATGGCAAAAATCTATGGCATTTCATGAACTTCCACAATTTTTTGTTGTTGGTTTATTTGCCATCAACTGCCATGGAAACCTTAAAAACGCCTTTTGAATACTCCGTAGATTTTAACCGCGGATTTCAAGGGTTTTCCATGGCAAATCTAGAGAAGGGTAAAGGGAAAACCTGTTTATATTCACTTTTTCCCCCAATATCATGTGGAAATATCTGTTTATTTTTTTGTAGTGCATTCCTCTCTTTGAACAACTTGACTTCATTTATCGCAGTTATCCATCAAACAGGGCCACCCTTAAAAATTGGTGTGTCAGATTAGGTGGGCGGGGTAACCAAAAAGTAAACGAAACACACCACCTGATGTTTGTTTCGTTTGGTTGGTTTGATGTTTTACGTGCCAGTCAACAGCTATGGTCATGTCGAGATGGTCAGTTCACCTAACTACACTATTTTCCTGGGCAAGCTTGACTACAAGTGGTTAACCAGTTCTTCTTGCACAGTAACCTCTGCTTGTAACTGACAACAACCCTTCTTGAATCAGCGGAAGGAGAAGAATTAGCATAAAAATAATTAAATGATCATGAAATCTCCATGAAAGTACGAGACCCGGCCAGGATCAAACTTGCGATCCCTGGATTAGCAAACGGACACTACCGAAAGCACTCAGGGACCCGGCCTCCACCAGTAATGGATTCTTCTCTTAAGTCAGTTAGTAGTTATAATATGTGTGTCCACCACATGCATTGTTGACTTCCTGCCATCTGCAGGGAAAGCTCAGAATCAACCTCTGGAAGTCTGCGACAGCTGCAGGAATCTTCATGTCATTCATCAATGAGCATGTTTGTAAGCTCGCATTGGCAATCACCAGTGGATATCCTAAGATGAAACATGTCCCAAACATGTTCAATGGGATTGATGTCAGGCGGTTTTATACTGGCCAGTGGCCAGTCCATTTGCTCTATGCCCTCCTGCTCCAGGTACTAGTCCACCACATGTGCACGGTGTGGATGTGCATTATTAATGTTGTCCATCAGCATGAAGCCTGGACCGAAAGCTCCAGCTTAAGAGCGCACAATAGGGTGTAAAATCTTGTCCCTGTGTCTAACACCATTAAGGGCCCCATTCCTCATGACATAGAGGTCCGTGCGCCTGTTGTATAATATGCCACCCATACCAGCAGCCTGACCCCCCTCCAAATCCGTCATGCTCTACCAGTCACAACAGTCCCAGACATGTTTGTTTCTCTGTTCCCAAACACTCCTGTGCTCGTCATTAAAATTCAAATTGAATTTGGACTGGTCAGTCCACAAAACTATGATGACAAGTGAAAAAGTGTGTGTTTATGTAATATTTGGTTATTATTGGACTATCTATTGCTAGATTGACTTGATTGCACGATGTCACAGCGACTCTGGTCTTTTTGCTGAGATTTTGTGTCATTCTTCAAACGGTGAAGTGTTTATAAACCCCAGCTACTCGTTTAATGCTAACCTCAGAATTAGCACCCATGAATGCTGTCTGAAATACCTAAAATTGGCTTTCAAGGCAACAAAAAATATACATAACGGCGCTGAATGGCCCTTTACAACTTAAATCAGCACTTCGTATGCAATATATACAAGACTGTATGCTTACAAAATAGAATTACTGTTGGTATTTTGATGCTGGCCATGTGCTCAGCCTAATGGTTACAGGGAGGTTACAGGAGGAATTTTGATTGGCTGAGTTAGTCATATGATATAAATGTAAGTGCATGTGACTTGAATCGGGAAAGAAATCTGGAAAAATACCCAAGGCCTATGAAATTGGCTATTATGACTGACCTATCAAGCAGGGCTAGAGGTCTAAATTTTGGTCCGAGTATTAATCTACATCAGATTCTATGCTTTATGTATATGAGCAGTAAAAGTTTGGGTCAATCTGTGCATTGCATAGGCTTGCTTGGGCCTTCATTGCTGTAAAATGTGATGAATACAAAAATTTAAGTTATTGTTTGTAAATGAGAATCACCTATCAGTTTCATAATTTCAACAGGAACTTCACAAATTTTGTCGTCTGCTTATAAAATTTGGTAGTCAAATTTGCAAACAAGATACACATAATATGAACACAGATCAAAGCAGTCTGCATCATGATCAGGGTTTACATACATGATAAAATCTAAGCCTGGACTTTTAAATTGATAATATTAATGCAGCAGATGTATTTTTAACATTTTCAGGACAAAATTATATTGCAAGTCAAGGGTTGACTCGGCTTTCTTTTCTTTAAAAATAATATGAGCCAGTGCATGAGATTTCCAACAATGTGGTATGTGCGACCAGCAAAGTCTCAGACCAGCCTGCGCATACGCGCAGTCTGATCAGAGACTTTGCTAGTCGCTTGAGTATTCTATGAGTGTTAAGCTACTGACTGAACACCATTTGGAGTTTCTAAGCTTAAGAGGAGGCTGCAGAGGCTTGTCTGAGTCTACACTTGTCATTATATCAAATTGTTGGAAATCTCATTCTGCGGCTCTAAATAATATACTGAACTTCATCTCCACACCCACAAACCCAGAATCAGAGATAGAATGTTAAGTTATTAAAAATTTATTCAATATTTCAAAAAACACCATTCTAATGTCATAGCAACCACCTTTCATACCAAGCGTCCTGTGAAATTTTTCATTAGATTCCTGCTGGTGATCATTTAAAATTATTAAAATTGCATCTTTCAGGTTTAGATAAACAAAGTTTAACATTTTCAGCGTAAAACTGTAAATATTTTCTTACCTATGTTTTGTTTGAAAAATAAGAAAATTATTTTTCTGCTACCCACTCTTATCATGGAAAGACTGACTTTTAACTCTTTTCCCTCCCTACTGGCCACCTTTGCAAACAGTTTAGACCCAGAATGTCAGCCTGATCTGGATCCAAACAATTAGACACACTGATGGTATCCCTCCCCCATATTGCCCAGCATGCACCAAATCAATGTGGACAATTTTGTAACCAATAAAAAAAAATGTGATATATTTCATGATAAGGAGATAAATAAATGGCTTGTGGCATGGAGTTGGTAGAATGTACCCCCCCCCCCCCCTTCGATATAATTAAGTGTGGCTATATTATTTTCTGTAACTGTTTAAGAAGGGGCTACGTGGGCAAAATCAGATATGTTGCACTTTGCATTAATTCTACTGAGCTATTGCCTGACAACATTGAACAGCTGAGACATATAAATATTAACCCTTAAAGCGCCAAGAAAAAGATGCATCTGAAAATGTCGCCTGCCACAAATAATTGCCTAATACCCAGGTCACACATGCACGGATTTGACGCAGGATTAGCCACGGATATGATCATGCATCATCTGTGGCAAACCGTATTAGTCCCTATATTTCCGTATTGCATCCCTAATCATACATAGTAGTACATGTACTTGCGTTGTGCATCCGTATCGGACTACGGAAATTGTCATTTCCGGGGTCATCCGTGGGATTTGATTCGTAGTGGAACCGGCGAGGTGATCCATGAATGTGTGACCTGGGCATAACATTACTGTTATAGGAGCAGTATGTTCTGGGTCTACGCTGTTTGTCATAGACTGCTAGGCTTCTTAAACATTTCAGCAGACGAGAAAAGCAGACGACTTTTGTTGCGATTGGCGCATGAAGGTTAAAATGACCTTTCACCAAATCCATGGGTAGCCTAATGGATAACAGGCTGTCATTGGAATTCAAAGTTGTGAGTTTGAATCTCTGACCATTTCAATCTATTACTTTCTGTCATTTTTTCCCATTTATTTGTTTGCTTGTTCATTCTTTTTTCTCGATTTTGTGCATAAATGGATATGTTATTAATATGGCATACATTGATGCATCAAATACACACATAGCGCCTATATATACATGATAAACACCCGTGAGAAAACCTAGGGAAAAATGAATACATAGCTACTAAATACAAATGTAAAGATGTAAAGTTATATGCACAAGAAGACGTTAAATATAAGAACAATATTCTTTTTTTAAGAAAGATTAGGTTATATATAACATATTTGACATTCATAATTTTATAATATATAAACAAGCAAATTCAGAGAATTTATGTCCCCCGCCATTATTGTTTATTATTTAAATGAGATCATGACAAAAACATCTGTAAAGTTTCAAAAGAATCGGCATAAAACTGTAGGAGGAGTTGCGCACACAAGGTACCCAGTATCCATTAACTTTGACAGTAAAAACGCCAGAAAAATGCCTAAGTTAAAATAGCAGAAAAAGTGATAAAAAATAATTTGAGGATTATATCCAAACCACATGCATATCTTCAGACCATGTCCAAAACACCTGTGAAGTTTCAAAAGAATCAATATAAAACTGTAGGAGGAGATGCGCACACAAGGTACCCACTATCCATTCACTTTGATAGTAAAAATGTCAGAAAAATGGCTAAGTTCAACTGGCGGAAAAAGTGTTAAAAAATAATCTGAGGAATATATCCAAACCACATGCATATCTTCAGACCATGTACAAAACACCTGTGAAGTTTCAAAAGAATTGATATAAAACTGTAGGAGGAGTTGCGCACACAAGGTACCCACTATCTTTTCACTTTGATAGTAAAAACGCCTAAAAATGACTAAGTTCAAATTGCGAAAAAAGTGACAAAAAATAATCTCAGGATAATATCCAAACCACATGCATATCTTCAGACCATGACTAAAACATCTGTAAAGTTTCGAAAGAATCGGCATAAAACTGTAGGAGGAGTTGCGCACACAAGGTACCTACTATATTAGGGGGACGGAAGGACGGAAGGACGGAAGGACGGAATGCCGAAAACTATGTCCCTCCGCTTTTCTTCGAAAAGGCGGGGGACAATACAAGTTTTCCAAGATTCAACCCAAGGATGCGCGATCTCGAGCCAAAGGAACTAACCAATAACTGGCAATTAGGCAATCAGACTACTTGCATTAATGAATACATAAACAGTAACTTCAATATTCTTGGTAAAAGCATGAGCTAGGTTCAAGTGCTTCACGAAACACACAAAGACTTTGGCGGAAATTAATCAGTCTCAAGTCAGGCAATATAATTTCAAAGATTTTAGAGGAATACCTATATTTGTAAATTAAAGTCAACAATATTTTTAACACATAAACTAAATTCTGTTAACACATTACAAAAATAAACATAAAATAACTTTACATATATGCATTTAGATGTTAACTGACATGTTCTAGCTACCATTATAAATCAGACTTAATTGTGTGTACTTAATACCAATAAGAGATTTTAACCAAAAAGCAATGCAAGCCAGCATGAGATTTTGTTACTTTAAAAATGGCATGGGGGAGCCATATAATAGCTCAGAGTTATGCCTGCACATTCCTCCAGTCTCGCCAGCAGAGCCTTAGTGGCTGATACCATTCAATTTAAGTATGAAAGCTAGTAGATGAAGACTCAGACCAAATAACAGGCCTCTAGCCCCACTAAGAAGTTGTGCATGCAGGTTTAAACAGCCAATGCGGACTTTAGTTAAGAGGGTGTAACAAAATATTATTTTTCTTATTTCTCGACCAAAACATATGTTGTTGGTACTCAAAAGAACCGTCTCAATGTGACGGTTCTTTTGAGCAGCCAAAATATATGTTAGAACTGATGGGTAAAAAAATATTTACAATTTTATGCTAAAAAGTTTTGTTCATCTAAATCTGTGATTATTTTATACGCATATGGATAAGGTGATAATTACGAACAAGAATCTCGTGTGCTAGACAATATTAGTGTCCCCTTTCTCACAAATATGCGGTACAGAATAAATGATCTGAGGAATTTACTATATGATGATGCAGTTTGTTGTAAAAAGAAAATTAACCCTTAAAGCGCCAATCACGACTGCAGCAGACGACAAATTTTGCCACACTTTTCCCAATTTTCGACAAAAATAAGGTATGATATTACATGAGAATCGTCTGCTGGCAGACGATTCTCATGAAATATCATGCCTTATTTGTTATTTTTGAAAAAGCGGCAAAATTTTTAATTGTGGTCTGCTGCAAATTATAGGCGGCGCTTTAAGGGTTATCTCTTTCCCTGCTAACAGTGACTTTTTGTCGTCTGCTGATAATCTTCGCAAACAGTTTGTACCCAGATCAGAGAATTTTGACTTTTGACACTCCGAAAATGTTCTTGAAAGATTTTTTTTGAAAAAAAGTTATTTTGAAAAAATTAGCAGACAACAACAAAATCATTTAAGTGCAAAGAGATAACATCACATTTTGTGTAACAATTGCCGACTATAAAACACCAAAATTTCCTATATACTCTAGATCAGAATCCCATTCAATACGAAATGTAATCACAAACTGTGAAAGTTTTACATCAATGGTAAAATCAATGAAGAACATCATATTGAGATGTGACATGGTAAAAATGCCCTTTGAATAGATGTGATCTAGCTTTGGACACAATATATTACTAGACTTTTCCCTTACTGTAAAGGGTGCAACTTTAATATTCATATCTGGGCGTGGTTCAGCTATCTCATCTGCTAAGAAAGGGAAATCAGGTTTTATTTATAATTTGGTAAAGAGTTAATAAGCTTTTTGAGCGGCCCAAACGTGTGTGCATTTCATGAAAATCCTAACCGTATACACACTGAACTCACATGTATTAACACTTAAAGAGCATAATCATTAAATGTATTTTTTTGGTCGTACACTAAAATATTTGAAGCTTCTTAGACAAACAGTGTGGACCCAGATCAGACTGCTCCTGTAGGAGCAGTCTGATCTGGTTCCACGATGTTTGCCTCCCTGCTTATGTTAAAGAGACATTTTCGGATGCAGTTATTTTGCTGGCGTTTTAAGGACTAAATAATGACTGAGGTGGTGGCGACAAGATGATAGTTACTTTTGAATAAAACCATGCCACCTTATCAGCTTTTACCCATGCCTAAGGTTTACTAGTCCTAATTACGCATTCATGGGGCGCCGCCTTTACAGTAAGCGAAAAGTCAAGTAATACATACCTGCCTTATGTTCTTTTTTTCTGGGGTGAAGTGTTTCATATAAAAATTATCATATGGGGTGTTTCTTTTTAAGTATTTAATGTAAAGTGTTTCTTTAGACAGTATTTAATATTTCCAATGACCCCGCCTCTAGAGCGTTTTATATAGTCACAAACATAATACATATCCTAGAGAAGAAGTAAACAAAAATTGTGAAAAAGAGTAGGCCTACAACCAATCTACTTAAGGCCAGAATTTTTTTTATTAGTTGAGTTACTGGAATTTCTTTTCAGATTTAGGGTCAGGGGAAGAAAACAAAAGAAAGTTCAAAGGCTCTGAATTTTCCATTTTCAGAGCTTTTTTTTATATCTCCAGAAAAAAACAGTAAAACTAGTAAGGTAAACCATGCAACAGTCTGTATTAAATCTTTAAATATTTATAATCATTTTCCTAACAAGAGGGCCAAGTGGCCCTAAATTGCTCACCTCAGTTTTGTTTAAAGCTTACGTAAAGGAATCTTTTGAAAGCTGACCATGTCCCTGGTGACACCTGGGGCAAGCCATTTTTGGTCCCATGGACTTTATTGAACTAACTTGAAAGAGGTCCACTAGGTGACGCTACATACAAAATATCAATGCTCTAAGCCTTATGGTTTCAGACAAAAAGATTTTTTCATGTTTTTCCCTATATAGGCCTATGTAAATCATGTGACCCCTGGGGTGGGGCCATTTTTGGCCCCAGAGATATAATTTGAACAAACTTGGTAGAGGTTCACTAGGTGATGCTTCAAACCAAATATCGAGGCTCTGGGCATTGTGGTTGGTGAAATTCGGCCCATTCCCAATGCCAAAAAGTATGTTTTTTCCCAATACTGGACAAAAAATTCCCAATTTGACAAAAAAAAAAAACATGTTCTCCATCTTTATTTCATATAATACAAATACAGAACATAATGATGTGAATGTAAACATCTGTAACTTTGCTATATTTGGTCCAAATTTCATGAAATTTTCACCAAAATGTGAAGCCAAGGAAATGGGAATGTAATACACCTTTTTTGGAAGGTTTTGCTCATTTTTAAATTGAGAAGGGCTGACAGGGCCTATATTCAGCGTCAGATTTGACCGAGGAAAATTCTTGCAAACACTAGTTAATGGGAAATCATTGGTGTGACTCTCCTAGATTTATTCCTAGGTTTATGCTGGGTTTATTTAATTCCATTCCTCCTGTTCCTAGATATGTATGGTCTTGGGCTGTGTCTTATGTAGTCGAATATTTAAAAACCCTTTTTTCCTCTTGAAAGTCTTGATCTAAAAACTTTGACTTTAAAATTAGTGGCCATTAGCACCTTGTGCTCAGGTTCCCTTAAACCTGGATGATATGAATATATATGACAATCAGGTTATTTTTGGTGTAAAGACCTTGTCAAAGACATCTAAACCAGGTAAAATAGTGAATATTTGTATTCCTCATTTTGAGAAAGAAGAACTGTGTTCATTGCATACCGTACTGTATTATATAGAGAAAACTAAGAATTTGAGAAAATGCCGCCAACTGTTAGTTTCCTATGTTACTCGTAAATCAGTGTCTCTACTAAAACCATGCCATATGGCTAAAGGAGGTTTTAAGTAGTTCTGGTATTGATACGGATTGCATGGTCTTCTGTTAGAAACTTTAAGAAATATTCGTTGCGCCCTGAGCCAATTAAGGATTATAACTTTGCAAATGCTGTTTTGTGGTTAGTAAATAGTGGGAGCGTATTTTCATTTTGTGGCCATTTTGTTGGCTTTATGTTGTTCTGTAATACATGCAATTTTTATGATCGAACCCAGAGGCAGACGCCTCATCAGAGTGTTATAAGCAAGCCGGAGGCAAGCATGTATAATTCCTCCACTTTTAATGCACCCTCCCAAGAAATGTATTTAACATACAATAAAACCTGTGTAAAAAGACCACTCTCAAAAAGACCAAAAATGATTTATATAAGACCAATTATCGCCTAATGCAGGTCAAAAGTATGCAGAATGTTCCAAGGGGAGCATTCTGCAATACTTTCGACCTTCATTAAGCTGCCATTTGTCATTAAGATCTTTGTTTTGTCTATTTTTGAGTGGCTGCTTAAGACAGGTTTTATTGTAATGGTTAACATATGGCTTTAACATGTAGCCAATAAGGGATAGGCTCTTGCTTTAAATGTATTAAATTGACATGTTGTTTATCCACTAATTATACACAGTATGTTCTGTGGTTACATAATTTTTTAACCTTAACATTGTTTGCTTGTGACTTAAACGAGTCAGATTGCTATGTAATGCCCCTCATCCATCTGACATTACACTTGGATGGGGGTCCATTTTGTTCACAGTTGTGACCTTTATCACCCTGGATATTTTTAACTCACTACACTTCTCCCCAATTTTATACAATCAACTTGCAGCATTCCCTTTTTTAACATCAATTATTAGGCAGAGTTATCATGATCAGCTGGCTTTTCTAAGAGGTCATCTGTTCTGAATCTACACTGTTTTCAATACAGGATAAATCCCAACTCAGCATGGTGAGGGTTGATTAAGAACAACCCAGGGGATGTAAGCCATGGTGCTAGTGTAGGAATGTTTAACTAAGATTTTCCTTCCCTGATTAACATGTGTTACAAACTTAGTTAATCATGGAAGGAAAAATCTTAACTTTGGAGCTATTCAAACTTAAATACTAATGTTGTTTGCTGAAAACCCTTGCAAACAATTTGGACCCCTATCAGGACCCACAAAAAGTCGATCCTGCTATCTCAATACAAACTGTTTGACACTCTGAGAATTTTTCTAAAAAGTTTATTTTGAAAAAATCAGCAGATGACAAAAAATCATTAAATATTACCCAACATAACTTATGGAGATGCATTAGACGTAAGCAACGCCAGCTACCTAGTGGTGGGGGAAATTAAGCAGTGCAGTTCTCTGCGCTCGGCCACAATACCCTGTGAAACCACTGAAAGAACTATCAAATATTTTAATTTTTTCACCAAAAACATTTTCGCTACTGTGACACTAGCAAGATTTGAACCTGCAGTGATCATTTGTTTTAAAACAGCAAAGCAACCATATGATTTGAAGGTGAATCACTAGAGCAGATGTCAATGTAGCAGGAAAATAAAGTCTTTAATAAATGGAATAAAATTAGTCTGAAAAAATCTTGTTTTTTGTGGACAAAAAAGTACCTCAAGAATTTGGGTAAAAAGCATGACCATTCTAGGTAAAGGGGCTGTAATAATCCAGGAAAATAAGAATTTTTTTTAATCTTCTAATGACATTCTACCTCAGTAATGCTAGGATGTTGTAAATTAAATAGCGTGTCTACCAGGCTTCATACATTTGAAGAAAACAAAAGGTGCGTCAAAATACATTACTGGTAGCCCTCATTAGGCAAAAAAAAAAAAAGGTGTGTTTACTTTTTGCCGACCGACCCTGTTTTATAGCTGCCGACACTACCATTTATTCTCTGAAAATAAATTTGAAGAAAACAAACCATTTTTTCTCTGGAAATAAAAAAAACAACGAGACTGTTGTCCGGTCCTGTTTGAGCGGTCCCAGATTTTAGTACCGGTATTCAAATTTTTCACTGATTCTATTCTGTTTGGTATGTAGTCAAACAGTTTACAGATACTTTCCGATTTTGTCAATCCAAGATGACGACGCCCTCGTGGCTTTTCGTTTCAAAAAATGTGATCACCAAGATCAGAAATGCCTGTTTGAAGCAACAAGTAGATGACTTGAGATATTTAATGACAACCATCCATGCGATGACATCTTTCTTCTTTGGGTTTATTTCCTTCTTCTGTTGCTTGATGTTGTAAGTATCGGAAGAAAGAAAGAAAGTTAAACACATTTATCATTCACTGACTACACTAACCAGCGCTTTATTATTTACAGAGAATGCCAGATATGTTCCTTTTGTTCAGTGTCTATTAAAGGTAATGTAGTAGGGGGAAATCTGTGCTTTGCCTTTGGATTTTGTCATAAATGAACCTGCCAATCAGTTTGATGTTCAGTTTGGGAATGTTATCTTGTTCTTTTCTCAATATTCTTTGGTCCAAGCTTGGATCATATATAAAACAAAACGAACCAAGTAATTTGCATTAATTATCATTTATTTTTAATCTTTCAAAACCTTGGTACATAAATAGTGGAAAAAAAATTGAGTGAAAAAAAAATCGACCTGACCTACCTACCCTATTTCAAATCAAATAAAAAATTTAAAAAAAATAAAAAAGAAAATCGACCTACCTACCCTGTTTGAAATTTTCATCAAACAGTAAACACACATAGTTTTTTTTTTGGCCTTAGATAGCCATTTGTTTACTTCATTAAAACTCCGTAACACTGATATCAATTGAGGTGGCTAGATTATTTGAAAATATTTAGACACTGATTAAAACATGCATAAATGAAGAAAATACCTGTCATTTTTGCCTGATTGTGATGTAAAAAGGTTAAAGGTGTCAATTAAATGATGCCACACTTGTTATATGAAAATAAATCCATTTTTGGCAATTTGTATCTGATACCGATGAAGATCTCTGTCTGCTGCTCTTTTCAGATGTTTTTCTTTTCTGCACATGCATCTTATCCAATTCCAGTACCCAAAATCTATCAGTAAGCGAAGCATAATAGTGGCAAAGAAATGTGTATCAGACTAGGGCTAAAAACAAAGAGAAAAAATAAAAGCTGGGACCAACTCTCGGGGATCACTCCCCATAGCAATGTTTGTTTGTTTGTTTGATTTAATTCTTTACGTCCCATCAACAATCTTTCAGTTATAAAGGGACGGGTCTTCCTGGGTTGAACCAGTACTAAGCTAGGATTAATGTTCTTGCTCAAGGACACAACGCAGTGACGCCGGTGAGGCTCGAACCCGCAGCCCTTCGGTCTCGAGTCAAGCACTCTACCACTGAGCCACTGCGCTCCCTCCATAGCAATGCACTTCAATTTCAACCGAAAGGATGTTGCAACTGATGGGGAGTAAAGGTAACACCGCCATTTGTAGGGCTGGCTAATTGAAGCCAAAATGCTGATAGATAATCGACCTTTGAATTTCGATTGATAAACGATTAGTAATCGCTCAAAGCTTGAAAGAAGGTCTCTGAATATTTTGACAACTTTTGCGTGGTCAATGAAATTGATTTCCCCATTAAATTGCTACGCAACACTTGGAAGTGTGTGTTATTTATTCAAACACAATAGGTTTTAATTAAAAGTTGCACCTTTGCTCTAAACAAGTCTTCATCCACTCTGTTGGTAAACTTGCTAATTGGTAATTAAGCTCACAGTGGGCCATTGTTGTTGTCACGCTGTGTGATGTCATACAAGAGGAAGTCAAATATGTATGACACAAACATCATTGTGTAAAATAAGACCCAATGTAAATCGTCGGTAAAACTAAAAGCTTTTAGACCCAAATTTACCGAGGAGAATAAAAACTTGCATACTAGATTGTTTATCTGTCAATTGTTTTAAAATTTTGTGCTACTTAAACCAGAGAAACGCAAGCATAATTTTTCTAACATTCGGTCATTGAGCATATCATGCAGAGTACAGCGTTTTTATTACTTTGTTACAGCAATTTATACTCACATACTGTGAGAGAAGGCACTTCCGGTCTAATTAAAACATCACAAGAGACAATTACCCTTAAATTTTAATTGAATAAACAAACAGAACATCCATTGAAAGTAGCTGAATTTTTAATTTTCATATCGATTATCGTTTTTCTATAGTTTATCGACCAATTAACCCTTATTTCGATTAATCGTGCCAGCTCTAGTCATTTGCTAGTGTTTCCCCTAGGCCCTTTTAGAATGGCGCTGGGCCATGCCCTTTTCTTGAAGCGCCATGTTCTTTTCCCGTGCGCCATGCCTTTTTTTCTGACTGATCGTAGCCTTTTCTATATATCAACAGTCCCTTTTCTAGATATGGAAAGTCCATTTTCCTTAGTTAATTTTTATCCAACAGTATAAAACGGAAAATTCCTATCACATGACCTACTTAGTCAGTGGTCGTTGGAGCAGACCACATTGTGTAATGACTGTCTGGAAAATATTGTGTTGAATGAAAATTAGGATTCTGAACATGGAGATAATTTGAAAATAGTAGAATGGCGTGAAAATAATGTGGGTTTATTTGTTCTTTGTTCTTACCACCCTGAATTCCATCTTTGACGAGAGTGTCGGTGGTAAGACTTGTTAAAAAGATTTCACCACATAAATTGAATATCAGTGCTGAAATCTCAAACTGCAAAGGGTACTTTTATCCTTCGATTTAATTTTTAATGCTGATTTCCAAAAAATTAATGCTGAAATACCCTATACCCCCTCTTATCTGGAGCCCTGTTGTTTAAGTTAAGGTTTTTTTTCCAGCTGACAGGCTCCAGTGATTTTGTTACCTGAGCATCCTGCATCTTTTAATTTCAGCGAGTCCCAGGATGCAATAGTATTGCAGACTTGTCATTAAAAATAGTGTTCTGGACTTATAAGTTTGCAGTACAGAGGTGTGGAAATAGTAAAATTTTCTACTTGTCAAGGAACAAGTAAAAAGCCAAAATGCACTTGTCCATAGAAAATTTTACTTGTCCGAAAGAACAAATTAGCTTTTTAAAGAATTTATTTTTTCAAAAGCAGTATGAAACCAGATATGGGTGATTTAAAAAAAATGCATCCAAAGTGTGACATTGAGGGTCAAATTTCAAAATTGCTCTATCATTATCTTTTTTACGTCATCCTAACCAGGGAACATCAAAATTTCAGAAACAAATACTGGTTTAAGAATAAAATTTAGGACAATGCTTTAAATTTAATACATTAATCATTTTTTCATTATTATTTTACAATTCTATAAGCTACTTTTAGCTTGATTATAAACAACACAGGTATGCAGAATTGTAAATATTTCTCATGAACTGATGAAGTACTTATAAATACACATTTTCAAAGTAAAATTTAATCTTTCGCTCAAAATTTGCACTTGTAATAAAATTTTATGTGAAATACACTCCTGGATTTTCACTGTGTAGAGGAAAAAGTTTTTCTAATTAAAATAATAAGCATGATTTTTTGTTAAATCCTGATACGTTTTATTCATTGAGTACATCGCTTCCTCCATCTTCATTTGTGATGACATCATCACGATGGAGCTAAGAAAACTCAGTGATGTATTGGGGTCTCAAGTAGGGAAATCATTGATTTTATCATAAGGGGGTTCTTATTAATGTTGAGACTCAGAAACTCTGGTCTGGCTAATAGGCAGCTGTACGGACCATATATCTAAAAATGATTTTTTGATAATTGATATCAATCTTTCACTTGCAATAGCTTGGTGTATTCCTTAAGTACATAAAAGAAAGCTTTTGTGTCTATTTTTTCCATTTACTGTCAGTGTGGTAGCACCCAATGACCTTAGGGGTTCAAATCAATCTGAATTTAAATTGAATATAGAAAAAAAAACATGACTGAAATATTTTTGATTACAATAAATTAAATCATAGAAGATTCACAATAATTTTTATTTTATCACAAGCAGTGAATTCAATGCATATCAAATGTGAGTAAAATTGGTATTTTTCTACAGTGAAAAAATATCGTATTTTTTCACTAGTGACTGATACGATTTATATTTTCACTGTAGAATAGAACAGAACTGTAGCAAAAACAAGGCTTTCTTGGCAATTTTATGACTGGGATTTTTTAACATGAGGTTTTAAGTGACGTATATTTGTCAAAAATAACGCTATGCATGTTGTGACGTCAACATCAAACATAATGACGTCACGGTTTGACCTGGCGTAGCGCCAGTTTGCACGTGACGCCTACCGTAAGGCACACTCAATAGACTTTCTTTAAATGCTGATTTCTTGCGTTTCATTCGTTAAAATATGATTCTAAGCAATTTTCTAGGTGCAAACTAAGTTTACACCCAATGTTATACCCAATATACACACTGCAAAAGTCAAATCGAACGAGAAACGACCAAGTAAAAAGTAAGGTTGTGATTTCTGTATTTCCGTTGTGTATAAAATAAAAAGAAAATTTACTTTTTTACGGCAAATACCAAATATATTTCATCTTGTGTGGTGAAAATATCAGCATTTTCACTCGTTTGTTTGTTTGTTTTTGTTGCTTTACGTGCTACGCACTCGTGAAAAATACTGATTTTTTTCACGGCACTCGATGAAATATATTTGGTATTCACCTCAAAAAAGTAAATATCCTCTATTTTCTCGGCAAATACCAAATATATTTCATCTCGTGCGGTGAAAATATCAGCATTTTCACTCGTGCTAAGCACTCGTGAAAAATACTGATTTTTTTCACCGCACTCGATGAAATATATTTGGTATTCACCTCAAAAAAGTAAATATCCTCTATATGTTCATTGACTGAAAAAAATGGTTTGTCTCAAATATCTGTTGATTTTTTATCTAATCAACCCTTTATGAGGCCTCTTTTTTCAGGTCAACAAGAGTTGTCGGAAATAGATTACTATTTTCAAGATGGCGGAAAAACGGGTGCGCAAACAAATCAAAGTTTTTGAAAAATTTAAAAACATATTTTGATGGTCTAAGGTATCACACGTTATTATAAAAGGTTGAAATTTTATGATAAATCATTTTCTGGTCAGTTTGTATTTTGTTTTGCTATCCTCAGAGCCATATCTGCTTATGTTGACGAAAACTGACTATCCCAGTATAATATGGGAAACAGCAAGTCCCAGGACCCATAATCCCAAAATTGTAAAATAATCACTGTGACAGCCCCGAGATTTTTTATGTGATTAAGCTAGATGTAAACAAATGTAGCACATCTGCGTAAACACAAGAACGACAAAAAAAAGAATATACCAGGATACTAAATAGGCCGGTAACCGGGACTGAAAGGAGGATTAATCCGAGCCTTCTCTGATGTTTAAGTGGCTTATCCATATTTTGTTATTTGCCACTAACATCAGAGTATTGTCCGATTTTATTAACCTGACACAGGTGCATAATTTCACGGTTAGTGCACAAGATCTTTTACCTTCCGTCGACTTTCGGTATTTACCGTAAGTTTTACTACTTATGCAGATAATGAAACGTTTTGTACCGTCCTACTGACTAGTCAAGTGGTTATGATACAGAGTTTACAACCAAAAGGTCGTGAGTTCGAGTCCACATGTTTGTGTGTTTTTTTACCTTTATTCGATTCGTTTAATTTCATCTATTATAGATGTACAACGACCTCTGAGGAATGAAATTTTGGATCATTCAATTTCAAAAGGTTGATGCGTAACGCGTAAAATGAGCCAGTCTATCCGAAACATCTTCAGAGATTATTGGAAAATATTGTTCCATATTATAGCAAAACATATGTATGGTTAAAATGTATTCACTAAACAAGTTGTTTGAACTTAAGTTTGGTGGTAAAACGTCTGAAGAAAAGTATGCAGCAATTCTTGGTACTAAAGCAAAACAGAATTTTTTAAAATATCTGCGATTACCTACAAAAAATATGTCAAAAGCACAGAGATTCAACTTCACATATCCAGCATACGGCAAACGTTCTCGGTGAGGGTCCTACAAAAATAACAATAACAAATGCAAGTATAGATAAACAAATAACTTTGAAGCGTGACTATATTTACAAAATTGAAAATACGGATCTAGAAAAAGGGGTTTCAGGCGTTTTATTACAACTATACTATTCTATTTTGAAGCACGTAGATGTTCCAGACAGACTGGCTCAGTGTATGCGTTACATGTACGCATCAACCTTTTGAATATAATGATCCACAAGACATTACTCACAGGTTAGGGTTAATAATAAAGTTAAACGAATCAAATAAAGAGGTAAAAATACAAATAAAAAAGAATTTACGTGGATTCGAACTCAGGACCTTTTGGTTGTAAACTCTGTACCAAAACCGCTTGACTAGTCAGTAGTACAGTGCAAAACGTTTCATTAGCTGCATCAGTACTTGCAAAATTCTCGTAAAACTTACGGTAAATACCGAAAGTCGACGGAAGGTAAAATATCTTGTGCACTTACAGTGAAATTATGCACCTGTGTCAGGTTAATAAAATCGGACAATAACTCCTATTACGAAAATCCGGAATTTTCTTCACCTATCAAAAATTGGGTATTTTTACCAAATATACTGACAGATGAATGATGTATTCATTAGATAACTGCTTAAAATGATTAAACTAATGAACATACAACTGAAAAATAAAAGTAGTTTCACTGTTTAAGTGATTAATGGGAAATGTAGTGTTTCCCGCAGCCTGAAAAAGGGGCAGGGTGCAACGCCTAAAAAGGGCAACTTCAACGCGCGGCAACCCATGTCAAAAGGGCACCCTCTCAACGCGGTAACCCACGTTAAAAAGCAAAAAAATATGTGTCAAGGGCAAATTAAAATTTTCATAATAAATTTGATTCAATTTACTATGCTTATTGTTTTTGAATTATGGTTTGACAGAGTATTATAAATATAAGCGATTGTTTCAGCAGGTTTTTGTTGCTGACATAGTTTTTTTTTTTAGAAAATTAATTGTTGAACTAGCTGAAACTTGTTTTAAAAGTCTTCTTTGCTCATTGCCTTGTCCCTTTTTTCAGACAAACATCTTTTTAATAGGATGTAGCTAGGTGATTCACATGAAGTCTCAAGCTTAATTTAATTAAGAAAAAAAATAATGTAAAAGCTTGCTGTCTACTGCAGTGGTGATTGTCACTTTAATAGTAAAGCAGCGTTTTTATTTGAGAGGATCTGTTCTTTGTATGATCACATTTTGTAGAACTCAACTCAATAAGTAGACAAACAGAGACACAGACAGACAGACAGACAGACAGACAGACAGACAGACAGACAGACAGACAGACACAGAGCTCTCACTAGGATTTTGAAAACAGGAGTTCAGGACTCCCATCTGGCAAAAAGTAGGAGTCCCACTGGAAAAAGTGGGAGTCCCACTCCAAAAAAGTTGGAGTCCCACCACTTTGTGCATACCGTATATCTTTTCCATTTTAGCCGGAAGTGATACATTTTGAATAATTTTTAGATCAACTGAATTCAACCCTTAAAGCATTAATGGATTGTTCCTACTTAACAAAACAAACTATTTTGGTATATTTTTTATGCAACCTGAACACACATTTTTTTTGTTTGGCCTTATCAAAATAAAAGATTAAACTGTTAGTACTTGTTTTATTCACTAACAAGACAGACAGACAGACAGGCAGGCAGGCAGACAGACAGCAGTCCTCTGTTTTGTATAATCTTATGCAGATGGAAGTCTTTTTTCTTCTAAAAAACGCATCTCGCTAGTGTCTACGGCGATTGCAATGAATAGACTGACATTACTTAGCCATTTAACATGGCTTCCATGATTTAGAATAAACGATTTTACTTGCTGAAAGTGATTTGTTTGTGTTCGCTCGGCTTGAACCGATGATACATTTCATCGCACGGCTTGTAGTGTAGCTTCATTTGGAACTTTTGTCAGTCGGACGTTACCGTATACGGCTTACCGCTGTACCGTTTTTTCTTCTTCAACAATTCTCAGACTCTTTTGGTTGCCGTAGCAATGAACGAATAAAGAAATGCAAATCCGTAAACTTATTGTTTTTTCTCCATGTTTATGTTGCTCAAATCGCAAACGAATGCAATTAAATACGTTTTCTCTTTCATCCCTAATTGGTCGAATTCGGAATTCGGTAGTTCGATGTTGTTTACAATAGAATTAACGGTAAATCGGTAGCGCATCTGTTTCAAACAATTATCCGATAATACTTGCTTAATTACTTTCATAATCATCTCGTAATAATCACACTGTCCCGCATCGGTAATCCTGTCAATCACCTGTCAGAATTGCTACACTGCAGTCCGAGTCATGCGATTGGTCAACAGAGACAGGACAATAATCTCGTCTCCCGCGGCTCGAAAAAACGTGTCGCGATCGATAATATCAAAAGGCTTTTGATCTCCCGGTGTGTATTTATCTATCAGCTACTGGAATTTTAGCGCGTGCCGACTAAAAAAACATGCGTACGCGGGACTCTCGCCTAGCGAAAATCATGCGTCCCAGGGAAAAAACGTGCGTACCAATACGCGTAATTCTGCGTTTCCGAGAGCCTTGAGACAGATAGATAGATAGATAGATAGATAGATAGATAGATAGATAGATAGATAGATAGACAGTCAGCCTAAATTTGTTCCACCGTGTTCTGTTTAAAATATGACTTGAATGGCAAAGACTAAGCTTTTTGAGAAAGCTTATACTTGCTGACTTTGACGGCTCTGCAATTATTTTTCTAATGAATATCATAGGGAAAATTTAGCTTAGCAAACTACAATTATTATCAATAGAATACACAAAGCAGGTGTCTGCTTAATTTAGTCCACTGCAAAAACCTTTGACGGTGTAATAAATTACCTCACAATATTGATTTTTGTCTGTGTATTCGGAATTTCCCACAATGCTGCTCACCGCAATACACAAAAAACACAATATTAGCTCATCAGAGCAGGGAACCACAGTTCAACCACTCGACACACTTCTGAATATGACATGAGGTATTCTATTTCTATCAGCCAACCGCCTCCCGCGGTGATAATTACGCATTACCGGATGTTTTTAATTGAAATGGTCAAACATCGATGTCTTTAATTGAAGTGGTCAGACATCGTCCGAGATCCGCTAAAAGGGCAAAGTAACACAGAGAAAAGGGCAAATCAGGGCGCACAAAAAGGCAAATAATCTGAATTTTAGGGCAGCAGGGCGGGGACCAGGGGCAGCGTGGCGCAGCGCCCCGCTATTCCGCATTGAGGGAAACACTAAAATGATGGGTTATGAATATAGCTTAATCACCAACTATATGAGTACAGAGGGTAGGCTACTAAAGGTGTGAATAGTTTTCATCTTTGTAAGATTTAAATGAAAAATATTATTTTATTTTAGAGGTAAATCATAACTCTACCCTATTTTAACTTTTTAATTTATGTCACCATTCTTTCATTCAATTACCATGTTTTTCATTTAAAGTGCCCAGCCACGACTGGCTGGGAAATTCTGGATTTTCGATAGCTGAGTTGCTCTGACGGTAGTGGCAGAAAAGCCACTAAAACGTCAGAGAAAACTCGGACTACTGGAGGATATGCGGTTTCACTTACATTTGACATCTTCGTTCAATAGTGCACCTCACAAAGCCAAACATTATTTGATGTTTGTACTTGACAAAGTGCAAATCTGGCTTAATTACTGCTGATGTTGTGTACTACATCTAGACTAGCAATCTAGTGGTTTTTCTTTTATGTAAGCTGACACTTGCGCAAAATCAATAGCCACCATAAATCGACGATCAATCGATAGAATTTCTGCACATTGGAATCAAAATTTCAGCTCATATTCAGCTTGGAAAAAGATGAAGTCAAACTCTATCAGTAAGGATAACAATTAAACCTTTACCTGGCCGGTGATACCAGTAATAAGAGCAACATTTTTCCCTGGTGTTCGAGATGTGGAGGCAGCCATTGCTGTTTTTCGATTGATAGGCTGGTACTCGGCGTATTGCTCTATAGAATAGAATAGAATAGAATAGAATAGAATAGAATAGAATAGAGGTCATTGGGTGCATTATCGGTGCACGACAAGTTGACAGATGGTTCATGTGGTTGGCCAGTGGGGAAAAAGGACAATATTTTAAGGACAGATGATATTTTAGCCAAAAGAGAACTAAAGAAAATGTTAAGGAACGAAAAACTGACAAATCGCAGAAATTTCTACAATGATCTAATGAAAAACCCTTCAACAGACAAATTTTATCAATTGATTGGTCGAAATAAAGGTGGTAATCGTCAACATTCAGGGTGCTTGAGGGTAAATGGTTACTCCAGTTCTGAAGAAATCAAAGGATCCAACAGTATTAGACAATTACCGTAGCATAACAGTTACCCCAATTATCAGCAAGCTTTTTGAAAGTGTGCTACTTCCAAGACTCTCCGAAACATTCGAACAATCACCCCTACAGTTTGGATTTACCAAGGGTCTCTCACCAGTGATGTCAGCATTGATTGTTTCTGAAGCCAGGGCTGAGGTTAAACGGAATACCTAAAAACAATTATTCCTAGCAACCCTTGACAGTCAAAAGGCCTTTGATGTAGTCAATCATACCATTCTCCTTGATAAATTATATGAACTGGAATTCACACTGCTTTGTGGACGATAGTGAAAGACTTATACTCAGGGCTCACCTCAAAAGTTAAATGGTTAGGAGAACTTAGTAGTGAGTTTAGGATCCGCCAAGGTGTGCGGCAAGGCGGCATCGTTTCAATTTTTTTCTACAAGACTTACATCAATCCATGCTTGATGGAACTGAAAGAACATAAAATAGGATTAATGATCGGTAAACATATTGTGGCTGCCCGGCCTGTGCAGACAACATAGCACTACTCTCCGAATGTGAAAATGAACTGCAAATTATGACAAACGTAGTTAAAAGACACGCAAAACAAGACCGTATAACTATACATCCAGACAAATCCAATGCAGTCCTACTGAACGAGCCAAGATCATACTCTAAACAGTAATTATCGTTGGAACTAAGTGAAAAGACTATAACGTTATCTACAGATACCACCACCTTGGCATTCTGCGCTCTGAAAGTAATGAAAATATTATCAATATTGAGGAAAGACTGAAACTAGCTAGACATATACTTTATGCTTTAATCAGCACAGGAGTACACGGTTCGAATGGTTTAAACCCATGTGTTTCATATAAGATCTGCCAGTGTTATGTAGTTCCCAGACTTTTATTCCAATTAGAAGTTTTACCTTTTATCCAGTCACAGTTAAATCTACTATCTAAATTTCATGTCGATACTCTGAAAAGTATTCAATCTTTACGGTACGGTTCACCTCCTATTGGGAGCACTTCCTAAAGAGGCAGAAATCCATAAAAGACAACTCAGCATGTTATATATCTTAACATATACAAATGAAACTATAACTGAATTAACAGAACGGCAAATTGCAGCAAATCTTGATAATTCTTTAAGTTACTTTAACAAAGTTCATAATGTACTGTTCAAGTACCAGTTGCCTATTCTGAATGAACTGAGGATAAAACAACCAACAAAGGAATCATGGAAATCTACTATAAAAGAAGCTGTCAGAATCACTGAAGAATGAGGCGTACGAAAAATCTTCACTTCGTTACCTCAACATCGACTCCATGAAAATGGTAGAGACATATTCTGCCTTGAAGTCTTTGGACTAAATAGTGTCTGATGTAAGGAAAGGAACTATAAAATGCCGGATGTAAACCGGAACTTAGATGCTTCAATGTACTAGCCATAAATTCAGTAGGGCAAATGTCAGTGCTACATGCAAATATTGCTGTGGACTTTATGATGAAGATCTATCGCATATGTTACTTGAATGCCCTGCTTTCATTCACCAAAGAAAACCTATATACTCACAATTTAAGACCAAAATTTTTAACTGCATTGGCACCCAGCATTGGAGAGAGTTGTTTAACAATAGAGATAGCTTAGTGAAAATTATATTGGATTGCTCGCGATATTCTATCATAAAAGAGAAGCCAGAGTGCCGTGAATTACTGAATACAAATGCAGATTTAATATACAGACATCACGTCACAAGAATAATCAAGCTGTCGTTGGAATAGTTTCATCAGTGTTGAAAGTTTACCAGTTTTTATAGTCGAGACTGTATTAAGTGTATATCGATTTTATAAATGAGGCCCCCAGGGGGGTCTGTGCTCCCTTGATCCCTGAAAATAATGCATTAATCTCCCCAGATCCCTGAAAATATTTTGCTTGGCTCCCTAAAAGTCTTTTGCCTTGCTCCCCAAATCCCTAAAAGTAGTTCAGCTTCTCCCCAAATCCCCAAAAATATAAGTCAATTCTCCCTAAAATGTATTTTTCTTTGCGTAGGATTAAAATCACATACTTTTAAAACTATGAAGCTATACAAGGGCGCATGACTTAATGATAACTTAAATTTTATTTTTGCCTTATACATGTAAAGACAGGGCTTAGCCATGGAATACATGACATATAATTATTCAATGAAATGCAACCAAGATATATGGCTTGAAGTATGAGGCCATCCTTAAAATGCTGTTGCTATACCTAGCAGAGTAGGCATGGAGGAATGCTCTCTAGATTTGATTTTTTTAATTAGAGACAGACCATTTGTTTTTCTAGTTGGAAGCAGGGGCTGATTTTTTCCAACAGCTTAAACTAGACATTTTTAGACAAAGTGAAAGCATTTACTTTTTTTGTAACCATTAAAAGTCTTCTCTACAATAAATGCTATCAGTCCCTGTATGCTTGTTACCTTTAGTTTCATCAAATAAGTATCTGATCAGTATTCTTCAATTCTTCAAAATCCCTTTTTATAAAAATGAGCAAATACCTAAAGAGAGGGTTATATAGCAAGTGCATAGGTAGTCCTGTAACAATAAAGAGGCACACTCATGCTAGGGGGTCCGGGGGCATGCTCACCCGCGAAAATTTTGATAAAAACTAGGTTGGCAAAATGCTGGCAAATAAGCATATTTGCCATGCCAGTGGCATTTACCGGGAAATACCGGGAAATACTGGCAAATAACGGGAAATACTGGCAAATATGATATACCACCCTGGAATTTTTACACCCCACATTTTAGATTGGTAATTTCAATAATAGAAGTTATTTGACTTAATATTTCATTTCTACTAGTTTATCAGGCTATCAGCTAAATCATCTTAGTTTAAGATAAGTCTAATTCTTTTAACATTTATGTTTAATAAAGTGAAATTTGGAAGAAAAAAACCCTGTTTCGTACCCGCCAAAGTACTCATCAGTTGGCTTGTGCATAGCTACAGATAAGGTTGGGTATTTGGATGAGTGACCCTTATCTGTAGCTATACTGTGGCTACCAATACAGTTTGGTTTTCTTTTTTTTATCTTTTTTTTGTTCTTTTTTTTTAACATTTTTTTTCTAATTTCATTTTTTGTTATCTTTTTTTTTTAAATATCTTTTTTTCTTTGTTTTTTTTCTTTTTTCAACATTTTTTTGATAAATAAATAGCATATACACAAGATAAGTAGCACATAAGGACATGTACAAAGTCTTTAAATAGGTCTACCAGTCGATCTCTGACTTCCCTCTGAGATAACGGTAACAGAACACCAGTTTGGCAGCTTTCTGGAGACCAAGTCTATTTCTCAGTTTCGTCTGGATCAATCCAAAGTTGGAAAACACCCTCTCAATAGACGCCGAACTAGATGGCATTTTCAGAAGTTTCACTGCAACCTGACACAAATCGTTGTTTACAGTTGAGGACCTCTTAACGCTTGTCACCATGTAGTTGGTTTGGTGTTGCTGATCACAGAGTCCTGCAGTAGGGTCTTCGGTATAGGTGCGGAGTCTGTCATAAACTCAAGAAGATCTGGAACTGTTGTTGGTTTCGTCGTTAAAAGTAAATCTTGGGCACTGGTCACATGTTCAGGCTGTAGTTTCTTGCCTCTGTAGACTGGATGAAGTAGGTTAGCTAAGTAGTGGCTAGATGTCATGGCCTGGTTAAATCTGTTCTGGACTTTGGTATGGTATGGTTGAAGATCTGGATTCTGAATTAAGTCAAGCCAAATCTCACAAGCATCTGCTATGGTGGAGCTGTCAGACTGTAGGCGGTCTAGGGCACTGGAAACAGGTGCAAGGTGTTTCTGCAGGTTCTTTACTTCACTGAAAAGACCAATATTGTGGATGAGGTTGCGGATCCTGGAGTCAATGACATCTTCATTCTTTGCACAAATCATCAGTAGATAGGGTCTGTTTCTAATGTAGGTGTCGATGCAGGTTAACTGGCTGTTCCATCTAGTCTCAGCTGGTAACTGTGGTTTAACAGACTCTGGAATCTCAACTAGTAGGGCACCTGGTACATGGTGATTCCTAAAATACTTATTAACCTCAATCACTTTGCTGATAATCTGTGATGGAGTGACATCTTGTCCGAGCAGGTTCAACCAGTGGGCAGAACAGCCATATACAGTTAGTTCTGGATCCGTCTCTACTAAGTTCTGCTTCATAGCGACCATTTTCTTCTCATTATCTGTAACGACACCTGTCACTTTACACTGGAACTGATCAGCTGCTTCTTTCATGGAGTCTTGGGCTATAGAGGTGCAGAAAGCCGCTGTCTTCTTGTTGGTTCCTGTGTCGATGGCTGACATGAAGTAGGCTTTTCCGTCACACTGTAGACTGGTGGCGATAACTGGGGTGTTGTGTATGTCGCTCCAGCCGTCTTGGATCAGGACAACATCTTTACCCTTCATTTCTGCTGAAACTTGAGTGGTGATCTTGTCGTGGACTTTGTCAAGTAGATAGCCTCCTATGTCCTTGCGATTGGGTGGTGTATATCCCGGTTGGAGCATCTGGATGGTTTCTTCAAAGACTGGATCGTCGGCTATGTTGAAGGGTAAATTGCATGCGAAGAACAGCTTAGCTATCTGTTCATCTAGTTGATCTGACATAGACTGGTCTATAGACAGGCAGTGAGAATTCATGCTGGACTGGACCATTCTCATCTTCTTGACTGGAGGCTCAGCAGGCTTTGAAGCTGGTTCAACTGGACTATCATCTTCAGGCAGTGGTCTCTTCTGGGAGGGTCTGTTGGCTAGACATTTCTCTCTGTGAGCTCGAAGTCGTGGAGCTTTAGCACTTACAATAGTTTTGCAGCTGATGTATCTGACACCTGTCTTGTCGTCTTCAACAGCAAAAAAGTTCCATATGGGATCTTTGTGCTTTGTCATGATGATAAGTTTGGTAATATGGTGTGAACAGTTTAGTTTCAGTACTGATAATGACAATATTTTTCTGAATTCCGGGGTATACCTGAAGTTTGAAGCCATACTATAACTCAATTAAAGCCACCCCTTTTTGTGGTCACCTGGATTTTAATTGTCTTGTGTTAAAATATGAAGTCAATCATGACATCCTATTGTTCATCCTTGCCCCTGGCTATACAGTGTCCACTAAAATAAGGTTTGCTAGATATGTGTTGTTTTAACAATTTATGACAGGCTCAGGTGTCACACAATTGCCAGATACACAGGTTAATTTTCTCCCAATTTAGAGTCAAATTAGAGTTTACCCTTGTCCTGCTGAACCCAGAATTCAACCTTGTCCTGTTGAATCATTTTTTGAAAACACTTGATTCTGATCAGCTGGTTTCTTTCAGAATCCATCTTATCAGGATCAACACTTTTTTCCACACTAATTGAAAATACAGATTTAAGCTGAACAGGATCAAATTTGGGAGAAGTGTTACTGTGTAGTACTTAAAAAAAATCAGCATGATAAGGGCTAAAGATACTATTTTTTGTAAAAAAAATATTTCAAAATTTCAGTCTCAGATTCATTTTTGGCTGTTCTGACATGTTAAAATGTATTCATAGGTTATATGCTGATAGCCTCATATTCACTATTTACAATTCCACTCAATTAGTTAAATCAAACTTTTTTAAGTATAAAATCCTGAAGATATCTGCTGCATTTTACAGCTCAAATTCATATTTGCCAGTATTTTGCGGCAAAAAAGTTATATTTGCCATTATTTGCCATGCCGGGAAATACCGGGAAATTCCACCGGGAAATACCTGGGGTGGAATTTTCCGCCCAACCTTGGATAAAAACGGTGCGATCTGGGGCAATCTGGGCGTTCCAAAGTATGGGTTTACCAACCTAAAAATCAGCAATTGTAAGGTTACTAAATCGACAACAACAAAACTTAATTACCATATTTTTCTCTCAGATCAACGAGATGTGCATGCTATAAAAATGATTAGATTTAGAACTTAAAAGGGGGGTCTGGGGGGCTATCCCCCCAAAGGCAGAAGAAATTTTTAAAAATCAAACAAAATGGAGGCTTTTCCTTTATTTTTTTGCTTTTTGGCAGGGCTCCCTAGATCCCCAAAACTATGAGCTTGCTCCCTAGATCCCCTAAAATAATTGCCATGGCTCCTCAGATCCCTGAAAATAAATAGCCATTATCCTCAGATCCCCAAAACCCCTGGGGAGCCCATAAATATGCCCATTTATATAAACTTTTAAAATAGTTATGAGCTCAAGAAGATTGAAGTTACAGAAAGCCTAGCCTCTTGGTGTTCCAGTACTGGAAGTCTATACAAAACAACGAACGAACGATGACGAAATAAATAGGCTTGAAAATGACAATGGCTTTATTTATAACTGCAAACGGTGCTCCACAAAAGAAACAACCCCAAAAACTATTGAGAATGGAAGTTAACCAACATTCATTGCCAAAAAGCAACAGTTTATCTGAAATTGTTAAAGCTGAACCCAGTTTGTGTAACACCACCCTGCGAATACCAAGTCTAACGGTTGTATCTAGCTGTGAGACACCTCGACGGCCATACTGAACGAAGAGAGCGATTCTGTTTGTGGTGTATGTGACAAGATGTGAATGTATGTGATAATTGCCATAGATTGTGTCATTCAGACTGCATGACCAACCCAGAGTCAGAACTGTGTGTGATTTGTGGTGCTAAAGACCTGCAGGATGTGTTGATGAATGGTATCAAGTTACAGCACATGAAATCCCCAATACCCTGTGGTGATGACGCATGGCCCAAGACAGAGGTTCAGGTGCCATAGAGGAATAGGACCCTGGTGAAAAGTGGCGAATGTTGGAGTCAGAGGACATACACTACAATGGATTGAGTCTTTCCTTGGCCACAGAAAACAGCGGGTGCTATTGGATGGGTGCAGATTGTCCCAAGCAGATGTGATCTCTGGTGTTCCACAGGGCACAGTGTAGGGCCCTTTACTCTTCTTGGCCCTTATCAACGATCTGCCTGAAGTTGGCAACCACTCTGACTCCCGCCTCTTTGCGGATGACTGTCTCTTATACAGACTTATCAGATCAGATGCTGATGCAAAGAGACGGCAAGATGACCTAGAGGCTCTAGAAAAATGGGAAAAGATGTGGCAGATGAAGTTCCACCCTGAGTAGTGTCAGGTCATTAGAATCAATACCAACAAACGCTCTGAGAGACAGTCAAAAAACAAGCTCCAGGGACACACACTGGAGGTAGTGGACAGTGGGAAGTATCTCGGCGTGAATATGAGCAGCGACATATCATGGCATACCCATATAGACTTGACAACGGCAAAAGCATCAAAGACACTTGGCTTCTTAAGGCGTAATCTCAGTGAGTGCACCAAACAAGTGAAGAGTGCAGCATACACATCTCTAGTGCGTCTAACCCTAGAATATGCCTCAGCGGCATGGGACCCTTCATCCGTTGAAGACATAACAAAACTGGAGAAGGTTCAACGACAGACAGCAAGGTTTGCTCACAGCAATTATCATGATAGAGCAACAGGATGCGTCACAAAGATGGTCAGTGATCTTGGATGGGAGCCACTTCAACATTGGAGAAAGGTAGAGAGACTATCAACATTGTACAAAATTCAGCGAGGTTTGGTCGAAACGGACACTGATGACATTATTTGTCCCAGCAACAAGCGCACCAGAGGTCAACAGCGACTAAATCAACCAGCTGCAACAGTGTCAGTCTACAAAAATTCCTTTTTCCGAAGGACCATCCAAGAGTGGTACACTTTACCCACCTCTGTCACAGAGGCCGTCACCTTTGAGGAATTCCTCGGCGGTCTAGTTCTAGCCCTGTCGGCCCTGCAGTCCTAATTATCTACGCAGACTGTTTTAACAAGCTTTTAATTGTTTTTAATCTTGGAAGGAGATGGCTGTCTCTTTCCCCCTTGCTCAATTGTAAATTCTTTTCGAAGAATCCTGACCTTTCTATGGAAGAAGAAGAAGCCAGTGGGGACCAGACAAAAATCATCTTCACAAACTCCTAAGCCTAAAAGAGATGGTAATTTATCAAATCTCATAAAAAGACGCGTTTGGGATCACCTCACTCAGAGAAAACGGAATTCTTAAGACAGATGCAAAGGAAAAGGCCGACATTTGTAATAGGCAATTCCAATAAGCCTTCACATGGGAAGGCGACTCTGACCTGCCCTCAAAAGGGGCTATATAGTCTGTTCTCTTCCATGGGGGACATAACAGTTGACCCGAAAGGGGTCGCCAAGCTGTTGGACGGACTAAACGTTCATAAAGCTCCTGGCCTGGATGGTCTGAACGCCAGAGTGCTAAAAGAGTGTAGCAATGAGATATCTCCAATACTGGCACTTATCTTTAGCTCAGGGCGATGTACAAGATGAGTGGCGACAAGCAAATGTTTCCCCGGTCTTTAAAAACGGTGAAAAGTATGATGCAGCTAACTATAGACATGTGTCGCTCACATGCATCTGCTGCAAAACCCTAGAGTATATATTAGACAGTAACATTAACAAACACTTAGCCTTAGATAGCATACTTGCTGACTGTCAGCTTGGTTTCCGAAGTCGGAGGTCCTGCGAAACCCAGTTGGTCCAGTTTGTGCACGACATCATCAGCAACCTGGATGGGGATGTGAATCATGGACACAAACAGACAGATTTGATTATAATGGATTTCGCAAAGGCCTTTGATAAGTTGCCACACAGAAGGCTATTACATAAATTGGACTATTATGGGATAAGAGGGTCCACAAACAAGTGGATCAACTCGTGGCTCTCTGGGCGCTCTAAACAAGTAGTTTTAGATGGCCAAGCCTCAGATCCTGTCCCAGTGTTATCCAGTGTACCCCAGGGATCGGTTTTAGGACTGATCCTGTTCCTTATTTTTATAAACAAATTGCCGGATAACATCAGGTCTTCTGTTCGCCTGTTCACAGACGACTGTGTCCTGTATAGGAACATGTATACAATTCAGGATTGTTTGACCCTGCAAGAAGACCTCACTAGCTTAGGACAATGGGAAGCCGATTGGCAAATGAAATTCAATGTGTCACTCCATGAGAGTGACTCAGCATCAGCATCACAAACACATACTTTTTGACTATTCCCTTCACATCCAAACCTTGGAAATAGTTCAGTCAGCAAAATACCTTGGTATAACTGTCTCTGATAATATGGATTGGGGTCAGCATATTTAAGAAATTTCTACCAAAGCAACCAAGACACTTGGTTTCCTTCGCAGGAACTTGGCTTTTGCACCTAAAAGTTCAAACCTTGAACTATTCCACATTGGAATGGTCTTTCTCCATTGGTGGTCAATTCCCAGACTACTGAGGAGTTTAGGGCACAGTGGAAAGCTTCTTTTTGTTTTTTTGCTTTTTTTTTGCTTTTTTTTTTCTTCAAATTTCAAATTCGCACTCCCTGCCGTAATGATCTTATTCGATCGAACCAGCACAGTGTAGAGGCACAGTTACCCCAGTTAGCAATGATGTAGGCAGATTCAGCAGTACAATTAACTTATGTGACAACCCATCCCGAAGTGGTGTAATAGACGCTTCTAAGAGATCTCAAGATTATCCAGGATCTACAAACCAGCTAATAATTGGTGTGCGAGATCAGGTTACCCATTATATCATGAATAGAGTCTGGAGTGAGTTCGAGCAACTATAGATGATTGTTACTATACAGAAGGCCCGATCGTCGTCAAGCCACCCGCTGGTGACCCCGGTCTACACCTAGGCCAGCATGAAAACAATCTATTAACCTGGACAAATGAAGCTGCTCTGCAACCCCCATATTAGCATGTACAGTTTACAACCCAAGATAACCCAGCCATCGCTACAAGCTAATTTGCAATCAAAGCTATTCAACCCAAATACACAACCAAGTGTAGGTGGGCATGATCTCCATCCCGGACTGCAACCCTAGTCAGTTCTACAGCAGAGTGAGCGCAGCAATTCCAAGGCAATAGTTAGCATTGGGCCAAGTCTGCACCATGGTGTTAACTATACGGGACCGCCTGAGGCGTACAAATCTAGACAACAGTATCACAACTCCCAATGGAAGTGACTGCTGGGATAAATGGTATGCTTGAGGCTGAGCAGTACCGGCCTGTCATAGACCTAACAGCACCATCACCGGGTGTCCAGAACAGTACAAGGTCAAATGGTGAAGAAAGAGCCGCCAATGGTAGCGTGAGGTTGCCACACAATCCAGTACAGTCAGACAGTTCTCAACGCGTACATCAAGATACATTGGATGCAGCCATAAAGCCTCGTCCCCCTGCTCACCTTTACACAGGCCAGCCCCTAGTAGTACAAGCTCCAGCTCAACAGCCAGTACAAGAACAATCACACTATTTTTTGCCCCAGGCTCAGCCTCTGTGGATGAGAAGGTGACACATAGCAGACTGCTCAAGTTGGTGTCCTTTAACTGTAAGAATAACAGCATATGCGAATATGTAATGGATGGCCTATTGGTGAAGTACGAGGCAGATAATTTGCTCCTGCAGGAACATTGGTTATTTGACTGCCAGCTGTATCGCTTAAATGAAATTTCTGATCTATGCGTTGGACGGAGTAAATCAGTTGATACTGGTGACCCAATCTTACCAGATCAGATGCTATGTGGTTATGGTTGGACCACCATACTTTAGAGAAAGCAGATTGACCATGTCATTATACTGCATGACAATGGTGGAAACCGGATACAGTTTGTTGTGGTTAACGTCCCTGAGCCTCTACTTTTGATATCAGTATGCATGCCTTAATAATTTTTCAGCGCAGTTCATTATAATAATTTCCCATTATAAAAAGATTGGCTATAACATTAATGTATTGCAACAGACTGCATGTTTGGCGGTCAAGCCAATCACTGTTGGCAACTTTGCTTTCTTCTTTAATTGCACGCTGGTGGGTCTGACTTCAGACTCTATGACGGTTCCGACTTAAAGACTTATCTATTGATCAGATGGTAGGGGCCTGATGCTTTGGCTGTTTGCCTGGCCCACCAGGGTTTACCTGTTGGATTTCTTTTGCTGGGGGTATTCAGTTTTATTTACTGTTGAGTCCGTAACTTTGCTTTATCTCCTTGTTATATTTTGATTTATATGTTTTAGGAGATGATGCATTGATAAGTTAGGGGTCTTTCATGCAAACCAAATATCGATGTGTTTTGATCCACATCTGAATTAAGGGTGAGGTTGGCGCCGTGAAACCGGTTTAAGCCCTCCAGTAAAATATTTTACTGACCATTCCAAGGCGATACTTCTTTTGTGGAACTTTTATGTTTTTCTGTCTTGAGTTTGCTATGCCTTTGTGCGCGTCTGTTTATATGTGCTATGTGGTCACATGCTGGGAAATGGCTGACCTCTTGGCTTTCGTTTGTGGTGTCTTCCTGTGGGTTTGTCACTTTCCCATTGGTATCCTGGGTCAGGTGTGGTACTTGATTGTATCGATTCCTGATCTTAACACCCTTACTTACTTTGCAGGGGGATTACAGATAATAATACAGAATTGATGGAGACCCTAGACCAGCTCTCAATGATACTATCACAGTATGCCCCAACACATAAATTATAATTGGCGGTGACCTGAACCTGACAGTAAATGGTGTGAGGCTCAATACCTCAGAGAGTTTATAGAAGAACATGAACTAAAGACACAGCCCACAAAACCAACTTTTATTAACCCAGCTGGATCAGAAGTATCTACCTTTGGCTATTTTCTATACAGTCATACTTTGTCAGATAGTATTACCTACCTAAGGCGTCTAGACGCAGTGATCACAAATGTTTCAGATCATTACCTGATAGAACTTACTTTTTAGGTTTCACTTGACCAACAAGTTGTGGCTGGTGATAAGTCTATGCTGACCCAGTCTCGTGCCAATTGGAAGAAGGTGGACCAAGACCTGTACGCTGCACTGGTCAGGGCCGTCGCAGCATAATTAAGTGGTCCGGCGGAGGAAGCCATCGAGTGCTGAAGGCACGAGAGGGGAAGAGCATGAGAGGTGGAAATTGCCCCTCTCCTAAGGGGGGTTTGTGGGGGTCTCCCCCGAGAAAATTTTTGAATTTTGAGCGCCTCTATGTGCGTTTTAATGGGGTTTTATGCGTTCGGGACAAGATTTCAGTCGTTTTGGTCACGATATTTAGCTAGAAAAGATATTTCCTGTCGCGTGAGAAACCGAATGCTGGACAAAAATGCTTTCAGACAGTCACGAATTTTTAAAACTTTTTTGCTACCAATTTCATCTATGTCCCTGTAGGTTTTGGTCAATTACTTTTAGCACCCACTGATCCTTGGTGGTACTTCAAAGAGTCGTGTTTTCGAAGGGGGAATGGACAAAAGCCCACTGGGACAAAAGCCTACTAGGACAAAATCCCACTGGACAATACCCCACTGGACAAAAGCCCACTGCTGAATTTGGCAGGGTGGACAAAAGCCCACTTCTTTGAAAAAAATAGGTTTAAGTCTTTTATGAAACTGTTAACCCTGATCAGACTTCTCCTTCAGGGTAAATCACACCTGCATTTAATTTATGTGTTAAAGACCATTGACATTTGAAGAAAATCAATTCACAAGTTGGGTCAAACAATCTATTTATAATTCAGAAATCTGTTATAATTGGGAAACATATGTAATTCAATTGATTATATTATAATTGTGAATTGATTTTCTTCAAATGTCAATGGCCTTTAACACATAAATTAAGTGCAGGTGTGATTTACCCTGAAGGAGCAGTCTGATCAGGGTTAACAGTTTTATAAAAGACTTAAACCTATTTTTATATATTTCAGAAACCTGTTATAATTGGGAAACATATGTCTAATTAATTCAAATGACCTACAATTAGCAAGCAGTTTTATGAGAGGTGCGAAACAAAAAAAGATGATTGAAATTTCAGATCTGAGAAGAAGGGAGGTCCGTCTGTCCATTTTTCTCCCGGAGGGGGAGGGTAATCTGATATTTTTCAAACATACGTAGGCCCGGGCTATATTTTTGGGTTCAACATGTTGAATTTCAATATTTTTTTTTTTTTGGGGGGGGGGGGGGGGGGGCTCAGAAAACTGAATATTTTTGGGGCTATGAAGATTTTGTGGATACTTTTTTGGGGATCATCACAAAACTGGACTATATTTAGAAGTCATTTTTATGCATTTTAGGGTCTTTTCTGAAGGTCAAGGTACAGAATGGCGGATATTTTTTGGGTTGCCAAAGTTTCAAATATTTATTTGGGGTGCTTGAAAATCCTGATATTTTTTTTTTGGTGAACATTAGATGCTGGGCCCGAGCCAAACGTATGAAGAAAAAATGAGTATACCCCCCCCCCCCATGGGGTTTGTCCATCAGTTCAAACATATATCTGCTAAATGCATATAAGTGGGTTTTTGTCCTAGTGGGATTTTGTCCCAGTGGGCCTTTTGTCCTAGTGGGCTTTTGTCCAGTGGGCTTTTGTCTTAGTGGGCTTTTGTCCTACACTCATTTCGAAGATATACACTTAGTCTATCGTCTTTCAAAAGGATGCATGCTTCATCTATATTTTGGCTTTTGTAGGCATAACATGAGATATTTGGCTTCATATCGTAACCACGACGGCTAAACACTTCTCTGCTCATTCATTGTAAAGTCGAATGAACGTTGGGGGAACCGAAAAGTCTTGGGCTGAATTGGAACGGACGGGAGTTGTATATCCGTAATGGAATGCATTGTATCAAATCAGGCTCACGAAGCCCATATATGTAAAGTCATAACGTTTAAAAAATACTTTGTCGCTCGACATGTTTTAAAATTAGAAAAAAACAACAACAAAAAACAAATTGTCAATTTGAGGGAAATGAAACTGGATGGTAGAAATTGTCTTGACCTCTACGAGAAGACCTGTCTTCAGGGTTTCAGACCGTGCAAGACTCAAACCAACCTACTCAGTTACAGAGATTAGCTAGAATGCTGAAATTTTGTGTGTTTATCAATTATACTTTCCTGGGAGCGAACACCATAGGCGCTGATCAGACTGCGCGGATGTATAGGCTGGTCTGCGCCTTGATGTTCGTATGGTCCATTGGAGCTCTGTCAGGTTTTCTCTCGACACGATCCATAAGTATGATAGCGTCCATTAAGACCATACGATTATGAAATGAATCAAGCAGGTGTCATTATAATTTTCCATCGTTTTCACACCTTGGTTAGGTCGGTCTATTAAAGACATGCGCAACGAGCGTTATTAATACCTGCATCAATGAATTGTGGCAGGTTGAATAAAATCAGAGGTAAGCAAAAACTAAAATGAGCCGAAACGAGAAAAAACCTCTTATTCAGTAGAGGCTAACGACTAAGGTCCTGAGACAGCTGTGTAGAAAAGAGAACGCTCAACTTTTCATAAATGACAAACCAGAGATAAAGGACGCAGAGTCCCAAGGTGCTGCGTTATTCCATAAACTGATCAACAGACATCGTGGTAAGCTGGGAGTGTTCCTGAATTAGCTGCACGTTGAGGAATCGACATACTGGACCAATGACAAGATTCTTCAAGGGTTGCGAAGGCACTTTGGAGAGCTTGCCAAACATTCGATGAGCAATTTAAAAGAGTGGTTGAAAGGGAACTTGCTGAGATCATCGACATATGTGAAGCATCAAGGGGCGACTACAGCCCGGTGGAAGAAGACGAAGTTGTGAAAGCACTGAAGTCGTTGAACAAAGGGAAGGCGGCGAACATTTTTGGATTAACCACTGAACACCTTGCTTGTGCCTCCAAGGAAATGACCCCAGTATTAACTGCATTACTGAATTGTATTTTCCTTGTGGGTGATCTGCCATATTCACTAAAGCTTGGTTAGGGCGGTCTATTAATGACATGCGCAACGAGCGTTATTGATACCTGCATCAATGAATTGTGGCAGGTTGAATAAAATCAGAGGTAAGCAAAAACTAAAATGAGCCGAAACGAGAAAAAACCTCTTATTCAGTAGAGGCTAACGACTAAGGTCCTGAGACAGCTGTGTAGAAAAGAGAACGCTCAACAATACATAAATGACAAACCAGAGATTATGGACGCAAAGTCCCAAGGTGCTGCGTTATTCCATAAACTGATCAACAGACATCGTGGTAAGCTGGGAGTGTTCCTGAATTAGCTGCACGTTGAGGAATTGACATACTGGACCAATGACTAGATTCTTCAAGGGTTGCGAAGGCACTTTGGAGAGCTTGCCAAACATTTGATGAGCAATTTAAAAGAGTGGTTGAAAGGGAACTTGCTGAGATCATCGACATATGTGAAGCATCAAGGGGCGACTACAGCCCGGTGGAAGAAGACGAAGTTGTGAAAGCACTGAAGTCGTTGAACAAAGGGAAGGCGGCGAACATTTTTAGATTAACCACTGAACACCTTGCTTGTGCCTCCAAGGAAATGATTCCAGTATTAACTGCATTACTGAATTGTATTTTCCTTGTGGGTGATCTGCCATATTCGCTAAAGCTTGGACTGTTGACACCTATCTTCAAGAAGAAAGGCTCAATACAGACGCCAAGAACTACAGAGGAATTACCATTCTTCCAATTTTATCTAAACTGCTTGAAAGCGTCCTCGGTGAAAGTATTAAACAAAATATTGATGCCACCCAGAATCCTATGCAGAGGGGGTTCACTAAGAACTCTTCTCCAATGAACTGCGCTTTTATATTGGAGGAGTACATTAGAGAAAACAAGGACCAGAAGAAGGACAGTTTCATTGCCTTCCTGGATGCTAAGGCTGCTTTTGATGTCGTTAATCATGCCAGTTTGATGAGGAGGCGTTACCTTATCGTTGTTGAAGGGGTAACCTGGAGTCTTATACACAGTATACACACGGAGGCCCAAACAGTGATACTTTGGTGTGGCCAGATGTCAAAGCCATTCTTGATAGTGCAGGGAGTTTGTCAGGGAGGAGTACTCAGTACTAACCTCTATAAGGTCTATGTTGACCCCGGTTTAGACAGAGTGACCAACCGGATGATTGGCGGTATAGTTAGGGAGATACCTTGTCCTATTCCCACGTGTGCAGACGATATGACAGAACTTAGTGATAGCAAGGAGGAAGTACAGACTCTGGTAGATGAAGGAGACAATTACAGCACATTGGAGCGCTACCTATTACAACTGGTCAAGAGCGTGGTTATACCTGTCCCTTGAAGAGGGAGGAAACCAGTGGACACCGGAGACTTTATGTGGACCATTGACGGAAAGCATATGCCAGTTGTTCAGGAGGCAACGCATATATGTATCAAGAGATCAGGCATATCCAATAAGGTGACAGTGGAAGAAAATATCAAGAGAGCTAGGAAAATGTTGTACAGTCTGATGAGGTCAGGTCTTCAAAGGTAAAATGGCCTTGGTCTGGAAACAGCCATTTATGTATATCAAACTTATGTGTTACCGACTTTGGTCTATAGGCTGGAAATCATACTCCCAGAGAAGAAGTATATAGAATATGTTAAAGGGATCTAATAAAAATTTCCTGAAGCATATTTTGGGTGTCTGAGATACAAATGCTGATCCAGCTATTTATATTCTCACTGGAACTATTCCATTGGAAGGTGTTATACATAAACGTGTCCTGTCCTTGTTTGGTAATGTCTGCCGACCTGAAGACACAGCGACAGAGATGCGACTTGCAGAACAACAGTAAACGGTGAAAGATGATAGTAGTCGTAGCTGGTACATTGCAGTAAAGAATATAGCTAATTTCATGCCGAGTTTTCCCGACATGTTCCGATTAGCTCAGAGCCCTCCGAATTAGAAAAATATCTGGCCAATCAAAAACACTTCCCAACAACGTGATGTATATGTAAATAAGCATTGCAGATACCCTATGTCGACAAGTGAAAACGTGCGAATTTATGTAGTTTTGGGTTATATTAGGAATTCTATTGCTAGATTGACTTGATAGCTCGTTGCCACATTACCAATGATGTTTTTGACGATTTTTGAGTCATTCTTCAAATAGTGAAATGTTTACATAAACACTGGCTCAGTCAGTAACATCGGTGCTGTGACGTACTAAATACTGACGTAATCAGCCAGTAAAGAACCAAGGTGCTGTTTGAAAAACATAAAATTGGTTTTCGAGGTAACAATAAACATACAAAGCGGCTCTAAGTGGCCCCTTATAACTAATCCTCACTCCTTATGCAATATATACAAGCCTGTTTGCTTACAAAACAGTATTTCTTTTGGTGTTTTGATGCTGGCCTCGAGCACATGGCAGCTCGGCCTCTTAATGGAACAAATTTCGATTGGCTGAGAAAGTTATGTGATATAAGTACATGTGACTTGAGTCCCGATGGAAATTCGGAAAAGTATGGAAGGCCTATGAAATCAGCTATAATGAGGAAATACGGTCTCCCAGATCCTCTGGATCTTCGACAGTGTCCTCTATCAAAGTTTGCATGGAAACGTAGAGTCAACAAGCAGATAAATAACTGCTGGGTCAGATTTGTCAGGGAACAGGCAAGCCTTTACCCAAGCTTACAGTTATTGGCGGTGGATAACTATGCCACTCGGAGAAGTCACCATCTTTTGAAGTCATGTAGAAATGTCAGAGAGATTACTCGTGTGCATACAAAGCTGAAATTGGCCACTGGTACCTACATACTACAGACTTATAGAGCAACATTCAGCCAGAATATGGTAGACCCAACATGTCTCCTTTGTAAAAGTACAGAAGAAACAACGCAACATTTTCTGGTGGAGTGTCCTGAGCTTGCAGTAACAAGAAACCCTATCATAGACTCACTTCTAGAAGCTTGTTGTGGTGTGTGTAATCCTGCTCATGACAATGTAACCCTGTTAAAATTAGCCATAGACTGTTGTGCGCTTCTAGATATTAACACCCAGAATAATGAACTGTCAAATGCTGAGTTCCAAGCTAGAAGATTGTGTTTTGCACTTGACTGTAAAAGATATAAGAAACTGTCATTAATTCCTCGTCGAAATAGAAATCATAAGTCAAAGAAGTCCGTCTGTCCCAAGTCGAAGCAGGGTTGCTAATCAATCTTTTTATTGAGAAGTTTGCCAGAAAAGTTTTAAAGACTATATGGTTTTAATCTGTGGTGACGGAACTATAATTCAAACGCCGTGTAAAGACTAAATTTTAAAATACTCTTAACCTGTATATACTATACTCTTAAAGTGTTCCACTCTAAGGAGGTGTCCCAACACTGCGAGAATATATGACAACAACAACAACTCCCCAACAGTGACAATGTCCCGAATCTACACCCCTAGATCTAGTGAGTATAACATGGGGTGCGTGCGTTTTCAGAAATACAACGAAAGAAATCGAATCAAAAGTTTTTTTTTTACTTCATACAGTACGCTTAGTGGAAGACATCATGATTGAATGGCGATTAATGGAACTGTTTAATGGGGTTGAAATTGAATGAATAGGTTTAGTTAACGAGTTTTGAGGAGCCCTGTCAGGAGCCTATAGACTACAAATGTCAGGTTGGAGAATGTTTCAAAGTTTGGCAGTTTTAGAGAAAAATGAGTATCTAACGTTACATGTACATTTATTCTTGACCGCGGAAATGTATATCTGGATCTCAGGGATGGCTGAATCCCAGGGGGGGGGGTTACTCTCATTTTTTCTTCATACGCAGGCTTGGACCCAGCATCAACTGTTTACCAAAAAAATATCAGGAATATCAAGCACCCCCCAAAACACTTGAAATTTTTGCAACCCATAAAGGTATCCCCATTCTGAACACTTACCTTAAAGATCATATGTAAAGGATTTGGAAATGAATTGAGATGAAACAACTTGTATGATACAACAAAATGCTTAATACCGCTTAAAAATCCACTTATTAAAAAAAGTTATACCTATTTGAATTTGGGACTAGGTTTTGGTGTTCCAAAAACAGACTTGAAAACTGAAAATAGATTCTATTCCACAATGCACCATTCTGTGATGGCATATGATGATTATCTTCAAATATCTCAAACTGTGTATTTGAAAAGTATACCTTCAGTTTGAAAATGCCAATGTTTTAATTGCCTAAATTATACCACTCTAACCATGTCGCTTAAGAGTTAACCCAACAGCGAGGCTGTTAGGAATGCCACTGTCACTACACTTTTTAATTAGATGAAATCAAAATACAGTACATGTAAATCATTTATGTGAGATCAATCTTCGTTGTTTTGCAGAAAAAACATACTAAAGTTTGACAATTTCTTTGTATTTTCAAATATTTCAATTCATTGAAAAATTTCAAACCTCACATGACATCACAGAATGATGCATTGTTGGATAGAATCTATCTTTAGTTTTTCGAAAATGAAATTCAGGCGGACGGACAACAGCAAACTTATACCACCCGCCTTTGGTGGAAGATAACTAGAAAGGGCACTGAGTACTGCATAACAAAACAAGCACCCAGCACAAAACCCCCACAAATATTGGGAGCAACAATGAATCAACAACAACAGAACCATCGCCTTAGAACAGACAGCAGCCGAAGCCATCAGGGGAATTAAATACATTCTACTTCGCCCTAGATTCTGCCGTTTATTTGACATAACGGCTATGTATCATAACAGAAAAAACAACCAAATAAATTAGCATACTATGATGAAACAACGAAAAGGGTTCATGACTCACAATCAGGGCTTAAATAAAGCCAAAAGTTTCAAGAACCACGGTGAGCCCAACCAAAGACAAGCATCATGCACTGGTCAACAAACTAATGATTTTGGTAAGGGTCGTCATTGAGTTTGTAGCCTGACACACCGTTATGCAATTGAAGAGGAAAACATAGCTATAAACAATGAATGGGTTAAGAATCAGGCATACAGCCTGTCGCATGATATCCACGTCATCCCACTTTTTGTTAGTTTGAACGCAGGGGCGTAGCGACACATACGCACAAACGCAAGTGCGTACAAATTTGGACAAAAATATGGGAAGATTCTATCACAGTTCTGATAGATTCTTGATGTTATGTGTAAAAGCATGTGCGTAGAACCAATATTAATCTCTCTAAATCAAATTTTGACAGAATTTGTGATGATGTTGATATATCACCTCCTCATAGACACCATCACCAATAGACTAAAGTAAAGTAAATGCAGGTCCTAACCACAAACGATTTTTTGATAATTTACCATTACCAAGAATCAGTTTATATCGGCAAGCAGCGCAGATCCTGATGAGACGCCGCGTTTTGCGGCGTCTCTTCTAGGTCTACGCTGTTTGTATATGTTTCCCTTTTAACCCATTAAACCTGTTCAACAAGTGCGTACTTGAATTTTAGGTTAGCTACGCCCCTGGAATTGATAAGTAAAAGTAGGCTACTAACGATTCTTTTTAATATATTATTTAAATCATCATAAAAGACTTGCTCTGTTGCAGAAGAGTTAGTTTTTAAACCAACGTTTTATCTAACAAACAACTCTCTGTGTGCCTGTGGTTGAAAATGTTTTACGACGTTATGATATTGAGGACCTTGTTTGGTAACTTACATGTTAGCGGTAAAAATTTGTTTCTTTTTTTTTGGACGTCACTATTATAAGAACATACTCTTGCAAAAAACGAATAAACTGCAGAGTGTATAAACATATGAAGGGCAGCCAGGAACATCATCGACAGGGGCGTGCCTGCCAATACACAACGGTTTGCAACCGCATTCCAAAACAAACAAAATGTCTAAAAACGCAAGTTATGCTATAAATTCATACTTCATCCGGGCTAGGTCGAAAAAGCAACACACTTTTAAGATTTCCAGTCCATTTTGAAAAATTAAACGCAGAAGACAATTTAGTTCGCATTTACATTTTATGTTGTCATCTAGTGGGGAGTTAAAGTCGTATCGGTTACCGGCATTTACACCATGTACGGTTATAAATAGATTGTGGAAAATCCCATTGTCAATTAAGTATTGGTTTATTGAAAAAATACCGGTTAATTTACAGGTATGCTCTAGCAGAACGTAGGTGAAAGGATCGGATGCTGCCTCAGGCTTGAAGCTATGCACTATAGGAGAGACGTAATCGAGTGCTTAAACTGGCTGCAACTGTTCGCACAGTAAAGTTTTCCAATCAGTTTTGAATCTCAAACATTCGAACAATGGCGCAAGGGGTGAAAGAATTTTTAAGGAGTTTAAGTTTGGAGCGGTATTACGATATGTTCTTGGCGAAAGGTTTCGATTTGGAGAGTGACATATGTTATCTTGATACTACAGATCTCGACTCTATGTACATTTCTGAAGATCGTCACAGAAAACAGATTTTGGAAGCAGGTAGGTCACAAAAGATATATATGAGTCACATATTTCAAAAGCGGTACGGTTAAACTGGCCAACGTGGTGGTTATACCCATTTTCGATATATTAAAGCTGAATTGAAACAACTGTGGATTTTTGGTTTTCATTTTATTTACATGTATTTTCAATATTTACCAAAATCACCGGTGATTATTTGAATACGTCCGTGCCAAAATGTTCAGTCGGTCCGTCGTAAAATACCACCAGCAAGGGTATTTCTTCACAGCCGGATACTGCGGACTTGGGCCAATGTAAATTTGTGAAATTGCACCCAAAGCAACAGCTTGTTTCCGTTTCAAAGTTGAGCATAGTTATAAGAAAGTCACATATAAAAACCCTTGGCCCGTTTACAGTCAGAAAGGAAATGGAAGAAAACATGATGGATTCTGATAGGGTAAAGTCGGGTATATTCGGGCAGACAGCTAAATTCGGACAGCGACCATGTTTGTTTCATATTTCAAATATTGGAATAAAAAATAAATTAACTAGGAGCAAACAGTGAAATTCTTACACTGTTTGCAAATGGGTGTCCGAATTTACCCGATGTCCGAATTTACCCTAGCTGTGGGTACTCAAACCCAAACAAATGTGGTGAGCACCCAAAATACATGTTTAAATTGGTGATGGGTAAGAAAATAATAACATTCCTACACTCAAAAAATATCCTTATCTTGACCTATGTAAGGTTTTTGCAAGACGAAAATTGTTATGTGTTAAATTGTGATTATTTTATTTTCCATCGTTTTTAGTGCTCAAAAGAACCATCAGGGTTTCTAGAAAGGGAGGTCCAGTAGTATAAAGTGGGCGGTTCGATTTGCTGTTTTTACCTCTTTTTTTCATTAAAATTAAAAAAAGGTATCAAATGGGTTCCACTTGACCCCAGAGCCCCATCTGGACCCGTCACTGACCGCCTCGTTGAGAGGCTGTTCTTTTGAGGACCCTCAGCAAATGTATTTATGCAAGCTCAACAGATCAAAGAAGTCGAATCTCATTAACACCGAGGTGTTATTTTATCTAACAATACAATACAATACAATACAAAATTTATTTATATAGTCGGAGATACAAACAGTACATAACATCAGCTATGAATAGTATTTACCGACTTAAATGACATCTTCACCAGCGAAGGTTTCGTCGTATCTACTTTTCGACAAACCCTTCACCTCACGACCCTCAAAATTTATTATTAGCGCAGACTAATCGACCAATGAAAACGCCAGGAAGGATTTTTTCGATAATCCCTTCCTGCCAATCAGATTAAACGTAGCAGTTTATCGGCATCTTATATACACCGCCTGTTAAGTTTCCATAAGTCCGGATAAGCAAAGATTTTGGTCGTAAAATTATTTATTTTTCTTCCTTCCTTCAATTAAAAATTATGTTATGGGTGCTCAAAATAACCATCTTAATGTGACAGTTTTTTTGAGCACATTAAGCGTATATTTTAGTTGTTAAATAAGAAAACCGAATGAAAATTAATTATGCCGTCTTATCTGGAGGCCTGGTGTTTATCGATTTTTCGCACCATCATATTAATTGTTACTATTTTCGTCTTATGACGTACTCAATCGGAAGAAAGTATCATTGTGAGGCCAAGGGTTAAGATAGCGAATCGCAACCCTTGGTATGACAAGATGCTTAAATGACTGCTCTTGGCAAAAACATATAGATTGTATTAAGGAAAATGCATGGACAAGAACAATCATTATAAATGCGTCGGTTAAAATGTGAACTTGACAGAAAAATTTATAAATCTTTTATAAGACCACTCCCGGAATATGCAGGTGCCATTCGGGATAATTGCACACAGCAAAACAAAAACGAACTTGAACACATACAATAAGAAGCTGCAAGAATATCAAATGGAACAAAAAAAAAGTCTCAATTGCTAACCTTGGTGTAGAAACTGGCTGGGAGAAGCTAGATGCAAGAAGAAACAAACATAAACTGGTACTCTTCTACAAAATGTTTAATGATCTTACATCACTTTGTCTCTCATCTCGTGTGCCTGCTCTTGTTCAGAATGCGTCACGTTATAACCTACGTAATTCCAATGATACTCAGACTGTATCTTCTCACACTACTTTGTTTTACAATTCTTTCCTACCCTCAACAATTCGAGACTGGAACAGACTAAATCCTGATATCAGAAATGCTGGTACGCTAGGTGCCTTTAAACAAAAAAAAACTTAACCAAAACTTGCCTGTTATACAAACATGACTTCTCTGGAATAAGGAAATACCAAACATGACACACAAGAATTCATACAGGTTTTAGCTCACTTAATATCACTTATTCCTAAAAATATTATTGACTCTCCACTATGTAAATTTGCAATTCTGGTGAGGATGAGAATGCGTACCACCTCTTCTTTATTTCTCAACTAAACAATCATCTAAGGGTAGAACTTCGTCAATCAATAACACAGTACTGTAACATGACTGAGGGTCTGGATGGGGGGGGGGGGGTTCTGGTATTCACTCTTCATTAAAAATTTAGCCCATAATTCATCTCATTAAAATTTTGGGTTATTCATTAAAATAAGACCAATTATTCATTAAAAGTAAGAAAGGTGGCAAAGAAATCTGATTATTCACTATTCATTAATTTTTTCTTCAATTCATTAAAAAAATAGGATTATTCATTATTTTTTATGCTCTCATTATTCACTTTCATTATTTTTTTGGCTCATTATTCACTATTCATTATAAAAAGGGCCATTATTCACTAATCATTATACCCCATCTAGACCCTCATGACTCTGGATGTCCTTCTGCGTGGTGATGAAAGACTTTCAACAAGCAATAACACAATTATATTTGAAGCTGTGTAGAAATACATTCAGAAAAGTAAGCGATTTCGAACGTCTAAATAGATTGATATAGGGTTAAAACACAACAAACAATATATATGGCTTGTACCAAAGATACCAAGTGATACTGGAAAATGTAACTATCGCCAATATCCCAAACAGCTCTCGTCCAACATGGACATTTCACTCTTCCAGCAACATCTCTCTCTCTCTCTCTCTCTCTCTCTCTCTCTCTCTCTCTCTCTCTTAAATATGGTTTAGCTTCTATGGTCTGATTTCTTCAAGAATTTTGTATGCTTATCTTAAGATTGCTAGTAGCTAGTAGCGCATCTTGACTGGTACTTAATGTTAAAGACAAACCAATTAACCTGTACCTTGTAAGTGCATTGCTGTTTACAAAATTGAAAACCAGTCAAGTGTAATTGTTGTAAGAAACCTTAGCCTCTGTTAAATGCAGCCAACTCGATGCATTTTTTAGCCCATGACTTTCAGCTACAGACTCAAAGGCATATTCTTAACGAGGAGGCAACATCCAAGTACCTTGGTGTAGACCTGCAAAACAACCTATCTTGGAATCAAGATGTAAGCAGAGTTACAAAAAAGGCAAACAGCATGCTCGGATTTCTACGCCGTAAAGCTTACATGTCCATGGTCAGGTCAAATATCGACTACAACAGCACCGTCTGGAACCCTCACCAAAGAGACCAGAAATACCAAGTGGAGATTGTGCAGCGTAGGGCGGCCCGATTTGTGACAGGCAGATACAGAAATATGAGCATTGTGATGGATATGTTGGACTACCTTGGATGGGAGACACATGAATCCAGAAGAACAAAGCTACAAATGACTGTCTTCTACAAAATCGTTCACGACCTTATAGCCATACCACACTCCAGATACTTGACACCAGCCAGCAAGAAGACAAGAGCAGCACACTCTTTCAAGTTCCAACAGTACCCTACATCTACAGATTGTTTCATATTCAGCTTTTTCCCCCAGAACCATCCCAGTATGGAATAGACTGCCAGCAGCTGATGCTGAGGCTCCCTCTTTGGTATCATTCAAGAGGGAGTTGGGGAGCCTTACCTTCTAAATGGGGATTTCTGCCTGGCCATGAAGTAAACCTAAATGACGAGTGCTGAGCTGTGCCGTCGGGCCTGGTGCCCAGGTACCCCCAGGGAAGGCGGATTGGTCACACTCAGATAGGCGAAAAGTGGCTGGGTACAACTTTCTACTACTTCTTCCTTTCTCCTTATCTGACTGTAACTATACTTCTCACTTTACTTTTTCTCTTTAGTTTCTCCCTTGCGCACCATTAAAGAAATGTCAAGTTTGACACTTTAATGAAAAGATGTAGATGTAGACGTACTATGCAAAATTGAAGTCATTGCCTTCTACACTTTGTCAAAATATTGTAAAGAAGATGAACTTGATAAGCCCTTTTTTCACGTTAAGTTAAATACTGATGATAGTGACGACTAAACTGTCCAATTCCGACATACAAAGAAATATATGTCGTGGCAAACAAAACCAGGTGGTTATAATGACCCTAATCAGACTAATATATATTTTGATACTGAAATTGATTTTGATATGGTAGAAGCTACTACATTGCACCGTTTTCCCCTTAAAATATCCATGTTTTTCGGTTCAACATGAACAACTTGGCCTAAATTCTAAATGACCTAAGTTCATTAATTATGACAGGATCATCAGTGCAAATCAGTAAAATCTCGAAAATCTTGAAACTCCGGTTGTTCGAAATACTCGCTAATTCGAATTAAATTTCGGAAATACATATGTATTTCAATAATCGTTTATAAAAAAAAACATATGTTTGATTGGAACGAAAATGGTAATAATCCACGCTTTTTATGGGTTATATATACTTTTTCGTCTACCCCCATATAACTCGAACGACTGAGTGATAATTCAAAATAGAACCTCTTGTCCTTACTACTTCGAATTTATGAGATTCAACTGTATATACAATTTCTGCAAAGATACACATATATGATACTCAGACTAAGTATGTTTGTGGAGTATGGGGGACTTAACATTCTGTTGCAGGGAATTTCATACATGAGGAAGATAACAAGGCGACCTTCTCGAGACGTTAACAGTCAATGGTCGAACTGGGAAATTCCACTTTTCTGCGCTTGCAACATGACCGCAAGGTTTAATTATTTTTTTCCTGTAATATGTAGCATTAGTCCAGTACTTCGATGGAATTACATAAATCCTTATATAAATAATGCCATATGTTAGTTATGATGTTTAAAGGTGATTGCTTTCAGACTTCAGTGTGGGGTTGTGATTGCAAGACTCATTGAAAGTGTCGTTAGCTGCACTGTTTGTTGAACGGGTAAATTGACATGCAGTGAAAGCCAAAATATTCATAAGGGACGGATATATAATGTAATTTTTTAAAATTTAACTCAGTGTGAATCCTCGGAGAACGGGCCACTTGCCATTTTCTGATCATACTCAGCTGCTTTTCGCTGGTGACTTGCCATTTCCTGATTATACACAGTTGCTTTTCGCTGGCGACTTGTCATTTCCTGATTATACTCAGCTGCTTTTCGCTGGTGACTTGCCATTTCCTGATTATACTCAGCTGCTTTTCGCTGGTGACTTGCCATTTCCTGATTATACACAGTTGCTTTTCGCTGGCGACTTGTCATTTCCTGATTATACTCAGTTGCTTTTCGCTTGTGACTTGCCAATTCCTGATTATACTCAGTTGCTTTCCGCTTGTGACTTGCCATTTCCTAATTATACTCAGTTAATTTTCCGCTGGTGACTTGCCATTTCCGGATTATACTCAGTTGCTTTTCGCTGGTGACTTGCCATTTCCTGATTATATTCAGATGCTTTTCGCTGGTGACTTGCCATTTCCTCATTATACTCAGTTGCTTTTTGCTTGTGACTTGCCATTTCCTGATTATACTCAGATGCTTTTCGCTGGTGACTTGCAATTTCCTGATTATACTCAGTTGCTTTTCGCTTGTGACACCAGCGAAAAGCAACTATGATCAGGAAACGGCACGAGAAATGGGAAAACAAACCCATGGCACAACAAGGAAGAAACACACAACAAAGACGACCCAACACAAGGTAAAGCAGTCAGCTTTCTCCTTCTAAGCAAGATGACTGCTAAACTTGAGAAGACGCAGAGAAACGCGCCACAAAAAAACTACAAAAACTCCCATACCAAATGTCTTTAGGTCTGGGTCGTCATTGAGTCTGGAGCCTGATCCACCGTCGTGCAATTTAAGAGGCAACCGTAGCTATAAACCACGATAGGGGCTATAACCAGGCATGCAGACTGTCGCATAATATTCATGCAATATCCCACCGCCTTTTATAACGCTATAGACGATCTTTTTGAAATGATCTCACACACGATTCTTTTGATTTTAAATACTTAATCACTATAAAATACTGACCCTGTTGTGCCTTGTTCCAGAAGAGTTTTCAAGCCAACATTTTATTTAACGATTAACCTTCAGTAACTCTTGAGTGTCTGTGCTAGATTTTAGAAAATGCTTTACGAAATTTATTGTATCGATATCATTGCTTTAGTAACCTAGCAGGATTATGGGTTCTTTTGTTGAAGTCTTTAATCAGCAAAACGAACAAACTTGGAAAATACACCATAAGAAGGGGGGCGAGGAATATCTCCATCTGGAAATGGGAAATTTTAAACTATTTAAAAATTAAAATCGTCTCGTTCATCATAAATTACTGATGAAACTACGTCATTAGTAATGTACAAGTTCACGTCCAAAAAGGGGCTCCGGTCTCAATAGAAATGTCATTATTTATCTGAATTTCTGTGGGATATAATATGACTTTAATATCGTTTTTTTAAATAAAAGTACTAAAGTCATCTAGGTATCTTATAGTAATATCGTTTTTTTAAAATAAAAGTACTAAAGTCATCTAGGTATCTTATAGTAGATCTCTGCATAAACTTGATAGTTAAAGATTTTAGTCGTTTGCTGATATAAAAAAAATATTTTTTTTTAAATAATTATTTTAATAATTTACGACCAGTGTCAAATAGTTTTGGACCCAGGTCAGGCCCGACGTGTCGTCGGGCCTGATCTGGGTCCAAGCTGTTTGCAAAGGTGATCAGCAGACGACCCAGAAGGCTGAGAGTAACATAGTTGGGTGTGGGGGGAGGACCTACCCACTGAACAGCTGCAACTGCTTGCTCTAGTCCTGAACATTTCGCGTTTACCTGGTCAACCGTCCAGACAACGAGTGACAAAGGTGCAGATCAGACTGCGTTGATGTGCATGCTGATCTGTGCCTTGTACGCATGCAGCAAAAACAGGTTTTCTCGCGATGTGGCTTAAACATACCTGAAGAGGCTGGCATTCATCGATTTTGTCCCCAGAAACATTGTTAGATACGGAATCGCTAATTTCAAAATCGATGGGTCTGATCGATTTTGTGCAAATTATCTAAAAACGCAATTAGATGGTGATTATGTATATCTGATCTAGCGGTCTTATACTCTTGAAATCGCATTACAAAGACCACATAATTGTTAGAAACTATAGCATAGCGCTCTACTATCATTCGCAGGCCAGGAAGTACAGTGTATTACCACATTCGCAAGCCAAGGGTACTATGCCCACTACGTTCTATACGCATGTAACGAAGTGGACTCAGTACCCTTGAAAGATTTTTTGATAAAGTTAATTTTAAAAATAGTCAGCAGACGACAACAAAAGCATGAATACCCACACGCAGGGACCTAATATTTCTTCATGAAAACAGCTGACTTAAGACAATGTGATAATGACACTTAATCACATGTGCATTAACTCGTTGTATGTGGTACAATTTAGCATGCTTTTTGTCTTTTGCTGGGTGTTTTCAAAATTAACTTTTGCAAAAGAAATCCCTAAGAGAGTGACACACGGTCTGGATCCAGATCATTCATGCTTTATTCTCAAGGTTCAGCATAGCATTAACAACAAGAGATGCAGTTTTACATATGCATATATAGCTGAAATCATGGTGAGCTAAATAATATCATAATCAAGCATATAAAGCGTAGGGAGCGCACAACTGTTTTTTTAAAATTTCATGCCAGACGTTTTATCGGGGCCCGTTCTAGGTCCAAACTGCTTGCAAAGATTATCAGGGGCGGACTTGATTTAGCAATTTTAGAGCATGCGGAGTACGCAAGAACAGCCATCTAAAACAAGCTAAACTTGGAGTACTCCGGAGTAAATCAAGCGATTACTGTTTGAATTGTGAAAAAATAACACAATCCTATTGCCAAGAAAAAGAAAAAGAATGACAAAATACATGTGCTTTCAATCCCTTTTACTAATGACCATATTTTTTCAATATGAATAATTATCAGAACCTATTGGGTAAGTCTGAAAAATATCTCCGTACAGTATAGGCAGTGCTCCTCCATTTAATTTTGGAACAGGTCACGTGACTGCTCTGTCTGCACCACCTTGGACTATGGAGTACTCCGATGTGTTCCAGCGCACTTGATTTCTGTTCTGCCTGTTCGGAGTGGAAGGAGTAAAGAGAAAAGCTAAATCAAGTCTGTCGCAGCAGACGACGAAAAGTCGTCACTACTTTAACAGATTCTTTACCTACCAGTGTCGTCTGCTGATCAGGCCTGATCAGGATCCAGCCTGTTTGACACTCTGATGGTATTCCTGAAAGATTTTATCGAGTTAAAAAAAACAGCAGATGTCAACAAAAATGCCATATTGCATAGGCGAAGAGTAAAATTCAATTGGGTTTGTAAGCCCATGTCTTGTATTTGGCCTGATTCGTCACTTGCTTCCAGGTGTGTGTGTGTGTGCGCGCGCGCGTCTTGCGTGCGTGCGTGCGCGCGCGCGCGTGCGTGTGTGTGTGTTAGAAGAGACTGCAGTGATGTGGCGTTTGCAGGTTTGAGCAAATTCATACATCTGATCTTGTTGAGAATGCCAGCACGTCTTTCTCGACTATATTAACGACTCAATTGTCCCCTCTAAAACGGGCATTGTCGTTACGTTGTTATACTGCAGTTGTGAGCACATTTCCCCCACTAGATCAACGACTCAATTGTCTCCTTTAAAACAGACATTGTCGTTACGTTGTTATACTGTAGTTGTTAGCCTATGTAACAACTGCGCAAGGTAAGCCTAACACATCTAAATAGTATTCGAATGGACCGCAACTTGATTCTGAGCCTTTGGCAACTACGCAAGCCACTAACTAAGTAACAACCATTGGCTCGCGAAGTTGCGCCTTTGATGTTCATACGGCGTTGCTCAAATCACAATGCAAAAGGCTTTCACAATGCCAATATCGTGATAACATTGTGAGTTTTCGGCTTTGAGGCCGTAAAAGTGATATAATAAGGACCGAACTTCAAGCTCATGTACTCCGTCCCCGCTGAGCCCGGCCCACCATAGGACACCTGCAGATCAAAAGAAAACAACAACAACAACAACAATAACGAGTTTTCTTCGGATTTTATAATGCGAAAGTCAAACTGATTTTTGGCCAGCCAGACATTACATGAAGACTAAAATTGCTTCTGCGAAGCATACATCTAATGGCAGCAAATATTTGCGTGATCAATATGGATTGTCGTAAATAATCCTGAAGGAAGTTTGCCAATTACTTTAATTCTTTGATCCGATTATTTTCCGTTTAATGAGGTATAATACACTTGACGGTATATTTCTAGGAACCGTCAGGTATGATGCAGCTGTTTAATGACAGCCTCGTGGTTCAGGGTTTGCACAGGCTTGAAAAGTTAAGTACTTGATTATACAGGGCTTTCTTGAAAGTCCTTGAAAATTAAATTTGCCTTGAAAAATACTGGAAAAGCACACTACAAGTCCTTGAATTTTACTATTTTCTGTAGGATTTAACACTGTTGATGGAGACCTAGATCAGTATAAAATTGTTGTGCCTTTATTTGGTGCAGCAAATGCGGAAATGCGGAACCAAATAAAGGCACAACAATTTTATACATATTTTATACATATCTCAGTTAAGCATTTCTGAAGTAGAATTTTAACACTAAAATCAGGATTTTTCATAAACTTTTAGTCCTTGAAAAACTGTAGGATAGTCTTGATACTCAAACTGGCCTGTATGAATCATGTGGTTGTTTTGATGTTAAATCTCATAATTTTTCGCCTGCAATATTGACCCACCACGTAACCATTTGTATACAACAGTGACTCCTAAATGCTTACTTTGGCAAACAGTGAAGACCCGTTTTGTCTCAGACGATACAAACCATGACTGTTATATTGTTTTTGTCTCGTAAGTTTAATTTTATCCTAGTGAAAATTGCTGAATCTGATGAGATGCCACATTTCACGCGGATCCAGAGGGTTGTGGGCAGGGGTCCGAACCCCCCCCCCCCCCCCCCCCGAAAAATCACATAAAATGGGGATTCTTAGCAATACTGGTCCGGATCCCCTGATAATCACAAAGCTACCAAGCCAGAACTTAATATTGGGTCATCATCGGCACGCCAGCGAAACACAATAAATGACGTTTCGCTGGCGGGCCGATGATGGTCCGCATACAGTGGTATTTGGATTCTCCCTCCCCTCATCAACTAAAAAGAAAAAAAAAAAAAAAAAAAAAAAAACATTGTCAAAGTTGGACCCTTCTGGATCCGGGAGTATCATCGTCAGTGCGTCGTTATTAAGTTTGGTCCAGATTTGGGGTAGCAACCCATCAGTCAGCCGCTCACTGACGCTACATGCATAGATTTGCAATTAGGATGGGTTAGATTTATGAATTATTGTTTTAATTAATATTACATGAGCCTGCTCATATTTCAGTATGACAGTTTCTCAAAGGAGAAATGGTACCGTTTCAGAGTTAATGTTGGGGTCATTTCGGGTACCTTCAGGCAGCATGACTTTGCTAAAAATGCGGAGTTAAGTAGGGTGACCCATCTAAAGCCGTCTCATCAGGATATTGTTTGTTTGATTTGATTCTTTAATTCCCATCAACAATCTTTCAGTTATATAGGGACGGGTCTTCCTGGGTTGAACCAGTACTAAGCTAGGATAAATGTGTCTTGCTCAAGGACCACAACGCAGTGACGCTGGTGAGGCTCGAACCCGCGGCCCTTCGGTCTCAAGTCAAGCACTCTACCACTTGAGCCACTGCGCTCCCTCTCTCATCAGGATATAAAAAAGCTGTCCGAATTTAACCGACTTGACCTGACACGACCTATGATTTCCATGCAAATCACCATAAACTATGAACAGCAAACTTGATACCCATTAGGTAAAAAGTCGGGTAACTTCGGACATCAGGTAAATTAGGACAGCGACCTTGTTTGTTTCATATTTTAATTATTTGAATTGAAAAATAGATAAACTAAGCAAATAGTGAAAATACTGATGAGACGGCTCTGGATTTCCACAGTTTGCAAAAGTATGTCCGAATTAACTTGATGTCCGAAGTTACCCGACTTGGCCCTATACATGTGAATTTACATGTATCATGATTTCGGACAAACAATTAAAATATTAGGCTATTTACTCGCTGAAATTATATTCGCTACCAGACTTCGCCCCAGTGGGTATCTGTACGCGGGCCACTTGCGGCCCACTAGCGAATTGCCATTCGAATAACGTTTCGCTGGTGGGCTGATAAAGTCCCTAGACTGTACACTGACTGGGGCTTGGCCATCAATGCCCTTCGTTCACATTAACGTTTTGCATACTGGGTAATTTTGCATGCTTTTCTTTCGTCTGATGATTTATTTTTCAAACTCAACGTTTTCAAAAAATTCTTTCAGGAGCACCACCAAAGTGTTTAACAGTTTTGGAACATGATCAGGTCCGACCTTTTGTCGGGCCTGATCTGGGTCCAAACTGCTTGTAAATATTATCAGCAGACGAAACTAGCAAGCAGAGCGTTAACACTCACATATTGAATATTCTTAGAGACTTATCAATAATCAGATACTAAACTCGAAAGCATGAAATTGAAAAATCATTGAATCGTATTGTTATAATTGACATGCCTCTGAAAATCTATACCTGTCCACATTCTGTTGGCGAATTGTTGCCAAACATGTAAAACACCATCAGGTGGAAGCTAGGAAAGGCTGCAAAAGGCAGGCCTCCAGATAAGAGTGCGTACTGGAAAATTATTTTTCTTATTACTCAACCAAAACATATGTTGTGGGTACTCAAAAGAACCGTCTCAATGAGACGGTTCTTTTGAGGCACCAAAACACATGTTTCAATTGATGGGTAAGGAACTAAATGCAATTTTAGGTGCACAAACTATCCATATTTGGACCCATGAATTAAGGTTTCTTAGCTGATTGGATTGGAACTCTAGTTGTGTAGTGCAAACTCCCATAGACTTATAACGGATACTTATAACTTCAAAAATGTTCTTCTCTGAAACAACGAGACCCACAGCATATATATTTAGCATGTAGTCATGTTTAGTAGCCCCTGGGACCCAAACTGACCACGTCCAGCCAAGTCCGTCTGGGGATCAATAGCACCCACAGACCTATAGTGAGGAAAACTTAAAAAAAATATAATGAAATATATATTATATACAGTCAGACATAAGTTAACATCGCCTCAACAGTTTCCTAGAAAACGAAGGAATCTTTCAGTCATGAATATTTTCTTGTTTTATTAAATGATAACACTTTACAGCAAATTTCGATTCGATTATCACAAGGAAAAACAACCAGGCATGGTAAATGCACACTGCCTCCTATAAAATGTCCCTATTCTCTAACCCGTTATAGTATTTTCAAAACGCTTAGACATGTTAAGTGTTAGTGTCATATTGTTACAATACAAAGACAAGTTCTGTCTGAAAATTTCAGATTCATATCTCTAAAAGAATAAAAGTTATGGATGTGTAAAGAATGGCATGTTATATAGTGATAATGCCAGAATTAAAAACACGCGATTAACTATCTCTTTGATCCTCTATAACTGAAATGAAACCTTGAGTTCGACAGAATCAGTTTGGCACTAGTTTGAAAAATATGTCTAGATTATTTCTGCGTTTATTTGAATTCAAAGTAAGCACTTTGGGTTAAGCTGTGACATTTTTAAAGGTACACCCACAAATAGGGGTTGGTGTATACAGGACACCGTAGAAATTCAGCAAAATGACCAAATCATGGCATTCTGATATGTTCAGCAGACCATAGGAAGACTAGGGTAGCAAAATATTATAAACTGGTTGTTCTTCTGCAGAAATGTGTACACGAAAAACATGTCCAAAATAATGTTTGGGTGATGCTTAACTTATGTCTGACTGTATATATTTAGTATGTCGAAACGTTCTCGTACACAAATCATGCCAAGCATGTCCCTGCGGCCCAAACTGTCAATGCTCTGATGGTCATTTGCTCCCATAGGCTCGTAATAATAATAATAATAATAATAATAATAATAATAATAATAATAATAATAAAAACCCTGAAAAAATCTTCTAAAGTCACGATGTCAACAGCTCGAGTGAGCGGCATAGGCTCATTGAACCTCTTGTTCTAGTATTACCAGGACGGAGATCGACTGTTTAGTCAACAGAACACCAGGTTGTCAGAGCTGGAATTGATATATTAGAGCCGCCAGAGGCTGTATTAAACAGTTAAATATTTTCACGTAACGATAATCAATATTAATTGCTGGTAATGAATAAAAGTGTCAGTGCAAAGTAAACACGAAATCAATTATTTTCACTTTTATTTGATATTGTCCCATAAACTGCTACGATAGAACTGTGGAGTATCATCAGAAATGTTGTCAAAGCCTATCGCAAGCACTCATATATGGTCTGAATTTTACCAAAATGATCAAGGGGACACTATCCGAGTGTCAGACAGTTGGTATCCAGTCCAGATCATGGCAGACGTTATAACGTCGGTTTGCATGGTTATCAGCAGACAGCAAGTCGCCTTTATCAGGCAAAGAGTTAATATTATACACTTATTGACTTCAATGAGGTAGACGTAAGGATTTATCTACCCGAAAAAGTGATAATTCACCGAGGCCGCAAGGCCGAGGTGAATATCACTTTTAAGGGTAGATACATCATTTTGTTTACCGAAATTGAAGTCAATAACTGTTTTGTTATGTGACTTTTCATTTAAGAATGAAAATTTTGTAACTTCCACTTTTGTTGTTAAAGACATGTTCAACCTTCAAATTAAGACATCTAAGGACTTTCTCAAAAGCTTTAGCAACTGCTATTAAGATATTTTACTTTGAAACTATTAGAGGGTCACTGATGAAGCCTAAATGGTATAAACTAGCTAGTCTGGACCAGGAAATATGCACACTCTAGTTTCAGTTCTTTGGTGCAGTCTTTGCTTTCAAAGGATACCCTTTTTAAGAACATAATTAATGTAGTATATTGCATTTACAAATGTATATTAATGCTCTTATTGGAAAATATAAAATGTTATCATAAAAAATAGTAAGTGAGTATGATCAGGAAATACCACAATCACAAACTGCAGACAACCCCGTGGCACCGTGAGGAAGAGCCGCTCAACCATCACGAGACACCAGGAAGACAAATTAAGCAAAGCAACCAGCTCTTTCTTCTCCATCAAGACGATTGCAATACTAGAATGGACATAAAGTAACGTACAGCAGAACATAGAACAATTACAGACTTCCACAATGGGAGTAACAATAAACAAAAAGTCAACAACAACAGAACCACCGCCTTAGAACGGACAGCAGCCTAAGCCACTGGGAGGGGGGGGGGGGGGGCTTAAATGCATTTTACTGGTACCAAATCTTCGCCCTAGATTCTGCTGTTGTTGAAGTACAAGAAATGTTCAGCTCGCATTGAGGCCATCCAACTAATGCAATGTGTCATCATGGAGAAACACTCTAATCAAATTAACACACCATGATGAAACAAAGAAAAGGGCTCACGACTCACAGATAGTCAGAGCTAAAGAGCCACGGTGGGTCCAGCTACAGATAAGCATCAGGCACCAGCCCACCGATTAAAGCTTTACCTCAGAGCCGTCATAGAGTCTGAGGCCTGACCCACCGTCGTGCAATTAAAGAGGAAACCATAGCTATAAACCGTGATTGGGTTTAAAACTAGGCATGCAGACTGTCGCATGATATCCAAGTTATATCCAACCCTTATATAACGTTTTACTATCTTTTTGAATTGATCACTGAAATTAGGTTTTCCAACAATTCGTTTGAATTTATAAACTAAATCACCATAAAATATAGGTTCTGATATGCCTTGTTGCAAATGAGTTTTTAACCCAATGTTGTATTTAACAATTAACTCTGAGTGCCTGTGGTAGAAGGAGTTCTAGCGATAAGGCGTATATTTTCCCTAGTTGACATGATTGCAAAACCTAAATTTTGAAATTGCCCTAATGTTTTTAAAATTGGTCTGTTCCGGTAGTAAAATTTACATAGAAAGCATCAAAATAGGTTTCAAAGCGATTCATCATTTACAAAACCGTTTAAGCTTGCGCCTTCTACTCCCACCCCTCATTTTACGTCTTTAGACTGGGTGCCGTTTAGACGAGAGTTTTAGTAAATCCTTTGCAGGTTTTCAAAAAGTAAAAGTGCTAAAATATTAAGGATATAAGTACCCTTCATTTTCGAAACTTTGCGGTTTTTCCTCTGCGCATGCGTACGAAATATACTTAAAATTGTGACGTTTGTCATTGAAAAGATGAAACTGGCGTCTTTCAGTTTGTTTTTAGATGCTTTGCCCCCCTAGACCCAAGATGCCCTTTGGACAATTAAATGTCGCTATACAAATACATAACATATGTAAAGGGCGTCTTGGGTCTAGGGGGGCAAAGGGGTTGTATAAGCGAAAGAAGACATCAAATATCTGACAAAAAATAGACCACTTTGCAAGATGGTCGTTTTTATTGTACATCAACTGTATAAATAGTTTTACTGTATATAGCGTGATAGGACGATTGGTTCCCTTGTTTAACGGTCTAGTTCCCATATATGTTACTGAATAACAAGTACAGTTGATGATCGAAATAAATTCCCATTCAATAAGGAGTAGAGTTATTACATGCACTAAGGAAATCCCGTTTTAAATATACAAATTCGGGGGCAATGGTGCATCGACGGCCCGTCTATATATATTTGTTTAATGTGCCTAGTTTCTCCAGTCGTCATTTCAACAAAATAAAACGAACGTCTCGTTTAGGGAGATTGCTCGCCTTATCGCTAGAAATTCTTTAGAAAATGCTTTTCGAATTTTATGATGTCTGTTTTTACAGTTTGTTTATTCAAACAAAGATAAATAAGCAAACAAAACAAAACAGAACTTTTGTAAAAATTCATGAAAGTCTTTAATTTACCTGTTGGGAGGTGAAACAGCAAATCATGTCAATTTCATGCAGCACGTGCTAATTTCACACTCATCATGCTATTTTTAGCTCTCTCGAGGGTAATATTGTAGAAGTGTCAAAAATATTAACTTCTGGAAACTAGTTCCAGCTGGTTTTCATGCAATATTAACTTGTGGACGGGTTTAGGCCTGTTTCCAGGTAGACATAGAGATTTATGAAGACAACTTGGGCCAATCAGGAGACAGGATTCTCTCCAGTCATATAACAAAAATCTTCTATTGTCTTTTGCAGTTACACATTTCATTCCAAGTAAGGAATTTCTTCTCTATGAGTGGTTGAGGGAGAAGGGTCTTGACCACTACTTTATTGGCTTTGTCCAAAGTGACCTCGTTGAACTCAGTTCCATATCGAGGCTTAATCTCCCAGATGACGATCTTTATGATGAACTGGAGATTACACTTCCGGGTCATAAAAGAAGACTGGAAAGGGCGGGTAAGTTCAATGACTTAAAACGTTATCCCTCTATAAATCCATGATATTGTCGACTAAAGAAAGGGCAGTAAAAGAAGTTTCCTTAGTCAGTGTATGAGATTTCAAACAATGTGGCTTTTTGACATGTGTAGACTCGGATGAGCCTCTGCAGCCTCCTTTTAAGCTTAGAAACTCCAAGTGGTGTTCAGTCAGTAGCTTAACAATCATAGAATACTCTAGCGACTAGTAAAGACTCTGATCAGACTGTGCGTTTGCGCAGGCTGGTCTGAGCCTTTGCTGGTCGCACATACCATATTGTGGAAATCTCATGCACTGTTCATATAACTGCGGATTTGGGCACCTATCGCCTCGGCAATAAGCAACGGAACAGATGAGCCTGCGCAACCGCCATTCTCGCCAGCACCCTTACAGTTTGTAAACGCCAAGACTGAGAGGAGATGTGAGTTTAGGCAAAACTCTTGATATCTACGGTAGTCCCGTTGGATAGCTGCTATTGTACAGTGCCGGATCTAAGGGGGGGGGGCCTGGGGGGCAAGTGCCCCCCCCCCCCCCCCCCCCGAAGAGACCATGAGTGCCCTAAAAAAAAACTTTTTTTCATGCATTAGATGATATTGCGAGTATAAACCGTAATACATAATTGGGAAAGATTACTTATATGACATTACAGCTCTGCTGAAAGAAAATGACCGTTGGGGCACAGACAAGGCTGAGAGTGTGACCTGGGCTTGTAAATGATGGGATTTTAAATCTCCTGTAGTCTGGTTGCCGAGTATAAAACACTTTTGTGCCGTCTCGTAGTCCCAAACAAAAAAATCGGAAATTTGGGGTGTGTTGGGGGGGGGGGCACTTATCCCCAGTCCCAAGGCTGTGGGGCTTGAGTGTGTGCCCCCCCATCTTCCATTCCTTCGATGCTTCCATTGCAAATCCCATGTAGTCTAGTAGTCGCAAAGCTAATAAGTAATAGCTGTGCCCCCCCTCCCCCGAACAGACTCAGAGAAATTAAAAGAGAGCCCCAGTCCCTAGGCTGCTGCCGCGCTGGGTCTATGTTATTGGGTTGGGGGTGAATGAAAAAGTACAAAATACAGGGGAACATATGCCCAGTTTTTTCTTAGGTGTGGACTTTATTGTTTTCTAGCATTTTTTTTCTTCAAAATTCAAGTCCCCGCCATCCCCCTCACAAGGGCTCTGCTGTTTTTCTGAACATTGGGCTGACTGAAAGCAATTGCTGTGCCCCCACATGGGAACCTTACCAAAGTTCCAAGAGGGTGACAAGAAAATGCAAATAATAGTTAGGACCAAGGTGTTTGAGTCCCAGGGAGGGGGGGGGGGTACTCTCATTTTTTCTTCATACGTAGGCTCGGGCCCAGCCTCTGCCGTTCACCCCAAAATAAATATCAGGAATTTCAAGCACCCCAAAAAAATATTCAAAATTTTAGCCACCCCAAAAATATCCCCAATCATGTACCTTGACCTTAAGAAAAGACCCTAAAATGCATAGACATGACCCCTAAATATAGCCCAATAATGTGATGAAACCCCCCAAAAATACACAAAATCTTCATACCCAAAAGAATATTCAATTTTCTGACCCCCCCCCCCAAAAAAAAAAAATGGAATTTAATTCAAGCCTACGTATGTATGAAAATATCAGAGTACCCCCCCCCCCCCCCCGGCCCCCTGGGATTTGTGTGTCTTACCTTACTTAAAATTGAGGTTATAGAATATGGAAAAAAGGGGCTTCAAAACGGCTTGAAATGCATTCTCATAGACATAAATTTTTAAAAATTATGTACCTTGACCTTAAGAAAAGACCCTAAAATGCATAGAAATGATCCCTAAATATAGCCCAATTTTGTGATGACCCCTAAGTAACATGCACAAAATCTTCATACCCAAAAGAATATTCATTTTTCTAACCCCCCCCCCAAGTCGAAATTTTGACACCCCCCCCCCCAAAAAAAAATAGCCCGAGTCTACCTATGTATGAAAATATCAGAGTACCCCCCCCCCACCCCTTAGGGTTTGAGTGTCTAACCCTACTTAAAATTGAGGCTATAAAATATGGAAAAAGGGCTTCAAAATGGCTTGAAATGCATTCTCAGAGTCATAGATTTTAAAAAATTTGCGGGGGAGATCCCCCGACCCCCCTCCAATGAGCAGGGGTATCCATCCCCCTCTCATACTCTCCCCCCGCTCACAGCCTGCGCCGCTCGCTTAAAGCCTGCGGCTTCAAGTGCCCCCCGTTAACAACCCCTCTGGGTCCAGCCCTGAAACAATTTTAGTCGCGTGCTGATAACCTTTAAAAAAAACAAAAAAAAAACAAACGAAGACACGGATAAGGCCCCAAAAAATGTCAATGCCCAACTCCCTTTAGTTACGTGAATACATGTACCTGCCTGAGTATAACTAGCATTGGTCTAGAAAAGAAAAGGAAAAAAACAATCCGAGGTTTTTTTCTTGTTCCACATTTAAGCACATACATTGAATACACTAAAGAAACACACCAAAAAAAAAACAATCAGAACTATCCTCATTTGTTAAGCTTAACCATTTATATTTTAATGGACTTTCCCATAAGATTGATATTAATTGTATAAGGATGGTGTTGTCATTTAAACATGTTTTATTCTAAGGTATCACAGGTCTAAATTAAAATAAATGATTATTTTTTATCCCCTCAGATTGTTTTTACCTTGACAAATGGTTCAGACCCTGATGAAATGCTGCATATTGCGGCATTTCATCCAGGTCTTCACTGTTTGCCTGTGTAAAAAGTTTAGGAGTCCTCAGTATACATAGTGGTAAATGATACTGACAATGAATTTATTGCGCTAACACATCCACAATGAATGTTCATGGCAGACATATAAAAGTGATATGTAATTTACGTAAGGCAATGAAATTTAAGACATTGGAGCAAAGATCTTTTAAATCTTTTAAATCTGATCATTAATTTTGCCATAATATCATTTTTAATATTAAGTAAACCATACAAATATTTTCTATTAATCAAACATATACGAGTAGGCCTTCTCCACTTTAAGAATAAAATCTTCCTGAAGAAGCTTATATGCTGATTGATCCTGTATTAACTTTACAGATCCTATCATGTCTAGGGATACCAGTGTATCTACCTTTTTCGAAAATCAGATTATGAGCACTGATTATCGTTTGTGCCAAAACTTATCTATATACTGTCTACATACTGTGTACGTGTTTGAATTTTATATATGTTTTACTGGATCAGAGTTTATAAAAGAATGATTAAATGATGCATTTTACTCTACTTTACAGTGCGCCAGCTTGCGAAAAAACACCGAATGTCCCTACCTACCTTCAGTACAGTAAAGGATCCGGTGCCATCGAAAGAGACATCGACAAAAACTGGTGACTTGGTGCCTACTTCAGACCCTGAAGACAAGATGGAAATCCCTGTGGCATACGGAAGATGGGGAAAGCCTAAGTGCCTACGGGAAGCAAAATATGACTTTCTCATTCTGAACGCCATTGTGGCTTCCACCAGGGATCCACTAGACAGAGTGCAGATAGGTAAAGTAGCAAAAACTTGCTCTAAAGATAGCATCTGATTCTCACTATTATACACGTGTGTTTTGAGCAAATGCATATTACTTTTTCGTATGGCTAGTTTAAAGTATGGTTGTTCGAGATTTGAAGAAACCTATAGGTTTAGAGTAAGACGGGGCAAGACGCCCAGGTGGGGGAAGACGCCCACCACCTTTATTTCATCAATTATGATTCTTAGACAGTAATATGTTTTTCCATTCGTTGCGTCATATCGCGCGAATTATAAAACAGAGAAAATTTCTTTGCCTGCAGCAAACGGTAATTGTTACCTCCTTGAATCATTTTTAGTGTTTGATGTAAATTCACAATGTTGAACATAATCTCACTGTTCGCTTACTGTTGGAATCAACCTCAAAAAATGCATGTTTGTGACACAAGGTATTAGCGATAATTAGAGATACACAAGTCCCATTACGTGCACTGTCAGACATTTATATATAGATTTTGCTATTGATACCCCGTGGGCAAGACGCCCACTATAGAGTTTTATGGGCAAAATACCTACGGTAGGCGTTTTCCTCCATGTCACTGGGCGTTTAGACCCTCGTATTCTGCGCTACTCGTCCTGTAAAAATAGAACAATACAAAGATTCACTAAACGAATACGTGTTCATTTCATTCTAGAATTAATTTCTAAAGAACTGGGCGTAGCAGCCATTGTCTGCGGGACAAAGGGCGTTTTCCCCACCTAAAATGGCGTCTTGCCCCAGCTATGGGGCAAGATGCCCTCTCAAATGTAAAAACATAATCGAGTTATTGCTGTCGTACCTTGCATCGTTTTTTTTTATTATCATTTAGTTATAGAACGATATGAGCCCTACACAAAACGTATGAATGTTCCAATATCAGTCAGCATATAAAATTCATATGAGCGAAAATTCTTGAGGGATGCGTCTTGCCCCGCCTTACTCTAGATAGGCAAAATTTGTGAGTGTAAAATTGTAAATATTTTCCTTACCCATCAGATTTGACATCAGTGCTCAAATGAACCATACAACATATGTTTTGATTTGTATAAAGCACTCTTAACTAAAGGCCTGAAATTGTAATCTAACTCTTGATTATTTGACAGTTATTTATTTCAACCAGTGGTTAGTGAAACAATAGATGCAGATTAGGATGAGACAGTTCTGACCATGCCGAATGGACCTTTATGGTCAGATACTTGACTAAATATAAGTTTTTGGAATCTGTTCTGTGAGCATGTGAGTGAAAGTCTTAACGACGATACTTTAATTCAGGATATTGAGGCTTAGTGAAATGCTGACTGAGCCTTATAATAGTAGCTTCTAAAGACTATTTAAGAAATAGATCAGCTCCATCAGTGAATTGTTGTGTAGTAATTCACTGCTTGGAGGTCAGTTGTAAAGAAGATCAAATCACGAGCGCGCAGCGCGAGTGATTTATCTTCGTACAACTGACCGACAAACAGTGAATTATTACTCAACAATTCACGCACTTGAGCTGATCTATTTCGATTGCAACATACAATAAACGACGAAAACAAATTTGAAAGCTTCAGCTACTTCCAACTTTCCGCCATTGTACTGAAGAACTCCCGCCAATACTTAGACTACGTCGCATACATTTACATGTAATTGTAACGTCTTTCAAGCGTAAAACGACGTTACACCGTCTAACGCCATGAATGAAGTCATTTTCCAGAGCCGTCAGCTATCACGCACTTTAGCTGTGAATTATGGTCCGATATATCACACTTTGTTACCGTTGGCTCTGTATTCAAGGTGTGTTAGAATAACCAATTAAGCTTGGATCTACTTATGTTTTGTATGCATACTCAACTGCAAGTTTTAAGATTTGAATATCTAAACTTAAGGATTTGGGTAACTATGTTATGACACGAGCGTGATAGGTGAGGCTACATTAACCCTTAAAGTGCCAATCACGACTGCAGCAGACGACAAATTTTGCGACATCTTTCCCAATTTATGAAAAAAATAAGGTATGATATATCATGAGAATTGTCTGCCAGCAGACAATTCTCATGAAATATCATGCCTTATTTGTTGTTTTTGAAAAAGCAGCAAAATTTTAAATTATCGTCTGCTGCAAATTATAGGTGGCGCTTCAAGGGTTAATTCAGATACAGATATCAAGTGTTTATACACCAGACACACGATTTTCCTTTATATCAAAATTTGGGATTTGGCATTTCAATAACATATAACATATTAGTATACTTACTTATTTTTTTCTTCCAGAGTTTATGGTGGATTCCGGAAGTGACGTTGTTACTATACGAGAGGAGGTCCTTGATTCACTAGACTTGGAATTGATTGGACCAATTAAAAGTACAGGTGTTCATGCGTCTAGGACTAAGAATTTGTACCGAGCAAACATGATAATAGGGAACCAGACTGTAGAAATAGAGGTGAGTGTATTAACAAATGTCGTCTGCTTTTCTCGTCTGCTGAAATGTTTAAGAAGCCTCTATGGCAAATAGTGTGGACCCAGATCAGACTGCTCCTATAGTAGCAGTCTGTTCTGGGTCCACGCTGTTTGCTTCTTTTCTTAATTCGTCAGTAATGCTAGACCATTATTTGCAGCAGACGACTTCAGCAGACGACATTTTCAAATGCATTTTTTTCTTGGTGCTTTAAGGGTTAACAGGGGAAATATAAATACACAGGTTCAAAACTATTCTTTTAACCTTTTGTAAAAGTAAAAAAGAAGGCAAAGATCATGAATCAACACAATCAAGTACCACATTTTACCTGAGACACCATATGGGAAAGTGACAAAAACACAAGGAAAAGTCACAAACAAGAGAGCCAAAAGGTTAGCCCTTTCCCAGCAGGTGATTACATGGCTGCAAGGAACAGACAAGACAGTATGGTAAAGGCAAACGTGAAACATAAATCCAGAAAAGAAGCACCACCTTGGAAGGGTCAGTAAAAGAGTTCACTGGACGGCTTAACATATTTGACAGCGCCAATCTCGGCCTTAATAATGTGTGAATTAAAACAAGGATTTTTTTTAATTTGATGTTCTATATTAGCAGTGTGTAATCACATTGTTTGCCTGCAGTTTCCTCTTATGATCATGATAACGTGAGCTCTGTGAATAAATTTGATAATCTCTTTTTACAAAACAAAAACAAATAAAAACTACCCAATATATAGGCGATGATTGAGTTAAAACATCTTTGTGTCTTGTTCCACATCTGAACTAAGAGTGGGGTTGGCGCCGTGAAACTAGTTTAAGCCCTCCAGTAAAAAAATTTAATGACCGTTCCAAGGCGGTGCGTCTTTTGTCTTTTTTTTTTCGTGTTTGTCATGCTTTCCTGTCTGTTCAATGCAGCCTAGAGGCCACCTGCTGGGAAAGGGCTAGCCTCTTGGCTCTCTTGTGTGTGGTGTTTATTGTGTTTTGTCACTTTCCCGTGTGGTGTCCTAGGTCGGTATGGTACTTAATTATATCGATTCTAGATCTTTGCCTCCTTACTTTAAATGGATGCTCAATGATTCATCTATCTTCTGTAGGGAGCAAAAATAGTCGCTGAAGCATTTATTTGAAGAAAGACTAGACATGTAGCGGCTAATGAAAAATATAAAAGGTTATCCACTATCTAAGAAGTACAATCGGAATGTCTGTTAAACTTGCAATACGTCTTGGTTATCTCCCTGAGAACGTGGAGAACACAGTACTAAATACTTGTTTGCGGCATTGATTTTCTAATTCAAAGTATACATCATTAATTCCGTTCTGTTTTGTTGAAAACAGTTTTAACTTGATGAGGTTATTTATCTAGGGTTTCCCTGCTAACTATTAGACAACTGTTAATTGCATAGAAAGTTACAAGAACGTACAGAGTACAGGAAGTATCTTTAAATCTGTATTTGATTTGCGCATAACCCATTGAAGGAATAAAAACATAGAACCACCACTAAATTACACCTGGTAGGCGATGATACTGAATGCAGATTTCTAATCAAATGCATTTACGCTTAAAATTTTGCTTGGTCAATATCTCTGTTTGAATTTTCGATATACTCAATTATTCTATTTTGTTTTTGTTTGATTTGATTCATTCCACCTCAGTTAACAATTTTTACCTGCGTTGCTTTAGGAAAAGCAGGTCTAGTAGTGGGTCCACTCCGTCTATCCGTTAGTCCTTCTGTTAGTCTGTCTGTCTGTTCGCAATACTTATGGGGTGCCTAGTTTGTGTAATCTGTAACTCCAAAAGCTTTCATTCCTTTTTATTTAAACTTTGCATAATAATTGTTCACATATTGAAGATGTGCACCTCCTATATTGTGCACGTTTGATAAATATTTTCTCATTTTTAACGGTTGTTGGATTTAGAATTTATCTAAATTGTGTAGGGGTGTCTAGTTTGTGTAATCTGTAACTCAAACAGTTTTCAATCCTTTATATTCTAACTTTGACTTATGATTGTTCACACATTGAAGATGTGCACCACCTATTTTGTGCACGTTTCATATTTTTTTCTCATTTTTGACAGGTGTTGAACTAAGACAATTTTTCCATCCAAAATGCTTAGGGGGTGTCTAGTTTGTGTAATCTGTAACTCCAACAATATCATATCTTTATAAACAATCTTTGCATAATGATTGTTCACACATTGAAGATGTGCACCTCCCATTTAGTGCACATTTAATTTTCTTTCATTTTTGACAGGTATTGAACTTAGACATTTTTTCCTTCCGAAATACTTAGGTGGTGTCTAGTTTGTGCAATCTGTAACTCCAACAATATTCATTCCTTTATATTCAAACTTTGCATAATGATTGTTCACACATTGAAGATGTGCACTTATTCTTTTATGCACATTTTACAAATATTTTTTTTTCATTTTTGGGGGTCTTGAACTTAGACATTTTTATTCTTAGATGGTTTCTGGTTTGTGTAATCTGTAGCTCCAGGTGTTTTCATTCCTTAATTTTCAAGCTTTGCATAATGATTGTTCATACATTGCACATGTGCCTCTCATTTTTGGTGCAAATTTTTAGGGCTGTTGAACTTAGACATTTTTTCTATCGCAAAAGCTTAGGGGGTGTCTGGTTTGTGTAATCTGTACCTCAAGCAGTTTTCATTCCTTTATATTCAAACTTTTTATTATGATTGTTCACACATTGAACGTGGTTTACACCCTATATTTGTTCACATTTGAAAATATATTTTTGAGTGTTTAACTTATAAATTGTTATGTCGCATACTGTAGATTACATTGTGTAATTTGGGTATAATCTAATTTCATTCCTGTATATTTTACTTTGCATATCGACTGTTCAAACATTGAAGATGTGCACCGGAGACGCAGGTCGAGAGCAGAATTTGGTCTTGTTCAGTTTTGTCGTGACGGATCTTCCTCTGTTGAATTCTGCTTTAACTGCATCAAATTGAATGGAAAATCAATTTGTCTTAATAGGGTTATAAAGTCTCCCAAACAAAGTGGGAAGACTTATGTTTTTGCTCAGTTTCTTCTTCTTATTATTTTTCTTCTTCTCCCGTTTTTCCATTTCTTCCATTTCTTTTTTTTCGCCCAGACGAGTTCTCAGTAACCACTGGATGGATTGTTCTGAAATTTGGGGATATGGGATATATGGATGTGAAGATGTGCAGGTGGGTTACGAAATTCAACCCAAAACCGCCAAATTTTGTCCCGACTATTACTCACTAACCACTGAAGGGATCGTTCTGAATTTTTTGGATATGATAAGTAATGATATATAGTTTTACAAGAAAGTTTGAAATTTGAAATCTTGGACTCAAGGGCTGACCCGAAAGCACGCCCATGCCAAACCACTTCTTAAAATCCTAAATTTCTCAGAAACCATTCAGATCCCCCCTTAAACATATATATTCGTGTTTCTTATGATAAGAAGCATTCAGTAACACTGACTTGGAAGTCCCAGGTGGCGTGCCCGGGCATGCCCCACCCTGTATATTTCATAAAAGGGCTTTATATCTCGGAAACCTTTCAGATCCCCACCCTATAAACCATATATAATGTTATTTCTTATGATAAGACACTTTCATTAACACTGACCACGATGTCCCCAGTGGCATGCCCTGGAATGCCCCACCCCATTCACTTCATAGAAGGCTTAATATATCGGAAACCGTTAAGATCCCCACCCATAAACCATATATATTCATGTTTCTTATGATAATATGCATTCAATAACACTGATGGAGAAGTCCCACAGTGGCATGCCCTGGGCATGTCCCACCCTCTTCACTTCATAAAAGGCTTAATATCTCGGAAACTGTTCGGATTCCCATCCCTAAACAATATATGTGTATCTTATAATAGACACGTTCAATAGATTATTATCATATCTTGTTTTTTTTCAGGTAATGGGAGAATCCTATGACTCCATAGGAAGCAGGGTTATACGTCATTTCCGCCACTACATTACTGGTAATCGACATATATGGCTGAAGGGTGATTATATCGATTCATCTATGCTTCCTCCTAGTCAGCGCCATGTAGGACCTGATCAGACCGTCTCTGTTGATTCTCTTCCTGGATCATCATCACAGGAACAGTCAATTATCCAACAGAAAGTGCCAGCTTCTGCTACACTCCCAGCATCACCGGAAGTATCACAGACCCAAGCCTTACCAGTTTCCCCTATTGCTGGGAAATCTGAAGCTGAACCAGAAGAGAAAAGATCAGGAGAGGTGGAAGAAACTACTGATGAATCAATGGAAGTAACAGATGAGGCAAAAGTTCAGAAAGATTCTGCTATATTAAATGGGCGAGTGAAGCCCTCGCCGGGACAGGCAGCCCTGAAGGCAGTCGAATCTGTTGAGTTTTCATTCAAAACTAGCCCTGACGTTGAAGGTAACGTTGGAGAGAAATCTGACGAAACTGACCTTCTGTTGGTGAAAGATGATGGTATTATAGACGTCCGTCCATTCATTGAAGCAAATAGAGCAAAACATGCTAAGGGTTTGGCAGATCAGCCAGGTGCGAGGCATTTCGAGACGAAAATAAGAATTGACAATGGAGCATTGGCGAATGGACTTGATGTTTCACTGATCAGAAGAGATGAACCTAAAACATTGACAGCACATCTTCCAAAGGTGCAAGAGAATATTGGAGGAACATTCCTTGGTCAGAGATCAGTTTATTACAGGTCGCAGCAGCAGTTGCAGAATGAAAATATTGAAAGATAGCAAAGATAAAATAGCATAATTTGCCTAGCAATATGAAAGTGGTACTTATAAGAATTTCATGCCCGGATCCAGAAAGGTTTGTCAGAGGGGGTCCAACTTTGACAATGTTTTTTTTTAGTTGAATGTGGGTTGGAAGGATACAAATACCACTATTAGCAGGCCAGTGAAATGCCATTTAAATGATGGCCCACTTTTAGTGGTATTTGGATGATCTCCCTCATCACTGAAAAAAGCCCCACCAGAGTTGGATACCCTCTGGCAAAACTTTCTGGATCCGCACATGATGTTCATGTATTGTCAATTAATTTAAGAGATAAGCAATATGAAGTAAAATTCAGGGATTCTTGTGGACTATACCAAATATTTTTTATGTGAAATATACATTAAGAGTCTGAAGTGAGACTTGACAAATTGGACCACGAGTGCTCATGTATTATTGAATTTATTAGATTAGCTGAGGAAAAACGATAAAATGCGAGCCTCGTTGAGCATTTTATCCCTTTTTCTTGGCAAGTTAGCCGATATAAGCCTATAGGCCTTCATTAGGGACTATGGCAAACATTGCAGACCCAGATCAGATGGCGCATTCTATGGCGTCTGATCTGGGTCGTCACTTGTGCTCACAGAGTTTCCTATTAGAATTTGAATAAGAATTAAAAATAACACCCAACACCCCTAAAATTGGAAATGTGTTTGTCCTATTGATAAGATAGAACAGTTCACTTTGCTTAAAGGGGTTAAAATAATTTCAATAAAACAGTATCACCAGTACCAAACAAACTCATGTGAGTAGAACATAAAAAGGTTTTTTAACTTCCCAGGCTAGTTTTTAAGAACATGGTAACTGATCGAGTAATTCAGTATCTGAAAAGTTATGCATGAACTAGTTTCTGACATGCAGGTCTGGCCCGAGGTTATTAAACTTTTTTTCATGCTCAACTCAGCTGAGCACAAAATTTATCATGCTCATAAATGTTGAAATGCCTACTATTGTTGGCATTTCAACATTTATTAGCGTGATAAATACAACATCTGAGAGACTTAAAGCCAGAACCTGCTTTATTTGACGGTATTTTAGTTTTTTATGAGCAGTTGAAATTTCGTGCTCAGTTTAGTTGAGCATGAAAAAGTTTAATAATCTTGGGGGCAGGCTGCTCTTTCCTCTCATCCATGATCCTGATCATACTCTTAGTTTGAAAACTGCCTTTGGCCGCACTATGACATAAACAGCAATATGACATAAACAGACGAATAGTTTAATCAGACTTATATAGATTTGTATCATGACTTTGCCGCCTTTCCTTTGACCTATACTGTAAATTAATTTCCATAAAGACCGTGTCAAAGGTGGAGCTTATAATTGCCTTGAATATCTGATGAAAAAATCAAAAGGCCAGGGCTCCAGATAAGAGGGGATAAAGGGTATTTAAGCATTAGTTTTTTGGAAATCAGCACTGAAAATCAAATTGAAGGGTAAACGTACCCTTTGCAGTTTGAGGTTTCAGCACTGATATTCAATTTATGTGTTGAAATCTTTAACCTTAATAAGAAAGACACCTAGTAATATACACCAATTGTATAAATCTTGGAAGTTTCCCTAAAATGTAACATGTATTTAATAAATTAATATTTCAACTTTTCAAACAAATAAAATGGGTCTTTTCACAAGGCTTTGCAAAAGAACTGATGCTTCTAGGACTAAATTTCTGCAATTTGATATTTTAAGTAGGGAGTAAAATACTCATTAAATTAAAATGTAGGGGATGAAATACCCATTGTTCCAAATCTTTATCTAGACCACTGAAAAGGTGATAATTTTATTGGTCATGATACAAGTATTTTTTACTGTACAAATACTCATGAATATACAAATATTTAGTCTTGTAGGGGGGAAACTCGTCTTTGACTCGTCCCGCCTACAAGAGGGAATATTTGTATACACTTGTAAAGTTGTACAATAGAGCTAATTCAACAGTTGTAAAAAGGCTTGCTTGAATTCATAGTTTATAAAGATACTTATATTAGATGTTCTATGTGTTCATTATTGTATGGTGTGTGTGTGTATGTAGGGGAATATTATCAACGAGCATTGGCGAGTGGATTATCTCCTGTACACACAAGCAGGCAATACAATAACTTTCTTATTGCAATATCTCACATTTGATATGCGACTCGTCCCGCCTACAAGAACGAATATTTGTATATACAGAAGACGAGTTTTCAATATACAAGAGCGAATATTTGTATATATTCATAAATTGTACAATAAAGTTAACTTAAACATTGTAGTTTAATTAATTGTTGCAATAAATATTTTCTATTTCTTTCAGCGTGTAGTGATAGTGTTATTGACATACATCAAAATTTTAAGAAATGAAAAGAGTATTCAGATATTGAAAAAGGACCACACGAAAAAATCCTTTTTCACAGATTATATTCAACTTGTCCCTTTATGCCTATTTTTGTCCCCGTTATTCCCCATTTTCTTAATAAAAAGTGCCTTCACAGCTCATTTACATTTTACACAAAAAACCTCCACTAGTGAAATTGTCATAAATATGACTTTAATTTATAGAATGAGGTGAATATTGTGTACAAAGTTAAATACTGATAATTCAAACTCAGGTGGTATGATAAATCTGTTTATTCTATTCAAATCCGGAACACATTGTATTCAGAAAATATGGGCAAAGTTGTGAACTGTCTTAATAATGTCCAATCAAAATATTTGGTTTGGTTGCTAAAAAGAAACAGCTAAGAACAGAACATTTAGATTATGAACTACAGACAAATATTATTTTTGAGAGTTGTATTTTATTTAATGACTTATTTCCTTTTACTCAATAACTAATGCATGGGCGGATCAGCTGGGGTCCAACTTTTTTCAACTCTGACAACGTTTGTTTTAGTTGATTAGGGGTTGGGAGGAGCCAACTACCAACATTGAATGCTGGCTTGATAGCTTTGTGATTTTCAGTCGAGTCTGACAAGTATTGCTAAGAAACTCCATATTTTTGTGATTTTTTCAGGGGAGGGGGTGGGGGGGGGGGGGGGGTCCGGACCCCATGGAAAGTCAGCTTCAAGCTTCTCTGATTTAGAGGACAATTAGTCATTAAACTTGAAATGTTAAATGTTTTATAGGCTTACTGAAGATTTTACAATTAATTTCTGAAGTTGAGAATTTTAGAAATTATGCCTTATATTGATAGCAATATGTAATCAGCCATATATGCAATACACACAGTACTCACTGGAGGCTGACTTTATACATGGTTGAAAAGTTTAAGGGTTATTCCTAAATTCAGAATGTTGTGGCTGAGTTCCATGCAGTGAAAATCAGCCTCAAAATACTATATTAGGCAGATTATTATAGTGTCTCTGATTTATCTTCACTTCATCGAACGATAACTGACTATTTAAACTTATAAATAATACCTTGTAGGCATATTGCAAGCTTCATAATTTGAATTTCTTAATTTCAGAATTTGGAAATTTTGAGCTTACGCCAATGCCTCGAATAAAGGTGTGGCCCCGAGGTTATTAAGCTTTTTTCATGCTCAACTCAACTGAGCTCGAAATTTCAACAGCTCATAAAAAACTAAAATACTGGTAAAATGAAGAAGTACCTTTCTTTCAGTCTCTCAGATGTTGTATTTATCATGCTTATAAATGTTTTATGTCAACAATTGTTGGAATTTTAAAATTGATGAGCTGGATAAATTTCGTGCTCAGCTGAGTTGAGTAGAAAAAAAGTTTTATAACCATCAGGGCCGGGATGAAGTAAGTGATTAATTACCTATTTTTTCAAGGATTAATGAATTTTCTGACCTTAGATTTAATGATTAAGGCAAAAATTTCGAAATAAGTAAAACGTTTATTTTTTGGGTTAAAATGTCATTATCAAGTAGTGATTAAAGGGCAACAATTTTAATGGTTATCGATTTTGGGACCCCCCGTCAAGCCCTATTGTGTAAATGAAGTTATTCAACATTTTTCTTAAACGTTTGTTCATATGAATGTTTGTACTTTAGTAGTGCTATATTTAAGTATTTCGTATTTTGTAAATTTATATACCACCGAATATGAAAGATAAATATATATAGTATGTTTTGATATGTGTTCTTGTTTTTAAACAACATATAGTAGGGTGACGTAATCTCTCTTGTAGCTTTCAGAGAGATGGCCCTGTCATATTTGGCTTGTTGGCAGGATGGAATTTGCTTCACCTGATGCAAATTTGGGTGAAACCTTTCAGTTTTCTCTCTCCCTCTCTCTGGGAGGAGTCCCAACATGACTGAAATATTACTGACTCGGACTTTATGCCTTAACTCAAACAAACAAACATAGTAGGGATATTGTTATATGCCCTGTGTCTGCTCATTTGTAGTCTTGCATTTATGAGTGTACATGCGTGGATCCAGAAAGTCTTGTCAGAGGGGTCCAACCTTGCCAACGTCTTTTTTAAAGATGATAATGGGGGGATCCAAACGCCCCTAAAGGTAGCATTCTAAATATTCATGAAGTATGGCCACGCCCTAAATTGGGAGGAAGTTGTAATCAGAATAAAACTCCTGTGGATCATTCCATTGGTCATTTTCCTTTTGCTTCATTAGAAGGTGATAAGAGGCCAGATAAAATAAATCAAAAACAAGAGAGTTTGAACATTTAATGCTCTAAGCAGGAGAATAAGGTTTCGATTTTTAGAGTACCCCCTCTGATAGGAATCATCTATTTATTTGCTGCCGGACTAGGGGGTTTCCCAACTTATTTACACATGACTTATTTTTGAGATGGGAAACGTCCATGTTTGTTTACATAAATCAAATAAGTAATGGCAGGTCTTTCAAATAAAACACTTTTTGTAAAATTGTATGTGTGAATTGATTTTGAGAATGGATTATTTTACTACTGTTTTGCACTGTCGGCAATGGAGAAATATTTAGTGGAATGCCAGCGTGACGCCATTAAATGGCGTTTCGCTAGCGTGCCGATGATAGCCCAACATTGAATGCTGGCTTGGTAGCTTTGTGATTTTCAGGGGATCCGGACCAGTATTGCTAAGTAACCCTATATTTTGTGATTTTTCAGGGGGGGGGGGGGGGGGGAGGATCCCGACCCTCTGGACCCGCGCATGGTGTATATTTGTTTGTGTTCTACTGTCTCTTCCTCAAGGTGTCATGGGTTGGTCTGTGATATGAGGTTGTGTTATTGCCTTGTCATACACACATAAAAAAACAGTATATTCAAGCTTTCAAGTTGTTGCTCTGTTAGTTAGTTCTTCCATCTCTTTTTCCATCCGTGTTTCCGCCAAAACGTGGTTACCCCTAATATTTTAAAATCTGGTCCAGTTATAATATTTCAAACGTATGTCCACTAAATAGGACAATTAAAGCAACGCATCCAGCTCTTTCTTCCTCAGCGGGATTAATGTAAACCAGCAAGGACACCAAAAAACACTCTACAAAACGTTGATCAAACTCAAAACACCCGGACAAAATGGGAACACCAACAGAATCACCGACAACAATTTTAAAAATATTTAACATAATGTCCACCACATTGAGACACTGTATTGAGGGAAGATGTCAGACAACCCGTCCATCTCATTCATAGGAAACATGTCCTTCTTCTCCATAACATAGTATTTGATTTTATGCCATGAAGGAGCTGGATTGTTGGTCATACACTAGCCCGATACTGAAAATGTTTCAAACAAATCCCAGTCAGCACGTCGAAGCGGAATACCATTGGTCCGTCAGGGAAACTCCATTCCAATGGCGTTTCGCTGGTGGGCCGATGGTATCACTTGGGCATGCGATTTGTGCTCTTACTAAATATTAATAACAAACGAATGAGATAAATGTTTTCTCAGAACGGCAGTCAATAATAAACATTGTTACATGCCTTTAGTTAAGAGTGCATAGCAAACAATAATTTTCTTATTTTTCAACCAACATGTGTGTTGTAAGTTCTCGATGAAACGGTTCTTTTGAGCACCCAAAACATATGACGGGTAAGAAAATTTTGACAATTATAGTTTATCTTAGATTAAAGGATGTGGTGTTTCATGATTTTGCGAAGAATTTCGGCCTGATGTCGAGAAGCTTTCGTAATACGAATGTTACCTGGTCCTGAGGTTAAACTTTTTCATGCTCAACTCTACCGAGCACAAAAATTATCATGCTCATAAATGTTAAAATGCCAGTTATTGTTGGCATTTGAACATTTACTAGCATGATAAATACAACGTCTGCTACTTTGTAAGCATGAGGTCTTTATATTGCAGCATTTTAGTTTTTATGAGAAGTTGAAAAGTCATGGTCAGTCGGGTTTTTAGGTCGACGTGGCGTCGCTTATTGAAAAAAGGTATATCAGTCGCAGTTTAACATTAACTTTATATTAAGACTGAAACTGTAAAACCAACGTATTACATACACGTATAACCTCATTGAAATCCATGGGAACTCAACGCAACAAACAAACTTTACCTCATCTACGAAACTTTTCAGGATTGTTTCTGAATTCAGAATTTGAGGGTGACTTCAAGTTCCACAGAAATGCAGCATCAACCTCCTAAAACGGGCAGATTGTAAAAGCTCTGGTTTATTTTCAGATTATTAAGAGATACTTGACCTGACCGTTTACACTTGAAATTGTTAATATTTTAGTTTTAAGTTTTTATTTTTTAGTTAAGGTTTAAATATTTTGAACTGTCACTCGTGTAATATCTTCACTAGTATGGACAATGATATAAGTATACCCCGTTGCCATCTTTGAACGGGAACTGAAACGTCGCTACTTTGCCTGCTCTTATACGTTTAAGAATGAGGTCAGGTCTCTCAACAGTCTTAGGCACTACCGATGACAATGCATCTCGTCTATGCTGCGTTTTATGACCTCCGTGTTTTCTATCATACCCAATCATATCGTCCAATTTGGTGTCATTTATCTCATTAGACACAATAGTGTCTGTCAAGTTTTCAGGCTTATATGTAGCATGGCGTTGACCCATTGCATTTAGTTTTTCGTATAATCGCGGACCATCATTCACTAGATGCACAGGACTATGATTGTCCAAAAGAATTCGAGCTTCTTTCACAACAGAATTAAACTCTAATAAACCTGCCGTCAGTTGTAAAGCACCTGACAGCTTCCTCCGCATATTTTCAGCCTCTTCAAAAATAAGACTTGTCACGTGATATTCATGCTCCATGTGTTTGCAAATTAAACACAGTAACAGATTGCACTCTTTACAAACTACCAAGATTTCTTCACTCCTGTGCCGAGGGCAGTACTTAAGTGATTCATCCAAAGCTCTTTCTTTTGTGTCGTATCCATATAGCGGTACTACTTTATGGCAGCGAGAGGTTTTATTCTTCATGTGAATCATCGTGCAATTTCCACAGAAACTTTCATTACACTGCAAACACCGGCTTACCGCTAGTAACCCACTTCTACAATTATCACAATAGTCATTCCAATCTTTGGCGTCTGAATACATCTCGTCTAGAGTTCCCTTATCGTTCACTCCATATCTGGACTTGTAGATCTTTGCGCGATCACCGGATATATGTGTACTGATATTACATATAGGACATACGCATTGATCCTTGCCCCAAGACGAGTGGAAGTGTCCGCCTCCATCCAAGCACTTCTGACAAAATGTATGCAAACATGATGACACTGTCATTAAATGGAATGTATCCTGGCATATGCTACAGGATAGTTCCTTCGTTGAATTTGAAACGTTTATAGCCGTCGACATTTTCAGTTTTGACGTGTTAACGCCCATGAGGGCCTCCTCTGATAGAAGTTGTACAGCAAAATATTTTCGCTCACTATACTGTCAAATAAATGTACATTTGGTGGTTATTTAAATTTAGCGCTTTTGGCGGTCTAAACGAAAATCGCCAAAATAAAGTACCATGAAATACAGTTTCGAATTTTTCAGCAGTTTGTTTGATATCTGTGTAACAAAAAAGAAACAACAGTATAGTCTATTTCCCCATGAATTTGCTCCCAGGGGAGCCAATTCTTCTCTTCAAGAGTACCCTTTCATGAGAATATTTAAAGGTCCTCAAATAAGGAAACCGCCAGAATTAAACATCGTCAATATGTCATATTTTAAAGTTCGTAAGATTTTGATGTCGCGAGCATGGCGAATATTTTAGTGTTTTACAGTAAATGAAGACTTTACTTATTATTAGAACACACCAAGTTTGTTGATTCTGTCAGAGCAGAAGTAAATCCAAAAACTGAATGCAAAATTTTAGAAGAGTATAAATGCTTTGAAAATAGCATTATAACAGAGTTCAAGTCAATATTTAAACAGCCACATCCGGCTTTCCATGTTGCTACATGTAGCTGAGGTATGAATCTTCGCCTAATATCTCTCTTATTCTCTCTCTCTCTCTCTCTCTCTCTCTCTCTCTCTCTCTCTCTCTCTCTCTCTCTCTCTCTCTCTCTCTAGTGTGTGTGTGTGTGTGTGTGTGTGTGTGTGTGTGTGTGTGTGTGTGTGATGCTTGTCTGTCTTCGCTTGTCGCGCAAAATTTTTCGCTACTAATCGCAGCAGCAAAGGCTCAGCGAAAATCCGAACGCTGCAGAAGGACCTCCAATCTGGCATTGTTTCGTATTTGAGTGCCTGTACTCTTGCGCTAGCATGGCTAGGAACTATCAAACATGAGATGGCTTCTTAACCATCATTTCTATTAGATTAATCTTAATATGAGCTTTATCTGTAATCGAAGCGAAGCACAGGTGTGCATAGGTAGGCAACATCCCGCCCAAATGGGCCCAAAATGGATGCCGTCGTCTAATAATCAACAATAGCATTTAAAACAAGCTGTTATATTAGCACTGTTGGCCATAGAATGATTACTCGTATTGGCATTTGATATGTCTCAACACAGGGTGACTGCTATATGTCCTCACACTACCATTTTACTTCTTGTTTTGAGGAAAAGACACAGAACATAAACAAACACAGACACCCCACGGCAGTAAACAAAATTAAAGTAGAGGATTCCTCAGCATACGCATACGCAAATCCAGAGGGGGTGGAGCAGGGGTCCGGAACTCCCCCTGAAAAATCACAAAGCTATAGGGTTCCTTAGCAATACTGAAAAATTACAAAGCTACCAAGCCAGCATTCAATATTGGACCACCATCGGCCCGCCAGCGAAACGCCATTTAAGTGGCGTTTCGCTGGCGGGCCAATGATGGTCAGCTGTTAGTCGTATTCGGAACCTCTCTCCCCTCATCAACGAAAAGAAAACGTTTACAAAAACTTTCTGGATCCGCGCATGCTCAATGAGATGAAACCAGGACTTTATAAAAACGCCCATTTTCTGCGACTTCCTACATGTACAAGCAGTTGTAAAACACCGTTATAAAATATGTTATGAATGTCGGCTCATTTCTGAAAGTATTGGTGAAGTGCGCCTGGTCATCCTCTGCACAATGGTGTAGAATGGCAAATGCACCGTCGTATTGGATACTACACACTGGTCAATGTAAAAGCACCGGTGGTTACTACAACGAGCTGGTTGTGGCAATTTTCCGCACTGGTTCTGGCGTAAAAAGTAAAAAAATCTATACCTGTTGACTTTATGATTTATTTATAAGCTTGCATTTATTTTATTTGTGATGACACCTGCATGGCACACCGACCATCGGTAGCATCTCAGTTTATGGCTCTGCCAAGCAATTGGTGATTTAATTTATGGTTTGGACTGCAAATCCAACACAGTTCTGGAGTTTAACCGTGACAGGCGCTTCTTTCTAGTGTAACTACCTAAATTGAGGGAAATCTGCATGTCTAAGAGCAGCTGTTGTCATATTCCCATGAAATAACATCCAAAATACGATTACCACTTTGTATTTTTTTCTTGGTAAACTGTCAAATGTTTTATTGAGGAATTTTATTACAACGCACTGGGAGCATTATTTAAAATTTTGATACGGTTGCACAGAAGTGCTGTGGTTGCTGGTGCACATGATATTTAGATACTGTGACGAAGGCTAAGGTGAGCCTGTGAAAACGTGCAGACTCCCAAGAGCCTTCTCTGACAGTATAAGAGATTTTGATTCTTATCGCATTGTCCAGTGACTTTGCCTGCGCAAATGTGCAGACTCACCAGAGTATTCGCTGCTGGTGTAAATAACACACAAATCGCCATTTTAGGCAGCACAAGAGATTTTGTACAGTGACGGAGGCTAAGGTAAGCCTTTGCAAATGTGCAGACTCGCCAGAGCCTTCGCTGCTCGCACAAAATGGCATTCAATCGCTATTTGAGCCACCACGTGAGAATTTTGAACTGTGGCGAAGGCTCGAAGGCTCGAAGGCTCAGACTAGACCAAGCAATTGTGCAGACTCGCCAAAGCCATCGCTGTTCGCAGGAATGACACCCAAAAATAGTGAGTATGATCGGAAAATATCACATTCACAAACTGCAGAAAAACCCATGGCACCGAGAGGAATAGCCACACAGCAATCACGAGGCACCAGGAGGTATAGATTTTTTACCTTTTATGCCAGCACCAGTGCGGAAAATTGCCACCACCAGCTCGTTTTAGCACCCACCGGTGCTTTTACATTGACCAGTGTGTACTAGCGATTGGGCACATTTGAACTATAGAAACATGGATTTTGGTGGGAAACGCGATTTGCGGTTCGGCCCTTCCCATCTATACATTTCAGATATACACACATGGACGGGTCCTTATATTGGCACCTGTTCACAGCCGGAACCTCATGGTTAAGATGTGTATGTGGGTATGCATTGGTACACTGTGAGAAATACGTACCTTAATATTAAATTTGGTTGTAAAATTTCAGCTGCTTTAAAAGCTATTCCATCTGTTTGAATACAATGGTTAATTATACATTTGCAGGGTCACGGTGCGGTGCGTAGTGGCTCAGTTGTTACAAGTTTCACTATCTAACGCAAAAACAGATGACAATGGCGTAGCCAGGACGCTGAAAAAAGCTACGCACATCAAAGAGAGACTATGGGACAAGCACTGATTCTCTTCAATTGCGTCCCTTGCATGATGGGAACTTCTCTTAAAGGGAATAATTTGCTTCCAGAGGGAGCAAATTCTTTCCTATAAGAGCAGTTATCACTTTTTAACACATTAGCTGACCTCCCTTGAATGTTACTATTTTTATTACGCACGTGCGTAACTGCATAATGGGAGCTACGCCTATGAGATAGAACCGTTTAACATCTTCACTGGAGAAATGTTCACCCCAATCAGTTGTTTGATATGAAAGTAAGTATCAGTACACAAAATGGGTGACAAACTGCCACCTCTTTTGGTGTGAACTTACACGTAATTTTACAGTGATATGCGTTAGGTCCTGTATTCGCACTGTTTCACCGAGATTACGAGCACGTGGTTATTTGTACGAGCACTTGTACATGTTCTTTTCTGAACCGTATATGTAATACATTTGAATGCCAATGAACAGATGTAAATACATGAAGTTAAACCATGCTAATTGAATGCTTTCATTGAGATAAATATGTAAATATTAAGAAAGTTTATTTACTTTCAAAGTGAAAGGAAATTAACATGACTTGAAAGAACCCATTCTATGCTGTCTTTCTTTTCTAACCAATAAAGTGTTTATACCAGCTCTTAAGAAAATCGTGTTTATTCGGAAAATGTTCTAAAACTTCGAACACTACTTGCCTGCCAAAAGGCCTAGACAAACAGAGCATACCTCGATTGGTTGGACCCAGAACAGACTGTCTCTGAAGAAGCAGTCTGATCAGTGTCTTCATTGTCTATTATTCTGACGAGCAATGTTTTATTTGAAAACACAAAGAGTAAGGTTTTCGAACATTTCGAACTTTTACCATGTTTACCGATGTCACATTGGCAACCAGCGAATGCATTCACACAGTCTCGCCCGAGTCTTTAACCCACTTAAGCATAGCTTCCTTTTTGTGGATCATCGGCAAACAATGTAAAATCAGACCAGACGCCGTATAACGCGGCGTCTGATCAGGTTCTCCACTGTTTGCTTGCATAAGTTTCTTATAAAATTTGAATAAAAATGCAAAATACCACCCATTAACCCTAAAATCGGAAATGGACTCGTCCAGTTGATAAGGATGGGAAACTTTACTCGACCCAAATGGGTTAATTTTTGCACAGAAGACGAATACTCGGACAAGTAACTTGATATCAAGCCTGCGCAACTACGCATACGTTTAATTTCAGCTAAAGAATTTGTGAAAGTACCATTTTACCAAGAGACATAGTTTGAACAAGGTATTTGAATGAATGAGACTTTGAGAAAACCTATCTTACCTTTTAAGCACAGAAAGCACACCCAAACTGATTATGTTATGCTTAAAGTATTTTCATAGATCAGAGCTCGGATTAAATGGATTTTACCTGATTATCTTGCAATTGGTTTGACAGGTAAGTGCCAAGCAGTCTCTTTGTATGCTCAGAACCATGACTCATTTTATTTGATTTAATTCTTAACGTCCCATCAACAATCTTTCAGTTAAACAGGGGCGGGTCTTCCTGGATTGAACCAGTACTAAGCTGGGATAAATGTGTCTTGCTCAAGGACCACAACACAGTGACGCCGGTGAGGCTCGAACCCACGGCCCATTCGGTTTCGAGTCAAGCACTCTATCATTGAGCCACTGCGCTCCCAGAACCATGACTCAGGCTTCCACATAAGAGCATGTACTCAACCAAAACATATGTCATGGGTTCTCAAAAGCACCGTTCTTTGGAGCACCCAAAACACATGTTTAAACTTATGGATAAAAATATTAACGAATTCCGCTCAAAATTTGCTTAACTGGAACTTTGATTAATCTTGAATATATACTGTAAATTCTGTAATTTTCGCGAGAATTTTATTTTCTAGAATAGCGTTCCAAACATATTTGCGAGCTTAAAAATTCGCAAGTATGACATGATTTATCTATATCAGTGAAGGAGATAGTTATCTCGCCATTTCGCGAACGTTTTGTTTATGCGAAGTTTCGCGAAAATAAAACCTCGCGAAAATCTCAAATTTACAATACGAGATATATGCATCGCTTAAAAACATGTTCTGTTTTTCTTCTTTTTAAAATAAAAAAGGCTCTTAAGCAAAGGTTTGTACGTACGGACGCTTTTTTAGGATTGAAATAAACGAGACTTTCTGTTAAAACACCAATTTACTCAGATGAATGAGTAAGTATATGTTTACATATGAGCCTGCTCCTTTCAGAAAAATACGTAACAGGAACACAGCATCACCGCCTATCAGTGGACAGCAGACGAAACTACCTAGGGGGACTTAAATTTACGTTTCTTAATAAACAATCACCCTCGATTCTGTTGTTGTTCAAACACATAAATTGTTTAAATCGCGCAGAGAAATTCCTAACGTACGGTGAAGGCCCCTAACATTGCGGACTTAAGCCTTTAACCTCCGTTGGATATAATAAGAAAGAAACAAAATTGATAAAGTGTGCACAGCCAAATAAAGTAATCAATATATATTATTTACATATAGTTCAAAATGAAAAAATATTTTCCTGATCTCTAGCAACTTTGATTTAAAGTACACAACCCCCCTGTTTTAGGATAACGAAAATAGTCCCCTAACATTGCGCACCTTCTGCAAAATTTTCAACAACTTCTTTTTAATGAAGTGATTTTACAAAATATACCAGCGAAAGTAAACCAAGGTTGTTCTCAACAATTTACTTCAACAAAAACTTGATTCAAAATAAATAATTTGAAGTCTGGAGCATTTGAAATTTAGGCCTGAAATTTTTTAACAACTTTTGCTAATTTTTGCCGAAATCCTCCTCTGCTCAGCAGTAAAAGCTTAAAGTGAAAACCTTTTGCTGTTTTTCTTTTTCCAAAAGCAGCCTGATACTAAATATATATAAAAAAAATATCTGATTAAATTTGGCATAGTCACTTGGGCTAGTGCGCAATGTTGGGGAGCGCATTGTTAGGGGACATGACTGGACTTAATGATGAAACCGAAAAATGTTGATAACCCACAGATAACCAGAGCAAAAGGAAACCACTCGGTGAGACAAGCATTGGATTAAAGTATGTCTACAACCTATTTAAGTGCCAAGTATAAATTTCCAGTTAATGATGCTACAATGTAGTAAACAAGATCGCCATCCTGGAGCAATCTGGTCTAGGACTACTTTGATTGTCCATGTGTTTCCCGTAATATATAAACTACAATAAAAAATTGGTTCTGCCACTCAAAGGTTTAACCCATATAAGTGTGGGACATCGGCAAACAGTGCAAAACCAGATAAGACGCCACAAAACGCGGCGTCTGATCAGGTTCTCCACTGTTTGCTTACAGAAGTGTCTTTTAAAATTTGAATAAAAATGAAAAATACCACCAAACAACCCTAACATTCGAAATGGACTCGTCCAATTGATAAGGATGGAAAAATTAATTCGGCATAGATAGGTTAAGCTTGGCAGACTGCTATGAATCTTACCGAATAAACATAGCCGAAAAACACGCCTATTTGAACTCGTTTTTACTAGTGTTGTCTGCTGATAGCTTTTGCAAACAGTTTGGGTCTGGCCTTCTCTGTATCCAAACTGTTTGAAGGAGATGATTTTGAAAAAAAATCAACAGGCGACAAAACGCATGAAAACTTACCCAGTAGGGAAAGAGTAAAAGGTAAACCTCAGACTAAATGTGGGAGATCCAACAGTGCGATGATGTTTGTTGGACTGTGTCACGTACTAAGTTGTCGTTTCATTGGTCAGTTATACAATATCAGGTGACTTTTTGGTGGCTCGGGAACGTCTTTTATCAACCTTTTATATTCTATTTTCAGTGTGTTCCGACAGTCAACGAAGTGAGTTATACTTTTATCTACACTTAAAATGGCGACCGCTATAAACGTTACAAATGCAAAGCAAGATTTATCTTGTAGCATATGCCAGGATACTTTCCATGAAATGACAGTGTCATCCTGTTTTCATACATTTTGTCAGAAATGCTTGGATGGGCACCTCCGCTCCTCTAGAGGCAAGGGCCACTACGTCTGTCCTATATGTAACATCAGTGTATCTCTGAGCAGTGACCTAGCATTTAGCCGTAGATCAAGATGGTATGATAGGGAAAGCCTAGACGATGCCTACCCGAACACCAGAATGTGGAATGACTATTGTGATAGTTGCAGAGGAAGGGTACTCGCCGTAAACAGGTGTTTGGGGTGTAATGAAAGTTTTTATGGGAATTGCACGATGGCGCACATGAGGGACAAAGCATCTCGGCACTTTGGTCATAAAGTAGTTCCGCTATGGGGATACGACACAAAAGAAAGATCTTTTGACGAGTCACAAAAGTTCTGCCCTCGGCACCGAAACGAAGAAATATTGGTGGTTTGTAAGCAGTGCGATTTGCTTTTATGTTTGTTTTGTAAACATATGGAACACGAACATCACGTGACGAAGCTTATTTCTGAAGAGGCGGATAACGTAAGGAGGGATCTGACAGATATATTGCAGGAGCATATGGGTTTATTAGAGTCTCTTCGCTCCAGAAAGGAAATGTTGCATTCTAACAAAGGTCATATTGCTCGAGGACTTGACAATGAACTAGCTAAAGTAAGACATCAGGCTTCTAAACTTCAATTGCAGATTGAGAGGGAAAAGGTACATAAAGAGCGAGAACTTATAGACCATTACGAAACATCTCACAAAACTAATGTAGACTCTTATGGAGAAGTAAAGGATGATTATGAAGAATATAATTCGGCTGTAAAGGAAGCCCAGGTTCTCTTGGACAAGGACAGTGATGTGCACCTTGTGAAGGAAGGTCCACGGGTCTATACAAGACTTAACACACTGGAACGAAGCCATACACCTGGTAATTCTGTAAACCCGACAAAATCTTTCGTATCGGGTGAGATTAACGACAGACAACTGGACAATATGTTTGGATATGTTAAGGATGCAGATAATAGAGGAAACATGGATAATGAAACAGGTTCGCCTAAGGTAGGAGAGAGTCCCGCGCGAATTGGGGTGGAACACGTAGCGAGCTTTCAGATACCATTCAGAGATGGAATTGGATATATATATGGAATTGCCCCTGCTGATGAAAATAAGGCGTGGTTTACTATGTTAGATCACAACGAGGTAATGCTAGTGGATACTAAAGGTACTGTTAAAGATCAAGTAGAAATGGGGGAATCTTGCGAAGGAGTAGCTAGAGACTGGCATGGCGGCTGCTTTGTTTCATGTCCAAACTCAAAATCTCTCAAGCGCATTCTTGTTATTGGATCGACTAAGATTGAAACAATTGTTGAGGAACTTCAGGAGGACCCACATGGACTTGCTTCCCTGCGAACAGAAGGAGGTTACGAGGAATTATTTGTTTGTCTAAATAAAGTGAATGTTAGTGGATTTCCAAGCTATTTTGGCCAAAAAGGTTCCATACGTGTGTTTACTTTTTGGGGTCAAGATGTTGGGAGATCATTTTCTCTGCAAGCGCCTGTACGAATTGACGTTGATCTTACAGGCGAGCATCTTTGTATCTCTGATCACAGCAATGGTTGCGTGATAGTCTGTGATAAAACAGGACAACAAGTGACGTCAGTGTTCTCTGGAAGTCAGGATGCTCAGGTATTTCATCCGTTGGGTGTCTGCTTTGATCCCTTTGGAGGTGTTCTCATTGCTGATTGGGATAACAATAGAATTCAAAGGATAACCAAAGAGGGCGGCCTGATCCAGAATCTCTTGGATAAATTGGATGGACCACAATCTATCGCTGTTGACGATGCTAATCAGTTATGGATTGGTTGTAAACAAGGTCATGTATCAGTGTATAAGCTGGAATAAATAACTACCGCAAAAACCATTAAGACTAAGTATTACATGCGTGGTCTACTAGAATGCAATCATCGAGATACCAATAATATTTAATAAGTATTTATACATGTTGACGAACGCAATGAATAGTATTGTATTTTAAACTGTAGACGTAAGTCAGATAATAGGATACCGTTGAGATAATAGTGGGTTTTGAATTTTTATTCTTATTTCTCAGCCAATATAATTATATATATGATGTGGGTAAGTTAAAAGAACCGTCTCAATGCGACGGTACGTTTGAGCATCCACAACACATATTAAATCTGTTGGTTAAGAAAATGATCAAAATTTTACTCTCAGAAAAACGTTTTTCTTGTTATATGGGTGTTCCGACGTGACTAAAAGTGTTGACTGGGACGTAAAGCACCAAAAACAAAAGATCAAACGAAACGAAACAAACAAACAAATAAACACAAAGCACCAAATCAGACGACAAGTTTGTTCTGTTTCACTTATAAAATAGATAAGGTGGATTTTACTTTACACCTCGTTGCATGCTGGGTAAATTTATACTTTTTTGCCGTATGCTGACTTTTTATTCAAGAATTCCTCCAGTAACACAACCAAAGTGTAAAACGGTTTGGATCAAGATCAGGACTGACGTTATTTCGGGTCTGATCTGGGTCCAAACTGTTAACAAAGCTTATCAGCAGACAACAAAGGTCACTGCTATCAAAAGGGTAAAGTACTAGCATGATGCTTGTTCAGTTCATCGGGTTAGGCTGTTTAGTAGACATAATAGACGTCCACTGTGGCTTAGATCAAAAGTTCTGTATTTAAAACTCATGGCATTTGGGTTATTTGCTAGAATTGTATTCAACAATATTGGGTTATTTTAACTTCATATCCAATTCAATAAAGCCATGACTCGATTGCCCTTTCTTACAGTAAATTTAAATCCAAATCAGATATACTTCAAGCTAACAAAAGGTCCTTCTCCCCTACGGTACCCCTAGGCCTTGCAGACATATCATATCTTACAGAACAATCCACGCTGCATCACATTAGATATCTAATAACATATGTTTGCACTCTGTACGCTGGAAAGTTAGCCTGTAACAGCCTGTTACATATATAGAGTTTATTAATCTTTCTATTTAAAATATGGGATTTATTATCCGAGGGAGGTGAAAATCAGACAAAGAAACGAGTGCGCAAGTACGAGTTTCTTTATATGATTTTTCACCTCCCGAGGTATATAAATCCCATATTTTAAATAGAATAATTAAATAAACTGTATATTACATGTATTCTGCTTGAACTGCTTGCTCATATCAAGAAAATACTACGGTATGCGATGGGATCATGACATGTCTCATTCTAACACGAGTAGCAGACATGGGCCGAACTACTTTTGTAAGTAATGCATTGAATTAGCATTACTTGCCAAAAATGTGCATTGAATTAGCATTACCATTACTGGATTTTGAAAAAAATTAATGCATTGAATTAGCATTATTTAAGAAAGTAATGCATTGAATTGAGAATTACTTTCACTTACGTGAAACAGAATCATACAAAACTGTAACCTCTGAACAGTTTTGATACATTGAACAAAATGTGTGTATACAGTAGACATGTAAATTTCACACACACACACACACACACACACACACACACACACACACACACACACACACACACACACACACACACACACACACACACACACACACACACACACACACACACACACACACACACACACACACACACACACACACATATATATATATATATATATATATATATATATATATATATATATATATGGGCGCGGATCTGAGAAAAGGGTCCTTCGGGCATTTTAGCAGATTTTGTGTAATCAAAATTTCAAAAACGGATAAATTTTCAAGATTTTGCATGTTCTAACAATAGACTCAAATTGCTTCCAACATGTTATACTATCAAAGGCGCAAAAGTTCTGATAGAATTAAGTGGTACGTATAATGTATGTTGCCATGGCAACAGCTGTGCATATGGACTACACACTTCTTCTAAAGCAGGGTACCTCATTTCAAATTCTTTTGTAAACACGGGATGAGCATATGTGGACTATTTGAGCAGTCTATGCAATTGCATACACATAAAATTTACATAAACATGAAGTATTTTTGAAATATTGCTCCTAGCGTCTTTGTATTAGCGTCATATGTTAACACAATGGCGTTGACGTAAGAACGTCATTTACAACTTTAAGTGACGTCATGTTTAAAACGCATCATATATACGAGTTTAAACGCTCATATCTTTTTTATTTATAAAGATAATCTCTTCAAATTTTCTGTAATTGTTCACAACAGCTAGGCCTTTCTTTCTCTGTAAATATCTCACTTTTGACTTTTATTGTCAGAAGGTCCCTTTTGTCAGATCTTGGCTCATATATATTTATTATTTCACATGAGCCATAGATTATTTTATCTTTACTTTTGGTAGAGAATTTCCTATTCTTGTCAGTAACATTCGTTGAAATATCATTTTTTTTTTTGAAAATTTTAGGAAATAACACTCAGATGTAGCAACCCAGCTTTTTAAGTGATCATATTTCATTGTATATTTATTATACCGCTGGGAAGCTTTCCAATGGAGGTATCCTTTATGGGGTAAAATTATAAACATTTGGAGTCTCCTGTCCTATATATTTTGTCTGAATTATTCAATAAACAGGCTTTATCATAATCACTAATCTCTTATATTTTTGACCCCAATATATTTACACTGTAGCAAAACTGACCAAAGAGGCACACTGTCAGTGGTCAAGTGTCAAAATGTGTGAACAGTACAATCAAGTGATAATTACCCTTATTGTGATCAAAACATTTGTTTCTTTGATATTGGATTGTAACAAAATTCACACCATTTTATAGCTCATTTTATTAGCCTTAACCCTTAAAGCGCAAATAAAAAATGCATCTGAAAAATGACGTCTGCTGAAGTCCTCTGTTGCAAATAATTGCCTAACATTACTGAGATATTTATGTATAGAAGCAAACCGGGTAGACCCAGATCATACTGCTCCTATAGGAACAGTCTGATCTAGATCCACACTGCTTGTCATATAGGCTTCTTAAACATTTCAGCAGACGAGAAAAAGCAGACAACTTTGTTGCGATTGGCGCTTTAAGGGTTTTAAAATGAATTATAGATAAAAAATGATTTAAATAAAGTGGGATAAAATATCTTTTATTTCAACACTTCCGAGGTACACTTTCACCATTCTAGGTTCTTCTGGGATTGCCAGTAACTGTAAGCTGTTTGTTTCACTTTATTAATATATAATCAAAACCCTTACTTACAAGTTTCACAGCTCATTTAGCATGTTCCTTAGCCAAATAACAGTCTTTACAAGGAAGTTGAACAAAAGGAAACTGTGAATTGAAATAACTTATGGAAACAAGTCCCTTTGTTGTGTATCTCATTTCTCTATTGTGCAGTCTGTATACTATAATGAATATTGATGGCAAAATTTCTGTTAGACAGTAATTCAAAGTAATGCAAGTAATGCAGTGAATTTTGACAAAAGTAATGCATTAAATTAGCATTAAAGTAATTCAAAAACTGGTGAATTAATCATTACCTTGAATTACTGTAAAAAGTAATGCATTAATAATGCATTAGCATTAACGATTATTTAAAAAAGTACGAAATTTTAGTCAAAAGTTTTCCCTTGTATTAGCCGAGGTGCTCCTTAACTTCTTCACACTGAAGCCATGCGCGAATCCAGAGGGGGGACAGGGGGTCCAGACCCCCCTGAAGAATCACAAAATATAGGGTTTTTTAGCAATACTGGTCCGGATCCCCTGAAAAATCACAAAGCTACTAAGCCAGCATTCAATGTTGGGCCATCATTAACGGCGTTTCGCTGGCGGGCCGTGATGGCCCGCTTATTGTAGTTTTTGGATCCTCTCATAAACTGTAAAAAAATAAATAAAAAAAAAAATAAAAAAAAACGTCGTCAAAGTTGGTTCCCCTCTGAAAAAACTTTCTGGATCCGCGCATGGAAGCCAACATACCACTTTAATTTTTTCGTCACCTGCTGATAACCCCTGCAAACAAAGATCTAGAGCTTATAAGAAATAGAAAAAAGTGTTTGCCCCCATTGATCAAGCAAATCCTTTTGCATTTGGGCAGATTGAATAGGAGACTGTTCGAGGTCCTTTGGACACAGATCAGGACTGACAAAACGTAGGTCCTGATCTGCAAAACCAATGAAAGAAAACATTGGGATTTTGTATAGATAATTATTAGTCCCAATAATTCATTTACAATACTAAAGATTGGTGTATTATTTTTGAAATTGCTTGACCTTATTGCTGAATAATTGAATAAAACATGGTGACCAATAAGAAAGTATGTTCGTGTAGTTACTGGATTTGATTCAATGCACTATACAATACGTACACTTTTGTTACATGTACCACGACAAGAAAATAATAATACAGTCGATTTTGAAAATTTGAAGTCTTCTGAACTATTGGTCTTATTTTGAATTATCAGTAGTTCCATCTTTAGGGAGGTAGGCATTAAAATTATATACACGTACCGCCTACAAAAAAACTTTTATAATGTTTCTTCAATTAAACTAATATAAGTTTTAGGCGCGTAGTAGAAACGTCTCAAAGAGAAGAGACATTTGTTACTTTTACGAGGGATGATCTTAAAATAGTGTCCTTGGCCTTGCTTCTCGTGCACCATTCCCTCAATTGCAAAGTATCAGTATGCGCATTTAATAATTAACCCTTAAAGCGCCTAGGAAAAATGCATCTGAAAATGTCGTCTGCTGAAGTCGTCTGCTGCAAATATTTGTCTAACATTACTGACGAATTTAGTATAGAAGCAAACAGCGTGGCACCAGAACAGACTGCTCCGATTGGAGCAGTCTGATCTGGGCCCACACTGTTTGCCACAGAGGCTTCTTTAACATTTCAGCAGACGAAAAAAGCAAAGGACGTTTGTTGCGATTGGCGCATTAAGGGTAAAATAGCATACACTTATAACAAAAGTTTACGTGTGCGTGCATGCTAAGACAGTTTAATATTGTTTTAAAATGGTGTGCTCATAAACCACTATGCTAAAATATGGATGAAAAGTGTCATGAAAATTCTATTGAATTTTGGGATTACATTAAGAATCGCCGAAAACTTGGACACAGAACCAAATCAATTTATAACGAAATGGCGAACATATACGGAGATAATGCACTTTAGTATAGGATAGTTTTCAGATCAGCAAAGACATTTTGTAATGGGAGGGAGCCCCTTGAAAATATACCAAGGTAAGATCAAAGAATCAGTAAAACCACAAAAACAGAAGAGAAAATTAAAGAACTACTTAAAACTGATGTAAGATATGCCCTCAGGAAGTTATCTAAGATGACTGAAATCTTATTGTGAAACGTTCATTCAATTCTACGAAATCAATTCTGCGTACGAAAGATTACAGCTCAATGGATCCCACATTTACTGTCTGAAATACAAAATTTCAGTTTGATGGCTTTTTTGTTTGTGGTGTTCTGCTGTGGTTTGTCACTCTCCTGTGTGGTGTCCTGGGTCGGATGTGGTACTTGATTGTATCGATTCCTGAGTTTTGCCTCCTTACTGCCTTATTAATCAGAGCTGGCAATTTGTGGTGTGTTTCATGTCCTTCGGGCCCCAGATAAATGTACTTACCTGAATTTCTTTTTTTTATTTTTCAACAAAATCTTATGTTGTGGGTACTAAAAAGAACCGTCTCAATGAGACGAGACGATTCTTTCGATCCCCTAAAACATATGTTTAGATTGCTGGATAAGAAAATAGTTACAATTTTACGCTAAAAAATTGCTTAGCTGGACCTATGGTCCTTTCTAAAAACAATGTAAGTATAACCAGGAATTGCCACAACCACAGACCGGGCCCATGGCACCGCGAGGAAAAGACACAAAACAAAGACATAGTTTGACAGCTGTCGCGTTAAGAAAGAGAGAGAAATGATTTATTTGCTTATTGTATGCTCGGCGTTTTCAGTGTTCTAGTGCTACTTCCTCGTGGTGCCATGAGTTGGTTTTCGACTTTTAAACGTATTACTTCCTATTCATATTTATTTGGCTTTGCCAGTTATCTGCATTTCTCTACAAATAGTTTCAAATATCGGTTATTGATATAGGCATTAATTTGAACACAAATATGTCATAAGTTGTTGTATAAGGCTGGTAAGTGTTGGATCATTGGGGTGAAGCTGTTCACTATTATGTGCAGCTTTTATTGTCCATGTATCGAGGTATATAACCTTAGTTTTTAAATCCTTAAACTCCTCGAATATGATGTTTTTCTGGTTTAAAGAAATCCTGACATCAAACATCTCATGCCCAAAAAAGATATGCGGGCCTTTGATAAAAACATAAGCTTCTGGCTTAACTTTGAGCAGATTTTTAATCGAGTCTGCAAGGCGTCTAACAATAAAGCGAAATAATTCAGATGAAAAGGCTAGCAGATGGGCGCAATAATGTGCCACAACTATAATATCCTTTCCTGGAATATCACTTTTAGCCAGTTTATTTATTTCTGTAGCTTGAGATGTTATTTCAGTCGCGCGTGTTCTAGGCCAGTAATAAGGCTGCTCATGTCTTTTATGAATAAGATGAATTCCAAAGTTTTTGAACTCTATAAGCGAATGAAAACTACTGTAATTTTTCAAATTTAATTTGGGAAGTTTCAGGACTTGTGACATAAAATAATTCACATATTGTCGTGTGGTAGAATCACCAAGAATCACCAGTGTTTTGTTTTTTAAACACGTTTGGTATGACTGTGGATGAAACGTAATTGTATTTTTACAGTTTAAATTATGCCAAGTTTTATTCAAGTAAAATCCACTGCTTGGAGAATTTTCTGTCCAAGACATCTCTTTAGGTAATTTATGACAGGGAGTTTTATTTGTATTAGCTGCATATTTTGCCATTATTGTAATTGTTTTATTTAACTGTCTGTGTTCTATGTCATTAACAGTTTCTTCCCGTTCTTTGGGAGATAGAGCGTCCTTAATATGAGGACTACTGAATGAAATAAAATCACATATAGTGGCACAAGTGAGCTGTCTTGATATAGGTGCCCCGCAAAACCATGGACTGTCATCGTTCAGGTGGGTAAAGTTGCACACATGCTTATAGCCAAACAATGGGTATTGATTTCCACATCTTGTCTCTTCGACTTCTTGCATTTGTGTTTTAAACGTGGCCTTTATTCCCCTTGGATTTTTCATAGCAAATGCTGAATCCCCATATTTTGTTATAGCACGTCTTCGAATGCAAAAGTTTTCTACTGTTGAAGCAAGTTTTGCTTTTATAATACTCAAACCTGTCCAGTATAATTTGATGTATCCAAAGTATGTACCGTTGTTGTTATCATCCACATGGCCAGATGTACATCCATCTCCTTCTACTTGCTCTGCCCAAAGAATAAACAAATCTCCACCGGTTGTCTTAGTAATATTATAACCATTGACAGCTCTTATCTCTACATACACAGTATCGCCCCCATCCTGTTGTATCAAACGAAGTGTGGAATGTATCGGGCTTGACATATTTCTATCACTTCTGTACGACGAGTGTCTGCTACAGATATCATGACTATTAATCCTACTTGAATCATTGTCATGGCTGCTATAACCAAGAAGTTGCGTTTTTCCCTTCTCTATTAATAATCCATGAAGCTTTTTTGCATAGTCAACGTCAAGCGAAGATAACTTAAACACTCTATAAAAGCACAAAACAGCTATAGTTACAATAGCAATACTTTTAGAATACTTTGTTTGAAACATAGTCCAATATCGTTTTTAAAAAAAATCGTATGTCCTTTGATTTGTTTTACAGAAATGCAAAATAAAATATTTGATTTTTTCTGATATACGTGATGAGATCTGTTGTTAAGCCCTCATGAGTTCTTCAAGATCTCATATGCTGAGCTGAGTTCTGAATGTTAGATAAAATCACTGCTATCGTGTATGTCACAACAGCAATAACCATACCTTTAGAAAACATTATTTTAAACATTGTCCAATATATTCTTAGAGATATCGTATGTCTTTAGATTTGTTTTATAGAAATGCAAACTAAAATATTCGATTTTTTCTTGCATAATTAATGACATCTGTTGTCGAGTTCTGTTGAGCAAGATCTCATCAAGGTGTTGATCGCTGACCTGAGTTCTAAAAATTAGCTGAGATCATTGATATCAGTCAGAGTGACTAACAACGGAACACCAATAAATGACGCCATGTTGTCACAAAATGGCATCATAACGCCACAGACCTACAATTAGAGTACAGTAAATTTGAGTCGGCGAATGTTGTAAAAGTCTGTTAAAATATATGGCGATTTTCATTAGAGTTTTACAAGAAACACAATAATTTGTGAAGAAGAATTGCGTAAAAATGTGTAAAACTGTTGTAGTCATCATAGCCTAATGATGTTTTCCGTATTGTGTACAAATCACAAAGGCAGCTGTTCCATTGGATTAACGATCAGCTAAGCGTAGAAATCATCATATCATTGTTTAGAACCTAGTATGCTAAAGTAACAATATAAGTATGACAAATTTGAGTGGTAAAAGGATAGTCTCTCAGCCTGTTTTAATTTTTACGGAACAATTTGGACAGTACTCACAGACTGTACATCAATCACAACGTCTGTAGACATCAGTGGGATTCATCAGTTACAGGTTGCCAGACAGGCTGGCAGAAATATTGCTTGTGATCAGAAATTAATACCATCATCTTAATCATAACGAACAAAACATTAGGTAGCTGGCTAAAACATAGCAATTGAGCCACAACATGAGATTTCTAACAATGTGGTATGTGCGACCAGCAAAGCCTCAGACCAGCCTGCGCATACGTGCAAGCTGTTAAAGCTTTTACTAGTCGCTTGAATATTTTATGAGTATTAAGCTTCTGGCTGAATATCATTTGAAGTTTCTAAGCTTAAAAGCAGGCTGCACAGGGTCGTATGAGTCTACACTTGTCAAACTGCCATATTCAATGAAATCACATGTCGCAGCTAAATTGATCTTTTGTTAATTCTCGAGCTTAATGCTCCACAAATACCAATAGAAAAACAATTAGATGATGGGTAAGACATAAGACAAATTTTATTCAAAGAAGGAGAGTATAAACAGAGATAACATTAGCTATGTACAGCTATTTACCAACCGGGTCGGGAATAGAAAATACACTGAGATCAAACAATGGTAAATATCATAACAGCTGTAGACCTATGTTTCACAACAGTAAGCTCGAATGTGTCCAGAAACGACTCGTATCTATACAAAATAGGGCCAAGTACTGCAAATTGGGAAATTTTCGAGAGGTTTTATTTTTGCTAACTTCGCCGATTATGACCAAGGACAAAGATTCAAAAATTGTCTTTCATGGTAAAGGTAAAACATTTGCACTGCAATTTTGGATTTTTTGAAGAAGCAACAGTGATGTTAAAAAAACGGCAATATGGCACAAAACAATATCAGATGATGTCAAACTATTTCTTGAGCACTTTGTTGTCATCTCATTTGATCAATTCAGTGCAGTTAAAAATGGTTTTTGAAGTACGATTAATAGAATTCACTTCGTTTGAAAGAAGAGAATAAGAAATTTATTATTTTATCTTGGCTGATTGGTTCATGTTTATTAATGTTTGTATAGTTATTTATATAAAATAAGAAATTCTAAGATAAAAGACGGAACGCACAAAACTAGGTGGAATCACTGAGAAGACTTCAATTACATTCTATGTATCTAATATGTTGGTATATGTTCGTTTATTTAAATGTGTTCTGATGTTGTCATAGTTCAATATGTCTGGGTAATAAATTAGCAGTCGATCCATACACACTCAGGCAATATCAGGTTTGTTGTTTCTTTCGAATGTGTGTATGGGTAGTCAAGAGAAGATATTAATGTATTTGCATACATGTCTAAAAGACAGAAGTTGTATGGAATGGAACCACTTACTAAATCAGCACTGTTACAATGTGCAAAATTAGCAGTGTACCAAGCAGAACACTTGTGGGGTCAGCCCCTTATTAATGGGCCAACACGTCCAATTCCAAAAAAGGAACTACAGAAGAACGAAAAGACCAAAACTGGCAGCCATATTGGACATCGTTTCCTACTGTTTCTACCTGTTGCAAAAAAGCATGCAAAATGTGGTTGTAAATTACTAAGCCCCACTGGTCTGCAAAATGTTTTAAATCAGATTAGTTTGAAGTCTATTATGCCGGTGTACATATCATATTGAATAACTTGAAACAGATTGCATATAAGGAAAAAAATATGGCAACCCACATTTGCATGGCCAAGGATACAGTCTCAGGCCACAATCGAGATCCTCCCAGGGATTTTGGGGAACAAGGCGATAGAGCATTTTTTCAGGAGAACAATGGCAAAAATCATAAGAAAAAAGGGGGGGGGGGGGTGGAAGACAATATTGGGGAATAGGGAATATCAGAGAAGACTTCACTATTGGCTGGTCATTCAAACTTCATTAGAGGGTCACTGATGAAGCCTAAATGACAGCAACTAGCTAGTCTGGCCCAGGAAATATGCACACTCTAGTATCAGTTGTTTGGTGCAGTCTTTGCTTCTAAAGGATATCCTTTTAAGAACATATTTGACTTCACTACAGCTGGTAACTGGGACTGTGTGGCGGTGGCAGAGCGTCTCCCTGCCCTTCACTATAATGTAGATTTTATTTTCTCGTCCTTTGGGATCATGGGGCTCATTGTGTTACTTTGAAACTATTAGAAAGTCATTGATGAAGCCTAAATGGCAAAAACTAGCTAGTCTGGCCCAGGAAATAAGCACACTCTAGTTTCAGTTCTTTGGTGCAGTCTTTGCTTCCAAAGGATACCCTTTTAAGCACAGATTCAAATGGCGTTTTGCTATTTGGCCCATAGTGGTCGGCTTAAGAATTATGAGCTCTATGTTCTTTTAATGGTACTTGTTTTGTTCGAAACTGTGTTTCGGAAAAATCAGGGACTGGAACGATGGCTTTTTGTATAGCTCTTTTCTTGTGTGTGGCGACTTTTGTCATCTGCTGATAAGTTTTGTAATCTGTTTGGATCCAGATCAGAACGGATGTTCTGTCGATCCTAATCTGGGTCAAAACTGATCGATATTCTGAAAGTGTACCTGAAATTATTTTTGAAAACATTTGTTTTGAAGAAAAGCTGCAGACGACAACACACTCATTAAAAATTACCAGCATGCAAATCGTTTATATATACACTACAGAACTTAATTAAAAACAAGCAGCATGTTGACAAGAATATATTTATATATATAAACAATGGTGAAAAATTGAAAGCTGTCCCATCTGTTACCACCAGGGCCCACAGTCTTTCTGTGATTTAACTCTTTCTCTACTAGGGTAAAGTCGTGTAAATTCGGACGGGCGGCTAAATTCGGACAGCGACCTTGTTTGTTTCATATTTTGATTATGGAATAAAAAAAATAAATAATCAAACAAACAGTGAAAATCCTGATGAGACGGCTCATAAGGAACCGTGTCATCTGGATTACCACTGTTTGCAAATGCATGTCTGAATTTACCTGATGTCCAAAGTTACCCGACTTTACCCTAGTGGCGTCTACTGATAACTTTTGCAAACAGTTTAGACCCTAAGCAGGCAGACATAACGTCGACCCGGATCTGGATTTAATCTGTGTATTCATGAAAGAATTTTTCGAAAAAGTTGAAACTGAAACAAATAAGCAGAGTGTAACTTGGATGTGTCGCCTGGCAAAACCAAAGTCAAACAAGGCAAATTTGTCGAATTATATCCCCTGACGAAGGGTTATTTTAGAGTAACTTGTAAATCGCCAAACATAAATCTCATTTCTCTAACCCCGACACAACGTGGACCCTGATCTGAAATCAATCTGATTGACACTCTTATTGTATTCCTGAAATAATCTTTCAGAAAAATTAAATTTAAAACAAATAGGCAGACGACAACTAGAATTCCGAGAAACCGATGTGTCGTCTGGCAAAACCAAAGTTAAACAAGGCAAATTCGTCGACTTTTTTCCCCCCAATGAAGGGCTATAAATCCCATTTCTCTAACCTCTTAGTTAACCTTGGGTATCATACAGATCATAATTAAAAGCCAATCAACTAGTCTCAGTGCTTAGTTTAATAAATATATTTATCAGTACAATTTCAATATCTGACCTTTCAACCCGACCCAGAGTTCAGGGGTGTATGTAAGGTCAAAGGTTTGCCTCTATGTTGGTCTATACTTCTTTTCCTTTAATTTGATATGCAACAAGACCACATTCGAAAAAATGACCTTTTGATCCCATCTGGGGGTTGAGGTTGTGTTTGAGGACAGAATACATGCTTGCATGGTGCTCCATGTCCCATTCCCTTCAGAAGTTATTAATCGGAAACCACAATTTAGCCAAAATCAAAGTTAAAAAGGGGTCATAACACAGTCAGAATTTTGTGGATGCATTCAAATTCAAGCTTGACCTGTATTTAATGATGCTTCACCATTTTATTATATTTGAATGAAATTGATGCATCCCTTCAAAAGTTATTGATTGGAAACCAAAAGTGTGACTCAGTGGGACGACGATGACGTCAACGACGCAGACGCCGACAACGCAAACGAAGACGCCAACGAAGTCATGATCCCTATGTATCGACCATGCGCTGTAGGAGTCACAAAAAGGCATAATGCTTTGGCTGTTTGTCCAGCCCACTGTGGTTTACCAGATGGAATTTCTTTTGCTTCGGTATTCAGTTTTATTTACTGTTGAGTCCTTATATTTGCTTTATCTCCTTGTCATATCTTGATTTATATGTTCTAGGAGATGATGCATTGATAAGTTAGGGGTCTTTCATGCAAACAAAATATCTATGTGTCTTGAACCACATCTGAATCAAGGATGAGGTTTGCGCCGTGAAACCGGTTTAAGCCCTCAAGTAAAATATTTTACTGACGGTTCCAGGGCGTTACTTCTTTTGTGGATCCTTTATGTTTTTTTCTGTCTTGTGTTTGCTATGCCTTTGTGCGCGTCTGTTTATATGTGCCTTGTTGTCATCTGCTAGGAAAGGGCTGACCTCTTGGCTCTCGTTTGTGTTGTTTAACTGTGAGTTTGTCACTTTCCCATTTGTATCCTTTGTCAGGTGTGATACTTGATTTTATCAATTCCTGATCTTTGCACCCTTACTTACTATGGAAATTACCAAGTAAGAGTTAAAATGAGTATTAACACATTGATGACTCAGAAGAATATGTTAACTCTTTATATGCTAGTAAATATTCGTAATTTTGTTGTCTGCTGATTTTTTTTTCAAAATCAACTTTAAAACTGTCGAGCTGCTTGAAAAGAATCATCAGACAGCCTGGCAGACAAAGAGTTAAAACAGTGCTTTTATGTCAACAGCTGTTAATGTGTTCGCTCACCTGAGCCGTAGGAATGTCTGTCGTCCATCGAGTATCGTCCGTCTTCTGTCGTCAAGTATTTCAAACTCCTCTAAAAAGTATAGTTTTGATGTTGACGGAACGTGGCAAGAATATTCGTCGACAAATTGTTATACCTGTTTGAATCTCCTTGCAAGTAATCACAAGGCATAGATCCAGACTAGATACTTGGTATGCAGCATCATCTAATGACTATCTTTTAAGCTTGTCTAAATCATCGGACCAGTAAAATGCATTTAACTCTTTGCATGCTGGGTAATTTTGCAGAATTTTGTTGTCTGCTGATTATTTTCAAAATCAATATTTTTTTCTTCAAAAAATTCTTTCAGGTCAGAGTGTCAAATAGTTTAGATCCAGATTAGGCCAGAAGATTTCTTGGACCTCATTTGGGTCTAAAATATGTTAATAGAGACAGTTATTAAAATAGATTATGAATAGGCCATATTCTCTGACTCAAAATTTAATTCGAATTCACGAGTTTTTCTTACAATCAGAGTTCAAACTTTTGATGTTTTACTGTAAAAATTAAAATAATACTGATATAAGAGTTGTCCAGGTAAAAGTATACGGAAAAGTATCTGTATGTACGTAGGTAAAAGAAAAGAACAATAGTCTGCAGCCTATAATTTCTAAGACCCCTAGAAAATGGTTTTGATGGCATGTTTTATTTTTGCTAGGCATCCATGCTAGAAATATTCTTTGGGGTATGACAAAGTACCCCAGGGTGGATACCACGTCTGAAACTTCGAATTAAGGTCACAGCAAGGTCAAAGGTCAAATAGATGCATTATCGTATTAGAATCGTCATTATTTTTTTACATTGCTATAGATGCTATCTAAATCATTTCAATTATGTTTAATATGTTGAAAACTAAAAGTCAGATATAGAAATGTTGAAAAGAATAGTTAGTGGAATGTTATATCTATTATGGGATAGAACAATACTAATGCACCAGCAAATTACAGAAAAAGACTCGAATGATATATTAATCAAGATGTCAATCTTTCATTTATGATGTAAGGATGCATATTGGTCGCTATTTGTGCGTGCTCTTTAGATATAAAGGCCCCGCTATTCATGTATCCAGTTGATTAATCTGACCATGACATTCTCAAACTTTGACAAATGCCTAAAAAGGGGATACTTTAGAAAGTTCCTCTGAAGATGACATGAGGACAGACACTCAATTGAAGTCTGATACAAGAACTGCTATATGCTGTCACAAAACTATGGCTTTATCTGATGAAGACATCAAATCATGCTGATCTATAACAAGGCATAGGCCAATAACACATTGAAGCGATTGTTCCTGTTTCTTAGTCTCCTCTTTGAGGGCATGTATATTTTGGATGGTTTGATGGAGAACCTGTTGGATCTGTGATGCCAAGAGGGCTATAAAGACGTAAAATATGGTGTGTCAAGCCACAAAAAGCTGACACCAAAGCATATAGATGACCTTAGAAGAGAGAGCTGGTTGATTTAATTCATTTGTCTTACTGATGTCTTGTGACTGTTTGTGTTATGTTATGTCTGTCTTCATCCCAGTGCCTTGGTACAGCCTGCAATGTGTGATTGTGGTATTTCCAGATCATACTCAATTGTTTTTGTTTTTGATCAAGCTTTACACCAGGCATCCAGATTGGAAAACCTCGTTGATTTAGCTGTTCAATGCAGAAAGCCACGTATGCTATTGGAATAAAGCTAGTCCATGGAATTGACGAAGCGATTGCAAAGTACGTTTTTGATAAATTTGTCAAAAGAATGTTTATGTCCCTGGTAATATTGACACAGAATGGCACATACAATTTTCATGCAATATTATTGCTTTGCTAAAAGCAAGAGTGGATAGCAAATTATTCACATGACATTGGACAGAGATGATGGCTTGGCAGCGTAGGTCTGTCAATAGTTTGACAGAAAGCTTTGCACAGCAGAGCAACATATTTGCAAAGCTTGACCAAGTGTTAACCCTTTTTCACAAGCTTGATAAGCCAAACTTCCATCAAATGGAAGACTCAATCGTCGTTTTCAAAATAGAACAGAGTATGAAATTGAAAAGATAGTTAAATAAGAAACACATACATGTTTGTTCGCTAATACTAACTTGGTATTAATGTCAACAGTTATGCTCAGGTGACCAGAAAGTTCCAATCCCTGGCATAATAGATAAAGACCTCTGTTCATTAAATCCACATGTACAAAATACATGTTGGAAGTAGTAACTGGAAGTACAAACACTGGTACAGTCATAAAGTAGAGGCTTGCAACTTTGGGAAGTAAAAGAGATTTTCCCCTGTATGGGTGCTACGTTTGAAAGAGATACCGGGCCACGTAGCGCAGTCGGTAACGTGTCTGGCTACGGCTGCGTGTCTGACTGCAGTTCCAGGGGTAGCGAGTTCGATCCCGGTCTGGTCCCATACTTTTGTGGAGATTGATCATGAAATAATTTCTACGGTCATTCTCCTCCCTTCCGCTGATTTATTCAAGAAGGGTTGTTGTCAGTCACAAGCGAAAGTATGTGCACGAATTACTGGTTAACCGCTTGTTCAAGCCTGCCCAGGAAAATGTGTGGTTATGTGAACTGACCGTCCCGCAATGACCATAGCTGTTGACTTGGGACCTAAAGCATCAAAACAAACAAACAAAAAACGTTGAAAGAGAAAATGTAGATATTGGTTTGATACAATTCAATATTTTCCTCAAGGTGAGAAAAGGGTTGTACAACCTATAAAGACACTGTTTGAGGGTTGAATATCAGGCAAAACATGAATTGTGTCACAATGTGACAAAAAATGCCCCAAAGACAATAGAGTTTTATACATGAGACCAGAGATCAAGGTCACACTGATCTATAAAAACAGTGTGTGACACTCTGCAGCCCCAAGATGTAGCCACACACTAAATTTGGGATTTTTCCTCCAATAATATAGGAGATGTTCCAGAGGTTAAGGTCAAAGTAACCCCAAAACAGCATGCGACACTCTGGCACCCCAACATGTATCCACACTATAAATTTGGGATTCACAATATATGCTCTGCACATGATTTTTCTAAGACTAGGGACAGAGGACAAGGTCAAGGTCACAGTTACGCAGAAACAGTATGCGACAATCTGCGACCCCAATGTGTATCCACAATCTAAATTTGGGATTTTGCCTCAAATTATATAATATTTATTCACGATTTAGGTTCAGACTGACGGAGTGACAGAGTATCAGCTGTGTGTCTAGCTTGCATGGAGCTCATCACCACCTGTGACTACAAAAAAGTGCAGCTCAGTCAGATGTAAATGTTAAAGTCTAATCTGATCTGCATGATAGAATGTACACATGATGCAGTGGGATGTGCCTATCTTATAGGACTACAAGTTGCCCTGGAGGCAGTTGAATATGCTGAATCACAAACCCGCCTGTAGATACTTAGGTCATCTGTGAATAGGTGTCTAAAATCATAAGCATATAGGCACTTATTCGAAGCTATGTGTATGCTAAATGAAGTCATACACCAAATTGATATAATGTATATGTGAATTAAAATGCATCGGATAACATAAAATTATATATCAAATATATAGGGTCATGTTTCATACAATTTACTTGTATAGTACTAGTCGGGGACTATTTATCATGGGTGCCAAATTGTTCTTTACCACCTCCCCTTCCCATCTCCCAAGGTTTATAGTTTTCACATGACTTTCCCTCATTTTATAAGATTACACATATATATTTATGGATGTGCAAATGAGATAATTTTTAAATAGGACTATTGGATGAATGGGCTTGTCAGAATGTATCACTGATGACATAACAATTTGCATCAATGATAATATGGAGATGTAATCAACTTATATATGTTTTTATGATTTTCCTTTTTTTAAAGTTTTATTAATATTCATGAAATCGCAAATTATGTAGATTAGATCATTTGCATATGCTACAAATTGATATAAGGTAAATGTCTAAGCTTTAATTTGGTACCAATATTAATCGGTTATGATAAATAGCAACTGAGATATTATTGATTTAGTAGGTACACCCCCATTCTTGAATCACATTTTTAATATTTTCATAAATACTTATGCAACTTAGATAAATTCGATAATTAGCATAAGCAAAATGGATGAAAGGACACTGACTACGTCTTAATTTAACACCATGTTTAGAAGGCTAGGACATGTAGCGGCTGAGATATGAGTAATTTTGTAGGCACATCCCCATTCTTGAGTCGCATTATGGGTTGTCATGTGGTGCCATGGGAACTATGCACTTTCCATAGTCCAGACAGGTTCATTTTTAGAACTTTGTTTTGCATTTAGGGGGTGGTAATAAATAATTTGCACCCCAATTAAAACTGACCTGTGGGTGCAAGGTAAGCTTAATTTACCCCGGACTATATTGTTCTTTAATATGTATTGAGCCTGAATGTTTATTATCATAAATACAGTATTTTTTGCAAATGTCATTTGGAGGCTGTGACAAGCCTCTGTGCCATTCTAGTCTCACGTACATGTGTTTTGGTTCATATTGATAGCATTTTGTGATGAAAATATTTTTTACTATATTTAAACGGTATTGTTCTTCATAATTGCACTTACTTGACCTTTGACCTCACCCTGACCTTAAATCGAAAATTCACGCTTGGCATCCACCCGTATATTGTTAGTAATAGTCCAAGAAATAAATCTAGCCTGGATGCCAAGCATTAACAAAAAATGCCATCAAGAGTCCTCCTAGAAATTAAAGGCGGCAGACTTCAATACTACGTATACTGCATTGAGAGAAATATGCGTGAAATGGTATAGTTGATTTATAAATGCTTTCATTGTTTCGATATATTTAATCCTATTTTGTATACAATTCGTTTTGCTTTTGTCATATAGACTTAGCATAGTGTAAAGCACACACATTTTCAGGGAAATACCAGGGATAACAAGTTCAATTCGTGTGTCCTTACGTCTGAAATGACACATCAATGGTAATTCTTTCTAAATCAAGGAGAGGGCAACAGAAGATGAGCCTTGACACGAGATTTCCAACAATGTGAATGTGCGACCAGCAAAGGCTCAGAGCAGCCTGCGCATATGCGCAGGCTGGTCTGAGCCTTTGCTAGTCGCTTGAGTATTCTATGATTGTTAAGCTTCTGACGCCATTTGGAGTTTCTAAGTCTTACTAGGGCATTCACTGCTAGTACATGTAACAGTAGATGAAGATCCCAAATGAGACTTACCCTGAAGGAGCAAAAACAGCATGGGATGTTATGTCCGGGGTGAAAAAAACAGCATGGAATGTTTTGTCCCCGGTGGCAAATCTTTGTGGGATGTTTTGTCCTGGGTGTCAAAAAATGGCATGGGGTATTTTGTCCCAGGATGTTTTGTCCGGCTCCCGTCAACTCTTTATATGCTGGTAAATATTCATAATTTTGTGTCTGCTGATTTTTTTCTTAATTAACTTTAAAAAAAAACTGTCGAGCTGCTTGATAAAAGAATCACCAGACAGCCTGGCAGACAAAGAGTTAAAACAGTGCTTTTATGTCAACAGCTGTTAATGTGTTCGCTCACCTGAGCCGTATGAATCTCTGTCGTCCATAGTGTATCGTCCGTCTTCTGTCGTCAACTGTTTCAACTTCTCTAAAAAAATATTGTTTGTATGTTGACGGAACGTGGCAAAAATAATCGTCGACAAATTGTTACACCTGTTCCAATCTTCTTACAAGTAACCACAAGGCATAGATCCAGACCAGATACTTGGTATGTAGCATCATCTAATGACTATCTTCCAAGCTTGTTTAAATCATGGGCTTTTGGGAGTTTTACCAGTAAAATGCATTTAACTCTTTGCATGCTGGGTAACTTTGCAGGCTTTTGTCGTCTGCTGATTATTTTTAAAATCTGTTTTTTTTTTCTGAAAAATTCTTTCAGATCAAAGGGTCAAATAGTTTAGAACCAGATTAGGCCAGATCATTTGTTGGACCTCAATCTGGGTCTAAACTATGTTAATTAGTTTGTTTGTTCGTTTGATTTGATTCTTTACGTCCCATCAACAATCTATCGGCTATATAGGGACGGGTCTTCCTTGGTTTAACCAGTACGTAGCTAGGATAAATGTGTCTTGCTCAAGGACCACAACGCAGACACGTCGGTAAGGCTCGAACCCTAAACTATGTTAATATAGACAATTATTAAAATAGATCATGAATAGGCCATATTCTCTGAATCCATTGTGTCCCAAAATTTAATTCGAATTAGCGAGTATTTCTTACAATCGGAGGAGTTCATACTGTTGATGTTTTACTGTAATAATTAAGATAATAATGATATAAGAGTTGTCCAGGAAAAAGTATACGGAAAAGTATCAGTTTGAAGATAAAAGTAAAGACCAATACTACTGCTTTGAGGAAAGTACGCGTGAAATGATATAGTTGATTTGTGAATGCTTTCAATATTGCGATATGTTTCATCCGATTCTGTATACAATTAAGTTTGCTTTTGTCATATAGACTTAGCATAATGTACAACACACATTGTCAGGGAATAATTAGAGAAAGGGCAGAATAACCAGGGATAACAAGTTTAGTTCGTGTATCCTTACGTCTGAAATGACACATCAGTGGTAATTCTTTCAAATTTATCAAAGAGAGGGCAACATAAGATATTTCACAATGGTTCAATTTTTTAAAATGATTAGATGAAACTCGGGAAAAGAAAACACTTTGAGGCTAAACAAAGCTAAATATCATAATAGCTGTAGATATTTTAGAGACTGTTACAGCTTGTTTGAACGTGTCCAGAGGGGAGAAAGTGGCAGGACCAAGTACATTTAGACTAAAGGACCTCGGACAGTTTTAATGAAGGGTTGCCCATAAAAATAGTCAAGGAAAAGTTTAAAAGAAAATGATATTTTTTCCATGAAAAAGATAGTGTAGGTTCAACTCTCTAATTATCAAAAAAAGATTTCTCATTAGACAAGTACCAATTAAAATATGAGCTGAAAATTGTTTTTGCTATTCAACATATAGGAAATGGAAAAAAGTTTTACTGAAGTACCCTCCCCCCAAACTAAACATTTTGCATAAAGTTATAGTTTTACATTTCACACATCATATAAAAATGACATGATTGGTCACGGGGGCTGGGAACGCTGTAAAAATGCTCAAAACAGTTTATCATAATAGCTTATTAGGAACTTATTTTGTACAAACCTGTAGGTAAAGTAGCAGCAATTTACAGTGGCATGTAATCAGGGCTTTAGCTATGATTGCGTACCAAGTAATTAATTGTCTTATTTCTAAACAAAAACATATTACTCAAAAGACCTATCGCAATGAGACGCTTCTTTTGAGCACCAAATTAAAGGTTAAATCTGATGAGTGAGAAAATATGTACAATTTAGGCCCTTAATTGTGTTTATCTACAGATGTACCACGACCTCTGACCAATGACCTTTGGGTCTTTCTATTTCCAACGATTGATGCAGAATGTGTAAAATGAGCCAGTCCGACTGTAACAAATGTGTATGTCAAAGCTTTTATAGTAAATGTAAATAAACGCCTGAAACCCTTTTTTGTAGAACAACATATCTATATTGTAAATAGAGTTACGCTTCAAAGCTTTTGTTTTGTCTTTAGACTGTGATGTATACAGTATGTAGTTATGATACACCTCAGTGAACAGGTCAAACTGATTGAGCTTGAAACATAACAGGCAATAGTCAAAAGTCATGGACAGCATACTTATTTAGAAGAAACAATGAAATCTCCTCAACCGAAATTTTATGCAAATGCATCACTTTCGCATCAAGTTTTATGCTGCAACATTATATTTCCATGTATTTTGGTGAATACCCAGTGAAACTTTGACTTTCTGTAAAATAAAAAAATGGTCACAAAAAATACCCCCATCCCTAGACCCAAAAGTCCTGGCATTAATATGTAAAATTTTCCGTTTTTTTTTTATTTTCCTATGCGCACTATATGCAAGGGGTTGATTTAAGTCCAAAATTATAGTTGTCAATTATGCATTATCCTAGCCACATGCTGTCATAATTGGGGCAGAAACTGACCGAGGTCCTTTTTAAAAACGTTGGAGAGCCACGTCTAATGCTCCATAATATAGTGTAAGGTTAAGTACAAAGACATTACCACTTCACTGAAACCTGAGTCTTTCACAAACGTAAAAACAACTTATTTCAAAGATAGTATCACGACTTCCTCCAAAAAGTGAGAAGCTGCTCCCTTTGAAAAACGGACTAAGTACACCAAAATTTAAACATGGAATTTCAATGGCCTAGCTATGTCAGCATTACTGAAACAGTGGAAATAGTAAGTGAGCATGATCAGGAAATACCACAATCACAAACTGCAGACAAGCCCGTGGCACCGCGAGGTAGAGCCACACAACAATAACGAGACACCTGGAAGACACCTGGAAGATAAAGTAAGCTAAGCAACCAGCACTCTCTTCCTCAAGATGATTGCAAAACTAGAATGGACACAAAGTAACGTACAACAAAACATAGAACAATTAAAGAATCCCACAATGATAGTAACAATAAACAATGAATTAACAACAACAGAATCACAACCTTAGAACGGACAACAGCCTAAGCCACTGGGGGCTTTATGCTTTTTACTGGTACCAAACCTTCGCCCTAGATTCTGCTGATGTTGAAGCACAGAAATGTTAAGCTCGCATGGCGGCTACCTAACTATTGCAATGTATCGTCATAGAGAAACAAGCTAATCAAATTAACACACTACGATGAAACAAAGAAAAGGGCTCACAACTCACAGATAGTCAGAGCTAAAGAACATCTCAAGTTGTACCACGGTGGGTCCAGCTACAGACAAGCATCAGACACCAACTCATCAACTAAAGCTTTAAGTTGGGATACCAATTATATAGTCTACTTACCATGCATCTGAGCTTTTCTTCTGGTTTGTCTGCTTTATTGGATCTGTTGTCAGAACACACCCAGTCAGATTCTACGGTCAAGCATGCAATCAAAGGGGCAACATAATACTGGTGACAAGATCAAGCTTCTTTTGTATCTGTTGACCATTTTTGTATGCTATTGCAAAATAAATTAAGGGACAGATGCCTGAAACCCGGCCATTGAGAATTTATTTCAAGTAAGCGGGTTGACAGCAGTTTTGGCAAAGACTGGGTATGTACATTTAGGGACTTAAGAATGTCATTATCTATTGCACTGGGGTGACTGCTCTGTTTTCCTTTCCCTACACTTTTGCATTCTCTTGTTTGTATTTGTCTGTTTGTCTGTCTATCTGTTTGTCATAGGTAGTGTGTCTGTCTGTCTGTCTCTCTGTCTGTCTGTCTATGTGTATCTGTGTTTGTCTCTCTGTCTGCGTGAGTGTCTGTCTATAAATGTATGTTGTCTTTATTGTCATAAATGTCTGTAAATTGTTACATGTAAGGAGACAAATTAGCAGCCCCAGGGCTGTTTGGAATCCTTGTAAATAAATAAAGCATTAAATTAAATATTGCATTGACGAGAATTCCATTTGGATTGCCATAGGCAGGGATAAAGCTTTAATGAGCTAAACTTGTCGTTAGGACTAAAGGCACAAACTCATATTTTCGCTCATTCACATGCATCGAAGCATTGGGAGAACGAACAGTGATTCGAAAAACTTGGCAATATGCCAAAAATACATCAGAAAATGACAAATTCTTGATCACTTTGTTGTCATTTCATATGATTAATCAAGTGCAGGGGAATTTTTTGATGAGGCAAAATCCGACATACATGTAGTTGCACACAGACAGAAGTCGTTTGAAATTATACTACCTACTGCATCATCACTGTTGGAACTTGCTACAAGCAGGCTATATGTAGGATTAGTCTCTTTTTGTGAACCAGCACTTTCTAGCCTAAAACGATGGGACTGGCAATAGGAATGCATATATTTGCCCTCAGTTGCTGCCTGTTGCCAAGAGATTGCAAAAATGTGCTGCTCTGCAAACTTTAAAAGTTTTAAGTCCAGCCTAGCATTTACTGCATTCTACAGCTGTGCATGTCTAATTAAATAACCTGAAACAGGTTGCAGATAGGTAAATCAATCAGGTAACTTGAGGATTTTCTATTATGCGTGATTGAAAATAATCCAGCAAGACTGAATATAAATTGTTTAGCAGATTCTTTTAAGTTTTATGACACATGTGTCAATCGGTGTTTATAATTAGACTGTTTAAGTTGCAAGTGCCAAATGAGCAGAAAGAATAATCATTGTCAAGTTGTAGTTCCTATTTATTTTGATAGAAACATCTGACAACGAGCAAGATCCATCGATATCTCTTTCGCAATGAAACCTATCTATTAAAAAGTTAATCAAACGTTATAAAAAGTTGGATACTAGTACAAAATTGCTGCAAAATGCGGCAAAATGCACAGCCCAAAAATAAGTTGGAAGCTATTTGATGGTTCTGGTTACTGTCTCAAAGACGACAGAGCAATTTTGAAAAAGTTGTATCAAAGTTTTATATGCAACTTCCTTAGTACTATTAGGTGCAACAAAGTTATTAAGGGTGAAAAGATCAGGAGTCGATACAATCAAGTAACACACATGACCCAGGATACCAAAGGGAATGTGACAGACTCACAGTAGACACCATAAACGAGAACCAAGAGGCCAGCCCTTTCCCAGCAGGTGACCACAAGGCACATATAAACAGACGCACACAAAGACATAGCAAACATAAGACAGAACAAAAACATAAAAGATCCACAAAAGAAGTACCGCCTTGGAACGGTCAGTAAAATATTTTACTGGAGGGCTTAAACCTCCCGCAAAGTTCCTGTGAAGGAAACTAATTGTCTAAGTTGTTTTGGAGGAGATACTGGCTTCATCTCCTTTCAATGTTTTGTGTCCATAATAACTTGTTCCATAAGTACTTTGCATATGACCCTGTTGGATTTTAGTTATCGCCTGTGCTCTGCTTTCGTCCATCTTTTTGCAAATAGATACTTTAATTAAGCTTTAGTAAAGATGCTGTTGGTATCTTCAGGGTCTTTCCATACACATATACGACCCAAAGGACAAAAGAGCAACAAACACACTGTCTAAGGGTATTTTTCACGATGATTTCCGAAGATTGGGTGAAAGGTCATTGAATATTCATATGTCTAAGGTCAATGTTGTTAGGCTATAGAAATTGAAGTACACTGACCCAAAATGAAAACTTTACAAAGTATTCAAAAGTATATATTTTGATGATAAATTAAGTTTCGGGGTTAATTTTTCGGTCATCGAATCTTCAATGCCTTATCGTTTTCTCTGAAAAAGATTATTGGATGAAAATTATAAATTGCATAAATGTTATGAATAATTCAGTTCAGAGGGGTCAAATTGAAAATTTCTAAAATCAATTAAATCAGTCACACAGATTTTGGAAACAAGAAATTACTGACTGCGTGCTTTAAGTGATGTTAAAAAGATCATCAGTAACCAGTGTGACCTTCATTTTTATGGATGCTTAGCAGAATACGTCGTCTCATTGGATTTACGTAACGTTGTATAAGCACGTTATGGATACGTATGTAATGCTACCAGAGATGAATATTGGCATCATTTTACGCATCCATTTGATGACTTGACCTGACCCTCCGACCCAATTCATCCTATATGTGTTCTATGGGGTTCATGACGCAGACCAAGGATGAAGCAGGCCAAGGCAAGAGGTTGACGTTATTTTTAGCATGAAATTGTGTGGTTATTTACGTGTTGTGTGAGGCCTTGCATTATCATTCTGGAAAATGCCAGGTCAGTTATTTTGCACGAAGTGACTAATTATCTTTAGAGCATGAGCCCCGTAAAGACGAGCAATAATGGTCGCCGTTTAAAACGATTACAAGGGTGAGTAAACGTGTTAACGCGATAAGGACGTAACGTCGTCACATGTGCGCGACCAGGTCTTGCACGAACTCTGACATACCCAGTTCTGTTGTACCGATTCATAAGATAATGAATAGAATGTCTAGAGCAGCCAAAATGATGTGCAATTACATTTACCGTAGACCCCGCCTTGAGCACGCCAATAACTTGATTTCTCTGATCTTCTGAAAGACGGGCCGTCACTAAATGGAAGCGTTTTGTAACAATAAATTATTTTCTATTACCAGTACTCAGCCGCAAATGTTTTTGGTCGATTTTAAAGCTGTTAGTGAACCACCTGTTCCTCAGCACGTGCAACGTAAGGAACACGTTTTTTAGGCGTTGACACTGGAATAGACCTGGGATTTGAATAAAAAAAAAATACATAATCGTTATCTGCGACGAAATCTCAATAAGCATGCGTAAATCTTACAAGGACATGTATACTAACAAAACAGTTATTCAAAGAAATAAAGTGTAAAGTTTCCATTTTGGGTCAGTGTATTATGCACAACAGAAAAGAAAAAACACGTATATATGAGGACAATCGAATTCTAGAATCGATTGCTATCGAGGTTACTGTTATAATATGCCGAGTTTGGCGTGGCTTATTTTGCGTCATTTTCGTAGACAGCTACACAACATTCGAAAGAAAGGTTCGTTTCCTTGATCCAGAAATAGAATCAGAACCGAAAGGAATCTTTACACATTTCTCCTCCCGATTGCCACTTTACAACCTTATAAATATGCACGGCCTGACGGCCATGCAAATAACATGGGTAGCACGAGACAGTCTACATGTCTGGTTGTAAACCCAATCAAGGTTTATACATGTAGCTATGATTTTTTGCTTTAATTGCACGGCGGTGGGTCAGACTTCAGACTTAATGACGGCCCTAACGTAAAGCTTTCATCCATTGAGGTGTGCCTTTTGCTTTTCTTTGGCTGGGCCCGCCGTGGCTCAAGTGTCATAATGTGCTAAATTGATTATATTGTTTTTCTGTGATGATACATTGCACAAGTAAGAAGAACATTGTACAATATCGATTTAAGCAAGGAGAGAAAGAGACAGAAGGAGACTGACAGAAAGACAGTCAGAGACCCGATATTATCCTGGTAGGTTTATTCATTCCACCAAGCCAGCACGTTTTCTGCTAAAATCATGACCATTTAGTAGACCTTGGGATGGCTATAGACCCTCCTCCCTCTACAGGGGGAATTTTGGCTACTATGATTTCTTGATACTACAATATATATGCCACAGAATGAGACATGTTAGCCCTCTGAGGATTGTCACGTTAGCAAGTAACATCAAACTTACATACGTTACCCCAAAATAATATTTAGCTGACAATGCTAAGTACTCTTAGACATAGTAACATACACGTTTTTAAGCTTGTATGTGCTCATTTTATTATGGGATGGCTTTTAAAGTTGTTTTATTCAAGCAGAAGTATGATACTCACATTACTTCATGTTACATGTGCTAATTTCGTGATCTATTCCCTATACAATCATCAATTTCTTTTTAATACAATCATTTGATAACTTTAAATGCTATTTAAGATCACAATACCATGACTTTAATAGGAAAACACCATAATATGAACATTCTACTGATAAAGGATAGTGTAAGGTGATATTTGATTTTTTTTCTGGTGTAAATCATCATTCTGTTGCGTGTTTTATTATAGGTAACGTATATAAATAACTTTAATACATACTTTTTAATGCATAATTCTTGCTTTAAAATTATGCATCATGGGGTGCTTTTATTTATTTTGAGCCTATTTTGCAAAAAAAAAAAAATGATATAGCTACCAGTTTGTCAAAAATGGAACCTATTAATGGTTATCATAAAACGGCATTATCAATGTACAATTAGTTTTGCAAAACGTATGAATTGTTTAAACTTTTTAAAACAACAAAATAATTTTATTGATTTGTCCTTAGTTGTAGATTTCAAAGCTCCTAAACAAAGAGAATATGATAGAATTCAAGTAACAGGTGAATAAAGACGATTCCCATGTTTTGTCAATGTGTTAAGGTAACATATATAACCATCATATTATATGGTACTAAGTTTGTCCAAAATGTAGTCAAAGATAATATTTTTGCCTGAAATCATAAGATACAGTGGATTTAGATTGTTGTTATATTTATTTAGATTGATTGATTGCGTTAAGGTTGAACATTCCAGTCAACAATATTCCAGTCATGTCAGGACTTCTCCTAGATGAAAGGAGAAAAAAAATGAATAAAATAGACTAAAGGCCTTTACCCATACTCAAAGTTGCAGAAAAAGAAGCAAATTTTATATTGATATCAAGCCAAATATGACAAGACCATATCGCTAAAAGCTGCAGCAAAGATCGCACCTCCCTACCATCCACAGTATTCAACCGAAGAAAGTTTGATTCAATCTAAATCAATTTAAAACTTTAAAACCAACTGATTGTTTTTGTACCCGGTTAACTGTTGCTCTCATTTTACAAACATAGTCAGTTACATGATAAGGCTAATTTCCTTGCATATTTAAGTTCATTTACAATACAAAGCTGCTAATTACTAATCATCGTAGGATTCAAATAATATTTGCTTACAGTTCATATAGAATTTAGCATCTATAAGCTGGTACAATAATAATAATACATGTTGCTTTTGATACTATGTATTATAACTGTCTGTAATGCTCGGTGGTAAATTGCTTGACTCAATACCAAGGGGTTGCGGGTTCGAGCCTCACCGGCGTCACTGTGTTGTGTGCTTGTGCAAGAACATTTATCCTAGCTTTGTACTGGTTCAACCCAGGAATACCCGTCCATTTATAACTGAAATATTGTTGATGGGACGTAAAGAATCAAATCAAACAAACAAAATAGTAGTCTGTAATCAGCTACTGTTCAAAGAAACTGCCTCAATATCAGATTTATACCCACATTTGTATATACAGATGATGACACATTCATTTATATTTAGCTTTAAAAATGAGTTTAGTTTATCTTCAGCATAGCTTTCATTGTTTAATTAATAATCAAATAAACTTTAGTCTTCTGATCATTTACTTGTCAATGAGCAATGTGAACTTTATAAATAAATGATTTATACAGCTGTATAGAACAAAACTGTAAATAATTGTGGACTTTACATGGCAATGATCACATGTGATATAATCATATCAAGGGAAACAGGTCAATTGTTACCTACGATACCAATTAAAATTTATAAGGCTTTTTCAGACAGATATAGGTAAGATCAAACTTGACCAGGTGACATAAGAGTTAATTTAGAATAGATTTTTTAAAAATGTTTAAGGGTATTGTATGGAAATGTGTCTACATTGTCACCAGTACTGTGCATTTGCAATTTGTCAAATAATCTCTGAAATAATTTCTTTCACATTGTAAAGGATATCATTATAACGTCAGACTGATATTGATATAGCAGTGCCTCTCCTGTCATTTGTTTTATATGTGTTGTGTATGATATAGTATACCAAATACTGAATATCTCATCGCAGATTTATTATTAAACAATATCAAAAGTACCAGTTTCAAAGCCATATGATAAAAATGAACTTTTATGATAATAAAATATAAATGCTCAACTGAAGATTTGGAACAACACCTGAATATTCGACACTTATATCAGATATGGGCCAGTGCTGACACAGTGAGGCTAAATTCTGGTTTGAGTCTTAATCTACATCTATTCTTTGTGTATGGGAGCAGCGATGGCTCTGGCAAATAGACACATTTGCACATGCTCGACAGAGCCTTTATTGTGTCACCCTGTGATAAATACCAAAATCAAATGTGCTGGCTCATTTGATTTATCCTTCGCATTAACATGATTAAATCAAGCCAAATTAAACATCCTTTAGATACAAAGAGATGATCCCCATAGGGATAAGCATGAAGGGTAATTACCATATGTGGACAGAATTATTACAATTAAAAAGAGAATAAAAAATGCATGTTTTTTTGCTTTTCTTGATTTAAACCTACCCTTAAAATGACTTGCAATTTTAAATATTGTGAATTAGCTTTTATACTTGATTGTAATCAATTTAGTTGTTGTAATCAATAGCTGATAAGCAACATATGTTTTATGGCTTACTCAATGAATAATATATCTTACTAAGCTACTAAATGCTCACTATTATATCTAATCTAAATTGAGATGTAGATAGTGAAGAAAATGTCGTGCATATATCAAATATATCTTGACAATTAAGCAAACAAATATAAGCAAAGGAGAGATAAACAATACCATTTAACCTTTTAAAGTAATAATTTTATCATTAAAATTAGTATTCTTTAAATGCTGTTGACATATTTACAAAGAAAAGAAATTTCATGGTGTTTTATATGCTATGTTCAAGTAATTTTCAAATGTCAGCACTTTATCTTCACTAGTAGTTTAAACTCGTATAGTGCTTTTATTACACTAAAATAATGTATATAAAGAAAGTAACATATATAACAGTCATAAGTAGGTGCCTTTATCAGTTGCAATTATACTGCTAGTCATTTGCTTTTAATAAAAAAATAATATTGATAGGTAAGAATATGAAATAATTTGATATAATCACTATATGTAGTTCCTAGTCTTTAAAATAACGTAGTATAATTTGATATTGTAGGGTATTTCTCCATCTGGTGAAGAGCTGACACACACACACACACACACACACACACACACACACACATCTATATATATTCCGAAGAAGCAAATAATTCAGTCCATAATAAGGGTAAAAAAATAATTAAAAATTAAAAAAAGACACACTGGAACACTTCAAGTTTTTTAATTATTTTTTTCAGCAACCTGTATCATCATTGAATTTTCAAGCTGTTTCTTGTGAAACAATATTAAGTGAAACAGCTTGAAAATTCAATGATGATACGGATTGCTGAAAAATTAATTAAAAAACTTAAAGTGTTCCAGTGTGTCTTTTTTTTAATTTTTAATTATATATACGAGGGTCAGTCAAAAATAATTGAGAGTTGATTCATATCTCTATCGTAGGCTAACGTGCACTAGTGAAATTTGGCACATGCTTTCAATGAACTGTCCTGCGTCAGAACATGCAATATACCAGACCCTGCAAAGTATAGATTTTTGCTACTTAGCAACCGAAGAATGTGAAATAAAGCCATGCGTTCACGCTGGAAATTAGCATTGCCATGGAAACACTATACAAAATTTAAGTTACACCAACTTGTGCATTTGTTGCAAATACAGTATGTGAATGTATTTTGTAAAATGCAACAACGGAGAATGAGGCGTTGAAATTTTATTACATAAATAAGAGGAAATTCAACTAAATTTTCTGAAATTTTCACCCCAAAATATACCCCACCCACCAGTTACGATTCATTTTAGAGCAATACTATCAACTAAGTATCAAATTGTATGACCATTTCATTGTATTTAGTATTTAGTTTTGACATCTGAATGCATATCTTGGATTTTCCTAGGAATGAACGGTTGCCATAGCAACAAAATCTGGTCTTTTAGTTAAAATTGGAATTTCCATCGATTTTGGTTGCTAGGCAACGAACATCACATGTATTGTGTTTACTATCTATAACACTTCTTCAAAACATTGCTAACACATTGTTTGATACAATTGGAGAGATAAAATGTCCGTTATTATACTGTTTTAGATTTGAAATTATTTTAAATTCATGGCTGCTTAGTCAGAAGTGTTGTCAGCGCGAACGCACATCACTGAGAGACGGTTTTCGATTGTCCAGCAACAGCGCATTGAAAATGATAAGACGTCAACTTCTATATGTAATTAAGCCGGAAGGCTTATTCTATATGTGTATAAAGTTTCAACCAAAACTGCCGACCCAGTAAAAGATATTGACCAACTCTCAGTTATTTTTGACTGACCCTCGTATATATATATATATATATATATATATATATATATATATATATATATATATATATATATATATATATATATATATATATATATATATATATATATATATATATATATATATATATATGGGATTATCCTGACTTAACTGTATCTAAGTTTTTGGATTTTTTCCTTTTTTTCTACACGAGTTGAGGGTCTTAAACAGAGCTTTAACTGTTTATAACTCGCTGACACGTGATTTCTCAAAACGCACGAATAGGTGGAAACGTGAACATTTCTTTTGTTCAGAAATACAGGTATTTTAAACCAGGTTTGGCGGTTAAAAAATGGAGATGGAAAATTTAGCCAAATTCAATTATTTTTTTGTGTGAACCCTTGATAAGTCTGCTATGAAGAAGAGGTTGAAGTTTGGGATTCTGTGAGTAGATTTATGCATATTTGAATATTAAGGGTTTGTTCTAAAACTGCAAAAATCTGTTGCATAATGCAGGTGCCAGAAGCCAGGGAATGCCACAAAAAGACCCTTCCCAAAGTGACACGTTTTGGTAGAGTGCGTGATTGAAAATTGGTTTTCTTATTCCTCTAACAAAACATGTTGTTGGGTCTCAAAAGAACCGTCTCAACGAGACGGTTCTTTTGAGTAACCACAACATAGGTAAGAAATAATGCAATTTTACGCTAAATGTCGTGGATATACCCCACTTTCGTAACTTTTGCCGCAATTTCTTGCTAATAAGCTTAAGATGAAGCCAAAGTGTTTGGGGTTAGAACTGAACCGTAGACATGGTGCTATTGTCGTGGGGCTCAACAATTTTTCAGTCATCTTACTACGAACAGTTATCATTATACACTGGTCTTGGCCTGGTCTCGGACATTACGTAACCCGGTGGTTGGGAGATAAAAATATGAAAGTATTTGGTCGTACTGGGGTTCGAATTTACCACCCACACTAAAAGTCAGAATACTACGGACTCAATACCGAATGCGCTTGGCGTGGCGGCCAAAATGTAAACGTGGACTTGTTACACGTAGCTCATCTGAGCATAATATGCCAAAAGAGGCCAAAGTACGGTTCGGCTTCGGTAGCGCGGGCAGCAAAAGTTTGGTTTGGAGATAGTCTTTGCATATTGATTTGCCTTTCTCGTACTGGTGGATGGACTCGTCCGCTCTTTATACCGTCTGAGGTCGAAATGGGACCATAATTTTCTTAGATAAATTAGGTCTCGGCGCGACAACACCTGTCTTCGGGGTTCCCGACAAAGCGAGACTCAAACCAGTCTCCTCAGCCATAGAAACTTGCTGGAAAAACGAAATTTCGTTTGCAGCAAGATTAGATATGATACTTTCCAAAATGCGAAAAACAAATGCGCTGATCAGTCTGCGCGGAAGCCCAGGCTGGTCTGCGCCCCCGAAGACCGGGTTTCTTGCGTCGAGGTCCAATTGTTTTACATGTAGTTTTATTATTTCCTTCAGCAGTTCGAACTAAGTCAGAGGAACAGATAAGCCGCATTTGAGGTCAATTAAGTAATTCAATTTGCGAAAAGGCAATTATTTTTAAAATCATGGGGTAACAAAAAGCAATCGAATTTTGGTAAAAGCAAAAGAAAAAAAAAAAGAAATTTTGATAGAAAATTTAGCCACGACATGAGCTTTCAAACAATGTGGTATGCGCTAAGTTAGCTACGGCTGAGAGCAGCCTGCGCAGTCTGATCAGAGCCTTTGCTACTCACTTGAATATTATATGACTGTTAAGCTACTGAACATTCATCATTTGGAGTGTCTTACCTTAAAGGCAGACTGCACAGGCTCGTCTGAGTACACTTGTCAAAATTCCACATTGTTGGAAATCACATGTCACGGCTCAAATATGAAAATGTCCCAAAAGTACCTATGCAGGGTAGCATACTAGAGTGTACATCTGGCTGAAGATCAAGATCAGGGCCGAGTTTATAAAACTTTTTTCATGCTCAACTTAACTGAACATGAAATTTCAACTGCTCATATAAACTAAAATGCCACAAAAATTACAGATTTTCTTGTTGATGTTGAATTTATCATGCTAATAAATGTTAAAATACCAATAAGTGTTGGCTGCCAACAATTGTTGGCATTTTAACAGGTATGAGTAGGATCAATTAAGTGCTCAGCTGAGTTGAGCACGAAAAATGTTTATAACCTCGGAGCTATGATTAGAAGTATATAATGTGGGATAATAAAAACAAATTAAGTAATTGTTTTTGAAAAAAAAGAAATCGATAAAATTCTGGGGCCAATTTCGTCAATAAATTTCGTACGATATATCTTAAATTATGCTTACGTTGTTTTCTGAGAAGTGCGTACGTCAGTTTCATCAAAACATCTTAAATTGTTCGTAAGGACAAAAATTTGCGTTTCACTAAAAACGTCGTATTTTTAACTTTGCCTAACTGCAGTCTCCAAATATCATGTGATTGGTCACGTGCGGACTTTATATAGCCGTATAAAGTGGTTTAACACAGAGTGAAAAATACGTAGGTATGTGAAGAAAGTTTTAAAGAAGAAGCATGTGCGGATCCGAATGAGGGCAGGGGGTCCGGACTTCCCTCCCCTTGGTAAATCACAAGTATTTATGTTTCCATAGATATATACGGCAGTTCGAATTTCGAAATACGAATATCGAATGGTAATTTGATATTCAAAATCGTGCATTAAAAGTTAGTTTTGATATTATAAACTTGATATTCGGCAACTTTCCAAATGCTTAAGAAGGTTTTTGACCCTAATAAGAGGAAAAACAGGGGCAGTTCGAATATCGAATGTCTAATTACGAATTGGTAATTGATATTCAAAATCGTGCAATTTGATATTAAAAACTTGATATTCGGTAACTTCTGAATGCCAAAAAAGGTTTTTGACCCTAATAATTGATAAACAGCTGCAGTTCGAATATCGAATTACGAATACCTAATTGGTAATTTGATGTTCAAAATCGTGCATTAAAAGTTAGTTTTGATATTAAAAACTTGATATTGGGTAACTTTCCAAATGCTAAAGAAGGTTTTTGACCCTAATTAGATGAAAAACCTCGCAGTTTAAATATCGAATTGGTACTTCGATATTCAAAATCGTGCATTTAAAGTTAGTCTTGATATTACAAACTTGATATTCGGTAACTTTCCGAATGCCAAAGAAGGTTTTTGACCCTAATAAGATCAAAACAGCGGCAGCTCGAATATCGAATTACGAATATCAAATTGGTAATTTGATATTCAAAATCGTGCATTAAAAGTCAGTTTTGATATTGAAAACATGATATGCGGTAATTTTCTGGATGCCAAGGAAGGGTTTTGAGCATAATAGCATGAAACAGTTACAGTCCGAATAACCAAATTGAATCTCAAAAAATCGAATATCGAACTAACTTCTCAACTTGAATCTCGAATATTGAATATCGAACTAATTTCTCAATTTGAATATCGAATATCTAACTAACTTCTAATTGCTTGATTGTTGTGATGCTCAATTACAGATCACTAAAGAGGGACATACTATTATCATTTGAACATAAGAGTGATAGATCATATTGTATTCATAACAAAAATGGTACATGTAATGTTTCAAGAAACTGTGTCCCAAAAATTACTCGTTTCACACTTTATGTTTACCTATACATGTCGAATGGAGTTTCCCATTTTAATCATTTGGACAAGCTCAAAACCACTTTTGGGGTGTTGTTTTTGGTGTTGTTTTTTATTCAAATTTATAGCAAACAACAGCGGAGGACCTGATCCGACCCCACCTTGGTTATGTTGCGTCTGATCTGGATCTGCACTGTTTGCTAACGTCCAACAAGTTGGAGGCAAGGTGCAAATGAGTTAAACATCACACCCCGGGTGCTTGAGATAAAAGGTCGAAATTTTCGAAAACGTAAAAATCTAGAATGCAACTTAGTCCGGTAGAAAACAAGAATGACCTGGAACTTCATTTTAAAGTTTTTTCTATGTTGATTCTTGTTGTTAAGGCATTGAACTTGATGAATCCAATTGATGCCACTCTGGCATCATTGAGCATTTTGAAATATTCAAGATGGCGTCCAAGATGGCCGTCAGTTAGGCTCCTAAGACCTATATGACCAACATACTCGATCAAAAGCATTTTAATTTTGACTTTTTATGAATGTTTCAGACGCTAAATGTTACAATCAATTAAAATGGAACATTATTTTGATTCAGAAGGTTGAAATATTAAAGATGGCATCCAAGATGGCCGTCAGTTAGGATTCTAAGACCCATATGACCTGACATACTCGATAAAAAAGAAACTTTAATTTTGACTTTTTATGGATTTTTAGAGGCTAAATGATACAAACGATCAAATTAGAACATGGTTTTGATATAGAAGGCTGAAATTTTAAGATGGCGTCCAAGATGGCCGTCAATTAGGTTCCTAAGACCTAAACACTGAAAAACTGGATATAAAGCATTTTAATTTTGACTTTGTATCGATGTTTAGAGGCCTAATAATACAAACGATTAAAATGAAGCATTCACAGGTTTGATTCAGAAGGTTGAATAGCGAAGATGGTATCCAAGATGGCGGCCATTTAAAGCAAAATTCAACCTGAAGCTAGTAACTATTTCTGATAGTTTTCGGTTGTATTTGGAGAATGTGACTGGCATGTTATTGTTGTTTTTCAGCGTTGTAAAAAGTTTAAGATGACGTTCAAGATGGCAGCAATAACAGGGGGGGGGAATCACATGGTTTTTGCTTTGATACACTGAACGGAAAAAATAGCAGACTTATTTTTCGTAATGGTAATGTTTTTGTCTTTGTTCTGGGAAAGGTATCCATCAATCCCTGCACCATGCACTTTCCACACCACTTTTGGCCGGATCTGATAATACCATAATATCATATTATTCTCATGAAAATTCCTACTTTGGGAAAACATTCCTTCAAAAAATGAAGTGAAAAATGCCAGGGTATACTGAATGTACGATATCCCTTAAAGCTTTGTGACATAGTGTTTGATCAAAGTACAAACCTTTTTTGAATTAATGTGTGGGAAAAAGTATAAAAAAACACTTATGGAGTATAGTGTATCTACACAAAAAACAACCCCTGAGTAAGGTATCTGCATGCTGCCGATGTTCGTTACCATCTTGACTGCTGGCTGGCACAGGTCTGCTTGCCCGGTGCAATTATAACAACCACTACTACTTTTCTGGTCTGTTGCAAGTGCAACAGACAGCACAGATGGTTGGATATTGCTATAACAAATATGTATGCTGGTCTGGTGCAAGTGTATCAGACATGCATGCTTGTAGGCACAAATTTACAGAATGATATGACTGCTGGTTATATGCAGCTGTTAAAGACATGGGAAATGGCCGGTGCAATTTTTACAGACATGGCTGATGGTCGGCTGCAAATGTAATATACATGGATGCTGATAAGATGAAACTGTAACAGACATGCATGCTGATAGTAGGGGCGTTATAAAGACATGGCTGCTAGGCAGGTGAAACTGTAAAATACATGCACTTACGGGCTGGTAAGCACTATTGCACCAGACTATAATGCATGATGGTCTGGTGCAATTGTGCTTACCAGCCCATAAGTTGGGTACGAGCATAGGGACATATTTGGGGTCTGAGGCAAGTGTAACATATATACCTGTTGGTTCAGCCACACAACTACATATGTGCTTGTGAGTAAGTTGCAACTGATTCAAACATATCTGCTGGTAGATGCAACTCTAACAGACGTGCATGCTGGTCGAGTTAAATTGTAACCAACGTGCCAGATGGTCTGGTGCAACTGCAACAAACATTCCTGTTGGTTCAAAGCAATGTTTAAAACATGGGTACTGCAACATGCCTGCTAGTCTCATGAAGCTGTTACATACATAACTGCTTGGTTTCAGACATGTATGCTAGCACAGTGCAACATAATCAAACTTGCGTAATAGTAAATATGTCTGCTGACCCTGTGGCAATGATGCCTGAGCTGCTGGTCGGGAGAAAGTAGAACAGACATGCAAACTGGCCGGATGTAACTTGAACAGACATGCCTGCTGATCCAGTGCAACAATACCCAGCATTGCTGTTAGTTGGGTGCAATTGTAACATACATTATCACTGGTGCAATGTAACTAACATGCATGACTGTTGGCCCAGTGTCTCGTTAAACGGCATATGTGCTGGTTCATTACCACATTATTAAACACGTGCAGCTGCAACATTTATGCCTGCTGGCCTAGTGTTACTGTCATCAACACCGCTGCTGTTCAGACATGCCTACTGGTTGAGTGCTGCTGCAAGATGGATGCTTGCTGGACTTTGGCCACTCAATCAGCATGCCTGCTGACCTTTGTCACTCAATATTGCATGTCTGCTGGCGTTGTGATTATCTATCTGCTATACCTGCTGGTATGGTGCCTCACTATCAGCCGTGCCTGCTGGTATGGTGTCTCACTATCAGCCGTGCCTGCTGGCGTGGTGCTTCATTATAGGTCATACCCTTTGGTTTGGAACCTCACTATCAGCCATGCCTGTTGGTATGGTGCCTCACTATAGACCATGCCTTCTGGTGTGGTGCCTCACTGTAGGTCATGTCTTCTGGTGTGGTGCCTCACTATAGGTCATACCTTTTGGCGTGGTACCTCACTATAGGCCGTGCCTACTGGTCCATTTTGCGCTTCAACCGACATTTGACTAGTTGAGTGCAGAGGGAAGAGGGATGGCTACAAGTCTGGTGCTACTCTTACAGAGGTGCCATTACAGCAGACATGTCTACTGATTCGTTGCCATTTTCAGATATGCCGGCTTGTACAGTGCAACTCTATCAAACATGCATGCTGGTTTCTTTTATTCAGATACACGTATTTGTAAAGTGCTTCTCCATCATCAAAGAAATATGGTATGTAACAACTCCACCAGATATGCCTACAGGTAAGGTGTGGCTCCCACGGGTTTGTAAAACTTATCAGCTGCCAGCCTGGACGCCATCTTGAATATATCAAATTCTGAGTGATGCATCAGCTGCATCAATGGGATGGTACAAAGATGATGTATATAGCTCAAGAATCAGTAAAATCAGCATTTTGCATGCAAATCCCTGGAGTTTGCCGGTCTCGGAGGAAATTTTCTAATATTTTTGTAATAAACTGACATTTTGGTGACCATTTTGTCTGCATTCTTACTTTATTTTCATATTTTTTGTTAGAAGCTAAGTGCCTTCATCTAGATTCCAACTTCATAGCTAACAATTTAAGGGGGAAATAAATGGGTTTGAGACATTTTTCCATATCAAACCATTTTTTTACTTATATTTGGCCTCCCTCTTGGACGCCATCTTGGATATATCGAAATGCTCAATGATGCCAGAGTGGCATCACTCGGATTTTTGCAGGACAATATATGCACTACCAGAATCAACAAAGAAAAACAGTTTAAAATCAAGTTCCAGGTCCTTCTAAAATTCGCCCAAATTCTGCTGGACTAACTTGTAATACGGTTGGAACCGAGATTGTGCTAACCCGGATGTAGGTCCCTTCATGGAGAATGTAAAGTTCTACCGAAAACTCTTGTGAACAGCTCCCACATATACATACTCATACAAAGACATACGTTTTGCAACTTTATCGAATGTAGAACGTATGGCTGTTTGACGAATCCCCCTCGAGCTCATCATCGTCGTCCCTGGCAGTCATGCAAATGGACGATGACTTACCCGTACATTTGAATGTGTACATTAGTATGTTTAATCAATGGTGACATGTGAAAAAGTACAAAATATCCTGTTGGTCCCTTCCCTTAAACGTGATGGTTATGCATAAATTCAACTACTGACGGTGGCCATAGGCGAATCTCTTGGTGACAGTATACAGCGTGGAAGGGGTGGGAGAGGTTACTTGGACAAATAAATAACTCATAAGCACCATGGAAAGGGGGTCTTATTTTTCTCATTTTGGTAAAACATATAGTATGTAAAGGGTGATCTTGAATGTAGTACTGTCGAGGTATTTAAACCTTTGTCGATTTTTTGCTCTTCAGCCTCTATAATCGTGTGAAATGCAACAGTCTTGGTAGCTAAGTAGTAAGTTAGTAATATTTAAGACAAAGATGTCAGCTGCGACACCTAAATAGTTGTCTTAAATATACGACAAAAAGTAAGAAGTTCGCAAAGTTCAATAGTTTGATGAAACCCGATTTTTAACGTACGAACTTCGTACGATGATTTTAAGACAAAAACACGTCGTAAACTCGTTGATGAAATTGGCCCCTGATGGGGCAAACTGAAAGCTTATCCAGACCTTTGTAGACACACAGCCAAAAGCAATTTTAAAGTTACCGAATTGCCACCAAGATCAAGTATTGGCCGCTAAAAAGATTAAACAGCTGCGAAATCCTTAAGATGCGCTCACCTCGTGCTCGTGCGAATAGTATGTTGCACGGATGTCATGCTTATATAAACGTCCAGCAATACGCAACTCGACCTAACAGTTAATTAAACCACAAAGCTCAAGATAATTCTTTTCGAAAACCACGACCACTTTAAGTCAGTGTCGTCTGCTGATACACTTTGCAAACGATTATTTTTATTTCAAAAATCAGTATTATAGTATACTTCCACAAAACGCTTTGAAGCGCGACTGTAACGGTAAATGCATTGAGTGAATCGAGGGTCATTACTTAGAGGTCGTGGTACTACTGTAGTTTCAAAGATGCATAGTAATGAGGCAATTCTACTCTTCTTATAAACAGGTACATGTAAAGCATGACTATTCACTGCCACGCGCATATGCATTAATCTGTGGTAGGTTCAATATAACTGTAAACTGAGACTACCTGCACGCCCAGGATCAATGTAAACTCGCCAATTTTTGTTTACAACAATTCTCATCTATCTTTGAATCTTCTATAGCATTCCTTGGAAAATGATCAGGCAGGCAGGCAGGCCCAGATTAGGCCCGACAAATTGTAAAGCCTGATCTGGACCTAAATTGTTTGACACTGGTGGTATTCCTGAAAGTGATGATTTTGAAAACAACCAGCAGACGACAGAATTATATTAGAATTACCCAGCAGGCAAAGACCGAACGTCGGTCCTTACCACTCTGGTGGTGTTCATGAATGAGTTTTTGAAAGGGTTCATTTTGGGGAAAAAGTCAGCGGATGGCGAAAAAGTATTGTGATTACCCAGCGTGCAAAGAGTTAATTACACATACGTGCGTATTTTATGCAAAATGGTATGCCAGATTCATATTAAAATATCCATTATTGTACGAAATGATGCAAAAACGGACAAATATACATAAAAAGAAAGTGTACCGGATTCGAACCCACATCTTTTGAATGCTAAGGGCAGCCTGTCATCCGTTTGAATTCTTTCATTCAGATAAGTATACTTCCACAAAACGCCTTGAGACGTGAGTGTAACGGTAAATGCATTGAGTGAATCGAGGGTCATTAATTAGAGGTCGTGGTAAAAGTATAATTGTATAACAAACTAAAGCGCACTTTTCACGATGATTTTTGAAGATTGGGTGAAAGGTCGTTGAATATTCATATGTCTCATGTCAATTTTGTCAAATAACAGTGGGCCACTTCGAAACGAACTATAAATCCAACATAAGTTCTTACGTAATAGATGCGCGCGCACGCCAAGTTTACACCCGAACGGCTATAGATAAACAAAAAGCTTTGAGGTGTGACTGTATTTACAATATTGAAATACGAATCTAGAAATTAGGGGCTTCACGCGATTACTAACATTTACTATAACATTTTGACACGCATAGATGTTGTAGCCCGACTGTCATTTACGCATCAACCTGTAAAAATAGAATGACCCAAAGGTCAGTACTCAGAGGTCGTGGTACTTATGTATTGTTGTTTCAAAGATGCATAGTAATGAGGCAATTCTATTTTTCTTATAAATAGGTAAAGCATGACTATTCACTGCCACGCGCATATGCAGTAATCTGTTGTAGATTCAATATAACTGTAAACTGAGACTACCTGAACGCCCAAAATCAAGGTTAACTCGCCACTGTTTGTTTACAACGATTCTCATCTATCTTTGAAAGTACAATACTGTTGCAACCTTAGTAACGTTTAAGACCGACTAAATAGCCGCGGCCTATATCATCTATGCCCCATTTAAATTCTTCATCGTAGACGAAAAGGATGTGTATACTGCACAGCCTACTCTAATTAACAATACTGACGAATAAGTAGGACTGCAAATAGAGCACACAAGGATTTTTTTTTGCAAAAAACAACAAACAACAAAAATTCATTTTGAGCTAGACAGATCTGGAAACCATCTTTTCAGATATGTCTAGAGGAGGGAACCAGACAAGCTACTTGAGTAACGGTGCTCTGACCCACCGTTGATCTCTAGTAGGTTCGTGACGCCACGATAGTAGCGACTGTTGATGTTCGAATCGAACTATAGTTACTATATATATATATATTTTCTAGTAGGGACTATATAGTTCGATTCGAAGTTGCAACGGTAAGTTGACTTTTGAGTGACACTCAGATAGCAGTAAAAGCTACCGTGTGTGTGTGTAAGGGGGAGGGGGATTTTCACTGCATTTTACTGTCCAAATCTACGCCCTAAATTATGCTATCATAAAAACGAAAAATGCATATTGATTTGCCTTTGTATAATCACAGAAAACAATCTAAGCATTATCACGCCACGACTAAACAAAAAGGGCTCACGACTCAGAGATAGTTAGGGCTAAGAAACACCTTTAGTTGATCAACGTTGGGCCCAAACATTTTTTTAAAGTTTATTTTTATTATCATTTCCTAGATATTGAACCCGTATTAATCGTGATCTTTTTTGTGGCCGTGACACAAGAAAACCTGTCTTCGGGGTTTATGATTAGGTATCATACCAAAACTAGTCTGCTCAGCTACAGAGACCGGCTAGAATAGTCAAATAAGCTTGCAGCAATTTTTGATATGATACTTTCCAATAAGCGAATAACAAAGGCGCTGATCAGACTGCGCGGATGCGCAGACTGGTCTGCGCGTGTGTTGTTCGCAAACCACCGAAGACAGATTTTCTTACAATCATGCATTGTCACAATGCATGTATTTACAGACGAAATTAACTCATCTATTATTTCACCTTTGATTTATAATGCCTACAATACAATGGCAAAAGGATTTTTGTCCAGAAAGAAATTTATTGTTTACCTTAGGAAGTTTTATACGAAGCCACAGGTTTAAATAAACAAAATTGTTGAGCGAAAACTTGAAACTATTTTCTAACCAGTCAGCTTTAAAATATCAGTTTTCGATGCCCAAAAGAACCGTCTCATTGAGACGGTGCTTTTAAATACCTGCAACACATGTTTTGGTTGAGAAATAAGATTTTTTGTTAGGCACTATTAAATTAAGGGAACGTTGCTTTCAAAAGCTCTTACTTGTATGAAATTTTCATGTAAAACAAAAATGGCCATTTTGTCAAGGAGACGGATACCTTTGGCTATATTGTTGTATGAACAATTTATACATCTTACACAGACCACTTTATGCCCCCAACATACAGTTCCCAGCAGCGTGCTTATCATTCATTTTTGGTTACTTCCTCGTTTGATTGATTCCGTGTGCATCACAATGACACGCTGGGTGAACTTTAGAGAAAAACATTTACATGAACATGAACTACAGTTATCGGACTACAATATGTGAAAGTTTTTTTGCCCTTATGTAAAATATTTTAGTAGATGAATATATTTTTTTCCAATTTTCGCTTATAAATTTTCAATGGTAAACATCAAAAATTGTAAATATACTAGAAATACAAACATTTGGGCCAAAATACTTTCATATGTATTGTAGTTGGTTATATGTAGCCTTTGTTCATGTCATCACTTTTATCTAATATTCACCCAGTATATCACAATATTGCAAACGGAATAAAACCAGGAAGTAACTAAAAAATGAATGATAAGCATGCTGCAGAGTAATCAAAAACTGTTTGTTGGGGCGGAAAGTGATCTATGTGAGATGTTTAAATTGTTCATACAACAATATAGCTCCTTGACAAAATGACCATTTTTGCTTACACAAGAAAATTTTCATACAAGTAAGGGCTTTTGAAAGCAAAGTCCCCTTAAGTTAAGAGTGGCTAACAAAAAAATCTTATTTCTCAACCAAAGCATTTGTTGCAGGTATTTAAGAGCACCGTCTGAGATATTTTTTCGGCTGTGCCGTTTGATAATACTTTCCATTTCTTATTTAAACCAATCAAGGTTAGTCAGAAGTTTGCATTTTAGAGTACCTGCTTAAATATGAAAAATCGCATTGATTTTACCAGACTGTCCATTCAAACTTATTTGTGCTACAGCTAGCAAAGTCTAGGGATACAGACTGAAGCAGCCGATAATTCTGTTTTTTTTTTCTCTCAGAAAAATACCATGGAAATAGAAAGTAGACTACATGTACTATTTTTAAGAAAAAAATCTCTTCATTTCAGATGTCACCCTTGGATAGTAGTAAATCATAAAAAATCAACATTTTAACTAAAACTTTCTTACTCCATGTTTAATCTAGTATTTTCATATCTAATGTTAATATGTCATCTGCAAACCGTTGACATATCGCATATTGATCGAGCTGACAGTAACGTTTAAAAGGGCTGTCAGTGTGTCCTTACTGAGGTCCTTATGATAATGATTTTGTGTGTGTTCTCATAAATTTAAGGTATAAAACATATCGACCAGACTTTTCATTCTGTGGCCTGGGTCATGCCCCAGTGCTGGGACTTGGTGGTGCTAGGGTGTGAAAACTTTGAGCGTGGGGATTTGCAATGGCGCCGCATCCGCTGCACGTTCTGTTTTTTCTTTATTTTGATGCTCTTTAAAGATATTATGTAGACACAAGTTGTTATGCTGTCGAACTCAGATGTAGCATACCCTCCAAGATGGAACACAGACTCTCTCCATTCGGGAAAGCCCAGCACAATTCGAGAATCGAATCAAGCATCGGGTACACATACGTTAGGCGCATTACGCATAATACTTTGTACAATAAAGCTTCATTATGTTAGCCCGAACTAGTGAAAGGAAAATTAGTTCTGTAGCATGTTGGTTCAGCTCTGTTAAAATCCATTATTTTGACAAAAGAATAAATGTAGTTTATATTTTCTCAATAAATTATAGCTATGGCGATATTTTATTGGAAAAAAAACCCCACCTAGACTTCATTTATGGCATCTTGTGGATTGTTGTAACCGTTTGTTTCGCTGCAATCGAACTTACTATTTATTGTATTGGCATGGTTTCTGTGACGTCAGCGTCACGTTATTTAACGTCAACGTCACGTTATCAAAGTATACCCTCGATGTACATTCGAGGTCTGATTCCACGGAATTCAATGGAATTGGCTGAGGCAGTTCAGATTGAGATTCTCTCGAGTGGTTATCAAGTTTACAAGTGTAACAAACAGCTATACTCGTACATATTAAATCCACAATTAAACTGCAGCCGAATATCTTTTTTTAAAGATATTTCTTGTTTCCTTTGATTGCTTTTCAAAAGCAGCCAACTTGTTTTGTAAAAGATGGGGCAGAAACCAACTTTCGATCTACAGTCATGCTTTTCGAACAAAATGGCCCTGGGAAATTCCTTTGCAGACAGAGCTAACGCTAGAAAAATATGAAAAATCCTTTTGCGATTTTTTTGTGTCGAAATCTGTAAAATTTGCTTTATGGTCGAGAGATTAAATCTTTGCCTACTCATATGCATATGCGTTAATCAGTCTTAAAACATGCATAACTACATGTAATGGGACTGCAAACCTATTATTTTGGCACACTCACCTAATTCTATACTCTATGTAAGTGAATAGCAAAGGCACTGATGAGACTGAGCAGATGCGCAGGCTCGCCTGAGCCTTCGCTATACACTTGTATGATAAGTACCAGCATCTCCATAGCTGGAACAAATACTGCTGTAATTTTGCAAAGATTGTTTAGAACGTTTTAACTGAAAATCTTATTATATTTAATTAATTTCAGGTCCAGACGATTGAATACTATTGCAGCTACAAGTCCATTTGAACATAAGAACAGAAAGACGACACGAAGCAATGCTCACGAGTCTGTTGAAATGGTAGGTATTTTTTCTGTTTATATCGTATTTTGATGTACAATATGCGTCCATCTTTATTTTGTGGTGTGGTCAAAGGGAATTAAAGTTGCGCTGGTCGTAACCTTTACCTACTGCAAAGTGTTAACGTGTATTAGCGTCGTCGTGTCCGTGGTGGGTGGGGTAAAGGGGACTAAAAATGCTCTGTCGTTAGATGTACCTCCTCCGATTCGTAACGTGTATCAACGTCGTAGTTGTTTTGTGTGTGTTGGGGGGGGGGGGGGGGTAAAGGGAATTTAAAACTGCTGCGCTTGTCCTTAAAGGTACCTCCTCCAGTTCGTTAACATGTATCAACGTCGTCATTTTTGCAGGGGTGGGGAAAATGAATGTAAAACCACGCTTTTCGTTACAGGTACCTCCTCCAATTTGTTAACATGTATATACGTTTTATTTTGTTTTACATATATTTTGTCAGGTGACGTGTCCTAGAAAGTAGAGGGCAGACAGAGAAGAAAGTCTCATTGAGGTGGAAGATGTATGGTATGTATTGGCTATGTAAGCTTTCTCTCAAAATTATTTCAGGAATAGCCCCAAAGTGCCAAACAGTTTGGATCTAGATAAGGTTGAAAAAATTGTTTGGTCTGATCTGGACCCAAACAGTTTGCAAAGGTTATTAGCATATGACAGAAGTCAGCAAAGTATTTCACATGAGTATGAAGGTGCTTTGCATTGGGTCACATTAGATGTTGAAGTTATGTTTTAATGTAAGACCAAGCGAATATGACCAAAAATCCACATTCACAGATTATAAACCAGAGTGCGCATCAGTAATAACATCATTAAATGCTTGTAATGGATATTTTGTATGGTCACCAAATGGATCAAATATAGGTTAGCTTTGATTTGTAAAACCAGGGAAAAACCCAGGGAAGTTCACAATCACTGAGTATGAACCACATGAAGAAATAACATATTTAAATTTTGGTTGAGCAGATTTTGTATGATTATACTGGACTCAAATATAAGTAGGCTTTGGCATGTAAAAACAAGTGAAAATAACCAGGAAATTTCACAATCACAGGTCGCAAATTGATTTGCCTTCAATATTGGCCATTCTGATAGTATATTTTATCACCAAAGCAAGCACCGATGGGCACTACTGTGGCGGGTGGACTTGCTGGAGAAACACCTTATATGCCTCATCTTCACAAAAGAAATGAAATTGGTGTAATTATTTCATATGCATTAATCAGTCTTAAAACTTGCATACCTAATGGGACTGAAAACCTTTTATTTTGGCACACTCACTTAATTCCATACTCTATGTAAGTGAATAGCAAAGGCACTGATGAGACCGAGCAGATGCGCAGGCTTGCCTGAGCCTTCGCTTTCACTTGTATGATAAGTACCAGCATCTCCATAGCTGGAACAAATACTGTTGTAATGGGGGACTACCGCAATACAGAGTTATCGGTCCAATCGCTTCGATTATTTCCCTTGTCCACTAGGCGGCGTTACTATTGAGTAGTTCCGGTTTCGTAATAATCGACCGAATATACAAACTGATAAACAAACAGAAAACTCACGCTTTTTTATCGATAACAACGTTTGATGAAGTGATTTCTATGTTGCAGTTGATGAAGTTATACTTGTAAGTATAAAATTAAATGTTATTTATCTTCGTTTTTATACAGAACAGCGGGAAAAGATGAGCTTGTAGGATATACGCTGCCGAAATAAGCACCCATTCAGCCATTGCTCACTTGCTATCTATCTTTCTCTTCATGCGGCTTCCGTGGCTGTGAAGACCCATGCATATATTTCTCACTCGGGGTCTATTGTTTTAGGATTGAATTGATCAAAAATGCTAATTACCAACCATCAGAAAGAATATTGTAGTCCTGGGTTCAGTTTCACTTCAGCCAACAACAAAATCGGCCCATAGCAATTTCGGCCCATGGATGATACAACTGCTCGTACTAGACAAGTACCAGTACCAGTGATCGAATATCATTGCTAGAAGTATCATAAGGCTGTTGTAGAAACCAGATAGTATATCTTTGCTTTTTCTTCTTCAATTTTAATTTATATAATGTTGAGAAAAGTGTGAAAATATTTTATCATTCTTTCTAAGGCCAAAGAAAAACAAATGTGATTCAGGTTGCATGACATTTGAAAATATGTGGGACATGCAAACTTGTTAAAACAAGCTTGAAGTAGACTCCAGCTCCCATCCAAAATGTTACATGCAAGCGTGGATCCAGGAAATTTTGTCGTTGGGGGGGGGGGGGGGGGGGGGTGGGGTCCAGACTCGACGGCCAGAAAACAGCCTGAACATTGCTTTTTTAGTCCTCAACTTATTTTACAGTTTACTGAGGGGGTCAAATGGTTTTATTACAGAGGAAACTATACTTTTTCCAAGGATCCAGAGGGGATCCTTTCTATTGATATCCATATAACTTGTGATCCCCTTCCCCTCTCCCCCCCCCACCTATGGATACACACATGACATGGGTAAACAATATGTCCCAACTTGGAAATCCCCTAAAAAAATAGAGTCAGGGTAAAATACAAGTCACCATCTGGTAACCTGAAACACACATTACAATAGAAAGATATATTGAATCCATTGTATATTCCAGAGTTTAGCTAAACAAAAAATTTCAGCGTAAAATTGTAAATATTTTCTTGCCCATCGATTTTAACATATGTTTTGGGTTCTCAAAAGAATCGTCTCATTGAGACGGTTCTTTTGAATACCCACAAGTTCACAACATAACATTTTGTTACGCACTCTAAACTAAGGTCCTGATATTCACTATTTGACATGATGGATCAATGTATCCTTTTAAAAATATGCCTTTGTACAGTAAGTAGTGATCAGGTCTGAGTCTTCATCAACTTCCAGGAAGTGGGGTGTACTCTAATATTTCCATATATACATAGATCTCAACACTTGGGAGGGGGTGGAATTTCAGAATGGGTATGAACAATTTGTGGATATTATTTTTTGGGGATCTTCACAGAACTGGATTAGTTTTAGGCGTCATTTCTATGCATTAGGGCTTTTCATAAGGTCCATGTTTCTTTGATTTGTTTCTTTATGTCCCATCAACAATCTTTCAGTTAAACAGGGACAGGTCTTCCTGGGTTGAACCAGTACTAAGCTAGGATAAATGTGTCTTGCTCCAGGACCACAACGCAGTGACGCTGGTGAGGCTCGAACCCGCGGCCCCTCTGTCTCGAGTCAATCACTCTACCACTGAGCCACTGCACTCCCATAAGGTCAATGTACAGAATGGGAATAAACTTTCAGGGCTGATAATATTCAAATATTATTTGGTTATGCCTGATATTTTAAGGGGGTTACAGTAGATTCTTGGTTATAAGCCTATGTATCAAGAAAGAATGAGAGTTCCCCCCACACATCCCAGGGGCGAGCAATGCAGGCTCTGGGGGGACTTTGAATATGCTCTGACTTCTCAGATTAAATGTGGCACCTGATTTGGAACCAGAACTAAGCAGCAGATAGTGTCTTTCCCAAGGACACAACACAGTGAGTGATTCCGGCCCTTTGATCCCTTTTTATTTGCTCTACCAACTGGGCCACTGCACTCGGCTCATTTTGTTTATTCTTACCTGCCTTTAAAGTAGTATTAAAAACGGTAACACATTCATTTTCAAATATTTTATTTTATTCAACATGTCCATTACCCATACAGATACATGCATCGATATATTAGTGAACAATGTATTCAGCTTTACATTGTTAATATTTTCTTACCCATAATTTTTAGCATATGTTTTGGGTGCTCAAAAGAACCATCTCATTGAGACTGTTCTTTTGAGTTGAGGAATAAGAAAATTAGTTTTCTGTTACACCCTCTTTACTTAAGTCCTTGACGACAGAATAATGCTGACTGTAAAGACACTGAAGTTATATGTACATGTGCTAATGTAAATGTCAGGCAATGAAACTTTACTTTAATCAAATGTATGTTTGACATGCACCTACATAAATTCAGAGTTAGCTTTATCAAATGAAAATGACAGGAGGCACTACAAACTCTTTGTTCCTTAACTTAGTCGTAAGTTCATGTACATAGATGGCTTAACCCTTAGCCCACCACTATTATCAGGGGACAAAAATATTTAAATATTGCACTTGTCCTGCAGGACAAGTGACAAACACTTTTCACTCGTCCTGCAAACACATGCACTTGTCTTTTAAAGTGCATGCAGTAAAAAACATACAGGAGTACATGGGGACAAAAATTCCACTCGTCCGCTCCTTATATTGAGTGAAATCTAGAAAGGACAAGTAATTTTTGCCAAAGCATTCATCCTGCAGGACGAGTGCTTTGGGAAGAATTACTCGAGGGAGTCATATTACATAGTACTCCCTTATGTTCCGTTGCATACGCTTTTAAAGGACAAGTGCATGTGTTTGCAGGACAAGTGAAAATTGTAAATCACTCATCCTGCAGGACAAGTGCAATGTTGAAATATTTTTGTCCCCTCTAGTAATATGTAAGATGACTCCCACTTGTAATTCCTTCCAAAGCACTTGTCCTACAGGACGAGTGTTTGGGAAGAATTACTCATCCTTTCTAGATTTCATTCCTAATTACAAGCAGACGAGTGGATTTTTTTCCTCTGTATTTTCATTCTGAAAATGTTGTTTGCTCATAAATCTGCTGCATATATGCACATGTATTTAATATTAAAGTTCACTTCTGGCCGCAAAATTATCATTGAAGAAAATCATATATGCCCAGATTCATTAAGGGGAGCAGTCTGATCATTTCCAATAATATGGGCTACCTAAGAACAAGGAGAAGACAACAAATGTCATGACTAACAGTGCAAAGACTCTTTGATTGTGCCATTGGGAGCAAGCAGTCAGACAAGATGCAACACAGTCTGCTAGGCTACAAAGGCTGGCTGATTCTATTTTTTCTAATGTATAGCGGCATTTTGTGCAATTTAAGAAATGACCTCCCATAAAGTTTGGATCAGTTTTGTCAGGATGGACTATTGTCTTTATTGAGGGCTCATAGGTTATACTGTCAAAGTATTGTATTTCTTATCTTAAGAACAATTTTAACAATTTTTAAACAACATAAACCTAGATCAGATTGCTCCTTTAAGAGCAGTCTGATCAGTGTATGTTTTGTTTACGTCTGTGATCAACATTTAAATATATGCAGCAGCAGATGCAACAAGCAGACATTTTGTTGACCAAAATCATATAGCAGGATAAGGATTAATAATACAAATAATGAAATTAAAAATATTTTAACCACATGTCTTTGCAGACAAGATGGAGAAAAGGTGTACTGGAGGTGGAAGAAGGTACTGTGCTCTTTGTAAAAGAAAGCAAACTGATGTGACAGAAGATGGTTTAAAGATTACACTCCACCGCATTCCAGGCGGTCAAAGTTCTGAAGAAACAGCCAGAAGAAAAGCTTGGTTAAGAGGACTTAAGCTACATAGACCCAACATTCCAATTACAGACAGCACACGCGTTTGCATATTGCATTTTGAAGACAGGGTGTATGTGAAGGGGCAATCAGTTCCAAAATACTATAATCTGAACAAAATACCAGACGAGAAAAAAAGACGACGACCACTTGCTCCAAGAAACATCCATTTTAATGAACAAGATGAAAGTCTTCAGTCTACAACTGAGATATTTGAAAACATCAAGCGGACAACAGAGTTCAGTAATGTAGAAATCAATGACAACAGTGATACTAGTACATTCTTTGACAAGGACATTGACTTGTACTCATCAATAGAAGTTGAAACAGAACTACCAGAAGAGACAGAGATACATGAACACCAATCAGAAAGTGTTGATAAAACAAAGCCAGTGCATGTTATTGATCATGGTTATCCATTAATATTTGATAGCAAAGACAGTGCCCTAGATAAAAATGTTGATATTGGAATACAGGCATCCTTGCCTAAAATGTCACCTGAGGATATTGAAAACAATGACGAGAAGACTAGGTTCTACACAGGCTTCCCAAATTATGCAACTTTCATGTTATTTTTCACAACATTCCTGAAACATGGTGCTGCTAAGCTAACATACTGGGAAGGCCAGAAAAGAACACTTGGGAGTGACGTAAGAAAGTACAATGAGGAGCACTTCCAGAAACCAGGTCGTAAGAGAACGTTGCGCCCAATTGACGAATTCTATATGGTGTGTTTAAGACTAAGACTAGGTTTACTGCAGGAACACTTAAAGGATATCTTCAATGTTTCCTTAATGACAGTCTCTCGTGTGATGACAACCTGGATAAATTTCATGTATGATCATATGAAATCACTCATCCCATGGCCTACACGTGAACAGATACTTGCAAACTTGCCGAAAAGTTTTTCTGACATACCTCAAGTAAGAATTGTGATAGATGCAACTGAGTTTTTTTGTGAAAAGCCAAGTAGTCTTGTTGCGCAGAATTTAACTTGGTCAGAATACAAGCATCATAACACTTTCAAAGTTTTGATTGGAGTTGCCCCAAATGGACTAGTCACTTTTATATCAAGAGTATGGGGAGGTCATACATCAGATCGACATATTGTTCAGAAAGATGGGGACCTGTTAATACCGCGCCTTGAACCAGGGGACATTATTTTGGCGGATAAAGGTTTTACTGTTGGAGATTTACTACCAAGTGACATTGGTCTGAACATGCCACCATTTGTCTCCTCATCTAAACAAATGACCAGGGAAGAGTTTTTCAAGACGCAACAAATAGCCTCACCGAGGATAGTGGTTGAGATGAAGATGGAGCAAATAAAGAACTTCAGACTTTTACAGACTGTGCTTCCTCTGACTGAGGCTCACCTTGCGGAACAAATTACTGTGATATGTACCGCAATGACAAACTTGTATGAACCGTTGTTGAAATAGAATCATGCCAAAGGTCAAAGTATTTGCAAAGGCTAACCGACCCACAGGAACTATATCTTTATTTTCACTCAATCCATACTTAATATTGCACAAGACCTCACCCTCTTGTTAGTTAAATCTCATGGTCAAAACAGTTTGGGTCCGGATCAGACCTTTTGAGTCTTATCTGCATTCGAAAGGTCTGATCTTAATCCAAACTATTTGCAAATAGTCCCCTCAGCCTCCTGTTACATGTAGTTAAACTGTTATGTCAAACAGTTTGGAACCAGTGCAGACCATTCGTTTGTCTGGTCTGATCTGGGTCCAAACTATATGTATTTGCAATAGTACACCTGTTCCATCATGATGGCAACAAAATTGGAACCAGATCGATCATTTGTCGGGACAGATCATGGTCAAAACTATTTACACAGTTCACTTAACCATTAAAGCGCCAATCATGATGGCAGCAGACAACAAATTTTGAAACATCTTTCCTACTTTTCGAGAAAATTAGGTATAATATCTTATAAGAATCGTCTGCCAGCAGACAATTCTCATAAAATATCATGCCTAATTTGTTAGTTTTGTAAAAGGAGCAAAACTTGAAATTGTTGTCTGCTGCCAATTATAGGTGGCACTTTATGGGTTAAGCCTCCTGTCAGTTTACACGTACATGATGAACATTATATTGCCAAAAACTTTGGATCCAGATCAAACCAGACAACAGTTAACTATTTGCAAAGGTTAACTTGAGCTTTCTGGCAGTTACATCATAATACCAAAAAGTGTGGATCCAGGTCAGACGAGACATTTTTGGGGCCTGATCTGGGTTCAAACTATTTGCAGAGTTTCAATTAAGCCTCAAGTGATGCCAAACAGTTTAAGATCAGACCAGAGCCGGACAAGATCCAGATCCAAAATTACATATATTTGAATATTTCAAACAGTTTAGATCCAGATCAGACATTAATCAGGCCTGATCATGGTCCAGACTGTTTGAAAGCTAACATAATGTACCCCAGCCTCCTGTCTGTTGCATCATAGTGTAAAACTGGAATCAGCTCACATTTGCTATGCCTGATCTTAGAACTCTGCCACCAAACTATTTGCATTGGTTCACCTCAGCCACCTGTCAGTTACATGTACATCCTAGTGTCAAACAGTCCAGATCCAGATCAGACCAGACTTTTATGTGGCCTGATCTGGGTCCAAACGTTTTGAAAAAGTAGTCACAATCTTTTCAGATACATGTACTTCACCAATGCTATAAATAATAATGTTAACCTACATGGGCCCATCGCCCAAAGGCAATGCCTTAAAGTAAGGATTATGGATTTAACTTGAAATGTCTTGTTGGTAAAAGGACTCTATAACTGGAATAGTGCTACAGATGTTATCATGGGGGAACTTCAAGATTATAAAATCCTGAAATTTAGAAATTCAAATTTTAAAACTTGCAGAATGCCTGCAAAAATTAATTGTTTCAAGTTTGAATAATTAATTGTATTACGATAATCTGAAAAATATTCAGAGAAGCTATCATAGTCTGCCTACATTTGTAATTCAGCATTTTGAGTCTGACTTTCTGTGGAAAATTAGCCTCAAAATCCTGAATTCAGGATTAAACCAGTAAACTTTCACCCAGGAGTTATGATTAATAAAGATTGATTACACATACATATCTATCATGAATGTATGATGATGAGGAGTGCAGTGGCTCAGCTAGTACATGCAGAGTGTTGTGGAACGAACGGATGCTAGTTTCAGACTCACCGCCCACGGAATCACTGTGTTCCGGACATGACTGAAAAATTGTTGATGATGGGATGACAAGGATCAATCAAGAGTTCAATCAAGACATTCATTCATACATGATTATTTAATAATTAATGTACATGTGTATAACGCATTTTGAAATATTTGCTATCTTATACATGTATGTGCTAAAGTACATGTATGTGCTAAAACAGGATTTAGCTTTTACTCAAAATTACTCCACACATTATATCTAAGCATCTCTGAGCAGACAAGACATTTTCCATGTAGAAATCTGCTAGGATCCGTTCACAGATCATATTTACATACATGTGTGAAAGTTCACCTATTCCAAAATCCTTAATTATGGAAAACAAATCCTGAAATTTGCAATCATGTTGTAGGAATATTAACATAATGACTTACTGGCATAATGTAATCTGCTGAATTTAGTATTTTAAGGCTTACTTTCTTGGCAAATCAGCCTCAAAATCCTAATCCAGGAATAATCCTGAAAACTTTCACCCAAATATTTAAATAGTGCTCATGTCAAAATAGTGTACTTACATAATGTAATCTGCTGAATTCAGTATTTTAAAGCTAATTTTCTTGGCAAGTCAGCCTCAAAATCCTTATTCAGGAATAATCCTGAAAACTTTCGCTCAAGTATTTAAATAGTGCTCATGTCAAAATAGAAAAGGGGAAATATATACAAATAGTATGGGTGTTATTTACAACTGTACACTTTTGTACATCATATTAACATTTGTACATGATTACATGTCAGAAAGCTGCCAATTTGCATAAGAAAGCTGCCAATTTGTTCTATCTGGTTACATTAGCAGGGTTTTTCTCCCCATGACCCATCCTTCCGAATCAGGGTTTTTTGCACGTTTTATACCAAATTGAGAAACACTCACACTGAATACATGTATACAAAAAAATCAAATATTTATTTCACTAATACGCACATTTCAAAATTTGGAATGCAAAAATACAATTTGCCATGGCACAGTGTAGTAAAGATGTCAAAAAATGGTTATAATTTTATTTTGTTACATGTACTTGAATTTGGTGGATTTTTTTCCTTGAATTGGAAAACAACTCGCATTTAGACCATATAAAAATAAGTGTAATAGGTCTGAAAATTTTAGGGAGGGTAGAAATGTTTTTTTTTTTTTAATTTTTTCAAAAAAAAATACAATTTTATGCATTTTGAAGGGCAATTTTGCCTTTCAAAATGCATAAAATTATATTTTTTTCCAGAAAACCTGAAAAAATTCTGTTTCACCAGTAAATTTAAATAGGGTTGGGTTACCCTAAACACAGGTATTTTTATTGGCCATTTTTTATTTGGCCTTATTGCCACTGGAAGTACTGGTCACCAAAATGGACGGAAAAAGACCCTGATTATGTAGCCATGTCTCTGACACTTAGAGGTTTTCGGACCATGTACATGTATATCCAAACTGAATCCCTGAAAATCTTCACAATATAAGTTATTTTAACTTATCTATGGTTGTTTTCTTTATGTGATTTATACAGCAGGGCTGTCACCTGCTGATTTTTTAAAAACCATTCAACTTTTTCTAAATGTTCTTTCAGGAATACTAACAGAGCGCCAAACAGCTAGAACCCAGATCAGGCCCGACATAAGTTGGGTCTAATCATGGTTCAAACTGTTGGCTAAGGTACATACGATGTAATCAGGACACTAGTACAGTTCAAGTTGGTGTGTTTCAGGAAGGTGAATTAAAACAACCTAACCTTAAAGGCTTCAAATGTTTTGGCTTCGTTGGAGAGAGATTGGTCACTTATGCATGGGAGAAATCTTTGCATGGGGTGAATTTGAAAGTTCAAAATTTCCAAAATCATGAACTTTTGAAATTCAAATCTTGTTGTATGCCTACAAATCATTAATAATTTCAAGTAAAATAGTCAATTGTCATAAGATGAACTGAAAATACATCAGAGAAGCCATTATAACGTGCCTAATTCAGGATTTTGAGGCTGACTTTCTTCGGAAAGTCAGTCTCAAAATCCTGAATTCAGGAATAATCCTGAAAATTTTCACCCATGTCTATGTCCTTAGCAATCCAATGTGCACAAGTCAGACTGGGTGTATACTAGAATAGGTCCAGATAAGCAATTTTTAGCATAAATGTTTCTTCTTGCTCACCAGTTTTAACTTGTTCTCATTCAGATGGTTCTTTTGAGTACCCACAATGTATATTTTGGTTCAGAATTAATAAAAGTGTTAAACAATCATTTAGTGACATACATCCAATGTAAGGTATATAGGCCCCACACACAAAATTACATGAATAAGGGCAGATTCCTTTCAATCCTATGGGAAAACAGCTCGGCTAAAAAGTTTGCACTATAAAATACTTTCAGTTTGTGCAACATATTTTGCTGCCAGAATTCCTCATCAAAGCATATCCTTTGCACATTAATTCCCTTCTTTGTCCAAATCACAAAATCAACCCAGTGAACGTCCAGGACAGCCATTTGCCCCATAACTTGGTACATGTAATTGTGATTTGATTTTAACTCCAGCTTGCCATTTAGAACTTTGGAGCAGAAATCATGTTCACTTGCACATTCTTCTGGTGTTCGATTACGCCACTTGTATGGACATTTTATTTCAACGATACCATTTCCACATTTAGCACAAGACACTGTCCCATCAACACTAGCACCTAAAAAAGGATATTTCTGTGACAGAATAATACCCTGTTCCTCAATATTTATATGATTACCACAGGTCTTGATGTGGTACCTCGCATAATCTCTTCTAGCCTTTGACTCTTTGTTCTGACCATGTTTGATAGCTGGTGTCACTGGAGTTAGAGTGTAGCCACGCATTGATTTCACAAGATTATCCGGGGGAGTACTTTCTCTTCGCTTACAGATATTTCCAAAATTAGAAGCTGTCAAGGTTAATTTTCTTACTTCATTCCAGTTTGTATTGACCCGTTGACCTTTAGTTGCTTTGTTTACTCTTAAGACATCACCATCTGATATTTCCAACTGGTTCGCAAATGTTATGAACTGTGATTGGCACACACTTGACTGTAACTCCACAGAATCGCTGAACCAAAACTCTGGTTGATACTGTTCTAATATATCACTAATGTCTGTCACTTCTGGGTTCAATGTTTGGAACAGGACACATGAAGTATTAACTTTTCCCAAGTCTTTCATTATGTCTTGAAAGAAGGTGTCTGGGTCACAACATGGGCCTGGTACACACCAGGGTATGGCTTGATTGGTGTTTCCCTCGTCTGCTCAGGGTTAACGAATTCAATGTCCACAAGTCTTTTTGGGCTAAGTCGGTTCTTTGATGTCCTTGGTCTTTGCCACTCACATAAAGTGGATGTACATGCTGATTGAATCTTGTTCATCGTAAACAATAGGGCACCGACATGACTACACACACCCGGGAGCCCAGCTTTACAGCCACAGTAACCAGATTCCACTCTCCCTGTTGTCTTCACAAGCACCACATGTAAAGGATAGTGATCCAGTTTTTGTCCATTAACTAACACAGTGTCCCTCATACTTGGCTCACACTTAGCTTTCACATAACAGTATGGGGAGTCACTAATAGCACTGATCGATGTATCATAAATATAATTTTGATGTGAAAACTTTCTTGATTTCTTCAGCTGTCTTTTACACTTCTTCGGTTTTCCAGTCACAGGATTCTTCGCATAAAGAAAATAATCAACAATGTCTTCCTCTCGTACAGGAGGACATCTTTCTGTGGAAAGTATGTCCCAGTCAGTAATAGAATCAAAGGTTGGTATGTCTGCAGCATCTGAATCAGAGCCTGAGGAGTCTTCTGATCCAGAGTCATCTGAACCAAAATTCACACATCTCAATATTCTAGCAATTAAGATAGGCTTGTTCCCAGACTTTCTTTTTTTGTGTTTGGTCAACCAGTCCTGGAGCTGTTTTTTAGTCCATTTAGTTAGAACATCCTGTGTCAAAACAGTGTGTTGGTCATCATCTGACTCTGACAGCTCTGTGTCACTCATTCTAGAAAAGAAGAAAATGAAACATTGGTTAAATATATATGTATGTGTGAGTCAGTGTGTAACAAAGCAAACACTAACACTTTGAATTCAGGAAATGATTATTTTTTTCAAACAATGAAGACCCAGATGAAATGCAACATAATGCTGCATTTCATCAGGATTAACACTGTTTGTAAAGGTAATTAAGTCTTCAGACAAAAGAATAATTTATTTTTTTGAAATCCTATCCTGACACCCCTAGATACTGTATGTACCTGTACAATGGACTACCCTAAGTTTATTGTATCAAACTGGAATGAAGAATCCATTAGCTAACAAATGAAACAATGAAACGAAAAGGCAAAAACTGAACACATTACAATATTAGATTTGTTTAATTTAATTCTTTACATACCAGTCAACTATTTCTTAGTAATGTTGGGAACTTCGGACAGGTCTTCCCGAGTTGACCCAGCACTAAGCAGAGGAAATTGATTCTGGGAAATCTGTAAATCTTTATTTATAGCAGAGCCTTTTTCTGATTTTAACCATTGCTATGAACAATAGATCTTGAAAAACCACAACTGAATACTATTTATAGCAGTCTCTTTGTGACTCTGAAGCATTGCAAAGTACAAAAGACCGATTTTCAAGGGTTTTAACTCTCTTTACTATTGAGCTGGCATATATTTGCTGAAAGTCTACTGCTTATGGTCTTGGGTCCCTTGGACGCAAGCTACATATCATTTTTGCATACCAACGATTTTCATTGCGTATTTAGATATTATTACGACGTAAACGCGAACACTGTCTTTCAGTTAAAACATGTATTTTGGGGGACTCAAAAGAACCGTCTCATTGAAACATTTTTGAGTACAGTATCCACAACATATATTTTGGTTGAGAACAAAGAAATACAACTGTAGTGGTACTTTAAATCCAAAAATCATATGCAAATAGTGAAGGCTGAGCCTCAGGCATAACTGCTCATCTAGAGCCTTCTCAACCATCCACACATTATGTCGGTTGGGATTTACTTTGTAGGGGCCGAATTGGTTGCCCGAATTTCTAGTGGCCGAGTTTATCAGGTGCCAAGGTTTACAGAAATCCCAAATGGCATTGGCTTGAGAACAGGTGATTCTCATGTACCCGTCTTCTAAAAAAATAACCTATTCATATACTTGATTGAACAAAATGTTTACATATTCATATACTGTTCTTTGATTTTATATACCCTCTTTTCTGTTTGTAAACAAAGTTTACAAATAGATATTACAATTTTGGTTTCTGAGCTGAATATCTGAGCAAAATACGAGTATTTTCAAACAGGGATATACAGAAAATGGGACCATTCATATAACAATGATGAAAAACTTGGTCAGTCATATACTTTTTCCTAGAAAAAGGGTGTGTGTTGTATACCTGGCAGCGCTGAAAAAGGGGGCTATTCGCGCCGCACATCCGCACTATGTCATATATAGGTAGTTACCCCCCGGTCCCCGAAAGTGCAGGGGTTATAGCATTGGGACACCTGTATTGCAGAGTGGGGCTAAGAGTAGGGTTGTAACAATCAGCTTGTCCCCACAGGGAGGAGCTTATACAAGGGCTCTGAATTCGATCCCGGCTCTGTCCTATTCTTTCGTAGAGATTGATCGTGAAATAATTTCTACGGTCATTCTCCTCCCATCCGCTGATTCATTCAAGAAGGGTTGTAGTCAGTTACAAGCGAAAGTATGTGCACGAATAACTGGTTATCCGCTTGTTCAAGTCTGCCCAGGAAAAAGTGTGGTTAGGTGAACTGGCCGCCCCGCAATGACCATAGCTGTTGACTTGGGACGTAAAGCACCAAAACAAACAAACAAAACAGGGGCTCTGAAAAGTGAAGGGTCACTATCCCCGCCCATCCCTGTAGGTGGGGGAGCAGTGGATACAAATGACTGGTGCATCCTGCCCATCCCTGTAGGTGGGGGAGCAGTGGATACAAATGACTGGTGCATAATTCACTTTTTGTTGCTCCCTTGTATTGTTCAATCCTTGTTTTTGAGGTGTAGTTTATATTGGTGGGTGCGGTTTCAGCTATCGTCTTGCTGAGTAGAAGAGAGCTTAAAATTATGTTGTGAATAATGGCATAATGTTCAAATTTGAGCGAGCCAGTACCATTAGAATATATATAGAATGGCCTCACTTTGCAGTTGGTTCGTCTATGATTGTGGCATTTCCTGTGGTGGATTGAGGGACACATTACTTTGTTTTGTTAAGGAACATAACTATTTAACAATAACAGATAATTGGACCCTACCCCCCCCCCCCTCTCCCCGGCTTCGGGCTTGACCTTCTGTAGGAATTTGGATTTTTTTAAACAATTTTAACAAACCCACGAAAATGTATGACACAACACTTTCGATACATATTATTCTGCTTTAGAAACTCTTATATGAATACAATCGATTTCCCTTAAAAAGTTTAATTCAACTTACCTTCTAAAAACTTCTCTTCGTAAAGTTATATCTAGAACAGTGGTTAAATCAGGAAAAAGAAATGAATCGCTTAGCTTTCTAACAATGGCGTGTCGTTATAGATTGTAAACCGGAACTACTCACTGGTGGCGCACCTAGCGGATGAGAGGTAATCGCGGGACACAACTCTTGATATCGGTAACGAGCCATTTTGCAAAAATGGTTAAGAACGTTTTAACTGAATATCTTATTATACAGTCAAAACTCTTTATAACGTCACTCTTTATAACAGAATATTCAATAGCCGACATAAAATTGCTGGGAACGGATCTGTTTCCATTAAAATTCCCTCTTTATAACAGAATATTCACTTAACGACACCGACAGTAACTTCTGGGACAGATATACAATTTCTATAGAAAATAAATTCATTATAACAGAATTGTTACCATGTGTGAGAATATTTTTATGATCAGAACAAGGTCTTTTTGGATGAACAAGTTTCTGTCTCACTTGATGAGTGGGAAGCTTTGTTGATTTTGATGCAACATGAAATTGAACTGATGTATGCATTTGGAATAATAGCATTTTTATTCATTTATACAATATTTTCTTTTACCAAATGATTACTATGTTGAAATCTGGTAATGGCCAGAATTCTTTATAACAGCAATTTCACTTTAACGTCAAAGATTGCTTGGAACAAACAGTGTCGTTATAAAGAGGGTTGACTGTATTTAAATAATTTCAGGTCCAGACGACTGAATACTATTGCAGCTACAAGTCCATTTGAACAGAAGAACAGAAAGACGACACGAAGCAATGCCCATGAGTCTATTGAAATGGTAGGTATTTTTTCTGTTTATATGGTATTCTGATGTACAATATGCGTCAATCTTTATTTTGTGGTGGGGTCAAAGGGAATTTAAAGTTACGCTGGTCGTTACAGGTACCTACTGCGAATTGTTAACGTGTATTAGCGTCGTCGTGTCCGTGGTGGGTGGGGTAAAAGGGACTAAAATGCGCTGTCGTTAGAGGTACCTCCTCCGATTCGTAACGTGTATTAAAGTCGTCGTCGTTTTGTGTGTGTGTGTGGGAGGGGGGGGGGGGGGGTAAAGGGAATTTAAAACTGCTGCGCTTGTCCTTAAAGGTACCTCCTCCAGTTTGTTAACATGTATCAACGTCGTCGTTTTTGTAGGGGTGGGGAAATGAATGTAAAACCACGCTTTTCATTACAGGTACCTCCTCAAATTTGTTAACATGTATCAACGTTTTTTTTTGTTTTACATATATATTGTCAGGTGACGTGTCCTAGAAAATAGAGGGCAGACAGAGAAGAAAGTCTCATTGAGGTGGAAGACGTATGGTATGTATTGGCTGTGTAAGTTTCTCTCAAAATTCTTTCAGGAATAGCTTCAAAGTGTCAAACAGTTTGGATCAAGATCAGGTTAAAAAAATTGTTCGGTCTGATCTGGACCCAAGCAGTTTGCAAAGGTAATCAGCAGATGACAGATGTCAGCAAAGTATTTTACATGAGTATGAAGATGCTTTGCATTAGGTCACATTATATGTTAAAGTTATGTTTTAATGTAAGACCAAGCAAATATGACCATAAAATCCACATTCACAGATTATAAACCAGAGTAGGCTCCAGTAATAACATCATTAAATGCTTGTAATGGATACTTTGTATGGTCACCAAATGGATCAAGAAAAAGGCTAGCTTTGATTTGTAAAACAAGGGGAAAACCCAGGGAAGTTCACAATCACCGAGTATGAACCACATGAAGAAATAACATCATTAAATGATAGTTAAGCAGATTTTGTATGATTATACAGGACTCAAATATAAGTAGGCTTTGGCATGTTAAAGCAAGTGAATATTACCAGGAAATTTCACAATCACAGGTCGCAAATTGATTTGCCTTCAATATTGGCCATTCTGATAGTATATTTTATCACCAAAGCAAGCACCGATGGGCACTAATCTGGCGGATGGACTTGCTGGAGAAACACCTTATATGCCTCAACTTCACAAAAATAAATTAATTTGGTGTAATTATTTCATATGTGTTAATCAGTCTTAAAACATTCATACGTAATGGGACTGCAAACCTATTATTTTGGCACACTCACCTAATTCCATACTCTATGTAAGTGAAAATCAAAGGCACTTGTGAGACTTAGCAGATGAGCAGGCTCGCCTGAGCCTTCGCTATACATTTGTATGATAAGTACCAGCATCTCCATAGCTGGAAAAAATACTGTTGTAATTTTGCAAAGATGGTTTAGAACGTTTTACCTGAAATCTTATTACTTTTAATTAATTTCAGATCCAGACGACTGAATACTATTGCAGCTACAAGTCAATTTGACAGAAAAACAGAAAGACGACACGAAGCAATGCTCACGAGTCTATTGAAATGGTAGGTATTTTTCTGTTTATATGGTGTTCTGATGTACAATATGCGTCCATCTTTATTTTGTGGTGGGTTCAAAGGGAATTTAAAATTGCGCTGGTCGTTACAGGTACCTACTGCGAATTGGTAACGTATATTAGCGTCGTCATGTACGTGGTGGGTGGGGTAAAAGGGACTAAAATGCGCTGTCGTTAAAGGTTCCTCCTCCGATTCGTAACGTGTATCAAAGTCGACGTCGTTTTGTGTGTGTGTGTGGGGGGGGGGGGGGGGGTGTAAAGGGAATTTAAAACTGCTGCGCTTGTCCTTAAAGGTACCTCCTCCAGTTCGTTAACATGTATCAACGTCGTCGTTTTTGTAGGGGGGGGGAGGAATGAATGTAAAACCACGCTTTTCATTACAGGTACCTCCTCCAATTTGTTCACATGTATCAACGTTTTTTTTTTTTTTTACTTTTATATTGTCAGGTGACGTGTCCCATAAAATAGAGGGCAGATAGAGAAGAAAGTCTCATTGAGGTGGAAGACGTATGGTATGTACTGGCTATGTAAGCTTTCTCTCAAAATTCTTTCAGGAAAAGCCCCAAAGTGTCAAACAGTTTGGATCTAGATCAGGTTGAAAAAAATTGTTCGGTCTGATCTGAACCCAAACAGTTTGCAAAGGTAATCAGCAGATGACAGAAGTCAGTTAAGTATTTTACATGAGTATGAAGGTGCTTTGCATTGGGTCACATTATATGTTGAAGTGATGTTTTAATGTAAGACCAAGCAAATATGACCATAAAATCCACATTCACAGATTATAAACCAGAGTAGGCATCAGTAATAACGTCATTAAATGCTTGTAATTGATACTTTGTATGGTCACCAAATGGATCAAATATAGGTTAGCTTTGATTTGTAAAACAAGGGGAAAACCCAGGGAAGTTCACAATCACTGAGTATGAACCACATGAAGAAATAACATCATTAAATGTTGGTTAAGCAGATTTTATATGATTATACAGGACTCAAATATAAGTAGGCTTTGGCATGTTAAAGCAAGTGAAAATAACCAGGAAATTTCACAATCACAGGTCGCAAATTGATTTGCCTTCAATATTGGCCATTCTGATAGTATATTTTATCACCAAAGCAAGCACCGATGGACACTACTGTGGCGGGTGGACTTGCTGGAGAAACACCTTATATGCCTCAACTTCACAAAAAGAAATTAATTTGGTGTAATTATTAAATATGCTTAAATCAGTCTTAAAATATGCATAAATAATGGGACTGCAAACCTAATTCCATACTCTATGTAAGTGAATAGCAAAGGCACTGATGAGACTTAGCAGATGAGCAGGCTCGCCTGAGCCTTCGCTATACTTTTGTATGATAAGTACCAGCATCTCCATAGCTGGAACAAATACTGTTGTAATTTTGCAAAGATGGTTAAGAACGTTTTAACTGAAAATCTTATTATATTTAATTAATTTCAGGTCCAGACAACTGAATACTAATGCAGCCACAAGTCCATTTGAACAGAAGAACAGAAAGACGACACGAAGCAATGCTCACGAGTCTATTGAAATGGTAGGTATTTTTCTGTTTATATGGTGTTCTGATGTACAATATGCGTCCATCTTTATTTTCTGGTGGGGTCAAAGGGAATTTAAAATTGTGCTGGTCATTACAGGTACCTACTGCGAATTGTTAACGTGTATTAGCGTCGTCATGTCCGTGGTGGGTGGGGTAAAAGGGACTTAAAATGCGCTGTCATTAGAGGTACCTCCTCTGATTTGTAACGTGTATCAACGTCGTCGTCGTTTTGTGTGTGTGTGTGGGGGGGGGGGTGAAAAGGGAATTTATAACTGCTGCGCTTGTCCTTAAAGGTACCTCCCCCAGTTCTTTAACATGTATCAACGTCGTCGTTTTTGTAGGGGTGGGAAAATGAATGTAAAACCACACTTTTCATTACAGGTACCTCCTCCAATTTGTGAACATGTATCAACTTTTTTTTGTTTTACATATATATTGTCAGGTGACTTGTCCTAGAAAATAGAGGGCAGACAGAGAAGAAAGTCTCATTGAGGTGGAAGATGTATGGTATGTATTGGCTATGTAAGCTTTCTCTCAAAATTATTTCAGGAATAGCCTCAAAGTGTCAAACAGTTTGGATCTAGATCAGGTTGAAAACAATTGTTTGGTCTGATCTGGACCCAAACAGTTTGCAAAGGTAATCAGCAGATGACAGATGTCAGCAAAGTACTTCACATGAGTTGTTATGTTTTAATGTAAGACCAAGCGAATATGACAAAAAAATCCACATTCACAGATTATAAACCAGAGTAGGCATCAGTAATAACATCATTAAATACTTGTAATGGATAATTTGTAGGGTCACCAAAAATGGATCAAGTATAGGTTAGCTTTGATTTGTAAAACAAGGGGAAAACCCAGGGAAGTTCACAATCACTGAGTATGAACCACATGAAGAAATAACATCATTAAATGTTGGTTAAGCAGATTTTATATGATTATACAGGACTCAAATATAAGTAGGCTTTGGCATGTTAAAGCAAGTGAAAATTACCAGGAAATTTCACAATCACAGGTCGCAAATTGATTTGCCTTCAATATTGGCCATTCTGATAGTATATTTTATCACCAAAGCAAGCACCGATGGGCACTACTGTGGCGGGTGAACTTGCTGGAGAAACACCTTATATGCCTCAACTTCACAAAAAGAAATTAATTTGGTGTAATTATTAAATATGCTTAAATCAGTCTTAAAATATGCATACATAATGGGACTGCAAACCTATTACTTTGGCACACTCACCTTATTCCATACTCTATGTAAGTGAATAGCAAAGGCACTGGTGAGACTTACAGATATCCAAATTGCTTTGAGGCGTGACTAATCCTATTAATATTGAACTAATCCTAGAAATAGGGGTGTCAGGTTTTTATTTACATTTCAATATATTGTTTTTAACACTTAAAGTCTACAGCCGCGCTGGCTCAGTAGGCTAGGTCGTAGGTAAGTAGTCATAATCTTTTGTTAGCAATGAATCAGAAATCAAGCGTTCAAGCCAGGTCGGTGGCATGCATTTTTTCATTTGCAGGAAATAAGCGAGGCTTTTTTTCACGAAATAGGTGCGATTTTAGATTATTGCATAGTTTGTTGCGAGGATGCTCGAAAAATTATTGAGACTCTGTACAAGATCTGCGTGGAGGAGAAGCAGTCTGGTCTCAAGATGTCACTAGAACGCGCCTGGGATCGGACAGCGGCTCTGGCCGGAGTGAGCAGAGCCACTGCTCAGAGAATCCTATCCAAGAAGGTTGGACTGTCATCGCCGTTGATCGACCAGGCTCCAACAAAAACAAAAGTGACTGGATGATTGAAAATAAAAAATAAAACAACAAAAAATAAAACATAAATACAAGAAATACAGCATTCACAGTTCTAAAACTAAAAAAAAAATATCACAATACGAGAAGGCAGCAACATATTAATAAAATAAATATTGATTATGCGGGGCTCGAACTCACAACGTAGCGTTCTGCCTCAAGTATCAGCCTTCTGTGTGTAACCAACTGCGCCACTGAGGATTGTATGAAAATACCGAAATAACAACAATTTAAACAACAATTTTCAACGTAAACTGGTACCCGTTCCAAATCAACCTTTGCTTTTGAAATGGAACAATCCGATACAAAGGTCATTGGTCAGAGGTCGTGGTATATCTATAGCAGATGAGCAGGCTCGCCTGAGCCTTCGCTATACTTTTGTATGATAAGTACCAGCATCTCCATAGCTGGAACAAATACTGTTGTAATTTTGCAAAGATGGTTAAGAACGTTTTAACTGAAAATCTTATTATATTTAATTAATTTCAGGTCCAGACAACTGAATACTAATGCAGCCACAAGTCCATTTGAACAGAAGAACAGAAAGACGACACGAAGCAATGCTCACGAGTCTATTGAAATGGTAGGTATTTTTCTGTTTATATGGTGTTCTGATGTACAATATGCGTCCATCTTTATTTTGTGGTGGGGTCAAAGGGAATTTAAAATTGCGCTGGTCATTACAGGTACCTACTGCGATTGTTAAAGTGTATTAGCGTCGTCGTGTCCGTGGTGGGTGGGGTAAAAGGGACTTAAAATGCGCTGTTATTAGAGGTACATCCTCTGATTCGTAACGTGTATCAACGTCGTCGTCGTTTTGTGTGTGTGTGGGGGGGGGGTGTAAAGGGAATTTATAACTGCTGCGCTTGTCCTTAAAGGTACCTCCCCCAGTTCTTTAACATGTATCAACGTCGTCGTTTCTGTAGGGGTGGGGAAATGAATGTAAATCCACACTTTTCATTACAGGTACCTCCTCCAATTTGTTAACATGTATCAACTTTTTTGTGTTTTACATATATATTGTCAGGTGACGTGTCCTAAAAAATAGAGGGCAGACAGAGAAGAAAGTCTCATTGAGGTGGAAGATGTATGGTATGTATTGGCTATGTAAGCTTTCTCTCAAAATTATTTCAGGAATAGCCTCAAAGTGTCAAACAGTTTGGATCTAGATCAGGTTGAAAACAATTGTTTGGTCTGATCTGGACCCAAACAGTTTGCAAAGGTAATCAGCAGATGACAGATGTCAGCAAAGTACTTCACATGAGTTGTTATGTTTTAATGTAAGACCAAGCGAATATGACAAAAAAATCCACATTCACAGATTATAAACCAGAGTAGGCATCAGTAATAACATCATTAAATACTTGTAATGGATAATTTGTATGGTCACCAAATGGATCAAGTATAGGTTAGCTTTGATTTGTAAAACAAGGGGAAAACCCAGGGAAGTTCACAATCACTGAGTATGAACCACATGAAGAAATAACATCATTAAATGTTGGTTAAGCAGATTTTGTATGATATACAGGACTCAAATATAAGTAGGCTTTGGCATGTTAAAGAAAGTGAAATTTACAAGGAAATTTCACAATAACAGGTCGCAAATTGATATGCCTTCAACATTGGCCATTCTGATAGTATATTTTATCACCAAAGCAAACACAGATGGGCACTACTGTGGCGGGTGTATTTGCTGGAGAAACACCTTATATGCCTCATCTTTACAAAAAGAAATGAATTTGGTGTAATTATTTCATATGCGTTAATCAGTCTTTAAACTTGCATACCTTATGGGACTGCAAACCTATTATTTTGGCACACTCAGCTAATTCCATACTCTATGTTAGTGAAAAGCAAGGCACTGATGAGACTGAGTAGATGAGCAGGCTTGCATGAGCCTTAACTTGACACTTGTATGATAAGTACCAGCATCTTCATAGCTGGAACAAATACTGTTGTAATTGTGTAAAGATGGTTAAGAACGTTTTAACCGAAAAATATTATTATATTTAAATAATATCAGGTCCAGACGACTGAAAACTATTGCTGCTACAAGTCCATTTGAACAGAAGAACAGAAAGACGACACGAAGCAATGCCCACGAGTCCATTTGAATGGTAGGTATTTTTCTGTTCATATGGTATTCTGACGTACAATATGTATCCATCTTTATTTTGTAGTGCGGTCAAAGGGAATTTAAAATTGCGCTGGTCGTTACAGGTACCTACTGCGAAGTGTTAACGTGTATTAGCGTCGTCGTGTCCGTGGTGGGTGGGGTAAAAGGTACTAAAAATGCGCTGTCGTTAGAGGAACCTCCTCTGATTCGTAACGTGTATTAACGTCGTCGTCGTTTTGTGTGTGTGTGTGTGTGGTGGGGGGGGGGGGGGGTAAAGAGAATTTAAAACTGCTGCGCTTGTCCTTAAAGGTACCTCCTCCAGTTCGTTAACATGTATCAACGTCGTCGTTTTTGTAGGGGTGGGGAAATGAATGTAAAACCACGCTTTTCATTACAGGTACCTCCTCCAATTTGTTAACATGTATCAACGTTTTTTTTGTTTTACATATATATTGTCAGGTGACGTGTCCTAGAAAATAGAGGGCAGACAGAGAAGAACGTCTCATTGAGGTGGAAGACGTATGGTATGTATTGGTTATGTAAACTTTCTCTCAAAATTCTTTCAGGAATAGCTTCAAAGTGTCAAACAGTTTGGATCAAGATCAGGTTGAAAAAAATTGTTCGGTCTGATCTGGACCAAAACAGTTTGCAAAGGTAATCAGCAGATGACAGAAGTCAGCAAAGTATTTCACCTGAGTATGAAGGTGCTTTGCATTGGGTCACATTATATGTTGAAGTTATGTTTTAATGTAAGACCAAGCAAATATGACCATAAAATCCACATTCACAGATTATAAACAAGAGTGTGCATCAGTAATAACAGCATTAAATGCTTGTAATGGATACTTTGTATGGTCACCAAATGGATCAAGGATAGGTTAGCTTTGATTTGTAAAACAAGGGGAAAACACAGGGAAGTTCACAATAACTTAGTACGAACCACATGAAGAAATAACATCATTAAATTTTGGTTAAGCAGATTTTGTATGATTATACAGGACTCAAATATAAGTAGGCTTTGGCATGTAAAAGCAAGTGTAAATAACCAGGAAATCTCACAATCACAGGTCGCAAATTGATTTGTCTTTAACATTGGCCATACTGATAGTATATTTTATCACCAAAGCAAGCACAGATGGGCATTACTGTGGTGGGTGTACTTAATGGAGAAACACCTTATATGCCTCATCTACACAAAAGAAATGAAATTGGTGTAATTATTCCATATGCGTTAATCAGTCTTAAAACATGCATACCTAATGGGACTGCAAACCTATTATTTTGGCACACTCACCTAATTCCATACTCTATGTAAGTGAATAGCAAAGGCACTGATGAGACTGAGCAGATGCGCAGGCTCACCTGAGCCTTCGCTATACACTTGTATGATAAGTACCAGCATCTCCATAGCTGGGACAAATACTGTTGTAATTTTGCAAAGATGGTTTCGAACGTTATAACTGAAAATCTTATCATATTTAATTAATTTCAGGTCCTGACCACTGAATACTAGTCCATTTGAACAGAAGAACAGAAAGACGACACGAAGCAAAGCTCACGAGTCTATTGAAATGGTAGGTATTTTTTTCTGTTTATATGGTATTCTGATGTACAATATGCGTCCATCTTTATTTTGTGGTGGGGTCAAAGGGAATTTAGAGTTGCGCTGGTCGTTACAGGTACCTACTGCGAATTGTTAACGTGTATTATCGTTGTCGTGTCCGTGGTGGGTGGAGTAAAAAGATAAAAATGCGCTGTCATTAGAGGTACCTCCACCTATTCGTAACGTGTATTAACGTCGTCGTTTTTTTTGTGTTTTTTTTTTTTTTTTGGGGGGGGGGGTAAAGGGAATTTAAAACTGCTGCGCTTGTACTGAAAGGTACCTCATTCAGTTCGTTAACATGTATCAACGTTGTCACTTTTGTAGGGGTGGGGAAATGAATGTAAAACCACGCTTTTCGTTACAGGAACCTCCTCCAATTTGTTAACATGTATCAACGTTGTTTTTTTGTTTTACATATATATTGTCAGGTGACGTGTCCTAGAAAATAGAGGGCAGACAGAGAAGAAAGTCTCATTGAGGTGGAAGACGTATGGTATGTATTGGCTGTGTAAGTTTCTCTCAAAATTTTTTCAGGAATAGCCTAAAAGTGTCAAACAGTTTCGATCTAGATCAGGTTGAAAAAATTGTTCGATCTGATCTGGACCCAAACAGTTTGCAAAGGTTATCAGCAGATGACAGAAGTCAGCAAAGTATTTCACATGAGTATGAAGGTGCTTTGCATTGGGTCACATTATATGTTGAATTTATGATTTAATGTAGTCCCAAGCAAATATGACCAAAAATACACATTAACAGATTATAAACCAGAGTGTGCATCAGTAATAACCTCATTGAATGCTTGTAATGGATACTTTGTATGGTCACCAAATGGATCAAGTATAGGTTAGCTTTGATTTGTAAAACAAGGGGAAAACACAGGGAAGTTCACTACCACTGAATACGAACCACATGAAGAAATAACATCATTAAATGTTGGTTAAGCAGATTTTGTATGATTATACAGGACTCAAATATAAGTAGGCTTTGGCATGTGAAAGCAAGTGCAATTAACCAAGAAATTTCACAATCACATGTCGCAAACCTATTTGCCTTCAACATTGGCCGTTCTGATAGTATATTTTATCACCAAAGCAAGCACAGATGGGCATTACTGTGGCGGGTGTACTTGCTGGAGAAACACCTTATATGCCTCATCTACACAAAAGAAATGAAATTGGTGTAATTATTCCATATGCGTTAATCACTCTTATAACATGCATACCTAATTGGACTGCAAACCTATTATTTTGGCACACTCACCTAATTCCATACTCTATGTAAGTGAATAGCCAAGACACTGATGAGACTGAGCAGACAGGTTCGCCTGAGCCTTCGCTATACACTTGTATGATAAGTACCAGCATCTCCATAGCTGGGACAAATACTGTTGTAAATTTGCAAAGATGGTTTAGAACGTTTTAACTAAAAATCTTATCATATTTAATTAATTTCAGGTCCTGACCACTGAATACTTGTCCATTAGAACAGAAGAACAGAAAGACGGCACGAAGCAAAGCTCACGAGTCTATTGAAGTTGTAGGTATTTTTTTCTGTTTATATGGTATTCTGATGTACAATATGCGTCCATCTTTATTTTGTGGTGGGGTCAAAGGGAATTTAGAGTTGCGCTGGTCGTTACAGGTACCTACTGCAAATTGTTAACGTGCATTACCGTCGTCGTGTCCGTGGTGGGTGGGGTAAAAGGGACTCAAAATGCGCTGTCGTTAGAGGTACCTCCTCCCATTCGTAACGTGTCTTAACGTCGTCGTTTTTTGTGTGTGTTGGGGGGGGGGAAGGGAATTTAAAAATGCTACGCTTGGCATAAAGGTACCTCCTCCAGTTTGTTAACATGTATCAACGTCGTCATTTATGTAGGGGTGGGGAAAATAAATGTAAAACACGCTTTTCGTTACAGGAACCTCCTCCAATTTGTTAACATGTATCAACGTTGTTTTTTTTGTTTTACATATATATTGTCAGGTGACGTGTCCTAGAAAATAGAGGGCAGACAGAGAAGAAAGTCTCATTGAGGTGGAAGACGTATGGTATGTATTGGCTGTGTAAGTTTCTCTCAAAATTCTTTCAGGAATAGCCTAAAAGTGTCAAACAGTTTTGATCTAGATCAGGTTGAAAAAATTGTGCGGTCTGATCTGGACCCAAACAGTTTGCAAAGGTTATCAGCAGATGACAGAATTCAGCAAATTATTTCACATGAGTATGAAGTTGCTTTGCATTAGGTCACATTATATGTTGAATTTATGATTTAATGTAAGACCAAGCAAATATGACCAAAAATACACATTCACAGATTATAAACCAGAGTGTTCATCAGTAATAACATCATTAAATGCTTGTAATGGATACTTTGTATGGTCACCATATGGATGAAGTATAGGTTTGCTTTGATTTGTAAAACAAGGGGAAAACACAGGGAAGTTCACAATCACTGAGTACGAACCACATGAAGAAATTACATCATTAAATGTTGGTTAAGCAGATTTTGTATGATTATACAGGGCTCAAATATAAGTAGGCTTTCGCATGTAAAAGCAAGTGCAAATAACCAAGAAATTTCACAATCACATGTCGCAAACTGATTTGCCTTCAACATTGGCCATTCTGATAGTATATTTTATCACCAAAGCAAGCACAGACGGGCATTACTGTGGCGGGTGTACTTGCTGGAGAAACACCTTATATGCCACATCTAAACAAAAGAAATGAAATTGGTGTAATTATTTCATATGAGTTAATTAGTATTAAAACCTGCATACCTAATGGGACTGCAAACCTTTTATTTTGGCAAACTCACCTAATTCCACACCATATGTAAGTGAATAGCAAAGGCACTGATGAGACTGAGCAGATGCGCAGGCTTTCCTGAGCCTTCGCTATACACTTGTATGATAAGTACCAGCATCTCCATAGCTGGGACAAATCCTGTTGTAATTTTGCAAAGATGGTTTAGAACGTTATAACTGAAAATCTTATTATATATAAGTAATTTCAGGTCCAGACCACTGAATACTATGGCAGCTGCAAGTCCATTTGAACAGAAGAACAGAAAGACGACACGAAGCAAAGCTCACGAGTCTATTGAAATGGTAGGTATTTTTTTTCTGTTTATAAGGTATTCTGATGTACAATATGCGTCGATCTTTATTTAGTGGTGGGGTCAAAGGGAATTTAGAGTTGCGCTGGTCGTTACAGGTACCTACTGCGAATTGTTAACGTGTATTAGCGTCGTCATGTCCGTGGTGTGTGGGGTAAAAGGGACTAAAAATGCGCTATCATTAGAGGTACCTCCTCCTATTCATAACGTGTATTAATGTCGTCGTTTTTTGTGTGTGTGTGTGTTTTTTTTTGGGGGGGGGGGGGGTAAAGGGAAGTTAAAAATGCTACGCTTGTCCTTAAAGGTACCTCCTCCAGTTTGTTAACATGTATCAACGTCGTCATTTTTGTAGGGGTGGGGAAAATGAATGTAAACCACGCTTTTCGTTACAGGAACCTCCTCCAATTTGTTAACATGTATCAACGTTGTTTTTTTGTTTTACATATATATTGTCAGGTGACGTGTCCTAGAAAATAGAGGGCAGAAAGAGAAGAAAGTCTCATTGAGGTGGAAGACGTATGGTATATATTGGCTGTGTAAGTTTCTCTCAAAATTCTTTCAGGAATAGCCTTAAAGTGTCAAACAGTTTGGATCTAGATCAGGTTAAAGAATTGTTTGGTCTGATCTGGATCCAAACAGTTTGCAAAGGTTATCAGCAGATGACAGAATTCAGCAAAGTATTTCACATGAGTATGAAGGTGCTTTGCATTGGGTCACATTATATGTTGAAATTATGATTTAATGTAAGATCAAGCGAATATGACCAAAAAATACACATTCACAGATTATAAACCAGAGTGTGCATCAGTAATAACATCATTAAATGCTTGTAATGGATACTTTGTATGGTCACCAAATGGATCAGGTATAGGTTAGCTTTGATTTGTAAAACAAGGGGAAAACCCAAGGAAGTTCACAATCACTGAGTATGAACCACATGAAGAAATAACATCATTAAATGTTGGTTAAGCATATTTTGTATGATTATACAGGACTCAAATATAAGTAGGCTTTGACATGTAAAAGCAAGTGAAAATAACCAAGAAATTTCACAATCACAGGTCGCAAACTGATTTGCCTTCAACATTGGCCGTTCTGATAGTATATTTTATCACCAAAGCAAGCACAATTGGGCATTACTGTGGCGGGTTCACTTGCTGGAGAAACACCTTATATGCCTCCTCTACACAAAGAAATGAAATTGGTGTAATTATTTCATATGCGTTGATCAGTCTTAAAACATGAATACCTAATGGGACTGCAAACCTATTATTTTGGCACACTCACCTAATTCCATACTCTATGTAAGTGAATAGCAAAGGCACTGATGAGACTGAGCAGATGCGCAGGCTCGCCTGAGCCTTCGCTATACACTTGTATGATAAGTACCAGCATCTCCGTAGCTGGGACAAATACTGTTGTAGTTTTGGATAGATGGTTTAGAACGTTTTAACTGAAAATCTTATTATATTTAATTAATTTCAGGTCCAGACCACTGAATACTATGGCAGCTACAAGTCCATTTGAACAGAAGAACAAAAAGACGACACGAAGCAAAGCTCACAAGTCTATTGAAATGGTCCGTATTTTTTTCTGTTTATATGGTATTCTGATGTACAATATGCGTCCATCTTTATTTTGTGGTTGGGTCAAAGGGAATTTAGAGGTGCGCTGGTCGTTACAGGTACCTACTGCGAATTGTTAACGTGTATTAGCGTCGTCGTGTCCGTGGTGCTGGGGTAAAAGGGACTAAAAATGCGCTGTCGTTAGAGGTACCTCCTCCTATTCGTAACGTGTATTAACGTCGTCGTTTTTTGTGTGTGTGTTTGGTGGGAGGGGGGAAGGGATAAAGGGGATTTAAACTGCTACACTTGTCCTTAAAGGTACCTCCTCCAGTTTTTTAAATGTATCAACGTCGTCATTTTTGTAGGGGTGGGGAAAATAAATGTAAAACCACGCTTTTCGTTACAGGAACCTCCTCCAATTTGTTAACATGTATCAACGTTGTTTTTTTGTTTTACATATATATTGTCAGGTGACGTGTCCTAGAAAATAGAGGGCAGACAGAGAAGAAAGTCTCATTGAGGTGGAAGACGTATGGTATATATTGGCTGTGTAAGTTTCTCTCAAAATTCTTTCAGGAATAGCCTTAAAGTGTCAAACAGTTTGGATCGAGATCAGGTTAAAAAATTGTTTGGTCTGATCTGGATCCAAACAGTTTGCAAAGGTTATCAGCAGATGACAGAATTCAGCAAAGTATTTCACATGAGTATGAAGTTGCTTTGCATTGGGTCACATTATATGTTGAATTTATGATTTAATGTAAGACCAAGCGAATATGACCAAAAAATACACATTCACAGATTATAAACCAGAGTGTGCATCAGTAATAACATTATTAAATGATTGTAATGGATACTTTGTATGGTCACCAAATGGATTAAGTATAGGTTAGCTTTAATTTGTAAAACAAGGGGAAAACCCAAGGAAGTTCACAATCACTGAGTATGAACCACATGAAGAAATAACATCATTAAATGTTGGTTAAGCATATTTTGTATGATTATACAGGGCTCAAATATAAGTAGGCTTTGACATGTAAAAGCAAGTGAAAATAACCAAGAAATTTCACAATCACAGGTCGCAAACTGATTTGCCTTCAACATTGGCCGTTCTGATAGTATATTTTATCACCAAAGCAAGCACAATTGGGCATTACTGTGGCGGGTTCACTTGCTGGAGAAACACCTTATATGCCTCCTCTACACAAAGAAATGAAATTGGTGTAATTATTTCATATGCGTTGATCAGTCTTAAAACATGAATACCTAATGGGACTGCAAACCTATTATTTTGGCACACTCACCTAATTCCATACTCTATGTAAGTGAATAGCAAAGGCACTGATGAGACTGAGCAGATGCGCAGGCTCGCCTGAGCCTTCGCTATACACTTGTATGATAAGTACCAGCATCTCCGTAGCTGGGACAAATACTGTTGTAGTTTTGGATAGATGGTTTAGAACGTTTTAACTGAAAATCTTATTATATTTAATTAATTTCAGGTCCAGACAACTGAATACTATGGCAGCTACAAGTCCATTTGAACAGAAGAACAAAAAGACGACACGAAGCAAAGCTCCCAAGTCTATTGAAATGGTCCGTATTTTTTTCTGTTTATATGGTATTCTGATGTACAATATGCGTCCATCTTTATTTTGTGGTTGGGTCAAAGGGAATTTAGAGGTGCGCTGGTCGTTACAGGTACCTACTGCGAATTGTTAACGTGTATTAGCGTCGTCGTGTCCGTGGTGCTGGGGTAAAAGGGACTAAAAATGCGCTGTCGTTAGAGGTACCTCCTCCTATTCGTAACGTGTATTAACGTCGTCGTTTTTTGTGTGTGTGTTTGGTGGGAGGGGGAAAGGGATAAAGGGGATTTAAACTGCTACACTTGTCCTTAAAGGTACCTCCTCCAGTTTTTTAAATGTATCAACGTCGTCATTTTTGTAGGGGTGGGGAAAATAAATGTAAAACCACGCTTTTCGTTACAGGAACCTCCTCCAATTTGTTAACATGTATCAACGTTGTTTTTTTGTTTTACATATATATTGTCAGGTGACGTGTCCTAGAAAATAGAGGGCAGACAGAGAAGAAAGTCTCATTGAGGTGGAAGACGTATGGTATATATTGGCTGTGTAAGTTTCTCTCAAAATTCTTTCAGGAATAGCCTTAAAGTGTCAAACAGTTTGGATCGAGATCAGGTTAAAAAATTGTTTGGTCTGATCTGGATCCAAACAGTTTGCAAAGGTTATCAGCAGATGACAGAATTCAGCAAAATATTTCACATGAGTATGAAGTTGCTTTGCATTGGGTCACATTATATGTTGAATTTATGATTTAATGTAAGACCAAGCGAATATGACCAAAAAATACACATTCACAGATTATAAACCAGAGTGTGCATCAGTAATAACATTATTAAATGATTGTAATGGATACTTTGTATGGTCACCAAATGGATCAAGTATAGGTTAGCTTTAATTTGTAAAACAAGGGGAAAACCCAAGGAAGTTCACAATCACTGAGTATGAACCACATGAAGAAATAACATCATTAAATGTTGGTTAAGCATATTCTGTATGATTATACAGGACTCAAATATAAGTAGGCTTTGCCATGTAAAAGCAAGTAAAAATAACCAGGCAATTTCACAATCACATGTCGCAAACTGATTTGCCTTCAACATTGGCCATTCTGCTAGTATATTTTATCACCAAAGCAAGCACAGATGAGCATTACTGTGGCGGGTGAACTTGCTGGAGAAACACCTTATAATCCTCATCTACACAAAAGAAATGAAATCGGTGTAATTATTTCATATGCCATAATCAATCTTAAAACCTGCATACCTAATGGGACTGCAAACCTATTATTTTGGCACACTCACCTAATTCCACACTCTATGTAAGAGAATAGCAAAGGCACTGATGAGACTGAGCAGATGCGCAGGCTCGCCTGAGCCTTCGCTATACACTTGCATGATAAGTACCAGCATCTCCATAGCTGGGACAAATACTGTTGTAATTTTGCAAGGATGGTTTAGAACGTTTTAACTGAAAATCTTATTATATTAAATTAATTTCAGGTCCAGACCACTGAATACTATGGCAGCTGCAAGTCCATTTGAACAGAAGAACAGAAAGACTACACGAAGCAAAGCTCATGAATCTATTGAAATGGTAGGTTTTTTTTCTGTTTATATGGTATTCTGATGTACAATATTCGTCCATCTTTATTTTGTGGTGGGATCAAAGGGAATTTAGAGTTGCGCTGGCCGTTACAGGTACCTACTGCAAATTGTTAACGTGTATTAGAGTCGTCGTGTCCATGGTGGGTGGGGTAAAAGTGACTAAAAATGCGCTGTCCTTAAAGGTACCTCCTCCGATTCGTAACGTCTACTAACGTCGTCGCTGTGTGTGTGTGTGTATGGAAGGGGGGGGGGGGGGTAAAGGGAATTTTTACTGCTGTACTTGTCCTGAAAGGTACCTCCTTCAGTTCGTTAACATGTATCAACGTCGTAATTTTTGTAAGGGTGGGGAAAATGAATGTAAAACCACGCTTTTTGTTACAGGAACCTCCTCCAATTTGTTAACATGTATCAACGTTGTTTTTTTGTTTTACATATATATTGTCAGGTGACGTGTCCTAGAAAAAAGAGGGCGGACAGGGAAGAAAGTCTTATTGAGGTGGAAGACGTATGGTATGTATTGGCTGTGTAAGTTTCTCTCAAAATTCTTTCAGAAATAGCCTAAAAGTGTCAAACAGTTTGGATCTAGATCAGGTTGAAAAAATAGTTTGGTCTGATCTGGACCAAAACAATTTGCAAAGGTTATCAGCAGATGACAGAATTCAGCAAAGTATTTCACATGAGTATGAAGGTGCTTTGCATTGGGTCACATTATATGTTGAATTTATGATTTAATGTAAGACCAAGCGAATATGACCAAAAATACAAATTCACAGATTATAAACCAGAGTGTGCATCAGTAATAACATAATTAAATGCTTGCAATGGATACTTTGTATGGTCACCAAATGGATCAGGTATAGGTTAGCTTTAATTTGTAAAACAAGGGGAAACACAGGGAAGTTTACAATCACTGAGTATGAACCACATGAAGAAATAACATCATTAAATGTTGGTTAAGCAGATTTTGTATGATTATACAGGACTCAAATATAAGTAGGCTTTGGCATGTAAAAGCAAGTGAAAATAACCAGGAAATTTCACAATCACAGGTCGCAAATTGATTTGCCTTCAACATTGGCCTTTCTGATAGTATATTTTATCACCAAAGCAAGCACAGATGGGCATTACTCTGGCAGGTGTACTTGCTGGAGAAACACCTTATATGCCTCATCTACACATAATAATTGAAATTGGTGTAATTATTTCATATGCGTTAATCAGTCTTACAACCTGCATACCGAATGGGACTGCAAACCTTTTATTTTGGCAAACTCACCTAATTCCACACTCTATGTAAGTGAATAGCAAAGGCACTGATGAGACTGAGCAGATGCGCAGGCTTTCCTGAGCCTTCGCTATACACTTGTATGATAAGTACCAGCATCTCCATAGCTGGGACAAATACTGTTGTAATTTTGCAAAGATGGTTTAGAACGTTATAACTGAAAATCTTATCATATTTAAGTAATTTCAGGTCCAGACCACTGAATACTATGGCAGCTGCAAGTCCATTTGAACAGAAGAACAGAAAGACGACACGAAGCAAAGCTCACGAGTCTATTGAAATGGTAGGTATTTTTTTTCTGTTTATAAGGTATTCTGATGTACAATATGCGTCGCTCTTTATTTAGTGGTGGGGTCAAAGGGAATTTAGAGTTGTGCTGGTCGTTACAGGTACCTACTGCGAATTGTTAACGTGTATTAGCGTCGTCATGTCCGTGGTGTGTGGGGTAAAAGGGACTAAAAATGCGCTATCATTAGAGGTACCTCCTCCTATTCATAACGTGTATTAATGTCGTCGTTTTGTGTGTGTGTGTGTTTTTTTTTTTTTTGGGGGGGGGGGGGGGGGGTAAAGGGAAGTTAAAAATGCTACGCTTGTCCTTAAAGGTACCTCCTCCAGTTTGTTAACATGTATCAACGTCGTCATTTTTGTAGGGGTGGGGAAAATGAATGTAAACAACGCTTTTCGTTACAGGAACCTCCTCCAATTTGTTAACATGTATCAACGTTGTTTTTTTGTTTTACATATATATTGTCAGGTGACGTGTCCTAGAAAATAGAGGGCAGACAGAGATGAAAGTCTCATTGAGGTGGAAGACGTATGGTATATATTGGCTGTGTAAGTTTCTCTCAAAATTCTTTCAGGAATAGCCTTAAAGTGTCAAACAGGTTGGATCTAGATCAGGTTAAAAAATTGTTTGGTCTGATCTGGATCCAAACAGTTTGCAAAGGTTATCAGCAGATGACAGAATTCAGCAAAGTATTTCACATGAGTATGAAGGTGCTTTGCATTGGGTCACATTATATGTTGAAATTATGATTTAATGTAAGACCAAGCGAATATGACCAAAAAATACACATTCACAGATTATAAACCAGAGTGTGCATCAGTAATAACATCATTAAATGCTTGTAATGGATACTTTGTATGGTCACCAAATGGATCAGGTATAGGTTAGCTTTGATTTGTAAAACAAGGGGAAAACCCAAGGAAGTTCACAATCACTGAGTATGAACCACATGAAGAAATAACATCATTAAATGTTGGCAAAGCATATTTTGTATGATTATACAGGACTCAAATATAAGTAGGCTTTGCCATGTAAAAGCAAGTAAAAATAACCAGGCAATTTCACAATCACATGTCGCAAACTGATTTGCCTTCAACATTGGCCATTCTGCTAGTATATTTTATCACCAAAGCAAGCACAGATGAGCATTACTGTGGCGGGTGAACTTGATGGAGAAACACCTTATAATCCTCATCTACACAAAAGAAATGAAATCGGTGTAATTATTTCATATGCCATAATCAGTCTTAAAACCTGCATACCTAATGGGACTGCAAACCTATTATTTTGGCACACTCACCTAATTCCACACTCTATGTAAGTGAATAGCAAAGGCACTGATGAGACTGAGCAGATGCGCAGGCTCGCCTGAGCCTTCACTATACACTTGCATGATAAGTACCAGCATCTCCATAGCTGGGACAAATACTGTTGTAATTTTGCAAGGATGGTTTAGAACGTTTTAACTGAAAATCTTATTATATTAAATTAATTTCAGGTCCAGACCACTGAATACTATGGCAGCTACAAGTCCATTTGAACAGAAGAACAGAAAGACTACACGAAGCAAAGCTCATGAATCTATTGAAATGGTAGGTTTTTTTTTCTGTTTATATGGTATTCTGATGTACAATATTCGTCCATCTTTATTTTGTGGTGGGATCAAAGGGAATTTAGAGTTGCGCTGGCCGTTACAGGTACCTACTGCGAATTGTTAACGTGTATTAGAGTCGTCGTGTCCATGGTGGGTGGGGTAAAAGTGACTAAAAATGCGCTGTCCTTAAAGGTACCTCCTCCGATTCGTAACGTCTACTAACGTCGCCGCTGTGTGTGTGTGTGTATGGGGGGGGGGGGTAAAGGGAATTTTTACTGCTGTACTTGTCCTGAAAGGTACCTCCTTCAGTTCGTTAACATGTATCAACGTCGTAATTTTTGTAAGGGTGGGGAAAATGAATGTAAAACCACGCTTTTCGTTACAGGAACCTCCTCCAATTTGTTAACATGTATCAACGTTGTTTTTTTGTTTTACATATATATTGTCAGGTGACGTGTCCTAGAAAAAAGAGGGCGGACAGGGAAGAAAGTCTTATTGAGGTGGAAGACGTATGGTATGTATTGGCTGTGTAAGTTTCTCTCAAAATTCTTTCAGAAATAGCCTAAAAGTGTCAAACAGTTTGGATCTAGATCAGGTTGAAAAAATTGTTTGGTCTGATCTGGACCAAAACAATTTGCAAAGGTTATCAGCAGATGACAGAATTCAGCAAAGTATTTCACATGAGTATGAAGGTGCTTTGCATTGGGTCACATTATATGTTGAATTTATGATTTAATGTAAGACCAAGCGAATATGACCAAAAATACAAATTCACAGATTATAAACCAGAGTGTGCATCAGTAATAACATAATTAAATGCTTGCAATGGATACTTTGTATGGTCACCAAATGGATCAGGTATAGGTTAGCTTTAATTTGTAAAACAAGGGGAAACACAGGGAAGTTTACAATCACTGAGTATGAACCACATGAAGAAATAACATCATTAAATGTTGGTTAAGCAGATTTTGTATGATTATACAGGACTCAAATATAAGTAGGCTTTGGCACGTAAAAGCAAGTGAAAATAACCAGGAAATTTCACAATCACAGGTCGCAAATTGATTTGCCTTCAACATTGGCCATTCTGATAGTATATTTTATCACCAAAGCAAGCACAGATGGGCATTACTCTGGCAGGTGTATTTGCTGGAGAAACACCTTATATGCCTCATCTACACAAAATAATTGAAATTGGTGTAATTATTTCATATGCGTTAATCAGTCTTACAACCTGCATACCGAATGGGACTGCAAACCTTTTATTTTGGCAAACTCACCTAATTCCACACTCTATGTAAGTGAATAGCAAAGGCACTGATGAGACTGAGCAGATGCGCAGGCTTTCCTGAGCCTTCGCTATACACTTGTATGATAAGTACCAGCATCTCCATAGCTGGGACAAATACTGTTGTAATTTTGCAAAGATGGTTTAGAACGTTATAACTGAAAATCTTATTATATTTAAGTAATTTCAGGTCCAGACCACTGAATACTATGGCAGCTGCAAGTCCATTTGAACAGAAGAACAGAAAGACGACACGAAGCAAAGCTCACGAGTCTATTGAAATGGTAGGTATTTTTTTTCTGTTTATAAGGTATTCTGATGTACAATATGCGTCGATCTTTATTTAGTGGTGGGGTCAAAGGGAATTTAGAGTTGCGCTGGTCGTTACAGGTACCTACTGCGAATTGTTAACGTGTATTAGCGTCGTCATGTCCGTGGTGTGTGGGGTAAAAGGGACTAAAAATGCGCTATCATTAGAGGTACCTCCTCCTATTCATAACGTGTATTAATGTCGTCGCTTTGTGTGTGTGTGTTTTTTTTTTTTTTTGGGGGGGGGGGGGGTAAAGGGAAGTTAAAAATGCTACGCTTGTCCTTAAAGGTACCTCCTCCAGTTTGTTAACATGTATCAACGTCGTCATTTTTGTAGGGGTGGGGAAAATGAATGTAAACCACGCTTTTCGTTACAGAAACCTCCTCCAATTTGTTAACATGTATCAACGTTGTTTTTTTGTTTTACATATATATTGTCAGGTGACGTGTCCTAGAAAATAGAGGGCAGACAGAGAAGAAAGTCTCATTGAGGTGGAAGACGTATGGTATATATTTGCTGTGTAAGTTTCTCTCAAAATTCTTTCAGGAATAGCCTTAAAGTGTCAAACAGTTTGGATCTAGATCAGGTTAAAAAATTGTTTGGTCTGATCTGGATCCAAACAGTTTGCAAAGGTTATCAGCAGATGACAGAATTCAGCAAAGTATTTCACATGAGTATGAAGGTGCTTTGCATTGGGTCACATTATATGTTGAAATTATGATTTAATGTAAGACCAAGCGAATATGACCAAAAAATACACATTCACAGATTATAAACCAGAGTGTGCATCAGTAATAACATCATTAAATGCTTGTAATGGATACTTTGTATGGTCACCAAATGGATCAGGTATAGGTTAGCTTTGATTTGTAAAACAAGGGGAAAACCCAAGGAAGTTCACAATCACTGAGTACGAACCACATGAAGAAATAACATCATTAAATGTTGGTTAAGCAGATTTTGTATGATTATACAGGACTCAAATATAAGTAGGCTTTGACATGTAAAAGCAAGTGAAAATAACCAAGAAATTTCACAATCACATGTCGCAATCTGATATGCCTTCAACATTGGCCGTTCTGATAGTATATTTTATCACCAAAGCAAGCACAATTGGGCATTACTGTGGCGGGTTCACTTGCTGGAGAAACACCTTATATGCCTCCTCTACACAAAGAAATGAAATTGGTGTAATTATTTCATATGCGTTGATCAGTCTTAAAACATGAATACCTAATGGGACTGCAAACCTATTATTTTGGCACACTCACCTAATTCCATACTCTATGTAAGTGAATAGCAAAGGCACTGATGAGACTGAGCAGATGCGCAGGCTCGCCTGAGCCTTCACTATACACTTGCATGATAAGTACCAGCATCTCCATAGCTGGGACAAATACTGTTGTAATTTTGCAAGGATGGTTTAGAACGTTTTAACTGAAAATCTTATTATATTAAATTAATTTCAGGTCCAGACCACTGAATACTATGGCAGCTACAAGTCCATTTGAACAGAAGAACAGAAAGACTACACGAAGCAAAGCTCATGAATCTATTGAAATGGTAGGTTTTTTTTTCTGTTTATATGGTATTCTGATGTACAATATTCGTCCATCTTTATTTTGTGGTGGGATCAAAGGGAATTTAGAGTTGCGCTGGCCGTTACAGGTACCTACTGCGAATTGTTAACGTGTATTAGAGTCGTCGTGTCCATGGTGGGTGGGGTAAAAGTGACTAAAAATGCGCTGTCCTTAAAGGTACCTCCTCCGATTCGTAACGTCTACTAACGTCGCCGCTGTGTGTGTGTGTGTATGGGGGGGGGGGGTAAAGGGAATTTTTACTGCTGTACTTGTCCTGAAAGGTACCTCCTTCAGTTCGTTAACATGTATCAACGTCGTAATTTTTGTAAGGGTGGGGAAAATGAATGTAAAACCACGCTTTTCGTTACAGGAACCTCCTCCAATTTGTTAACATGTATCAACGTTGTTTTTTTGTTTTACATATATATTGTCAGGTGACGTGTCCTAGAAAAAAGAGGGCGGACAGGGAAGAAAGTCTTATTGAGGTGGAAGACGTATGGTATGTATTGGCTGTGTAAGTTTCTCTCAAAATTCTTTCAGAAATAGCCTAAAAGTGTCAAACAGTTTGGATCTAGATCAGGTTGAAAAAATTGTTTGGTCTGATCTGGACCAAAACAATTTGCAAAGGTTATCAGCAGATGACAGAATTCAGCAAAGTATTTCACATGAGTATGAAGGTGCTTTGCATTGGGTCACATTATATGTTGAATTTATGATTTAATGTAAGACCAAGCGAATATGACCAAAAATACAAATTCACAGATTATAAACCAGAGTGTGCATCAGTAATAACATAATTAAATGCTTGCAATGGATACTTTGTATGGTCACCAAATGGATCAGGTATAGGTTAGCTTTAATTTGTAAAACAAGGGGAAACACAGGGAAGTTTACAATCACTGAGTATGAACCACATGAAGAAATAACATCATTAAATGTTGGTTAAGCAGATTTTGTATGATTATACAGGACTCAAATATAAGTAGGCTTTGGCACGTAAAAGCAAGTGAAAATAACCAGGAAATTTCACAATCACAGGTCGCAAATTGATTTGCCTTCAACATTGGCCATTCTGATAGTATATTTTATCACCAAAGCAAGCACAGATGGGCATTACTCTGGCAGGTGTATTTGCTGGAGAAACACCTTATATGCCTCATCTACACAAAATAATTGAAATTGGTGTAATTATTTCATATGCGTTAATCAGTCTTACAACCTGCATACCGAATGGGACTGCAAACCTTTTATTTTGGCAAACTCACCTAATTCCACACTCTATGTAAGTGAATAGCAAAGGCACTGATGAGACTGAGCAGATGCGCAGGCTTTCCTGAGCCTTCGCTATACACTTGTATGATAAGTACCAGCATCTCCATAGCTGGGACAAATACTGTTGTAATTTTGCAAAGATGGTTTAGAACGTTATAACTGAAAATCTTATTATATTTAAGTAATTTCAGGTCCAGACCACTGAATACTATGGCAGCTGCAAGTCCATTTGAACAGAAGAACAGAAAGACGACACGAAGCAAAGCTCACGAGTCTATTGAAATGGTAGGTATTTTTTTTCTGTTTATAAGGTATTCTGATGTACAATATGCGTCGATCTTTATTTAGTGGTGGGGTCAAAGGGAATTTAGAGTTGCGCTGGTCGTTACAGGTACCTACTGCGAATTGTTAACGTGTATTAGCGTCGTCATGTCCGTGGTGTGTGGGGTAAAAGGGACTAAAAATGCGCTATCATTAGAGGTACCTCCTCCTATTCATAACGTGTATTAATGTCGTCGCTTTGTGTGTGTGTGTTTTTTTTTTTTTTTGGGGGGGGGGGGGGGTAAAGGGAAGTTAAAAATGCTACGCTTGTCCTTAAAGGTACCTCCTCCAGTTTGTTAACATGTATCAACGTCGTCATTTTTGTAGGGGTGGGGAAAATGAATGTAAACCACGCTTTTCGTTACAGAAACCTCCTCCAATTTGTTAACATGTATCAACGTTGTTTTTTTGTTTTACATATATATTGTCAGGTGACGTGTCCTAGAAAATAGAGGGCAGACAGAGAAGAAAGTCTCATTGAGGTGGAAGACGTATGGTATATATTGGCTGTGTAAGTTTCTCTCAAAATTCTTTCAGGAATAGCCTTAAAGTGTCAAACAGTTTGGATCTAGATCAGGTTAAAAAATTGTTTGGTCTGATCTGGATCCAAACAGTTTGCAAAGGTTATCAGCAGATGACAGAATTCAGCAAAGTATTTCACATGAGTATGAAGGTGCTTTGCATTGGGTCACATTATATGTTGAAATTATGATTTAATGTAAGACCAAGCGAATATGACCAAAAAATACACATTCACAGATTATAAACCAGAGTGTGCATCAGTAATAACATCATTAAATGCTTGTAATGGATACTTTGTATGGTCACCAAATGGATCAGGTATAGGTTAGCTTTGATTTGTAAAACAAGGGGAAAACCCAAGGAAGTTCACAATCACTGAGTACGAACCACATGAAGAAATAACATCATTAAATGTTGGTTAAGCAGATTTTGTATGATTATACAGGACTCAAATATAAGTAGGCTTTGACATGTAAAAGCAAGTGAAAATAACCAAGAAATTTCACAATCACATGTCGCAATCTGATATGCCTTCAACATTGGCCGTTCTGATAGTATATTTTATCACCAAAGCAAGCACAATTGGGCATTACTGTGGCGGGTTCACTTGCTGGAGAAACACCTTATATGCCTCCTCTACACAAAGAAATGAAATTGGTGTAATTATTTCATATGCGTTGATCAGTCTTAAAACATGAATACCTAATGGGACTGCAAACCTATTATTTTGGCACACTCACCTAATTCCATACTCTATGTAAGTGAATAGCAAAGGCACTGATGAGACTGAGCAGATGCGCAGGCTCGCCTGAGCCTTCGCTATACACTTGTTTGATAAGTACCAGCATCTCCATAGCTGGGACAAATACTGTTGTAGTTTTGGATAGATGGTTTAGAACGTTTTAACTGAAAATCTTATTATATTTAATTAATTTCAGGTCCAGACCACTGAATACTATGGCAGCTACAAGTCCATTTGAACAGAAGAACAAAAAGACGACACGAAGCAAAGCTCACAAGTCTATTGAAATGGTCCGTATTTTTTTCTTTTTATATGGTATTCTGATGTACAATATGCGTCCATCTTTATTTTGTGGTTGGGTCAAAGGGAATTTAGAGGTGCGCTGGTCGTTACAGGTACCTACTGCGAATTGTTAACGTGTATTAGCGTCGTCGTGTCCGTGGTGGTGGGGTAAAAGGGACTAAAAATGCGCTGTCGTTAGAGGTACCTCCTCCTATTCGTAACGTGTATTAATGTCGTCGTTTTTTGTGTGTGTGTTTGGTGGGAGGGGGGAAGGGATAAAGGGGATTTTAACTGCTACACTTGTCCTTAAAGGTACCTCCTCCAGTTTTTTAAATGTATCAACGTCGTCATTTTTGTAGGGGTGGGGAAAATAAATGTAAAACCACGCTTTTCGTTACAGGAACCTCCTCCAATTTGTTAACATGTATCAACGTTGTTTTTTTGTTTTACATATATATTGTCAGGTGACGTGTCCTAGAAAATAGAGGGCAGACAGAGAAGAAAGTCTCATTGAGGTGGAAGACGTATGGTATATATTGGCTGTGTAAGTTTCTCTCAAAATTCTTTCAGGAATAGCCTTAAAGTGTCAAACAGTTTGGATCTAGATCAGGTTAAAAAATTGTTTGGTCTGATCTGAATCCAAACAGTTTGCAAAGGTTATCAGCAGATGACAGAATTCAGCAAAGTATTTCACATGAGTATGAAGTTGCTTTTCATTGGGTCACATTATATGTTGAATTTATGATTTAATGTAAGACCAAGCGAATATGACCAAAAAATACACATTCACAGATTATAAACCAGAGTGTGCATCAGTAATAACATTATTAAATGATTGTAATGGATACTTTGTATGGTCACCAAATGGATCAAGTATAGGTTAGCTTTAATTTGTAAAACAAGGGGAAAACACAGGGAAGTTCACAATCACTGAGTACGAACCACATGCAGAAATAACATCATTAAATGTTGGTTAAGCATATTTTGTATGATTATACAGGACTCAAATATAAGTAGGCTTTGCCATGTAAAAGCAAGTAAAAATAACCAGGCAATTTCACAATCACATGTCGCAAACTGATTTGCCTTCAACATTGGCCATTCTGCTAGTATATTTTATCACCAAAGCAAGCACAGATGAGCATTACTGTGGCGGGTGAACTTGCTGGAGAAACACCTTATAATCCTCATCTACACAAAAGAAATGAAATCGGTGTAATTATTTCATATGCCATAATCAGTCTTAAAACCTGCATACCTAATGGAACTGCAAACCTATTATTTTGGCACACTCACCTAATTCCATACTCTATGTAAGTGAATAGCAAAGGCACTGATGAGACTGAGCAGATGCGCAGGCTCGCCTGAGCCTTCGCTATACACTTGCATGATAAGTACCAGCATCTCCATAGCTGGGACAAATACTGTTATAATTTTGCAAGGATGGTTTAGAACGTTTTAACTGAAAATCTTATTATATTAAATTAATTTCAGGTCCAGACCACTGAATACTATGGCAGCTACAAGTCCATTTGAACAGAAGAACAGAAAGACAACACGAAGCAAAGCTCATGAATCTATTGAAATGGTAGGTTTTTTTTTCTGTTTATATGGTATTCTGATGTACAATATTCGTCCATCTTTATTTTGTGGTGGGATCAAAGGGAATTTAGAGTTGCGCTGGCCGTTACAGGTACCTACTGCGAATTGTTAACGTGTATTAGAGTCGTCGTGTCCATGGTGGGTGGGGTAAAAGTGACTAAAAATGCGCTGTCCTTAAAGGTACCTCCTCCGATTCGTAACGTCTACTAACGTCGCCGCTGTGTGTGTGTGTGTATGGGGGGGGGGGGGGTAAAGGGAATTTTTACTGCTGTACTTGTCCTGAAAGGTACCTCCTTCAGTTCGTTAACATGTATCAACGTCGTCATTTTTGTAAGGGTGGGGAAAATGAATGTAAAACCACGCTTTTCGTTACAGGAACCTCCTCCAATTTGTTAACATGTATCAACGTTGTTTTTTTGTTTTACATATATATTGTCAGGTGACGTGTCCTAGAAAAAAGAGGGCGGACAGGGAAGAAAGTCTTATTGAGGTGGAAGACGTATGGTATGTATTGGCTGTGTAAGTTTCTCTCAAAATTCTTTCAGAAATAGCCTAAAAGTGTCAAACAGTTTGGATCTAGATCAGGTTGAAAAAATTGTTTGGTCTGATCTGGACCAAACAAATTTGCAAAGGTTATCAGCAGATGACAGAATTCAGCAAAGTATTTCACATGAGTATGAAGGTGCTTTGCATTGGGTCACATTATATGTTGAATTTATGATTTAATGTAAGACCAAGCGAATATGACCAAAAATACAAATTCACAGATTATAAACCAGAGTGTGCATCAGTAATAACATAATTAAATGCTTGCAATGGATACTTTGTATGGTCACCAAATGGATCAGGTATAGGTTAGCTTTAATTTGTAAAACAAGGGGAAACACAGGGAAGTTTACAATCACTGAGTATGAACCACATGAAGAAATAACATCATTAAATGTTGGTTAAGCAGATTTTGTATGATTATACAGGACTCAAATATAAGTAGGCTTTGGCATGTAAAAGCAAGTGAAAATAACCAGGAAATTTCACAATCACAGGTCGCAAATTGATTTGCCTTCAACATTGGCCATTCTGATAGTATATTTAATCACCAAAGCAAGCACAGATGTGCATTACTCTGGCAGGTGTACTTGCTGGAGAAACACCTTATATGCCTCATCTACACAAAATAATTGAAATTGGTGTAATTATTTCATATGCGTTAATCAGTCTTACAACCTGCATACCGAATGGGACTGCAAACCTATTATTTTGGCACACTCACCTAATTCCATACTCTATGTAAGTGAATAGCAAAGGCACTGATGAGACTGAGCAGATGAGCAGGCTAGCCTGAGCTTTCACTATACACTTGTATGATAAGTACCAGCATCTCCATAGCTGGGACAAATACTGTTGTAGTTTTGGATAGATGGTTTAGAACGTTATAACTGAAAATCTTATTATATTTAATTAATTTCAGGTCCAGACGACTAAATACTAGTTCATTTGAACAGAAGAACAGAAAGACGACACGAAGCAAAGCTCACGAGTCTATTGAAATGGTAGGTTTTTTTTTCTGTTTATATGGTATTCTGATGTACAATATGCGTCCATCTTTATTTTGTCGTGGGGTCAAAGGGAATTTAGAGTTGCGCTGGTCGTTACAGGTACCTACTGCGAATTGTTAACGTGTATTAGCGTCGTCGTGTCCGTGGTGGGTGGGGTAAAAGGGGCTAAAAATGTACTGTCATTAGAGGTACCTCCTCCTAATCGTAACGTGTATTAACGTCGTCGTTTTTTGTGTGTGTGTTTTTTTTTGGGGGGGGGGGGGGTTAAAGGGAATTTAAAACTGCTGCGCTTGTCCTGAAAGGTACCTCATCCAGTTCGTTAACATGTATCAAAGTCGTCATTTTTGTAGGGGTGGGGAAAATGAATGTAAAACCACGTATTTCGTTACAGGAACCTCCTCTAATCTGTTAACATGTATCAACGTTGTTTTTTTGTTTTAACATATATATTGTCAGGTGACGTGTCCTAGAAAATAGAGGACAGACAGAGAAGAAAGTCTCATTGAGGTGGAAGACGTATGGTATGTATTGGCTGTGTAAGTTTCTCTCAAAATTCTTTCAGAAATAGCCTAAAAGTGTCAAACAGTTTGGATCTAGATCAGGTTGAATAAATTGTTTGATCTGATCTGGACCTAAACAGTTTGCAAAGCTTATCAGCAGATGACAGAGTTCAGCAAAGTATTTCACATGAGTATGAAGGTGCTTTGCATTGGGTCACATTACATGTTGAATTTATGATTTAATGTAAGACCAAGTGAATATGACCAAAAAATACACATTCACAGATTATAAACCAGAGTGTGCATCAGTAATAACATCATTAAATGCTTTTAATGGATACTTTGTATGGTCACCAAATGGATCAAGTATAGGTTAGCTTTGATTTGTAAAACAAGGGGAATACACAGGGAAGTTCACAATCACTGAGTACGAACCACATGAAGAAATAACATCATTAAATGTTGGTTAAGAAGATTTTGTATGATTATACAGGACTCAAATATAAGTAGGCTTTGGCATGTAAAAGCAATTGAAAATAACCAAGAAATTTCACAATCACATGTCGCAAACTGATTTGCCTTCAACATTGGCCATTCTGATAATTTATTTTATCATCAAAGCAAGCACAGATGGGCATTACTGTTGCAGGTGTACTTGCTGGAGAAACACCTTATATGCCTCATCTACACAAAAGAAATCAAATTGGTGTAGTTATACTCAAAGCCAAAAGTAACTTTACACTTTGAACTACCGAATATATCTTTACTGTTTTTGATTTTAAACAAATTAAATATTGCTATAAATTGCTGGCGCCCGCCCTAACCTAATTCATGAAAAAACAACTTAGGTAAATTAATCTTCATTCGAGTTATCTGTGCTTTCATTAAAAGCACAAAATCAGCACTTCCTAGCAAATTCCAAAGTAAACCTAGGATTTGAACACGCTATTTGAAGGGTCATTGATTGCCCATTGAAAATACTGTAAGACATTTAGTATCTGACGTATACTTAGTTTTTTTGCAGCAGCTTAAAGTTGGTTCACTTTGAAATTATCTCCCTTTGAATTAAAACAATAGTAGACTTTAGTCCCTGCTAAAAGCTTTATCTCAGACGACATTTAAAGTTTTAAATCAGCGATTTGTTGGGACTTCTGCCCTGAATATGTGACAAGATAATCTGATAAAAGTGTAAAGTTACTTTTGGCTTTAAGTATATTTCATATGCGTTAATCAGTCTTAAAACATGCATACCTAATGGGACTGCACACCTATAATTTTGGCACACTCACCTAATTCCATACTCTATGTTAGTGAATAGTAAAGGCACTGATGAGACTGAGCAGATGCGCAGGCTCGCCTGAGCCTTCGCTACACACTTGTATGATAAGTACCAGCATCTCCATAGCTGGGACAAATACTGTTGTAATTTTGCAAAGATGGTTTAGAACGTTTTAACTGAAAATCTTATTATATTTAATTAATTTTATGTCCAGATGACTTAATACTATTGCAGCTACAAGTCCATTTGAAAGAAGAGCAGAAAGACGACACGAAGCAATGCTCATGAGTCTATTGAAATGGTAGGTATTTTTTCTGTTTATATGGTATTCTGATGTACAATATGCGTCCATCTTTATTTTGAGGTTGAGTCAAAGGAAATTTAAAGTTGCGCTGTCTTTACAGGTACCTACTGTGAATTGTTAACATGTATTTGCGTCGTCATGTCGGTGGTGGTGGGGTAAAAGGGACTAAAAATGCGCTGTCGTTAGAGGTACCTCCTCCAATTCGTTACGTCTACTAACGTCGTCGGTGTGTGTGTGGGGGGGGGGGGAGAGGGAAAAGGAAATTTAAAACTGCTGCGCTTGTCCTTAAAGGTACCTCTTCCAGTTTCTTAACATGTATCAACGTCGTAATTTTTGTAGGGGTGGGGAAAATGAATGTAAAACCTTGCTTTTCGTTACAGGTACCTCCTTTAATTTGTTAACATGTATCAACCTTTTTTTGTTTTACATATACATTGTCAGCTGATGTGTCCTAGAAAATAGAGAGCAGACAGAGAAGAAAGTCTCATTGAGGTGGAAGACGTATGATATGTATTGGCTATGTAAGCTTTCTCTCAAAATTCTTTCAGGGATAGCCCCAAAGTGTCAAAAAGTTTGGATCTACATCAGGTTGAAAAAAATTGTTCAATCTGATTAGGATCCAAACAGTTTGCAAAGGTTATCAGCAGATGACATAATTATTTCATATGCGTTAATCAGTCTTAAAACATGAATACCTAATGGGACTGCAAACCTATTATTTTGGCACACTCACCTAATTACATACTCTATGTAAGTGAATAGCAAAGGCACTGATGGGACTGAGCTGATGCGCAGGCTCGCCTGAGCCTTCGCTATACACTTGTATGATAATAACCAGCATCTCCATAGCTGGAACAAATACTGTTGTAATTTTGCAAAGATGGTTTAGAACGTTTTAACTGAAAGTCCTATTATATTTAATTAATTTCAGGTCCAGACGACTGAATACTATTGCAGCTACAAGTCCATTTGAACAGAGGAACAGAAAGATGACACGAAGCAATGCTCACGAGTCTATTGAAATGGTAAGTTTTTTTTCTGTTTATATGGTATTCTGATGTACTATATGCGTCCATCTTTATTTTGTGGTGGGGTCAAAGGAAATTTAAAGTAGCGCTGGTCGTTACAGGTTCCTACTGCGAATTGTTAACGTGTATTAGCGTCGTCGTGTCTGTGGTGGGTGGGGTAAAAGGGACTAAAATGCGCTGTCATCAGAGGTACCTCCTCCGATTCGTAACGTGTCGTTTTGTTTGTGTGTGTGAGGGGGAGAGGGGGGGGGGGGGGTAAAAGGAATTTAAAACTGCTGCACTTGTCCTTAAAGGTACCTCCTCCAGTTCGCTAATATGTATCATTGTCGTCGTTTTTGTAGGGGTGTGGAAAATGAATGTAAAACCACGCTTTTTGTTACAGGTACATCCTCCAATTTGTTAACATGTATCAACTAATCCATTTGCTTTCTCTTTGACCTTAGGTTGGCCCGCCCCGCCCCGCCCCCTGTTTTTAGCCCCTACTAATTCATTCGTTTTCTCTTTTTTTCCTTAGGTTGGCCCACCTCGCCCCCTATTTTTAGCCCCTACTAATCCATTTGTTTTCTCTTTTTTACTTAGGTTGGCCCGCCCCTCCCCCTATTTTTAGCCTGTACTATTCATTCTTTTTCTCTCTTTTCCTTATGTTGGCCCGCCCCCTGTTTTTAGCCCATACTAATTCATTTGTTTTCTCTTTTTCCTTAGGTTGGCCCACCCAGCCCCTGTTTTTAGCCCCTTCTAATCCATTCGTTTTCTCTTTTTTCCTTAGGTTGGCCCAACCCGCCCCCTGCTTTTAGCCCCTACTAATCCATTCGTTTTCTCTATTTTCCTTAGGTTGGCCTGCCCCGCCCCCTGTTTTTAGCCCCTACTAATCATTCGTTTTCTTTCTTTTCCTTAGGTTGGCCCGCCCCCACCCCTGTTTTAGCCCCTACTAATCGATTTGTTTTCTCTTTTTTCCTTAGGTTGGCCCTCCCCTCCCCCTGTTTTTAGCCTCTTCTAATCCATTTGTTTTCTCTTTTTTCTTTAGGTTGGCCCGCCCCCACCCCTGTTTTAGCCCCTACTAATCCATTTGTTTTCTCTTTTTTCCTTAGGTTGGCCCACCCCACCCCCTGTTTTTACTCCTTTCTAATCAATTCATTTTCCCCTTTTTCCTTAGGTTGACCCTCCCGCCCCCTGTTTTAAGCCCCTACTAATCCATTTGTTTCCTCTGTTTTCCTTTAGGTTGGCCCGCCCCCCTCCCTTTTTTTAGCCCCTACTAATCCAGTTGTTTTCTCTTTTTTCCTTAGGTTGGCCCTCCCCGCCCCCTGTTTTTAGCCTCGACTAATCCAGTTATTTTCTCTTTTTTCCTTAGGTAGGCTCACCCCAACCCCCGTTTTTAGCCCCTACTAATCCATTCATTTTCCCTTTTTCCTAAGGTTAGCCCTCCCTGCCCCCTGTGTTTAGCCCCTACTAATCCTTTTGTTTTTTACCTTTTTTTCCTTAGGTTGGCCCACCCGGCCCCCTTCTTTTAGCCCCTACTAATCCATTTGTTTTCTCTTTAAGCCTTAGGTAGGCCTGCCCAGCCCCCTGTTTTTAGCCCCTACTCATCCATTTGTTTTCTCTTTTTCCTTAGGTTGGCCCGCCCCGCCCCCTGTTTTAAGCCCCTATTAATCCATTTGTTTTCTCTTTTTTCCTAAGGTTGGCCCGCCCCGCTCCATGTTTTTAGCCCCTACTAATCTATTTGTTTTCTTTTTTCCTTAGGTTGGCCTGCCCCACCCCCTGTTTTTAGCCCCTACTAATCCAGTTGTTTTCTCTTTTTTCCTTAGGTTGGCCCTCCCTGCCCCATGTTTTTAGCCACTACTAATCCATTTGTTATCTGTTTTTCCCTTAGGTTGGCCCTCCCCGCCCCCTGTTTTAGCCCCTCCTAATCCATTTGTTTTCTCTTTTTTCCTTAGGTTGGCCCTCCCCACCCCCTGTTTTAGCCCCTACTAATCCATTTGTTTTCTCTTTTTCCTTAGGTTGGCCCTCCCAACCCCCTGTTTTTAGCCCCTACTAATCCATTTTTCTCTTTTTCTTTAGGTTGGCCCGCCCCCACCCCTGTTTTAGCCCCTACTAATCCATTTGTTTTCTCTTTTTTCCTTAGGTTGGCCCGCCCCGCCCCCTGTTTAAAGCCCCTATTAATTCATTTGTTTTCTCTTTTTTCCTTTTGTTGGCCCACCACGCCCCATGTTTTTAGCCCCTACTAATCAATTTGTTTTCTTTTTTTCCTTAGATTGGCCCGCCCCACCCTCTGTTTTTAGCCCCTACTAATCCATTTGTTTTCTCTTTTTTTCCTAAGGTTGGCCCGCCCTGCCCCATGTTTTTAGCCCCTACTAATCTATTTGTTTTCTTTTTTCCCTAGGTTGTCCTGCCCCGCCCCATGTTTTAAGCCCCTATTATTCCAGTTGTTTTCTCTTTTTTCCTTAGACTGGTCCTCCCTGCCCCCTGTTTTTAGCCCCTTCTAATCCATTTGTTATCTTTTTTTCCCTTAGGTTGGCCCTCCCTGTCCCCTGTTTTAGCCCCTCCTAATCCATTTGTTTTCTCTTTTTTCCTTAGGTTGGCCCTCCCCGGCCCCTGTTTTTAGCCCCTACTAATCCATTCATTTTCTCTTTTTTCCTTAGGTTGGCCCTCCCCACCCCCTGTTTAAGCCCCTACTAATCCATTGTTTTCTCTTTTTTCCTTAGGTTGGCCCTCCCCACCCCCTGTTTTTAGCCCCTACTAATCCATTTGTTTTCTCTTTTTTCTTTAGGTTGGCCCACCCCCACCCCTGTTTTAGCCCCTACTAATCCATTTGTTTGCTCTTTTTTTATTTTGTTGGCCCACCCCGCCCCCCTGTTTTAAGTCCTTTCTAATCAATTCGTTTTCCCTTCTTTCCTTAGGTTGGCCCTCCCCATCCCCTATTTTAAGCCCCTACCAATCCATTTGTTTTCTCTGTTTTCCTTAGGTTGGCCTGCCCCCTTTTTTTAGCCCCTACAAATCCATTCCTTTTCTATTTTTTCCTTAGGTTGGCCCTCCCGGCCCCCTGTTTTTTGCCTTTACTAATCAAGTTGTTTTCTCTTTTTTCCTTAGGTTGGCTCACCCCATCCCCCCCTTTTTAGCCCCTACTAATCCATTTGTATTCTCTTTTTCCTTAGGTTGGCCCTCCCTGCCCCCTGTTTTTAGCCCCTACTAATCCATTTGTTTTTTACCTTTTTTTCCTTAGGTTGGCCCACCCCAAATCCTGCTTTTAGCCCCTACTGATCTTTTCGTTTTCTCTTTTAGCCTTAGGTAGGCCTGCCCAGCCCCCTGTTTTTAGCCCCTGCTCATCCATTTGTTTTTTCTTTTTCCTTAGGTTGGCCCGCCCCGCTTCCTGTTTTAAGTCCCTATTAATCCATTTATTTTCTCTTTTTTCCTAAGGTTGGCCCGCCCCACCCCATGTTTTAAGCCCCTACTAATCTATTTGTTTTCTTTTTCTCCTTAGGTTGGCCTGCCCCGCCCTCTGTTTTTAGCCCCTACTAATCCATTTGTTTCTTTTTTTCCTTAGGTTTGGCCATTCCGCCCCCTGTTTTTAGCCCCTACTAATTCACTTTTTTCTCTTTTTTCCTTAGGTTGGCCCTCCCCGCCCCCTGTTTTTAGCCCCTGCTTATCCATTTGTTATCTCTTTTTTCCTTAGGTTGGCCCTCCCCGCCCCCCGTTTTAGCCCCTACTAATCCATTTGTTTTCTTTTTTTTCCTTAGGTTGGCCCTCCCCGCCCCCTGTTTTTAGCCCCTACTAATCCATTTGTTTTCTCTTTTTTTCCTTAGGTTGGCCCACCCCGCCCCCTATTTCACTTACCTGTTCTCTTTTCTTCACTCACCTGTTCTCTCTTCCTCACTCACCTGTTCTCTTTTACACACTTACCTGTTCTCTATTCCTTACTCACCTGTTCTCTCTTCCTCACTCATCTGTTCTCTCTTACTCACTTACCTGTTCTCTCTTCCTCACTCACCTGTTCTCTCTTCCTGACACACCTGATATCTCTTACTCACTCGCCTGTTCTCTCTTCCTCACTTACATGTTCTCTCTTCCTGACACACCTGATCTCTCTTCCTCACTCTTATGTATTCTCTTCCTCACTTACCTGTTCTCTCTTCTACACTCACCTGTTCTCCCTTCCTCAAACACCTGTTCTCTCTTCCTCACTCACCTGTTCTCTCGTCATCACTTACCTGTTCTCTCTTACTGACTCACCTGTTCTCTCTTCTTCACTTACCTGATCTCACTTCCTGACTCACCTGATCTCTCTTCTTCACTTACCTGTTCTCTCTTTCTCAGTCACCTGTTCTCTCTTCCTCACTTACCTGTTCTCTCTTACTGACTTACCTGTTCTCCCTTCCTCACTCACCTGATCTCTCTTCCTGACTCACCTCATCTCTCTTCTTCAATTACCTGTTCTCCCTTCCTCACTCACCTGATCTCTCTTCCTGACTCACCTCATCTCTCTTCTTCACTCACCTGTTCTCTCTTTCTCATTGACCTGTTCTCTTCCTCACTCACCTGTTTTCTTTTCTTCACTCACCTGTTCTCTCTTACTCACTCACCTGTTCTCTTTTTCTCACTCACCTGTTCTTTCTTCATCTCTCACCTGTTCTCTCTTCCTCACTCACCCATTTTCTTTTCTACACTCACCTTTTCTCTCTTACTCACCACTGTTCTCTTTTTACCACTCACACATCTCTATTCTTAACTTACCTGTTCTCTCTTCTAACAAAACCTGTTCTCTCTTCCTCACTCACATGTTCTCTCTTACTCACTCACCTGTTCTCTCTTCCTCACTTACATGTTCTCTCTTCCTGACACACCTGATCTCTCTTCCTCACTCACATGTATTCTCTTCCTCACTTACCTGTTCTCTCTTCTACACTCACCTGTTCTCCCTTCCTCAAACACCTGTTCTCTCTTCCTCACTCACCTGTTCTCTCTTCATCACTTACCTGTTCTCTCTTACTGACTCACCTGTTCTTTCATCTTCACTTACCTGATCTCTCTTCCTGACTCACCTGATCTCTCTTCTTCACTTACCTGTTCTCTCTTCCTCACTCACCTGTTCTCTCTTCCTCACTTTCCTGTTCTCTCTTACTGACTTACCTGTTCTCCCTTCCTCACTCACCTGATCTCTCTTCCTGACTCACCTCATCTCTCTTCTTCACTTACCTGTTCTCTCTTCCTCACTCACCTTTTCTCTTTTCCTCACTAACCTGTTCTCTCTTACTGACTCACCTTTTCTCTCTTCTTCACTCACCTGTTCTCTCTCCGTTACTTACCCATCCTATCTTCCTCACACACGTATTCTCTCTGACTCACTCACCTGTTCTCTCTTACTCACTCACCTGTTCTCTTTTACTCACTCACCTTTTCTCTCTTCCTCACTCACCTGTATTCTCTTCCTCACCCACCTGTTCTCTCTTCTTAACTCGCCTGTTCTCTCTTACACACTCACCTGATCTCTCTTCCTCACTTATCTGTTCTCTCTTCTTCATTCACCTGTTCTCTCTTTCTCACTCGCCTGTTCTCTCTTTCTCACTCACATGTTCTCTCTTCCTCACTCACCTGTTCTCTTTCGCATTCACCTGTTCTCTATTCCTCACTCACCCAGTCTCCCTTCCTCACTCACCTGATCTCTCTTCCTGACTCACCAAATCTCTCTTCTTCACTTACCTGTTCTCTCTTCCTCACTCACCTGTTCTCTTTTCCTCACTAACCTGTTCTCTCTTACTGACTCACCTATTCTCTCTTCTTCACTCACCTGTTCTCTCTTTGTCACTTACCCATTGTCTCTTCCTCACACACGTGTTCTCTCTTCTTCACTCACCTGTTCTCTCTTACTCACTCACCTTTTTTCTTTTACTCACTCACCTTTTCTCTCTTCCTCACTCACCTGTATTCTCTTCCTCACTCACCTGTTCTCTCTTCTTAACTCGCCTGTTCTCTCTTACACACTCACCTGATCTCTCTTCCTCACTTATCTGTTCTCTCTTCTTCATTCATCTGTTCTCTCTTTCTCACTCGCCTGTTCTCTCTTTCTCACTCACTTGTTCTCTCTTCCTCACTCACCTGTTCTCTTTCTCATTCACCTGTTCTCTATTCCTCACTCACCCAGTCTCTCTTCCTCACTCACCTGTTCTCTCTTTCTCATTGACCTGTTCTCTTCCTCACTCACCTGTTTTCTTTTCCTCACTCACCTGTTCTCTCTTACTCACTCACCTGTTCTCTTTTTCTCACTCACCTGTTCTCTCTTCATCACTCACCTGTTCTCTCTTCCTCACTCACCCATTTTCTTTTCTACACTCACCTTTTCTCTCTTACTCACCACTGTTCTCTTTTTACCACTCACACATCTCTATTCTTAACTTACCTGTTCTCTCTTCTAACAAAACCTGTTCTCTCTTCTTCACTCACCTGTTCTCTCTTACTCACTCAGCTGTTCTCTCTTACTCACTCACCTGTTCTCTTTCTTCACTTATCTGTTCTCTCTTCCTCACTCTCCTGTTCTCTCTTCCTCACTCACCTGATCCCTCTTCCTCACTTACCTCTTCGTTACTCACATCTTCTCTTTAACGTACTCACCTGATCTATCTTACTCACTTACTTTTTCTCTCTTCCTCACTGACCTGTTTTATCTCCCTCACTCACCTGTTCTCTTTTCTTCACTCACCTGTTCTCTCTTACACATTGACATGTATTCTTTTCCTCACTTACCTGTATTCTCTTCATCACACACATGTTCTCCCTTACTCACTCACCTGTTCTCTCTTGTTCACTCACCTGTTCTCTCTTCCTCACTTATCATTTCTCTCTTACTCACTCACCTGTATTCTCTTCTTCACACAACTGTTCTCTCTTACTCACTCACCTGTTCTCTCTAAATCACTCACCTGTTCTCTCTTACTCACTCACATGTTCTCTCTTACTCACTCACATGTTCTCTCTTACTCACTCACCTGTTCTATCTTACTCACTCACCTGTTCTCTCTTACTCACTCACCTGTTCTCTCTTACTAACTCACCTGTTCTCTTTTCTTCATTCACCTGTTCTTTCTCCTTCCTCACCTGTTCTCTCTTGCTCACTCACCTGTTCCCCCTTTCTCACTTATCTTGTCTCACTACCTCACTCACATGTTCTCTCTTCCTCACTCACCTGTATTCTCTTCCTCACTCACCTGTTCTCTCTTCCTCACTCACATGTTCTGTCTTCCACACTCACATATATTCTCTTCCTCCCTAGTTGTTTCCTTTCATCACTGACCTATTCTCTCTTCCCCACTCACCTGTTCTCTCTTCCACACTCACATGTTCTCTCTTCCTCACTCACCTACTTTCTCTTCCTAACTCACATGTATTCTCTTCCCCCCTTAGCTATATTCTATTCAACACTCAGACTTATTCTCTACCTCCCTCACCTGTATTCTTTCATCACTGACCTGTTCTCTCTTCCTCACTCACCTGTTCTCTCTTCCTCACTCACCTGTTCTCTCTTCCTCACTCACCTGTTCTCTTTTCCTCACTTACCTGTTCTCTCTTACTCTCTCACCTGTTCTCTCTTCCTCACTCACATGTTTTTTCTTCCTCACTCACCTGTTCTCTCTTCCTCACTGACCTGTTCTCTCTTCCTTACACACCTGTTCTCTCTTTCTCACTAATCAGTTCTCTCTTCCTCACTCACCTGTGTTCACTTCCTCCCTCACCTGTTCTCTCTTATTCACTCACCTGTTCCCTCTTCCTCCCTCACCTGCATTTTCTTCCCCACTCACCTGTTCTCTCTTCCTTCCTCACCTGTATTCTCTTCCTCACTCACCTCTTCTCTGTTCCTTACCCAACTGTTCTCTCTTCCTAATTCATCTGCTCTCTCTTCCTCACTCACCTATTCTCTTTCTAACTCACCTGTATTTACTTCCTCCCTAACCTGTTCTCTCTTCCTCACTCACCTGTTCACTCTTCCTCACTCTCCTGATCTTTCTTCCTCCCTCACCTATTTCCTTTCATCACTGACCTATTCTCTCTTCCCCACTAACCTGTTCTCTCTTCCACACTCACATGTTCTCTCTTCCTCACTCACCTACTTTCTCTTCCAAACTCACATGTATTCTCTTCCCCCCTTAGCTGTATTCTATTCCTCACTCAGATTTATTCTCTACCTCCCTCACCTGTATTCTTTCCTCACTCACCTGTTCTCTCTTCCTCACTCACCTGTTCTCTCTTCCTCACTCACCTGTTCTCTTTTCCTCACTGACCTGTTCTCTCTTACTCTCTCACCTGTTCTCTCTTCCTCACTCACATGTTTTTTCTTCCTCACTGACCTGTTCTCTCTTCCTCACTGACCTGTTCTCTCTTCTTCACTCACCTGTTCTCTCTTCCTCCCTCACTTGTATTCTCTTCCTTTCTCCCCTGTTCTCTCTTCCTCACTCACCTGTTCTTTCTTCCTTACACACCTGTTCTCTTTTTCTCACTCATCAGTTCTCTCTTTCTCACTCACCTGTATTCACTTCCTTCCTCACCTGTTCTCTCTTATTCACTCACCTGGAACCTCTTTCTCCCTCACCTGCATTCTCTTCCCCACTCACCTGTTCTCTCTTCCTTCCTCACCTGTATTCTCTTCCTCACTCACCTCTTCTCTGTTCCTCACTCAACTGTTCTCTCTTCCTCACTCAAATGTTCTCTCTTCCTCACTCATCTGTACTCTCTTCCTCACTCACCTATTCTCTTTCTAACTCACCTGTATTTACTTCCTCCCTCACCTGTTCTCTCTTCCTCTCTCACATGTTCTTTCTTCCTCATTCACCAGTTCTCTTTTTCTCATTCATCTGTTTTCTCTCCCTCACTCACCTGTTCTCTCTTCCCTACTCACCTGTTCTTTCTTCCTCACTCACCTGTTCTCACTTCCTCACTGACCTGTTCTCTCTTCTTCACTCACCTGTTCTCTCTTCCTCCCTCACCTGTATTCTCTTCCTCACTCCCCTGTTCTCTCTTCCTCACTCACCTATTCTCTCTTCCTCCCTCACCTGTATTATCTTCCTCACTCACGTGTTCTCTCTTCCTCACTCACGTGTTCTTTCTTCCTTACACACCTATTCTCTTTTTCTCACTCATCAGTTCTCTCTTCCTCACTCACCTGTATTCACTTCCTCCCTCACCTGTTCTCTCTTATTCACTCACCTGGAACCTCTTCCTCCCTCACCTGCATTCTCTTCCCCACTCACCTGTTCTCTCTTCCTTCCTCACCTGTATTCTCTTCCTCACTCACCTCTTCTCTGTTCCTCACTCAACTGTTCTCTCTTCCTCACTCAACTGTTCTCTCTTCCTCACTCATCTGTTCTCTCTTCCTCACTCACCTATTCTCTTTCTAACTCACCTGTATTTACTTCCTCCCTCACCTGTTCTCTCTTCCTCTCTCACATGTTCTTTCTTCCTCATTCACCTGTTCTCTTTTTCTCATTCATCTGTTCTCTCTTCCTCACTCACCTGTTCTCTCTTCCTCACTCACCTGTTCTCTCTTCCTCACTCACCTGTTCTCTCTTCCTCACTCTCCTGTTCTTTCTTCCTCACTCACCTGTTCTCTTTTTCTCATTCATCTTTTCTCTCTTCCTCACTCACCTGTATTCTCTTCCTCCCTCACCTGTTCTCTCTTATTCACTCACCTGTTTTCTCTTCCTCCCTCACCTGTATTCTCTTCTTCACTCACCTGTTCTCTCTTCCTTACTCACCTGTATTCTCTTCCTCACTCACCTGTTCTCGTTTTCTTACTCACATGTTCTCTCTTCCTAACTCACCTGTATTCTCTTCCTCACTCACCTTTTCTCTCTTCCTCACTCACCTGATCTCTTTTCCTCACTCAACTGTTCTCTCTTCCTCACTCATCTGTTCTCTCTTTCTCACTAATCTGTTCTCTCTTCCTAATCTCCTGTTCTCTCTTCCTCACTCACATGTTCTCTCTTCTTCATTCACATGTTCTCTCTTCCTCACTCACCTGTAACCCTTCCTCACTCCCCTGTTCTCTCTTCCTCACTCACCTGTTCTCACTTCCTCTCTGACCTGTATTCTCTTCCTTACTTATCTGTTCTCTCTTCTCACTCACATGTTCTTTCTTCCTCACTCACCTTTTCTCTCTTTCTTACTCACCTGTTCCCTCTTCCTCCCTCACCTGTATTCTCTTCCTCACTCACCTGTTCTCTCTTCCTTCTTCACCTGTATTCTCTTCCTCACTCACCTGTTCTCTCTTCCTCACTCACCTGTTCTCTCTTCCACACTCATCAGTTCTCTCTTCCTCACTCATCTATTCTCCCTTCCTACCACACCTGAAATCTCTTCCTCCCTTACCTGTTCTCTCTTCCTCAGCCACCTGTTCTTTCTTCCTCACTCACCTGTTCTCTTTTTCTCATTCATCTGTTCTCTCTTCTTCACTCACCTGTATTCTCTTCCTCCCTCATCTGTTCTCTCATATTCACTCACCTGTTTTCTCTTCCTCCCTCACCTGTATTATTTTCTTCACTCATCCGGTCTCTCTTCCTTCCTCACTTGTATTCTCTTCCTCACACACCTTCATTCTCTTCCTCACTCACCTGTTCTCTCTTCCTCACTCTCCTGTTCTCTCTTCCTCACTCACCTGTTCTTACTTTCTCACTCACCTGTTCTCTTTTTCTCATTCATCTTTTCTCTCTTCCTCACTCACCTGTATTCTCTTCCTCCCTCACATGTTCTCTCTTTTTCACTCACCTGTATTCGCTTCCCTACTCACCTGTTCACTCTTCCTTACTCACATGTTCTCTCTTCTTAACTCACCTGTATTCTCTTCCTCACTCACATTTGCTCTCTTCCTCACTCACCTGATCTCTTTTCCTCACTCAACTGTTCTCTCTTCCCCACTCATCTGTTCTCTCTTCTCCTAGTCTGTTCTCTCTTCCTAATCACCTGTTCTCTCTTCCTCACTCACATGTTCTCTCTTCTTCACTCACATGTTCTCTCTTCCTCTTTCACCTGTATTCTCTTCCTCACTCCCCTGTTCTCTCTTCCTCACTCACCTGTTCTCTCTTCCTCCCTCACCTGTATTCTCTTCCTCACTCATCTGTTCTCTCTTCCTCACTCACATGTTCTTTCTTCCTCACTCACCTTTTCTCTTTTTCTCACTCACCTGTTCCCTCTTCCTCCCTCACCTGTATTCTCTTACTCACTTATCTGTTCTCTCTTCCTTCTTCACCAATATTCTCTTCCTCACTCACCTGTTCTCTCTTCCTCATTCACCTGTTCTCTCTTCCACACTCATCTGTTCTCTCTTCCTCACTCATCTATTCTCCCTTCCTACCTCACCTGTAATCTCTTCCTCCCTCACCTGTTCTCACTTCCTCACTCACCTGTTCTTTTTTCCTCACTCACCTGTTCTCTTTTTCTCATTCATCTGTTCTCTCTTCCTCACTCACCTGTATTCTCTTCCTCCCTCATCTGTTCTCTCATATTCCCTCACCTGTTTTCTCTTCCTCCCTCACCTGTATTATTGTCTTCACTCATCCGGTCTCTCTTCCTTCCTCACTTGTATTCTCTTCCTCACACACCTGCATTCTCTTCCTCACTCACCTGTTCTCTCTTCCACACTCACCTGTATTCTCTTCCTCACTCACCTGTTCTCTCTTCCTCACTCACCTGTTCTCTCTTTTTCACTCAACTTTTCTCTCTTCCTCACGCATCTGTTCTCTCTTTCTCACTTTCCTGTTCTCTCTTTCTCACTCATCTGTTTTCTTTTCCTCCCTCACCTGTATTCTCTTCCTCACTCACCTGTTCTCTCTTCCTCACTCAACTGTTCTCTCTTTCTAACTCATCTGTTCTCTCTTACAAACTCACCTGTTCTCTCTCCTCACTCACATGTATTCTCTTCCTCACTCACCTGTTCTCTCTTCCTCACTCACCTGTTTTCTCGTCCTCACTCACCTGATCTCTTTTTCTTACTTATCTGTTCTCTCTTTCTCACTCACCTGTACTCTTCATCACTCACATGCTCTCTTTTCCTCACTCACCTGTTCTCTCTTCCTCACTCACATTTTTTCACTTCCTCACTCACCTGTTCTCGCTTCCTCCCTCACTTGTATTCTCTTCCTCACTCACCTGTTCTCTCATCCTCCCTAAACTGTATTCTCTTCCTCACTCACCTGTTCTCTCTTCCTCACTCACCTGTTCTCTCTTTTTTCACTCACCTGTTCTCTCTTCCTAACTCACCTGTTCTCTCTAAATCACCCACCTGTTCTCTCTTACTCACTCACATGTTCTTTCTTACTCACTCACCTGTTCTATCATACTCACTCACTTGTTCTCTCTTACTCACTCACCTGTTCTCTCTTACTAACTCACCTGTTCTCTTTTCTTCATTCACCTGTTCTTTCTCCTTCACTCACCTGTTTTCTTTTCTTCACTCACCTGTTATCTCTTACTAACCCACCTTTAATCTCTTACTCACTCACCTGTCCTCTCTTCCTCACTCACCTAGTCACTTTTCTTGACTCACCTGTTCTCTCCCACTCACTTACCTGTCCTCTCTTACTCACTCACCTGTTTTCTCTTCCTCACTCACATGTTCTCTCATCCTCACTCACCTCTTCTCTCTTCCTCACTCACCTGTTCTCTCTTCTTCACTCACCTCTTCTCTCTTCCTCACTCACATGTATTTTCTCCTTCACTCACATAATCTCTTTTACTCACTCACCTGTATCCTCCTCCTCCCTTACCGGTTCTCTCTTCCTCACTCACCTGTTCTCCCTTCCTCAATTACATGTTCTCTCTCCCTCACTCATATGTTCTCTCTCCCTTTCTCACGGTTCACTCTTACTCATTCATCTGTTCTCTCTTCCTCACTCACATGTTTTCTCTTCCTAACTTACCAGTTCTCTCTTACTCACTCACATGTTTTCTCATCCTCACTCACCTGTTTTTTCTTCCTCAATACCTGTTCTCTCTTCCTCACTCACCTGTTCTCTTTTCTTCTCTCACATGTTCTCTCTTCCTCATTCACCTGCATTCTTTTCCACACTCACCTGTTCTGTCTTACTCACTCACCTGTTCTCTCTTCCTCACTCACATGTTCTCTCATCCTCACTCATCTTCCCTCATCCTCACTCACCTCTTCTCTCTTTCTCACTCACCTGTTCTATTTTCCTCACTCACCTGCTCTGTCTTCCTTCCTCACCTGTTCTCTCTTGCTCACTCACCTGTTCCCCCTTACTCACTTATCTGTTCTCACTACCTCACTCACATGTTCTCTCTTCCTCACTCACCTGTATTCTCTTCCTCACTCACCTGTTCTCTCTTCCCCACTCACATGTTCTCTCTTCCTCACTCACCTGCTTTTTTCTTCCTCACTCACATGTATTCTCTTCCTCCCTCACCTGTTTCCTTTCATCACTGACCTATTCTCTCTTCCCCACTCACCTGTTCTCTCTTCCAAACTCACTTGTTCTCTCTTCCTCACTCACCTACTTTCTCTTCCTAACTCACATGTATTCTCTGCCCCCCTTAGCTGTATTCTATTCCTCACTCAGATTTATTCTCTACCTCCCTCACCTGTATTCTTTCATCACTGACCTGTTCTCTCTTCCTCACTCACCTGTTCTCTTTTCCTCACTTACCTGTTCTCTCTTACTCTCTCATCTGTTCTCTCTTCCTCACTCACATGTTTTTTCTTCCTCACTCACCTGTTCTCTCTTCCTCACTGACCTGTTCTCTCTTCCTCACTGACCTGTTCTCTCTTCTTCACTCGCTTGTTCTCTCTTCCTCCCTCACTTGTATTCTCTTCCTCACTCCCCTGTTCTCTCTTCCTCACTCACCTGTATTTTCTTCCTCCCTCACCTGTTCTCTCTTCCTCACTCACCTGTTCTTTCTTCCTCATTCACCAGTTCTCTTTTTCTCATTCATCTGTTTTCTCTCCCTCACTCACCTGTTCTCTCTTCCTCACTCTCCTGTTCTCTCTTCCCTACTCACCTGTTCTCTTTTCCTCACTCACCTGTTCTCACTTCCTCACTGACCTGTTCTCTCTTCTTCACTCACCTGTTCTCTCTTCCTCCCTCACGTGTATTCTCTGCCTCACTCCCCTGTTCTCTCTTCCTCACTCACCTGTGTTCACTTCCTCCCTCACCTGTTCTCTCTTATACACTCACCTGTTCCCTCTTCCTCCCTCACCTTCATTCTCTTCCCCACTCACCTGTTCTCTCTTCCTTCCTCACCTGTATTCTCTTCCTCACTCACCTCTTCTCTGTTCCTCACTCAACTGTTCTCTCTTCCTCACTCATCTGTTCTCTCTTCCTCACTCACCTATTCTCTTTCTAACTCACCTGTATTTACTTTCTCCCTAACCTGTTCTCTCTTCCTCACTCACCTGTTCTTTCTTCCTCATTCACCTGTTCTCTTTTTCTCATTCATCTGTTCTCTCCTCCTCACTCACATATTCTCTCTTCCTCACTCACCTGTTCTCTCTTCCTCACTCATCTGTTCACTCTTCCTCACTCTCCTGTTCTTTCTTCCTCCCTCACCTGTTTCCTTTCATCACTGACCTATTCTCTCTTCCCCACTTACCTGTTCTCTCTTCCACACTCCTATGTTCTCTCTTCCTCACTCGCCTACTTTCTCTTCCTAACTCACATGTATTCTCTTCCCCCCTTAGCTGTATTCTATTCCTCACTCAGATTTATTCTCTACCTCCCTCACCTGTATTCTTTCATCACTGACCTGTTCTCTCTTCCTCACTCACCTGTTCTCTCTTCCTCACTCACCTGTTCTCTCTTCCTCACTCACCTGTTCTCTTTTCCTCACTTACCTGTTCTCTCTTACTCTCTCACCTGTTCTCTCTTCCTCACTCACATGTTTTTTCTTCCTCACTAACCTGTTCTCTCTTCCTCACTGACCTGTTCTCTCTTCTTCACTCACCTGTTCTCTCTTCCTCCCTCACTTGTATTCTCTTCCTCACTCCCCTGTTCTCTCTTCCTCACTCACCTGTATTTTCTTCCTCCCTCACCTGTTCTCTCTTCCTCACTCACCTGTTCTTTCTTCCTCATTCACCAGTTCTCTTTTTCTCATTCATCTGTTTTCTCTACCTCACTCACCTGTTCTCTCTTCCTCACTCACCTGTTCTCTCTTCCTCACTCTCCTGTTCTCTCTTCCCTACTCACCTGTTCTCTCTTCCTCACTCACCTGTTCTCACTTCCTCACTGACCTGTTCTCTCTTCTTCACTCACCTGTTCTCTCTTTCTTCCTCACCTGTATTCTCTTCCACACTCCCCTGTTCTCTCTTCCTCACTCACCTGTTCTCTCTTCCTCCCTCACCTGTATTCTCTTCCTCACTCACGTGTTCTCTCTTCCTCACTCACCTGTTCTTTCTTCCTAACACACCTGTTCTCTTTTACTCACTCATCAGTTCTCTCTTCCTCACTCACCGGTATTCACTTCCTCCCTCACCTGTTCTATCTTATTCACTCACCTGGAACCTCTTCCTCCCTCACCTGCATTCTCTTCCCCACTCACCTGTTCTCTCTTCCTTCCTCACCTGTATTCTCTTCCTCACTCACTTCTTCTCTGTTCCTCACTCAACTGTTCTCTCTTCCTCACTCATCTGTTCTCTCTTACTCACTCACCTATTCTCTTTCTAACTCACCTGTATTTACTTCCTCCCTCACCTGTTCTCTCTTCCTCTCTCACATGTTCTTTCTTCCTCATTCACCTGTTCTCTTTTTCTCATTCATCTGTTCTCTCTTCCTCACTCACCTGTTCTCTCTTCCTCACTCACCTGTTCTCTCTTCCTCACTCACCTGTTCTCTCTTCCTCACTCTCCTGTTCTTTCTTCCTCACTCACCTGTTCTCTTTTTCTCATTCATCTTTTCTCTCTTCCTCACTCACCTGTATTCTCTTCGTCCCTCACCTGTTCTCTCTTATTCACTCACCTGTTCTCTCTTCCTTCCTCACTTGTATTTTCTTCTTCACTCACCTGTTCTCTCTTTCTCACTCACCTGTATTCTCTTCCTCACTCACCTGTTCTCTCTTTCTTACTCACATGTTCTCTCTTCCTAACTCACCTGTATTCTCTTCCTCACTTACCTTTTCTCTCTTCCTCACTCACCTGATCTCTTTTCCTCACTCAACTGTTCTCTCTTCCTCACTCATCTGTTCTCTCTTTCTCACTAATCTGTTCTCTCTTCCTAATCACCTGTTCTCTCTTCCTCACTCACATGTTCTCTCCTCTTCATTCACATGTTCTCTCTTCCTCACTCACCTGTAACCCTTCCTCACTCCCCTGTTCTCTCTTCCTCACTCACCTGTTCTCTCTTCCTCTCTCACCTGTATTCTCTTCCTCACTTATCTGTTCTCTCTTCTCACTCACATGTTCTTTCTTCCTCACTCACCTTTTCTCTCTTTCTTACTCACCTGTTCCCTCTTCCTCCCTCACCTGTATTCTCTTCCTCACTCACCTGTTCTCTCTTCCTTCTTCACCTGTATTCTCTTCCTCACTCACCTGTTCTCTCTTCCTCACTCACCTGTTCTCTCTTCCACACTCATCTGTTCTCTCTTCCTCACTCATCTATTCTCCCTTCCTACCACACCTGAAATCTATTTCTCCCTTACCTGTTCTCTCTTCCACACTCACCTGTTATTTCTTCCTCACTCACCTGTTCTCTTTTTCTCATTCATCTGTTCTCTCTTCTTCACTCACCTGTATTCTCTTCCTCCCTCATCTGTTCTCTCATATTCACTCACCTGTTTTCTCTTCCTCCCTCACCTGTATTATTTTCTTCACTCATCCGGTCTCTCTTCCTTCCTCACTTGTATTCTCTTCCTCACACACCTTCATTCTCGTCCTCACTCACCTGTTCTCTCTTCCTCACTCAACTGTTCTCTCTTCCTCACTCTCCTGTTCTCTCTTCCTCACTCACCTGTTCTTTCTTTCTCACTCACCTGTTCTCTTTTTCTCATTCATCTTTTCTCTCTTCCTCACTCACCTGTATTCTCTTCCTCCCTCACCTGTTCTCTCTTTTTCACTCACCTGTTTTCTCTTCCTCCCTCACCTGTATTCTCTTCTTCACTCACATGTTCTCTCTTCCTTCCTTACTTGTATTCTCTTCTTCACTCACATGTTCTCTCTTTCTCACTCACCTGTATTCGCTTCCTCACTCACCTGTTCTCTCTTCCTTACTCACATGTTCTCTCTTCCTAACTCACCTGTATTCTCTTCCTCACTCACATTTTCTCTCTTCCTCACTCACCTGATCTCTTTTCCTCACTCAACCGTTCTCTCTTCCCCACTCATCTGTTCTCTCTTCTCACTAGTCTATTCACTCTTCCTAATCACCTGTTCTCTCTTCCTCACTCACAGGTTCTCTCTTCTTCACTCACATGTTCTCTCTTCCTCATTCACCTGTATTCTCTTCCTCACTCCCCTGTTCTCTCTTCCTCACTCACCTGTTCTCTCTTCCTCCCTCACCTGTATTCTCTTCCTCACTCATCTGTTCTCTCTTCCTCACTCACATGTTCTTTCTTCCTCACTCACATTTTCTCTTTTTCTCACTCACCTGTTCCCTCTTCCTCCCTCACCTGCATTCTCTTACTCACTTATCTGTTCTCTCTCCTTCTTCACCTATATTCTCTTCCTCACTCACCTGTTCTCTCTTCCTCATTCACCTGTTCTCTCTTCCACACTCATCTGTTCTCTCTTCCTCACTCATCTATTCTCCCTTCCTACCTCACCTGTAATCTCTTCCTCCCTCACCTGTTCTCACTAGCTCACTCACCTGTTCTTTCTTCCTCACTCACCTGTTCTCTTTTTCTCATTCATCTGTTCTCTCTTCCTCACTCACCTGTATTCTCTTCCTCCCTCATCTGTTCTCTCATATTCACTCACCTATTTTCTCTTCCTCCCTCACCTGTATTATTATCTTCACTCATCCGGTCTCTCTTCCTTCCTCACTTGTATTCACTTCCTCACACACCTGCATTCTCTTCCTCACTCACCTGTTCTCTCTTCCTCACTCACCTGTATTCTCTTCCTCACTCACCTGTTCTCTCTTCCTCACGCATCTGTTCTCTCTTTCTCACTTTCCTGTTCTCTCTTTCTCACTCATCTGTTCTCTTTTCCTCCCTCACCTGTATTCTCTTCCTCACTCACCTGTTCTCTCTTCCTCACTCAACTGTTCTCTCTTTCTAACTCATCTGTTCTCTCTTTAACACTCACCTGTTCTCTCTTCCTCACTCACATGTATTCTCTTCCTCACTCACCTGTTCTCTCTTCCTCACTTACCTGTTTTCTCGTCCTCACTCACCTGATCTCTTTTTCTTACTTATCTGTTCTCTCTTTCTCACTCACCTGTACTCTTCGTCACTCACATGTTCTCTCTTCCTCACTCACCTGTTCTCTCTTCCTCACTCACATTTTTTCACTTCCTCACTCACCTGTTCTCTCTTCCTCCCTCACTTGTATTCTCTTCCTCACTCACCTGTTCTCTCATCCTCCCAAACTGTATTCTCTTCCCGACTCACCTGTTCTCTCTTCCTCACTCACCTGTTCTCTCTTTTTCACTCACCTGTTCTCTCTTCCTCACTCACCTGTATTCTCTTCCTCACTCCCCTGTTCTCTCTTCCTCACTCACCTCTATTCTCTTCCTCACTCACCTGTTCTCTCTTCCCCACTCACCTGTTCTCTCTTCCTCACTCACCTGTTCTCTCTTCCTCATTCACCTTTCTCTCTTCCTCACTCACCTGTTCTCTCTTCCTCACTCACATGCTCTCTCTTCCTCACTCACCTGTTCTCTCTTACTCACTCACATGCTCTCTCTTCCTCACTCACATGCTCTATCTTCCTCACTCACTTGTTCTCTCTTCCTCACTCGCATGCTCTCTCTCAATCACTAACCTGTTCTCTCTTCCTCACTGACCTGTTCTCTCTTCCTCACTCACATGCTCTCTCTTCCTCCCTTATCTGTATTCTCTTCTTCACTCACCTTTTCTCACTTTCTTCCTTTCTTGTATTCTCTTCCTCACTCACCTGTATTCTCTTCCTCACTAACCTGTTCTCACTTCCTTCCTCACTTGTATTATCTTCCTAACTCACCTGTATTCTCTTCCTCACTTACCTGTATTCTCTTCATCACACACATGTTCTCTCTTACTCACTCACCTTGTTCTTTCTTCTCCACTCACCTGTTCTCTCTAACTTACTCAGCTGTTCTCTCTTACTCACTCACCTGTTCTCTTTTCTTTACTCATCTGTTCTCTCTTCCTCACTAACCTCTTCGTAACTCACATCTTCTCTTTTACGTACTCACCAGATCTATCTTCCTCACTTACCTCTTTGCAACTCACATCTTCTAACTTCCTCCCTCACCTGTTCTCTGTTCTTCACTCACATGTTCTCTTTTCTTCTCTTACATGTTCTCTCTTCCTCAATCACCTGTTTTCTCTTCCACACTTACCTGTTCTCTCTTCTTCACTCACATGTTCTCTCTTCCTCACTCACCTCTTCCCTCATCCTCACTCACCTCTTCTCTCTTTCTCACTCACCTGTTCTATTTTCCTCACTCACCTGCTCTGTCTTCCTCACGCACATGTTCTCTGTTCTTCACTCACCTGTTCCCCCTTACTCACTTATCTGTTCTCTCTACCTCACTCACTTGTTCTCTCTTCCTCACTTACCTGTATTCTCTTCCTAACTCACCTGTTCTCTCTTCCTCACTCACCTGTTTTCTCTTCCTCACTCACCTGTTCTCTCTTCCTCACTCACATGTTCCCTCTTCCTCACTCACCTGTTTTCTCTTTCTCTTTCACAAATATTCTTTCATCACTGACCTATTCTCTCTTCCTCACTCACCTTTTCTCTCTTCCTCACTCACCTGTTCTCTCTTCCTCACTCACCTCCTTTCTCTTCCTCACTCACATGTATTCTCTTCCCCCCTTAGCCATATTCTCTTCCTCACTCACATATATTCTCTTCCTCCCTCACCTGTATTCTTTCATCACTGACCTGTTCTCTCTTCTTCACTCACCTATTCTCTCTTCCTCACTCACCTGTTCTCTCTTCCTCACTCACCTGTTCTCTCTTCCTCACTTACCTGTTCTCTCTCACTCACTCACCTGTTCTCTCTTCCTCACTCACATGTTTTCTCTTCCTCACTCACCTGTTCTCTCTTCCTCACTCACCTGTTCTCTCTTCTTCACTCACCTGTTCTCTCTTCCTCCCTCACCTGTATTCTCTTCCTCACATCCTGTTCTCTCTTCCTCATTCACCTGCTCTCTCTTCCTCCCTCACCTGTATTCTCTTCCTCACTCACCTGTTCTCTCTTCCTCTCTCACCTGTTCTTTCTTCCTCACTCACCTGTTCTCTCTTTCTCACTCATCTTTTCACTCTTCCTCACCCAAATGTATTCTCTCCCACCCTTACCTGTTCTCTCTTATTCACTCACCTGTTCCCTATTTCTCCCTCACCTGTATTCTCTTCCTCACTCACCTGTTCTCTCTTCCTTTTCATCTGTATTCTCTTCCTCACTCACCTGTTCTCTCTTCCTCACTCACCTGTTCTCTCTTCCTCACTCATCTGTTCTCTCTTCCTCACTCACCTATTCTCTCTTCCTAACTCACTTGTATTCACTTCCTCCCTCACCTGTTCTCTCTTCCTCACTCACCTGTTCTCTCTTCCTAAATCACCTGTTCTCTTTTTCTCATTCATCTGTTCTCCCTTCCTCACTCACCTGTATTCTCTTCCTCTCTCACTTGTTCTCTCTTATTCACTCACCTGTTTTTTCTTCCTCCCTCACCTGTATTCTCTTCTTCACTCACCTGTTCTCTCTTCCTTCCTCACCTGTTCTTTCTTACTCACTCACCTGTTCTTTGTTCCTAACTCACCTGTATTCTCTTATTCACTCACCTGTATTCTCTTCCTCACTCACCTGTTCTCTCTTCCTCACTCACCTGTTCTCTCTTCATCACTCACCTGTTCTTTCTTCCTAACTCACCTGTATTTTCCTCCTCACTCACCTGTATTCTCTTCTTCACTCACCTGTATTCTCTTCCTCCCTCACCTGTTCTCTCTTATTCACTCACCTGTTTTCTCTTCCTCCCTCACCTATATTCTCTTCTTCACTCACCTGTTCTCTCTTCCTAACTCACCTGTATTCTCTTCCTCACTTACCTGTATTCTCTTCCTCACTCACCTGTTCTCTCTTCCTCACTCAGCTGTTCTCTCTTTCCCACTCACCTGTTCTCTCTTCCTCACTCAACTGTTCCCCCTTCCTTACTCACCTGTTCTCTCTTCCTCATTCACCTGTTCTCTCTTTCTCACTCACCTGTTTTCTCTTCCTCACTCATCTGTTCTCTCTTCCTCCCTCACCTGAATTCTCTTCCTCACTCACCAGTTCTTTCTTCCTCACTCAACTGTTCTCTCTTTCTCTCTCATCTGTTCTCTCTAACACACTCACCTGTTCTCTCTTCCTCACTCACATGTATTCTCTTCCTCACTCACCTGTTCTCTCTTCCTCACTCACATGTTCTCTCTTCCTCACTCACCTGCTTTTTTCTTCCTCACTCACATATATTCTCTTCCTCCCTCACCTGTTTCCTTTCATCACTGACCTATTCTCTCTTCCCCACTCACCTGTTCTCTCTTCCACTCTCACATGTTCTCTCTTCCTCACTCACCTACTTTCTCTTCCTAACTCACATGTATTCTCTTCCCCCCTTAGCTGTATTCTATTCCTCACTCAGATTTATTCTCTACCTCCCTCACCTGTATTCTTTCATCACTGACCTGTTCTCTCTTCCTCACTCACCTGTTCTCTCTTCCTCACTCACCTGTTCTCTCTTCCTCATTCACCTGTTCTCTTTTCCTCACTTACCTGTTCTTTCTTACTTATCTGTTCTCTCTTCCTCACTCACATATTTTTTCTTCCTCACTCACCTGTTCTCTCTTCCTCACTGACCTGTTCTCTCTTCCTCACTGACCTGTTCTCTCTTCTTCACTCACTTGTTCTCTCTTCCTCCCTCACTTGTATTCTCTTCCTCACTCCCCTGTTCTCTCTTCCTCACTCACCTGTATTTTCTTCCTCCCTCACCTGTTCTCTCTTCCTCACTCACCTGTTCTTTCTTCCTCATTCACCAGTTCTCTTTTTCTCATTCATCTGTTTTCTCTCCCTCACTCACCTGTTCTCTCTTCCTCACTCACCTGTTCTCTCTTCCTCACTCTCCTGTTCTCTCTTCCCTACTCACCTGTTCTCTCTTCCTCACTCACCTGTTCTCACTTCCTCACTGACCTGTTCTCTCTTCTTCACTCACCTGTTCTCTCTTCCTCCCTCACGTGTATTCTCTGCCTCACTCCCCTGTTCTCTCTTAATCACTCACCTGTGTTCACTTCCTCCCTCACCTGTTCTCTCTTATTCACTCACCTGTTCCCTCTTCCTCCCTCACCTGCATTCCCTTCCCCACTCACCTGTTCTCTCTTCCTTCCTCACCTGTATTCTCTTCCTCACTCACCTCTTCTCTGTTCCTCACTCAACTGTTCTCTCTTCCTCACTCATCTGTTCTCTCTTCCTCACTCACCTATTCTCTTTCTAACTCACCTGTATTTACTTCCTCCCTTACCTGTTCTCTCTTCCTCACTCACCTGTTCTTTCTTCCTCATTCACTTGTTCACTCTTCCTCACTCTCCTGTTCTTTCTTCCTTCCTCACCTGTATTCTCTTCCTCACTCACCTCTTCTCTGTTCCTCACTCAACTGTTCTCTCTTCCTCACTCATCTGTTCTCTCTTCCTCACTCACCTATTCTCTTTCTAACTCACCTGTATTTACTTCCTCCCTAACCTGTTCTCTCTTCCTCACTCACCTGTTCTTTCTTCCTCATTCACCTGTTCTCTTTTTCTCATTCATCTGTTCTCTCCTCCTCACTCACATGTTCTCTCTTCCTCACTCACCTGTTCTCTCTTCCTCACTCACCTGTTCACTCTTCCTCACTCTCCTGTTCTTTCTTCCTCCCTCACCTGTTTCCTTTCATCACTGACCTATTCTCTCTTCCCCACTTACCTGTTCTCTCTTCCACACTCACCTGTTCTCTCTTCCTCACTCGCCTACTTTCTCTTCCTAACTCACATGTATTCTCTTCCCCCCTTAGCTGTATTCTATTCCTCACTCAGATTTATTCTCTACCTCCCTCACCTGTATTCTTTCATCACTGACCTGTTCTCTCTTCCTCACTCACCTGCTCTCTCTTCCTCACTCTCCTGTTCTCTCTTCCTCACTCACCTGTTCTCTTTTCATCACTTATCTGTTCTCTCTTACTCTCTTACCTGTTCTCTCTTCCTCACTCACATGTTTTTTCTTCCTCACTGACCTGTTCTCTCTTCCTCACTGACCTGTTCTCTCTTCTTCACTCACCTGTTCTCTCTTCCTCCCTCACTTGTATTCTCTTCCTCACTCCCCTGTTCTCTCTTTCTCACTCACCTGTATTTTCTTCCTACCTCACCTGGTCTCTCTTCCTCACTCACCTGTTCTTTCTTCCTCATTCACCAGTTCTCTTTTTCTCATTCATCTGTTTTCTCTCCCTCACTCACCTGTTCTCTCTTCCTCACTCACCTGTTCACTCTTCCTCACTCTCCTGTTCTCTCTTCCCTACTCACCTGTTCTCTCTTCCTCAATCACCTGTTCTCACTTCCTCACTGACCTGTTCTCTCTTCTTCACTCACCTGTTCTCTCTTCCTCCCTCACCTATATTCTCTTCCTCACTCCCCTGTTCTCTCTTCCTCACTCACCTGTTCTCTCTTCCTCCCTCACCTGTATTCTCTTCCTCACTTACTTGTTCTCTCTTCCTCACTCACCTGTTCTTTCTTCCTTACACACCTGTTCTCTTTTTCTCACTCATCAGTTCTCTCTTCCTCACTCACCTGTATTCACTTCCTCCCTCACCTGTTCTCTCTTATTCACTCACCTGGAACCTCTTCCTTTCTCACCTGCATTCTCTTCCCCACTCACCTGTTCTCTCTTCTTCCTCACCTAAATTCTCTTCCTCACTCACTTCTCTGTTCCTCATTCAACTGTTCTCTCTTCCTCACTCATCTGTTCTCTCTTCCTCACTCACCTATTCTCTTTCTAACTCACCTGTATTTACTTCCTCCCTCACCTGTTCTCTCTTCCTCTCTCACATGTTCTTTCTTCCTCATTCTCCTGTTCTCTTTTTCTCATTCATCTGTTCTCTCTTCCTCACTCACCTGTTCTCTCTTCCTCCCTCACCTGTATTCTCTTCCTCACACCCTGTTCTCTCTTCCTCATTCACCTGCTCTCTCTTCCTCCCTCACCTGTATTCTCTTCCTCACTCACCTGTTCTCTCTTCCTCTCTCACCTGTTCTTTCTTCCTCACTCACCTGTTCTCTCTTTCTCACTCATCTTTTCACTCTTCCTCACCCAAATGTATTCTCTCCCTCCCTTACCTGTTCTCTCTTATTCACTCACCTGTTCCCTATTTCTCCCTCACCTGTATTCTCTTCCTCACTCACCTGTTCTCTCTTCCTCACTCACCTGTTCTCTCTTCCTCACTCATCTGTTCTCTCTTCCTCACTCACCTATTCTCTCTTCCTAACTCACTTGTATTCACTTCCTCCCTCACCTGTTCTCTCTTCCTCACTCACCTGTTCTCTCTTCCTAAATCACCTGTTCTCTTTTTCTCATTCATCTGTTCTCTCTTCCTCACTCACCTGTATTCTCTTCCTCTCTCACTTGTTCTCTCTTATTCACTCACCTGTTTTTTCTTCCTCCCTCACCTGTATTCTCTTCTTCACTCACCTGTTCTCTCTTCCTTCCTCACCTGTTCTTTCTTACTCACTCACCTGTTCTTTGTTCCTAACTCACCTGTATTCTCTTATTCACTCACCTGTATTCTCTTCCTCACTCACCTGTTCTCTCTTCCTCACTCACCTGTTCTCTCTTCATCACTCACCTGTTCTTTCTTCCTAACTCACCTGTATTCTCCTCCTCACTCACCTGTATTCTCTTCTTCACTCACCTGTATTCTCTTCCTCCCTCACCTGTTCTCTCTTATTCACTCACCTGTTTTCTCTTCCTCCCTCACCTATATTCTCTTCTTCACTCACCTGTTCTCTCTTCCTAACTCACCTGTATTCTCTTCCTCACTTACCTGTATTCTCTTCCTCACTCACCTGTTCTCTCTTCCTCACTCAGCTGTTCTCTCTTTCCCACTCACCTGTTCTCTCTTCCTCACTCAACTGTTCCCCCTTCCTTACTCACCTGTTCTCTCTTCCTCATTCACCTGTTCTCTCTTTCTCACTCACCTGTTTTCTCTTCCTCACTCATCTGTTCTCTCTTCCTCCCTCACCTGAATTCTCTTCCTCACTCACCAGTTCTTTCTTCCTCACTCAACTGTTCTCTCTTTCTCTCTCATCTGTTCTCTCTAACACACTCACCTGTTCTCTCTTCCTCACTCACATGTATTCTCTTCCTCACTCACCTGTTCTCTCTTCCTCACTCACATGTTCTCTCTTCCTCACTCACCTGCTTTTTTCTTCCTCACTCACATATATTCTCTTCCTCCCTCACCTGTTTCCTTTCATCACTGACCCATTCTCTCTTCCCCACTCACCTGTTCTCTCTTCCACTCTCACATGTTCTCTCTTCCTCACTCACCTACTTTCTCTTCCTAACTCACATGTATTCTCTTCCCCCCTTAGCTGTATTCTATTCCTCACTCAGATTTATTCTCTACCTCCCTCACCTGTATTCTTTCATCACTGACCTGTTCTCTCTTCCTCACTCACCTGTTCTCTCTTCCTCACTCACCTGTTCTCTCTTCCTCATTCACCTGTTCTCTTTTCCTCACTTACCTGTTCTTTCTTACTTATCTGTTCTCTCTTCCTCACTCACATATTTTTTCTTCCTCACTCACCTGTTCTCTCTTCCTCACTGACCTGTTCTCTCTTCCTCACTGACCTGTTCTCTCTTCTTCACTCACTTGTTCTCTCTTCCTCCCTCACTTGTATTCTCTTCCTCACTCCCCTGTTCTCTCTTCCTCACTCACCTGCATTTTCTTCCTCCCTCACCTGTTCTCTCTTCCTCACTCACCTGTTCTTTCTTCCTCATTCACCAGTTCTCTTTTTCTCATTCATCTGTTTTCTCTCCCTCACTCACCTGTTCTCTCTTCCTCACTCACCTGTTCTCTCTTCCTCACTCTCCTGTTCTCTCTTCCCTACTCACCTGTTCTCTCTTCCTCACTCACCTGTTCTCACTTCCTCACTGACCTGTTCTCTCTTCTTCACTCACCTGTTCTCTCTTCCTCCCTCACGTGTATTCTCTGCCTCACTCCCCTGTTCTCTCTTCCTCACTCACCTGTGTTCACTTCCTCCCTCACCTGTTCTCTCTTATTCACTCACCTGTTCCCTCTTCCTCCCTCACCTGCATTCCCTTCCCCACTCACCTGTTCTCTCTTCCTTCTTCACCTGTATTCTCTTCCTCACTCACCTCTTCTCTGTTCCTCACTCAACTGTTCTCTCTTCCTCACTCATCTGTTCTCTCTTCCTCACTCACCTATTCTCTTTCTAACTCACCTGTATTTACTTCCTCCCTAACCTGTTCTCTCTTCCTCACTCACCTGTTCTTTCTTCCTCATTCACCTGTTCTCTTTTTCTCATTCATCTGTTCTCTCCTCCTCACTCACATGTTCTCTCTTCCTCACTCACCTGTTCTCTCTTCCTCACTCACCTGTTCACTCTTCCTCACTCTCCTGTTCTTTCTTCCTCCCTCACCTGTTTCCTTTCATCACTGACCTATTCTCTCTTCCCCACTTACCTGTTCTCTCTTCCACACTCACATGTTCTCTCTTCCTCACTCGCCTACTTTCTCTTCCTAACTCACATGTATTCTCTTCCCCCCTTAGCTGTATTCTATTCCTCACTCAGATTTATTCTCTACCTCCCTCACCTGTATTCTTTCATCACTGACCTGTTCTCTCTTCCTCACTCACCTGCTCTCTCTTCCTCACTCTCCTGTTCTCTCTTCCTCACTCACCTGTTCTCTTTTCATCACTTACCTGTTCTCTCTTACTCTCTCACCTGTTCTCTCTTCCTCACTCACATGTTTTTTCTTCCTCACTGACCTGTTCTCTCTTCCTCACTGACCTGTTCTCTCTTTTTCACTCACCTGTTCTCTCTTCCTCCCTCACTTGTATTCTCTTCCTCACTCCCCTGTTCTCTCTTCCTCACTCACCTGTATTTTCTTCCAACCTCACCTGGTCTCTCTTCCTCACTCACCTGTTCTTTCTTCCTCATTCACCAGTTCTCTTTTTCTCATTCATCTGTTTTCTCTCCCTCACTCACCTGTTCTCTCTTCCTCACTCACCTGTTCACTCTTCCTCACTCTCCTGTTCTCTCTTCCCTACTCACCTCTTCTCTCTTCCTCACTCACCTGTTCTCACTTCCTCACTGACCTGTTCTCTCTTCTTCACTCACCTGTTTTCTCTTCCTCCCTCACCTATATTCTCTTCCTCACTCCCCTGTTCTCTCTTCCTCACTCACCTGTTCTCTCTTCCTCCCTCACCTGTATTCTCTTCCTCACTCACGTGTTCTCTCTTCCTCACTCAACTGTTCTTTCTTCCTTACACACCTGTTCTCTTTTTCTCACTCATCAGTTCTCTCTTCCTCACTCACCTGTATTCACTTCCTCCCTCACCTGTTCTCTCTTATTCACTCACCTGGAACCTCTTCCTCCCTCACCTGCATTCTCTTCCCCACTCACCTGTTCTCTCTTCTTCCTCACCTGTATTCTCTTCCTCACTCACTTCTCTGTTCCTCATTCAACTGTTCTCTCTTCCTCACTCATCTGTTCTCTCTTCCTCACTCAACTATTCTCTTTCTAACTCACCTGTATTTACTTCCTCCCTCACCTGTTCTCTCTTCCTCTCTCACATGTTCTTTCTTCCTCATTCTCCTGTTCTCTTTTTCTCATTCATCTGTTCTCTCTTCCTCACTCACCTGTTCTCTCTTCCTCACTAACCTGTTCTCTCTTCCTCATTCACCTGTTCTCTCTTCCTCACTCTCCTGTTCTTTCTTCCTCACTCACTCACCTGTTCTCTTTTTCTCATTCATCTTTTCTCTCTTCCTCACTCACCTGTATTCTCTTCCTCCCTCACCTGTTCTCTCTTATTCACTCACCTGTTTTCTCTCCCTCCCTCACCTGTATTCTCTTCTTCACTCACCTGTTCTCTCTTCCTTCCTCACTTGTATTCTCTTCTTCACTCACCTGTTCTCTCTTTCTCACTCACCTGTATTCTCTTCCTCACTCACCTGTTCTCTCTTTCTAACTTACATGTTCTCTCTTCCTAACTCACCTGTATTCTCTTCCTCACTCACCTTTTCTCTCTTCCTCACTCACCTGATCTCTTTTCCTCACTCAACTGTTCTCTCTTCCTCACTCATCTGTTCTCTCTTTCTCACTAATCCGTTCGCTCTTCCTAATCACCTGTTCTCTCTTCCTCACTCACATGTTCTCTCTTCTTCATTCACATGTTCTCTCTTCCTCACTCACCTGTAACCCTTCCTCACTCCCCTGTTCTCTCTTTCTCACTCACCTGTTCTCTCTTCCTCTCTCACCTGTATTCTCTTCCTCACTTATCTGTTCTCTTTTCTCACTCACATGTTCTTTCTTCCTCACTCACCTTTTCTCTCTTTCTTACTCACCTGTTCCCTCTTCCTCCCTCACCTGTATTCTCTTCCTCACTCACCTGTTCTCTCTTCCTTCTTCACCTGTATTCTCTTCCTCACTCACCTGTTCTCTCTTCCTCACTCACCTGTTCTCTCTTCCACACTCATCTGTTCTCTCTTCCTCACTCATCTATTCTCCCTTCCTACCACACCTGAAATCTCTTCCTCCCTAACCTGTTCTCTCTTCCACACTCACCTGTTCTTTCTTCCTCACTCACCTGTTCTCTTTTTCTCATTCATCTGTTCTCTCTTCTTCACTCACCTGTATTCTCTTCCTCCCTCATCTGTTCTCTCATATTCACTCACCTGTTTTCTCTTCCTCCCTCACCTGTATTATTTTCTTCACTCATCCGGTCTCTCTTCCTTCCTCACTTGTATTTTCTTCCTCACACACCTTCATTCTCTTCCTCACTCACCTGTTCTCTCTTCCTCACTCAACTGTTCTCTCTTCCTCACTCTCCTGTTCTCTCTTCCTCACTCACCTGTTCTTTTTTTCTCACTCACCTGTTCTCTTTTTCTCATTCATCTTTTCTCTCTTCCTCACTCACCTGTATTCTCTTCCTCCCTCACCTGTTCTCTCTTTTTCACTCACCTGTTTTCTCTTCCTCCCTCACCTGTATTCTCTTCTTCACTCACCTGTTCTCTCTTCCTTCCTTACTTGTATTCTCTTCTTCACTCACATGTTCTCTCTTTCTCACTCACCTGTATTCGCTTCCTTACTCACCTGTTCTCTCTTCCTTACTCACATGTTCTCTCTTCCTAAATCACCTGTATTCTCTTCCTCACTCACATTTTCTCTCTTCCTCACTCACCTGATCTCTTTTCCTCACTCAACCGTTCTCTCTTCCCCACTCATCTGTTCTCTCTTCTCACTAGTCTGTTCTCTCTTCCTAATCACCTGTTCTCTCTTCCTCACTCACAGGTTCTCTCTTCTTCACTCACATGTTCTCTCTTCCTCATTCACCTGTATTCTCTTCCTCACTCCCCTGTTCTCTCTTCCTCACTCACCTGTTCTCTCTTCCTCCCTCGCCTGTATTTTCTTCCTCACTCATCTGTTCTCTCTTCCTCACTCACATGTATTTTCTTCCTCACTCATCTGTTCTCTCTTCCTCACTCACATGTTCTTTCTTCCTCACTCACCTTTTCTCTTTTTCTCACTCACCTGTTCCCTCTTCCTCCCTCACCTGTATTCTCTTACTCACTTATCTGTTCTCTCTTCCTTCTTCACCTATATTCTCTTCCTCACTCACCTGTTCTCTCTTCCTCATTCACCTGTTCTCTCTTCCACACTCACCTGTTCTCTCTTCCTCACTCATCTATTCTCCCTTCCTACCTCACCTGTAATCTCTTCCTCCCTCACCTGTTCTCACTTCCTCACTCACCTGTTCTTTCTTCCTCACTCACCTGTTCTCTTTTTCTCATTTATCTGTTCTCTCTTCCCCACTCACCTGTATTCTCCTCCTCCCTCATCTGTTCTCTCATATTCACTCACCTATTTTCTCTTCCTCCCTCACCTGTATTATTTTCTTCACTCATCCCGTCTCTCTTCCTTCCTCACTTGTATTCTCTTCCTCACACACCTGCATTCTCTTCTTCACTCACCTGTTCTCTCTTCCTCACTCACCTGTATTCTCTTCCTCACTCACCTGTTCTCTCTTCCTCACGCATCTGTTCTCTCTTTCTCACTTTCCTGTTCTCTCTTTCTCACTCATCTGTTCTCTTTTCCTCCCTCACCTGTATTCTCTTCCTCACTCACCTGTTCTCTCTTCCTCACTCAACTGTTCTCTCTTTCTAACCCATCTGTTCTCTCTTACACACTCACCTGTTCTCTCTTCCTCACTCACATGTATTCTCTTCCTCACTCACCTGTTCTCTCTTCCTCACTCACCTGTTTTCTCGTCCTCACTCACCTGATCTCTTTTTCTTACTTATCTGTTCTCTCTTTCTCACTCACCTGTACTCTTCGTCACTCACATGTTCTCTCTTCCTCACTCACCTGTTCTCTTTTCCTCACTCACATTTTTTCACTTCCTCACTCACCTGTTCTCTCTTCCTCCCTCACTTGTATTCTCTTCCTCACTCACCTGTTCTCTCATCCTCCCTAAACTGTATTCTCTTCCCCACTCACCTGTTCTCTCTTCCTCACTCACCTGTTCTCTCTTTTTCACTCACCTGTTCTCTCTTCCTCACTCACCTGTATTCTCTTCCTCACTCCCCTGTTCTCTCTTCCTCACTCACCTCTATTCTCTTCCTCACTCACCTGTTCTCTCTTCCCCACTCACCTGTTCTCTCTTCCTCACTCACCTGTTCTCTCTTCCTCATTCACCTTTCTTTCTTCCTCACTCACCTGTTCTCTTTTCTTCACTCACATGCTCTCTCTTCCTCACTCACCTGTTCTCTCTTACTCACTCACATGCTCTCTCTTCCTCACTCACATGCTCTATCTTCCTCACTCACCTGTTCTCTCTTCCTCACTCACATGCTCTCTCTCAATCACTAACCTGTTCTCTCTTCCTCACTGACCTGTTCTCTCTTCCTCACTCACATGCTCTCTCTCTCACTCACCTCTTCTCTCTGCCTCAGTCACATGTTCTCTCTTCCACACTCATCTGTTCTCTCTTCCTCACTCACCTATTCTCTTTTCCTAACTCACCTGTATTATCTTCCTCTCTCACTAGTTCTATCTTCCTCACTCACCTGTTCTTTCTTCCTCACTCACCTGTTCTCTTTTTCTCATTCATCTGTTCTCTTTTTCTCATTCATCTTTTTCTCTCTTCCTCACTAACCTGTATTCTCTCCCTCCCTCACCTGTTCTCTCTTATTCACTCACCTGTTTTCTCTTCCTCCCTCACCTGTATTCTCTTCCTCACTAACCTGTTCTCACTTCCTTCCTCACTTGTATAATCTTCCTAACTCACCTGTATTCTCTTCCTCACTTACCTGTATTCTCTTCATCACACACATGTTCTCTCTTACTCACTCGCCTTGTTCTTTCTTCTTCACTCACCTGTTCTCTCTAACTTACTCAGCTGTTCTCTCTTACTCACTCACCTGTTCTCTTTTCTTCACTCATCTGTTCTCTCTTCCTCACTAACCTCTTCGTAACTCACATCTTCTCTTTTACGTACTCACCTGATCTATCTTCCTCACTTACCTCTTTGTAACTCACATCTTCTCTCTTCCTCCCTCACCTGTTCTCTGTTCTTCACTCACATGTTCTCTTTTCTTCTCTCACATGTTCTCTCTTCCTCAATCACCTGTTTTCTCTTCCACACTTACCTGTTCTCTCTTCTTCACTCACATGTTCTCTCTTCCTCACTCACCTCTTCCCTCATCCTCACTCACCTCTTCTCTCTTTCTCACTCACCTGTTCTATTTTCATCACTCACCTGCTCTGTCTTCCTCACGCACATGTTCTCTCTTCCTCCCTCACCTGTTCTCTGTTCTTCACTCACATGTTCTCTTTTCTTCTCTCACATGTTCTCTCTTCCTCAATCACCTGTTTTCTCTTCCACACTTACCTGTTCTCTCTTCTTCACTCACATGTTCTCTCTTCCTCACTCACCTCTTCCCTCATCCTCACTCACCTCTTCTCTCTTTCTCACTCACCTGTTCTATTTTCATCACTCACCTGCTCTGTCTACCTCACTCACATGTTCTCTCTTCCTCACTCACCTGTATTCTCTTCCTAACTCACCTGTTCTCTCTTCCTCACTCACCTGTTTTCTCTTCCTCACTCACCTGTTCTCTCTTCCTCACTCACATGTTCCCTCTTCCTCACTCACCTCCCCGCCCCCTGTTTTTAGCCCCTACTAATCCATTTGTTTTCTTTTCTCCTTAGGTTGGCCCTCCCCGCCCCCTGTTTTTAGCCCCTACTAATCCATTTGTTTTCTTTTCTCCTAAGGTTGGCCCTCCCTGCCCCAAGTTTTAGACCCTACTAATCCATTTGTTTTCTTTTTTCCTTAGGTTGGCCCTCACTGCCCCCTGTTTTTAGCCCCTACTAATCCATTTGTTTTCTCTTTTTCCTTAGGTTGGCCCTCCCCGCCCCCTGTTTTAGCCCCTACTTATCCATTTGTTTTCTTTTCTCCTTAGGTTGGCCCTCCCCGCCCCCTGTTTTTAGCCCCTACTAATCCATTTGTTTTCTTTTCTCCTTAGGTTGGCCCTCCCCGCCCCCTGTTTTTAGCCCCTACTAATCCATTTGTTTTCTTTTCTCCTTAGGTTGGCCCTCCCCGCCCCCTGTTTTTAGCCCCTACTTATCCATTTGTTTTCTCTTTTTTCCTTAGGTTGGCCCTCCCCGCCCCCTGTTTTTAGCCCCTACTAATCTATTTGTTTTCTCTTTTCCTTAGATTGGCCCTCTCCGTCCCTGTTTTAGACCCTAATCATCCATTTGTTTTCTCTTTTTTCCTTAGGTTGGCCCTCCCCGACCCCTGTTTTTAGCCCCTACTAATCCAGTTGTTTTCTCTTTTCCTTAGGTTGGCCTTCCCCGCCCTCTGTTTTTAGCCCCTACTAATTATTTCGTTTTCTCTTTTTTCCTTAGATTGGCCCTCCCCTCCCCTGTTTTTAGCACATACTAATCCATTTGTTTTCTCTTTTTTCCTTAGGTTGGCCCTTCCCTTCCTGTTTTAAGCCCCTACTAATCCATTTGTTTTCTCTTTTTTCCTTAGGTTGGCCCTCCCCTCCCCTGTTTTTAGCACATACTAATCCATTTGTTTTCTCTTTTTTCCTTAGGTTGGCCCTCCCCTCCCCTGTTTTTAGCCCATACTAATCCATTTGTTTTCTCTTTTCCTTAGGTTGGCCTTCCCCGCCCTCTGTTTTTAGCCCCTACTAATTATTTCGTTTTCTCTTTTTTCCTTAGATTGGCCCTCCCCTCCCCTGTTTTTAGCCCCTACTAATCCATTTGTTTTCTCTTTTTTCCTTAGGTTGGCCCTTCCCTCCCCTGTTTTTAGCACATACTAATCCATTTGTTTTCTCTTTTTTCCTTAGATTGGCCCTTCCCTCCCCTGTTTTTAGCCCCTACTAATCCATTTGTTTTCTCTTTTTTCCTTAGGTTGGCCCTCCCCTCCCCTGTTTTTAGCCCATACTAATCCATTTGTTTTCTCTTTTCCTTAGGTTGGCCCTCCCCGACCCCTGTTTTTAGCCCCTACTAATCCAGTTGTTTTCTCTTTTCCTTAGGTTGGCCTTCCCCGCCCTCTGTTTTTAGTCCCTACTAATTATTTCGTTTTCTCTTTTTTCCTTAGGTTGGCCCTTCCCTCCCCTGTTTTTAGCACATACTAATCCATTCGTTTTCTCTTTTTTCCTTAGATTGGCCCTCCCCTCCCCTGTTTTTAGCACATACTAATCCATTTGTTTTCTCTTTTTTCCTTAGGTTGGCCCTTCCCTCCCCTGTTTTTAGCCCCTACTAATCCATTTGTTTTCTCTTTTTTCCTTAGGTTGGCCCTCCCCTCCCCTGTTTTTAGCCCCTACTAATCCATTTGTTTTCTCTTTTTTCCTTAGATTGGCCCTCCCCTCCCCTTTTTTTAGCCCCTACTAATCCATTTGTTTTCTCTTTTTTCCTTAGGTTGGCCCTTCCCTCCCCTGTTTTTAGCCCCTACTAATTATTTCGTTTTCTCATTTTTCCTTAGATTGGCCCTCCCCTCCCCTGTTTTTAGCACATACTAATCCATTTGTTTTCTCTTTTTTCCTTAGGTTGGCCCTTCCCTCCCCTGTTTTTAGCCCCTACTAATCCATTTGTTTTCTCTTTTTTCCTTAGGTTGGCCCTCCCCTCCCCTGTTTTTAGCCCCTACTAATTATTTCGTTTTCTCTTTTTTCCTTAGATTGGCCCTCCCCTCCCCTGTTTTTAGCCCCTACTAATCCATTTGTTTTCTCTTTTTTCCTTAGGTTGGCCCTCCCCTCCCCTGTTTTTAGCCCCTACTAATTATTTCGTTTTCTCTTTTTTCCTTAGGTTGGCCCTCCCCTCCCCTGTTTTTAGCCCCTACTAATCCATTTGTTTTCTCTTTTTTCCTTAGGTTGGCCCTCCCCTCCCCTGTTTTTAGCCCATACTAATCCATTTGTTTTCTCTTTTTTCCTTAGATTGGCCCTTCCCTCCCCTGTTTTTAGCCCCTACTAATTATTTCGTTTTCTCTTTTTTCCTTAGGTTGGCCCTCCCCTCCCCTGTTTTTAGCCCCTACTAATTATTTCGTTTTCTCTTTTTTCCTTAGGTTGGCCCTTCCCTCCCCTGTTTTTAGCCCCTACTAATTATTTCGTTTTCTCTTTTTTCCTTAGGTTGGCCCTCCCCTCCCCTGTTTTTAGCCCCTACTAATTATTTCGTTTTCTCTTTTTTCCTTAGGTTGGCCCTCCCCTCCCCTGTTTTTAGCACAAACTAATCCATTTGTTTTCTCTTTTTTCCTTAGGTTGGCCCTCCCCTCCCCTGTTTTTAGCCCATACTAATCCATTTGTTTTCTCTTTTCCTTAGGTTGGCCTTCCCCGCCCTCTGTTTTTAGCCCCTACTAATTATTTCGTTTTCTCTTTTTTCCTTAGATTGGCCCTCCCCTCCCCTGTTTTTAGCCCCTACTAATCCATTTGTTTTCTCTTTTTTCCTTAGGTTGGCCCTTCCCTCCCCTGTTTTTAGCACATACTAATCCATTTGTTTTCTCTTTTTTCCTTAGATTGGCCCTTCCCTCCCCTGTTTTTAGCCCCTACTAATTATTTCGTTTTCTCTTTTTTCCTTAGATTGGCCCTCCCCTCCCCTGTTTTTAGCCCCTACTAATCCATTTGTTTTCTCTTTTTTCCTTAGATTGGCCCTTCCCTCCCCTGTTTTTAGCCCCTACTAATTATTTCGTTTTCTCTTTTTTCCTTAGATTGGCCCTCCCCTCCCCTGTTTTTAGCACATACTAATCCATTTGTTTTCTCTTTTTTCCTTAGGTTGGCCCTTCCCTCCCCTGTTTTTAGCCCCTACTAATCCATTTGTTTTCTCTTTTTTCCTTAGGTTGGCCCTCCCCTCCCCTGTTTTTAGCACATACTAATCCATTTGTTTTCTCTTTTTTCCTTAGGTTGGCCCTCCCCTCCCCTGTTTTTAGCCCATACTAATCCATTTGTTTTCTCTTTTTTCCTTAGGTTGGCCCTTCCCTCCCCTGTTTTTAGCACATACTAATCCATTTGTTTTCTCTTTTTTCCTTAGATTGGCCCTTCCCTCCCCTGTTTTTAGCCCCTACTAATCCATTTGCTTCTCTTTTTTTCCTTAGGTTGGCCCTCCCCTCCCCTGTTTTTAGCACATACTAATCCATTTGTTTTCTCTTTTCCTTAGATTGGCCTTCCCCGCCCTCTGTTTTTAGCCCCTACTAATTATTTCGTTTTCTCTTTTTTCCTTAGATTGGCCCTCCCCTCCCCTGTTTTTAGCCCCTACTAATCCATTTGTTTTCTCTTTTTTCCTTAGGTTGGCCCTTCCCTCCCCTGTTTTTAGCACATACTAATCCATTTGTTTTCTCTTTTTTCCTTAGATTGGCCCTTCCCTCCCCCGTTTTTAGCCCCTACTAATCCATTTGTTTTCTCTTTTTTCCTTAGGTTGGCCCTCCCCTCCCCTGTTTTTAGCCCATACTAATCCATTTGTTTTCTCTTTTCCTTAGGTTGGCCCTCCCCGACCCCTGTTTTTAGCCCCTACTAATCCAGTTGTTTTCTCTTTTCCTTAGGTTAGCCTTCCCCGCCCTCTGTTTTTAGCCCCTACTAATTATTTCGTTTTCTCTTTTTTCCTTAGGTTGGCCCTTCCCTCCCCTGTTTTTAGCACATACTAATCCATTCGTTTTCTCTTTTTTCCTTAGATTGGCCCTCCCCTCCCCTGTTTTTAGCACATACTAATCCATTTGTTTTCTCTTTTTTCCTTAGGTTGGCCCTTCCCTCCCCTGTTTTTAGCCCCTACTAATCCATTTGTTTTCTCTTTTTTCCTTAGGTTGGCCCTCCCCTCCCCTGTTTTTAGCCCCTACTAATCCATTTGTTTTCTCTTTTTTCCTTAGATTGGCCCTCCCCTCCCCTGTTTTTAGCACATACTAATCCATTCGTTTTCTCTTTTTTCCTTAAGTTGGCCCTCCCCTCCCCTGTTTTTAGCCCCTACTAATTATTTCGTTTTCTCTTTTTTCCTTAGATTGGCCCTCCCCTCCCCTGTTTTTAGCCCCTACTAATCCATTTGTTTTCTCTTTTTTCCTTAGGTTGGCCCTTCCCTCCCCTGTTTTTAGCACATACTAATCCATTTGTTTTCTCTTTTTTCCTTAGATTGGCCCTCCCCTCCCCTGTTTTTAGCACATACTAATCCATTTGTTTTCTCTTTTTTCCTTAGATTGGCCCTCCCCTCCCCTGTTTTTAGCACATACTAATCCATTTGTTTTCTCTTTTTTCCTTAGGTTGGCCCTCCCCTCCCCTGTTTTTAGCCCCTACTAATCCATTTGTTTTCTCTTTTTTCCTTAGGTTGGCCCTCCCCTCCCCTGTTTTTAGCCCCTACTAATTATTTCGTTTTCTCTTTTTTCCTTAGATTGGCCCTCCCCTCCCCTGTTTTTAGCACATACTAATCCATTTGTTTTCTCTTTTTTCCTTAGGTTGGCCCTTCCCGCCCCCTGTTTTTAGCCCCTACTAATCCATTTGTTTTCTCTTTTTTCCTTAGGTTGGCCCTCCCCTCCCCTGTTTTTAGCCCCTACTAATCCATTTGTTTTCTTTTATTCCTTAGGTTGGCCCTCCCCTCCCCTGTTTTTAGCCCCTACTAATTATTTCGTTTTCTCTTTTTTTCCTTAGATTGGCCCTCCCCTCCCCTGTTTTTAGCCCATACTAATCCATTTGTTTTCTCTTTTTTCCTTAGGTTGGCCCTCCCCGACCCCTGTTTTTAGCACATACTAATCCATTTGTTTTCTCTTTTTTCCTTAGATTGGCCCTCCCCTCCCCTGTTTTTAGCACATACTAATCCATTTGTTTCACCTTTTTTCCTTAGGTTGGCCCTTCCCTCCCCTGTTTTTAGCCCCTACTAATTATTTCGTTTTCTCTTTTTTCCTTAGATTGGCCCTCCCCTCCCCTGTTTTTAGCCCCTACTAATCCATTTGTTTTCTCTTTTTTCCTTAGGTTGGCCCTCCCCTCCCCTGTTTTTAGCACATACTAATCCATTTGTTTTCTCTTTTTTCCTTAGGTTGGCCCTTCCCTTCCTGTTTTTAGCCCCTACTAATCCATTCGTTTTCTCTTTTTTCCTTAGATTGGCCCTCCCCTCCCCTGTTTTTAGCCCCTACTAATCCAGTTGTTTTCTCTTTTCCTTAGGTTGGCCCTTCCCTCCCCTGTTTTTAGCCCATACTAATCCATTTGTTTTCTCTTTTCCTTAGGTTGGCCCTCCCCGACCCCTGTTTTTAGCCCCTACTAATCCAGTTGTTTTCTCTTTTCCTTAGATTGGCCCTCCCCTCCCCTGTTTTTAGCACATACTAATTATTTCGTTTTCTCTTTTTTCCTTAGGTTGGCCCTCCCCTCCCCTGTTTTTAGCCCCTACTAATCCATTTGTTTTCTCTTTTTTCCTTAGGTTGGCCCTCCCCTCCCCTGTTTTTAGCACATACTAATCCATTTGTTTTCTCTTTTTTCCTTAGGTTGGCCCTCCCCTCCCCTGTTTTTAGCACATACTAATCCATTTGTTTTCTCTTTTTTCCTTAGATTGGCCCTTCCCTCCCCTGTTTTTAGCACATACTAATCCATTTGTTTTCTCTTTTTTCCTTAGGTTGGCCCTCCCCTCCCCTGTTTTTAGCACATACTAATCCATTTGTTTTCTCTTTTTTCCTTAGGTTGGCCCTCCCCTCCCCTGTTTTTAGCACATACTTATCCATTTGTTTTCTCTTTTTTCCTTAGGTTGGCCCTCCCCTCCCCTGTTTTTAGCACATACTAATCCATTTGTTTTCTCTTTTCCTTAGGTTGGCCCTCCCCTCCCCTGTTTTTAGCACATACTAATTATTTCGTTTTCTCTTTTTTCCTTAGATTGGCCCTCCCCTCCCCTGTTTTTAGCACATACTAATCCATTTGTTTTCTCTTTTTTCCTTAGGTTGGCCCTCCCCTCCCCTGTTTTTAGCCAATACTAATCCATTTGTTTTCTCTTTTCCTTAGGTTGGCCCTCCCCGACCCCTGTTTTTAGCACATACTAATTATTTCGTTTTCTCTTTTTTCCTTAGGTTGGCCCTCCCCTCCCCTGTTTTTAGCCCCTACTAATCCATTTGTTTTCTCTTTTTTCCTTAGGTTGGCCCTTCCCTCCCCTGTTTTTAGCCCCTACTAATCCATTTGTTTTCTCTTTTTTCCTTAGGTTGGCCCTCCCCTCCCCTGTTTTTAGCCCCTACTAATCCATTTGTTTTCTCTTTTTTCCTTAGGTTGGCCCTCCCCTCCCCTGTTTTTAGCCCCTACTAATTATTTCGTTTTCTCTTTTTTCCTTAGGTTGGCCCTCCCCTCCCCTGTTTTTAGCCCCTACTAATCCATTTGTTTTCTCTTTTTTCCTTAGGTTGGCCCTCCCCTCCCCTGTTTTTAGCCCCTACTAATCCATTCGTTTTCTCTTTTTTCCTTAGATTGGCCCTTCCCTCCCCTGTTTTTAGCCCCTACTAATCCATTTGTTTTCTCTTTTTTCCTTAGGTTGGCCCTCCCCTCCCCTGTTTTTAGCACATACTAATCCATTTGTTTTCTCTTTTTTCCTTAGGTTGGCCCTCCCCTCCCCTGTTTTTAGCACATACTAATCCATTTGTTTTCTCTTTTTTCCTTAGGTTGGCCCTTCCCTCCCCTGTTTTTAGCCCCTACTAATCCATTTGTTTTCTCTTTTTTCCTTAGGTTGGCCCTCCCCTCCCCTGTTTTTAGCCCATACTAATCCATTTGTTTTCTCTTTTTTCCTTAGATTGGCCCTCCCCTCCCCTGTTTTTAGCACATACTAATCCATTTGTTTTCTCTTTTTTCCTTAGGTTGGCCCTCCCCTCCCCTGTTTTTAGCCCCTACTAATTATTTCGTTTTCTCTTTTTTCCTTAGGTTGGCCCTTCCCGCCCCCTGTTTTTAGCCCCTACTAATCCATTTGTTTTCTCTTTTTTCCTTAGGTTGGCCCTCCCCTCCCCTGTTTTTAGCCCCTACTAATTATTTCGTTTTCTCTTTTTTCCTTAGGTTGGCCCTCCCCTCCCCTGTTTTTAGCCCCTACTAATCCATTTGTTTTCTCTTTTTTCCTTAGGTTGGCCCTTCCCTCCCCTGTTTTTAGCACATACTAATCCATTTGTTTTCTCTTTTTTCCTTAGATTGACCCTCCCCTTCCCTGTTTTTAGCCCCTACTAATTATTTCGTTTTCTCTTTTTTCCTTAGGTTGGCCCTCCCCTCCCCTGTTTTTAGCCCCTACTAATTATTTCGTTTTCTCTTTTTTCCTTAGATTGGCCCTCCCCTTCCCTGTTTTTAGCCCCTACTAATCCATTCGTTTTCTCTTTTTTCCTTAGATTGGCCCTCCCCTCCCCTGTTTTTAGCACATACTAATCCATTTGTTTTCTCTTTTTTCCTTAGGTTGGCCCTTCCCGCCCCCTGTTTTTAGCAACTACTAATCCATTCGTTTTCTCTTTTTTCCTTAGATTGGCCCTCCCCTCCCCTGTTTTTAGCACATACTAATCCATTTGTTTTCTCTTTTTTCCTTAGATTGGCCCTCCCCTCCCCTGTTTTTAGCACATACTAATTATTTCGTTTTCTCTTTTTTCCTTAGATTGGCCCTTCCCTCCCCTGTTTTTAGCCCCTACTTATCCATTCGTTTTCTCTTTTTTCCTTAGATTGGCCCTCCCCTCCCCTGTTTTTAGCCCATACTAATCCATTTGTTTTCTCTTTTTTCCTTAGATTGGCCCTCCCCTCCCCTGTTTTTAGCCCATACTAATCCATTTGTTTTCTCTTTTCCTTAGGTTGGCCCTCCCCGACCCCTGTTTTTAGCCCCTACTAATCCATTTGTTTTCTCTTTTTCCTTAGGTTGGCCCTCCCCTCCCCTGTTTTTAGCCCATACTAATCCATTTGTTTTCTCTTTTTTCCTTAGGTTGGCCCTCCCCTCCCCTGTTTTTAGCCCATACTAATCCATTTGTTTTCTCTTTTTTCCTTAGGTTGGCCCTTCCCTCCCCTGTTTTTAGCCCCTACTAATCCATTTGTTTTCTCTTTTTTCCTTAGGTTGGCCCTCCCCTCCCCTGTTTTTAGCACATACTAATCCATTCGTTTTCTCTTTTTTCCTTAGGTTGGCCCTCCCCTCCCCTGTTTTTAGCCCATACTAATCCATTTGTTTTCTCTTTTCCTTAGGTTGGCCCTCCCCGACCCCTGTTTTTAGCCCCTACTAATCCATTTGTTTTCTCTTTTTCCTTAGGTTGGCCCTCCCCTCCCCTGTTTTTAGCCCATACTAATCCATTTGTTTTCTCTTTTCCTTAGGTTGGCCCTCCCCGACCCCTGTTTTTAGCCCCTACTAATCCATTTGTTTTCTCTTTTTCCTTAGGTTGGCCCTCCCCTCCCCTGTTTTTAGCCCCTACTAATCCATTTGTTTTCTCTTTTTTCCTTAGGTTGGCCCTCCCCTCCCCTGTTTTTAGCACATACTAATCCATTTGTTTTCTCTTTTTTCCTTAGATTGGCCCTCCCCTCCCCTGTTTTTAGCCCCTACTAATCCATTTGTTTTCTCTTTTTTCCTTAGGTTGGCCCTCCCCTCCCCTGTTTTTAGCCCCTACTAATCCATTTGTTTTCTCTTTTTTCCTTAGGTTGGCCCTCCCCTCCCCTGTTTTTAGCACATACTAATCCATTCGTTTTCTCTTTTTTCCTTAGGTTGGCCCTCCCCTCCCCTGATTTTAGCACATACTAATCCATTCGTTTTCTCTTTTTTCCTTAGGTTGGCCCTTCCCTCCCCTGTTTTTAGCACATACTAATCCATTTGTTTTCTCTTTTTCCTTAGATTGGCCCTCCCCTCCACTGTTTTTAGCACATACTTATCCATTTGTTTTCTCTTTTCCTTAGGTTGGCCCTCCCCGACCCCTGTTTTTAGCACATACTAATCCATTTGTTTTCTCTTTTCCTTAGGTTGGCCCTCCCCGACCCCTGTCTTTAGCCCCTACTAATCCATTTGTTTTCTCTTTTTCCTTAGATTGGCCCTCCCCTCCCCTGTTTTTAGCACATACTAATCCATTTGTTTTCTCTTTTTTCCTTAGGTTGGCCCTCCCCTCCCCTGTTTTTAGCACATACTAATCCATTTGTTTTCTCTTTTTTCCTTAGATTGGCCCTCCCCTCCCCTGTTTTTAGCCCCTACTAATCCATTTGTTTTCTCTTTTTTCCTTAGGTTGGCCCTCCCCTCCCCTGTTTTTAGCACATACTAATCCATTTGTTTTCTCATTTTTCCTTAGGTTGGCCCTCCCCTCCCCTGTTTTTAGCCCCTACTTATTATTTCGTTTTCTCTTTTTTCCTTAGATTGGCCCTTCCCTCCCCTGTTTTTAGCACATACTAATCCATTTGTTTTCTCTTTTTTCCTTAGATTGGCCCTCCCCTCCCCTGTTTTTAGCACATACTAATCCATTTGTTTTCTCTTTTTTCCTTAGATTGGCCCTCCCCTCCCCTGTTTTTAGCCCCTACTAATCCATTTGTTTTCTCTTTTTTCCTTAGGTTGGACCTCCCCTCCCCTGTTTTTAGCACATACTAATCCATTTGTTTTCTCTTTTTTCCTTAGATTGGCCCTCCCCTCCCCTGTTTTTAGCACATACTAATTATTTCGTTTTCTCTTTTTTTCTTAGGTTGGCCCTCCCCTCCCCTGTTTTTAGCCCCTACTAATTATTTCGTTTTCTCTTTTTTCCTTAGGTTGGCCCTTCCCGCCTCCTGTTTTTAGCCCCTACTAATCCATTTGTTTTCTCTTTTTTCCTTAGGTTGGCCCTCCCCTCCCCTGTTTTTAGCCCCTACTAATTATTTCGTTTTCTCTTTTTTCCTTAGGTTGGCCCTCCCCTCCCCTGTTTTTAGCCCCTACTAATCCATTTGTTTTCTCTTTTTTCCTTAGGTTGGCCCTTCCCTCCCCTGTTTTTAGCACATACTAATCCATTTGTTTTCTCTTTTTTCCTTAGATTGGCCCTCCCCTCCCCTGTTTTTAGCCCCTACTAATTATTTCGTTTTCTCTTTTTTCCTTAGGTTGGCCCTCCCCTCCCCTGTTTTTAGCCCCTACTAATCCATTTGTTTTCTCTTTTTTCCTTAGGTTGGCCCTTCCCTCCCCTGTTTTTAGCACATACTAATCCATTTGTTTTCTCTTTTTTCCTTAGATTGGCCCACCCGCCCCCTGTTTTTAGCCCCTACTTATCCATTTGTTTTCTCTTTTTCTTAGGATGGCCCTCCCCGCCCGCTGTTTTAGACCCTACTAATCCATTTGTTTTCTCTTTTTTCCTTAGGTTGGCCCTTCTCGCCCCCTGTTTTTAGCCCCTACAAATCCATTTGTTTTCTCTTTTTCCTTAGGTTGGCCCTCCCCGCCCCCTGTTTTTGGCCCCTACTAATCCATTTGTCTTCTCTTTTTCCTTAGGTTTGCCCTCCCCGCCCTATGTTTAAAAACCCTTCTTATCCATTTGTTTTCTATTTTTCCTTAGGTTTGCCCCTCCCGCCCCCTGTTTTTAGCCCCTACTAATTCATTTTTTTTTCTCTTTTTTCCTTAGATTGGCCCTCCCCTCCCCTGTTTTTAGCACATACTAATCCATTTGTTTTCTCTTTTTTCCTTAGATTGGCCCTCCCCTCCCCTATTTTTAGCCCCTACTAATCCATTTGTTTTCTCTTTTTTCCTTAGGTTGGCCCTTCCGTCCCCTGTTTTTAGCCCCTACTAATCCATTTGTTTTCTCTTTTTTCCTTAGGTTGGCCCTCCCCTCCCCTGTTTTTAGCCCCTACTAATCCATTTGTTTTCTCTTTTTTCCTTAGGTTGGCCCTCCCCTCCCCTGTTTTTAGCACATACTAATTATTTCGTTTTCTCTTTTTTCCTTAGGTTGGCCCTTCCCTCCCCTGTTTTTAGCCCATACTAATCCATTTGTTTTCTCTTTTTTCCTTAGGTTGGCCCTTCCCTCCCCTGTTTTAAGCCCCTACTAATCCATTTGTTTTCTCTTTTTTCCTTAGGTTGGCCCTTCCCTCCCCTGTTTTTAGCCCCTACTAATCCATTTGTTTTCTCTTTTTTCCTTAGGTTGGCCCTCCCCTCCCCTGTTTTTAGCCCCTACTAATCCATTTGTTTTCTCTTTTTTCCTTAGGTTGGCCCTCCCCTCCCCTGTTTTTAGCAAATACTAATTATTTCGTTTTCTCTTTTTTCCTTAGGTTGGCCCTTCCCTCCCCTGTTTTTAGCCAATACTAATCCATTTGTTTTCTCTTTTTTCCTTAGGTTGGCCCTTCCCTCCCCTGTTTTTAGCCCCTACTAATCCATTTGTTTTCTCTTTTTTCCTTAGGTTGGCCCTCCCCTCCCCTGTTTTTAGCACATACTAATTATTTCGTTTTCTCTTTTTTCCTTAGGTTGGCCCTTCCCTCCCCTGTTTTTAGCACATACTAATCCATTTGTTTTCTCTTTTTTCCTTAGGTTGGCCCTTCCCTCCCCTGTTTTTAGCCCCTACTAATCCATTTGTTTTCTCTTTTTTCCTTAGGTTGGCCCTCCCCTCCCCTGTTTTTAGCCCCTACTAATCCATTTGTTTTCTCTTTTTTTCCTTAGGTTGGCCCTCCCCTCCCCTGTTTTTAGCACATACTAATTATTTCGTTTTCTCTTTTTTCCTTAGGTTGGCCCTATCCTCCCCTGTTTTTAGCCCCTACTAATCCATTTGTTTTCTCTTTTTTCCTTAGGTTGGCCCTCCCCTCCCCTGTTTTTAGCCCCTACTAATCCATTTGTTTTCTCTTTTTTCATTAGATTGGCCCTCCCCTCCCCTGTTTTTAGCCCCTACTAATCCATTTGTTTTCTCTTTTTTCCTTAGGTTGGCCCTTCCCTCCCTGTTTTTAGCCCCTACTAATTATTTCGTTTTCTCTTTTTTCCTTAGGTTGGCCCTCCCCTCCCCTGTTTTTAGCCCCTACTAATCCATTTGTTTTCTCTTTTTTCCTTAGGTTGGCCCTCCCCTCCCCTGTTTTTAGCACATACTAATCCATTTGTTTTCTCTTTTTTCCTTAGGTTGGCCCTCCCCTCCCCTGTTTTTAGCACATACTAATCCATTTGTTTTCTCTTTTTTCCTTAGGTTGGCCCTTCCCACCCCCTGTTTTTAGCCCATACTCATCCATTTGTTTTCTCTTTTTTCCTTAGATTGGCCCTCCCCTCCCCTGTTTTTAGCACATACTAATCCATTTGTTTTCTAATTTTTCCTTAGGTTGGCCCTCCCCTCCCCTGTTTTTAGCCCCTTCTAATTATTTCGTTTTCTCTTTTTTCCTTAGGTTGGCCCTTCCCGCCCCCTGTTTTTTGCCCCTACTAATCCATTTCTTTTCTCTTTTTTCCTTAGGTTGGCCCTCCCCTCCCCTGTTTTTAGCCCCTACTAATTATTTCGTTTTCTCTTTTTTCCTTAGGTTGGCCCTCCCCTCCCCTGTTTTAAGCCCCTACTAATCCATTTGTTTTCTCTTTTTTCCTTAGGTTGGCCCTTCACTCCCCTGTTTTAAGCACATACTAATCCATTTGTTTTCTCTTTTTTCCTTAGATTGGCCCTCCCCTCCCCTGTTTTTAGCACATACTAATCCATTTGTTTTCTCTTTTTTCCTTAGATTGGCCCTTCCCTCCCCTGTTTTTAGCCCATACTAATCCATTCGTTTTCTCTTTTTTCCTTAGATTGGCCCTCCCCTCCCCTGTTTTTAGCCCCTACTAATCCATTTGTTTTCTCTTTTTTCCTTAGGTTGGCCCTTCCCTCCCCTGTTTTTAGCACATACTAATCCATTTGTTTTCTCTTTTTTCCTTAGATTGGCCCTCCCCTCCCCTGTTTTTAGCCCCTACTAATCCATTTGTTTTCTCTTTTTTCCTTAGGTTGGCCCTTCCCTCCCCTGTTTTTAGCACATACTAATCCATTTGTTTTCTCTTTTTTCCTTAGGTTGGCCCTTCCCTCCCCTGTTTTTAGCACATACTAATCCATTTGTTTTCTCTTTTTTCCTTAGATTGGCCCTCCCCTCCCCTGTTTTTAGCCCCTACTAATTATTTCGTTTTCTCTTTTTTCCTTAGGTTGGCCCTTCCCTCCCCTGTTTTTAGCCCCTACTAATTATTTCGTTTTCTCTTTTTTCCTTAGATTGGCCCTCCCCTCCCCTGTTTTTAGCCCCTACTAATCCATTTGTTTTCTCTTTTTTCCTTAGGTTGGCCCTTCCCTCCCCTGTTTTTAGCACATACTAATCCATTTGTTTTCTCTTTTTTCCTTAGATTGGCCCTCCCCTCCCCTGTTTTTAGCCCCTACTAATTATTTCGTTTTCTCTTTTTTCCTTAGGTTGGCCCTCCCCTCCCCTGTTTTTAGCCCCTACTAATCCATTTGTTTTCTCTTTTTTCCTTAGGTTGGCCCTCCCCGCCCTCTGTTTTTAGCCCCTACTAATTATTTCGTTTTCTCTTTTTTCCTTAGGTTGGCCCTCCCCTCCCCTGTTTTTAGCCCCTACTAATTATTTTGTTTTCTCTTTTCCTTAGGTTGGCCTTCCCCGCCCTCTGTTTTTAGCCCCTACTAATTATTTCGTTTTCTCTTTTTTCCTTAGATTGACCCTCCCCTCCCCTGTTTTTAGCACATACTAATCCATTTGTTTTCTCTTTTTTCCTTAGGTTGGCCCTTCCCTTCCCTGTTTTTAGCACATACTAATCCATTTGTTTTCTCTTTTTTCCTTAGGTTGGCCCTTCCCTCCCCTGTTTTTAGCACATACTAATCCATTTGTTTTCTCTTTTTTCCTTAGGTTGGCCCTTCCCTCCCCTGTTTTTAGCACATACTAATCCATTTGTTTTCTCTTTTTTCCTTAGGTTGGCCCTCCCCTCCCCTGTTTTTAGCCCCTACTAATCCATTTGTTTTCTCTTTTTTCCTTAGGTTGGCCCTCCCCTCCCCTGTTTTTAGCACATACTAATTATTTCGTTTTCTCTTTTTTCCTTAGGTTGGCCCTATCCTCCCCTGTTTTTAGCCCCTACTAATCCATTTGTTTTCTCTTTTTTCCTTAGGTTGGCCCTCCCCTCCCCTGTTTTTAGCCCCTACTAATCCATTTGTTTTCTCTTTTTTCATTAGATTGGCCCTCCCCTCCCCTGTTTTTAGCCCCTACTAATCCATTTGTTTTCTCTTTTTTCCTTAGGTTGGCCCTTCCCTCCCCTGTTTTTAGCCCCTACTAATTATTTCGTTTTCTCTTTTTTCCTTAGGTTGGCCCTCCCCTCCCCTGTTTTTAGCCCCTACTAATCCATTTGTTTTCTCTTTTTTCCTTAGGTTGGCCCTCCCCTCCCCTGTTTTTAGCACATACTAATCCATTTGTTTTCTCTTTTTTCCTTAGGTTGGCCCTCCCCTCCCCTGTTTTTAGCACATACTAATCCATTTGTTTTCTCTTTTTTCCTTAGGTTGGCCCTTCCCACCCCCTGTTTTTAGCCCATACTCATCCATTTGTTTTCTCTTTTTTCCTTAGATTGGCCCTCCCCTCCCCTGTTTTTAGCACATACTAATCCATTTGTTTTCTAATTTTTCCTTAGGTTGGCCCTCCCCTCCCCTGTTTTTAGCCCCTTCTAATTATTTCGTTTTCTCTTTTTTCCTTAGGTTGGCCCTTCCCGCCCCCTGTTTTTAGCCCCTACTAATCCATTTCTTTTCTCTTTTTTCCTTAGGTTGGCCCTCCCCTCCCCTGTTTTTAGCCCCTACTAATTATTTCGTTTTCTCTTTTTTCCTTAGGTTGGCCCTCCCCTCCCCTGTTTTAAGCCCCTACTAATCCATTTGTTTTCTCTTTTTTCCTTAGGTTGGCCCTTCACTCCCCTGTTTTAAGCACATACTAATCCATTTGTTTTCTCTTTTTTCCTTAGATTGGCCCTCCCCTCCCCTGTTTTTAGCACATACTAATCCATTTGTTTTCTCTTTTTTCCTTAGATTGGCCCTTCCCTCCCCTGTTTTTAGCCCATACTAATCCATTCGTTTTCTCTTTTTTCCTTAGGTTGGCCCTTCCCTCCCCTGTTTTTAGCCCCTACTAATCCATTTGTTTTCTCTTTTTTCCTTAGGTTGGCCCTTCCCTCCCCTGTTTTTAGCACATACTAATCCATTTGTTTTCTCTTTTTTCCTTAGATTGGCCCTCCCCTCCCCTGTTTTTAGCCCCTACTAATCCATTTGTTTTCTCTTTTTTCCTTAGGTTGGCCCTTCCCTCCCCTGTTTTTAGCACATACTAATCCATTTGTTTTCTCTTTTTTCCTTAGGTTGGCCCTTCCCTCCCCTGTTTTTAGCACATACTAATCCATTTGTTTTCTCTTTTTTCCTTAGATTGGCCCTCCCCTCCCCTGTTTTTAGCCCCTACTAATTATTTCGTTTTCTCTTTTTTCCTTAGGTTGGCCCTTCCCTCCCCTGTTTTTAGCCCCTACTAATTATTTCGTTTTCTCTTTTTTCCTTAGATTGGCCCTCCCCTCCCCTGTTTTTAGCCCCTACTAATCCATTTGTTTTCTCTTTTTTCCTTAGGTTGGCCCTTCCCTCCCCTGTTTTTAGCACATACTAATCCATTTGTTTTCTCTTTTTTCCTTAGATTGGCCCTCCCCTCCCCTGTTTTTAGCCCCTACTAATTATTTCGTTTTCTCTTTTTTCCTTAGGTTGGCCCTCCCCTCCCCTGTTTTTAGCCCCTACTAATCCATTTGTTTTCTCTTTTTTCCTTAGGTTGGCCCTCCCCGCCCTCTGTTTTTAGCCCCTACTAATTATTTCGTTTTCTCTTTTTTCCTTAGGTTGGCCCTCCCCTCCCCTGTTTTTAGCCCCTACTAATTATTTCGTTTTCTCTTTTCCTTAGGTTGGCCTTCCCCGCCCTCTGTTTTTAGCCCCTACTAATTATTTCGTTTTCTCTTTTTTCCTTAGATTGACCCTCCCCTCCCCTGTTTTTAGCACATACTAATCCATTTGTTTTCTCTTTTTTCCTTAGGTTGGCCCTTCCCTCCCCTGTTTTTAGCACATACTAATCCATTTGTTTTCTCTTTTTTCCTTAGGTTGGCCCTTCCCTCCCCTGTTTTTAGCACATACTAATCCATTTGTTTTCTCTTTTTTCCTTAGGTTGGCCCTTCCCTCCCCTGTTTTTAGCACATACTAATCCATTTGTTTTCTCTTTTTTCCTTAGATTGGCCCTCCCCTCCCCTGTTTTTAGCCCCTACTAATTATTTCGTTTTCTCATTTTTCCTTAGGTTGGCCCTCCCCTCCCCTGTTTTTAGCCCCTACTAATTATTTCGTTTTCTCTTTTTTCCTTAGGTTGGCCCTTCCCGCCCCCTGTTTTTAGCCCCTACTAATCCATTTGTTTTCTCTTTTTTCCTTAGGTTGGCCGTCCCCTCCCCTGTTTTTAGCCCCTACTAATTATTTCGTTTTCTCTTTTTTCCTTAGGTTGGCCCTTCCCGCCCCCTGTTTTTAGCCCCTACTAATCCATTTGTTTTCTCTTTTTTCCTTAGGTTGGCCCTCCCCTCCCCTGTTTTTAGCCCCTACTAATTATTTCGTTTTCTCTTTTTTCCTTAGTTTGGCCCTCCCCTCCCCTGTTTTAAGCCCCTACTAATCCATTTGTTTTCTCTTTTTTCCTTAGATTGGCCCTCCCCTCCCCTGTTTTTAGCCCCTACTAATTATTTCGTTTTCTCTTTTTTCCTTAGGTTGGCCATCCCCTCCCCTGTTTTTAGCCCCTACTAATTATTTCGTTTTCTCTTTTTTCCTTAGGTTGGCCCTCCCCTCCCCTGTTTTAGCACATACTAATCCATTTGTTTTCTCTTTTTTCCTTAGATTGGCCCTCCCCTCCCCTGGTTTTAGCCCCTACTAATTATTTCGTTTTCTCTTTTTTCCTTAGGTTGGCCCTCCCCTCCCCTGTTTTTAGCCCCTACTAATTATTTCGTTTTCTCTTTTTTCCTTAGGTTGGCCCTCCCCTCCCCTGTTTTTAGCCCCTACTAATCCATTTGTTTTCTCTTTTTTCCTTAGATTGGCCCTCCCCTCCCCTGTTTTTAGCCCCTACTAATTATTTCGTTTTCTCTTTTTTCCTTAGATTGTCCCTCCCCTCCCCTGTTTTTAGCACATACTAATCCATTCGTTTTCTCTTTTTTCCTTAGGTTGGCCCTCCCCTCCCCTGTTTTTAGCCCCTACTAATCCATTTGTTTTCTCTTTTTTCCTTAGGTTGGCCCTTCCCGCCCCCTGTTTTTAGCCCCTACTAATCCATTTTTTTTCTCTTTTCCTTAGGTTTCCCCCTGCCCCCTGTTTTTGGCCCCTACTTTTCCATTTGTTTTCTCTTTTTCCTTAGGTTGGCCCTCCCCGCCCCCTGTTTTAGACCCTACTAATCCATTTGTTTTCTCTTTTTTCCTTAGGTTGGCCCTCCCCGCCCCCTTTTTTTAGCCCCTACTAATCCATTTTTTTTTCTCTTTTTTCCTTAGGTTTGCCCCTCCCGCCCCCCTGTTTCTAGCCCCTACTAATCCATTTGTTTTATCTTTTCCTTAGGTTTGCCCTCCCCGCCCCCTGTTTTTAGCCCCTACTTATCCATTTGTTTTCTCTTTTTCCTTAGGTTGGCCCTCCCAGCCCCCTGTTTAAGACCCTACTAATCCATTTGTTTTCTCTTTTTTCCTTAGGTTGGCCCTCCCCGCCCCCTGTTTAAGACCCTACTAATCCATTTGTTTTCTCTTTTTTCCTTAGGTTGGCCCTCTCCAACCCCTGTTTTTAGCCCCTACCAATCCATTTGTTTTCTATTTCCCTTAGGTTGGTCTCCCTGTCCTCTGTTTTTAGCCCCTACTAATTCATTCGTTTTCCCTTTTTCCCATAGATTGGCCCTCGCCCCCTGTTTTTAGCCCCTACTAATCCATTTGTTTTCTTTTTTTCCTTAGGTTGGCCCGCCCCGCCCCCTGTTTTTAGCCCATACTAATCCATTTGTTTTCTTTTTTTCCTTAGGTTGGCCCGCCCCGTCCCCTGTTTTTAGCCCATACTAATCCATTTGTTTTCTCTTTTTCCTTAGGTTGGCCCTCCCCGCCCCCTGTTTTAGACCCTACTTATCCATTTGTTTTCTCATTTTTCCTTAGGTTGGCCCTCCCTGACCCCTGTTTTTAGCCCCTACTAATCCAGTTGTTTTCTCTGTTCCTTAGGTTGGCCTTCCCCGCCCTCTGTTTTTAGCCCCTACTAATTATTTCGTTTTCTCTTTTTTCCTTAGATTGGCCTTCCCCTCCCCTGTTTTTAGCACATACTAATCCATTTGTTTTCTCTTTTTTCCTTAGGTTGGCCCTTCCCGCCCCCTGTTTTTAGCCCCTACTAATCCATTTTTTTCTCTTTTCCTTAGGTTTCCCCCTGCCCCCTGTTTTTGGCCCCTACTTTTCCATTTGTTTTCTCTTTTTTCCTTAGATTGTCCCTCCCCTCCCCTGTTTTTAGCACATACTAATCCATTCGTTTTCTCTTTTTTCCTTAGGTTGGCCCTCCCCTCCCCTGTTTTTAGCCCATACTAATCCATTTGTTTTCTCTTTTTTCCTTAGGTTGGCCCTTCCCGCCCCCTGTTTTTAGCCCCTACTAATCCATTTTTTTTCTCTTTTCCTTAGGTTTCCCCCTGCCCCCTGTTTTTGGCCCCTACTTTTCCATTTGTTTTCTCTTTTTCCTTAGGTTGGCCCTCCCCGCCCCCTGTTTTAGACCCTACTAATCCATTTGTTTTCTCTTTTTTCCTTAGGTTGGCCCTCCCCGCCCCCTTTTTTTAGCCCCTACTAATCCATTTTTTTTTTCTCTTTTTTCCTTAGGTTTGCCCCTCCCGCCCCCTGTTTCTAGCCCCTACTAATCCATTTGTTTTATCTTTTCCTTAGGTTTGCCCTCCCCGCCCCCTGTTTTTAGCCCCTACTTATCCATTTGTTTTCTCCTTTTCCTTAGGTTGGCCCTCCCAGCCCCCTGTTTAAGACCCTACTAATCCATTTGTTTTCTCTTTTTTCCTTAGGTTGGCCCTCCCCGCCCCCTGTTTAAGACCCTACTAATCCATTTGTTTTCTCTTTTTTCCTTAGGTTGGCCCTCTCCAACCCCTGTTTTTAGCCCCTACCAATCCATTTGTTTTCTATTTCCCTTAGGTTGGTCTCCCTGTCCTCCGTTTTTAGCCCCTACTAATTCATTCGTTTTCCCTTTTTCCCATAGATTGGCCCTCGCCCCCTGTTTTTAGCCCCTACTAATCCATTTGTTTTCTTTTTTTCCTTAGGTTGGCCCGCCCCGCCCCCTGTTTTTAGCCCATACTAATCCATTTGTTTTCTTTTTTTCCTTAGGTTGGCCCGCCCCGCCCCCTGTTTTTAGCCCATACTAATCCATTTGTTTTCTGTTTTTCCTTAGGTTGGCCCTCCCCGCCCCCTGTTTTAGACCCTACTTATCCATTTGTTTTCTCTTTTTTCCTTAGGTTGGCCCTCCCTGACCCCTGTTTTTAGCCCCTACTAATCCAGTTGTTTTCTCTTTTCCTTAGGTTGGCCTTCCCCGCCCTCTGTTTTTAGCCCCTACTAATTATTTCGTTTTCTCTTTTTTCCTTAGATTGGCCTTCCCCTCCCCTGTTTTTAGCACATACTAATCCATTTGTTTTCTCTTTTTTCCTTAGGTTGGCCCTTCCCGCCCCCTGTTTTTAGCCCCTACTAATCCATTTTTTTCTCTTTTCCTTAGGTTTCCCCCTGCCCCCTGTTTTTGGCCCCTACTTTTCCATTTGTTTTCTCTTTTTCCTTAGGTTGGCCCTCCCCGCCCCCTGTTTTAGACCCTACTTATCCATTTGTTTTCTCTTTTTTCCTTAGGTTGGCCCTCCCCGCCCCCTTTTTTTAGCCCCTACTAATCCATTTTTTTTCTCTTTTTTCCTTAGGTTTGCCCCTCCCGCCCCCTGTTTCTAGCCCCTACTAATCCATTTGTTTTATCTGTTCCTTAGGTTTGCCCTCCCCGCCCCCTGTTTTTAGCCCCTTCTTATCCATTTGTTTTCTCTTTTTCCTTAGGTTGGCCCTCCCAGCCCCAAGTTTTAGACCCTACTAATCCATTTGTTTTCTCTTTTTTCCTTAGGTTGGCCCTCCCCGCCCCCTGTTTAAGACCCTACTAATCCATTTGTTTTCTCTTTTTTCCTTAGGTTGGCCCTCTCCAACCCCTGTTTTTAGCCCCTACTAATCCATTTGTTTTCTATTTCCCTTAGGTTGGTCTCCCTGTCCTCTGTTTTTAGCCCCTACTAATTCATTCGTTTTCCCTTTTTCCCATAGATTGGCCCTCGCCCCCTGTTTTTAGCCCCTACTAATCCATTTGTTTTCTTTTTTCCTTAGGTTGGCCCGCCCCACCCCCTGTTTTTAGCCCATACTAATCCATTTGTTTTCTCTTTTTCCTTAGGTTGGCCCTCCCCTCCCCTGTTTTTAGCCCCTACTAATTATTTCGTTTTCTCTTTTTTCCTTAGGTTGGCCCTCCCCTCCCCTGTTTTTAGCCCCTACTAATCCATTTGTTTTCTCTTTTTTCCTTAGATTGGCCCTCCCCTCCCCTGTTTTTAGCCCCTACTAATTATTTCGTTTTCTCTTTTTTCCTTAGGTTGGCCCTCCCCTCCCCTGTTTTTAGCCCCTACTAATTATTTCGTTTTCTCTTTTTTCCTTAGGTTGGCCCTCCCCTCCCCTGTTTTTAGCACATACTAATCCATTTGTTTTCTCTTTTTTCCTTAGATTGGCCCTCCCCTCCCCTGTTTTTAGCCCCTACTAATTATTTCGTTTTCTCTTTTTTCCTTAGGTTGGCCCTCCCCTCCCCTGTTTTTAGCCCCTACTAATTATTTCGTTTTCTCTTTTTTCCTTAGATTGGCCCTCCCCTCCCCTGTTTTTAGCCCCTACTAATCCATTTGTTTTCTCTTTTTTCCTTAGGTTGGCCCTTCCCGCCCCCTGTTTTTAGCCCCTACTAATCCATTTTTTTTCTCTTTTCCTTAGGTTTCCCCCTGCCCCCTGTTTTTGGCCCCTACTTTTCCATTTGTTTTCTCTTTTTCCTTAGGTTGGCCCTCCCCGCCCCCTGTTTTAGACCCTACTAATCCATTTGTTTTCTCTTTTTTCCTTAGGTTGGCCCTCCCCGCCCCCTTTTTTTAGCCCCTACTAATCCATTTTTTTTCTCTTTTTTCCTTAGGTTTGCCCCTCCCGCCCCCTGTTTCTAGCCCCTACTAATCCATTTGTTTTATCTGTTCCTTAGGTTTGCCCTCCCCGCCCCCTGTTTTTAGCCCCTTCTTATCCATTTGTTTTCTCTTTTTCCTTAGGTTGGCCCTCCCAGCCCCAAGTTTTAGACCCTACTAATCCATTTGTTTTCTCTTTTTTCCTTAGGTTGGCCCTCCCCGCCCCCTGTTTAAGACCCTACTAATCCATTTGTTTTCTCTTTTTTCCTTAGGTTGGCCCTCTCCAACCCCTGTTTTTAGCCCCTACTAATCCATTTGTTTTCTATTTCCCTTAGGTTGGTCTCCCTGTCCTCTGTTTTTAGCCCCTACTAATTCATTCGTTTTCCCTTTTTCCCATAGATTGGCCCTCGCCCCCTGTTTTTAGCCCCTACTAATCCATTTGTTTTCTTTTTTTCCTTAGGTTGGCCCGCCCCACCCCCTGTTTTTAGCCCATACTAATCCATTTGTTTTCTCTTTTTCCTTAGGTTGGCCCTCCCCTCCCCTGTTTTTAGCCCCTACTAATTATTTCGTTTTCTCTTTTTTCCATAGGTTGGCCCTCCCCTCCCCTGTTTTTAGCCCCTACTAATCCATTTGTTTTCTCTTTTTTCCTTAGATTGGCCCTCCCCTCCCCTGTTTTTAGCCCCTACTAATTATTTCGTTTTCTCTTTTTTCCTTAGGTTGGCCCTCCCCTCCCCTGTTTTTAGCCCCTACTAATTATTTCGTTTTCTCTTTTTTCCTTAGGTTGGCCCTCCCCTCCCCTGTTTTTAGCACATACTAATCCATTTGTTTTCTCTTTTTTCCTTAGATTGGCCCTCCCCTCCCCTGTTTTTAGCCCCTACTAATTATTTCGTTTTCTCTTTTTTCCTTAGGTTGGCCCTCCCCTCCCCTGTTTTTAGCCCCTACTAATTATTTCGTTTTCTCTTTTTTCCTTAGATTGGCCCTCCCCTCCCCTGTTTTTAGCCCCTACTAATCCATTTGTTTTCTCTTTTTTCCTTAGGTTGGCCCTTCCCGCCCCCTGTTTTTAGCCCCTACTAATCCATTTTTTTTCTCTTTTCCTTAGGTTTCCCCCTGCCCCCTGTTTTTGGCCCCTACTTTTCCATTTGTTTTCTCTTTTTCCTTAGGTTGGCCCTCCCCGCCCCCTGTTTTAGACCCTACTAATCCATTTGTTTTCTCTTTTTTCCTTAGGTTGGCCCTCCCCGCCCCCTTTTTTTAGCCCCTACTAATCCATTTTTTTTTCTCTTTTTTCCTTAGGTTTGCCCCTCCCGCCCCCTGTTTCTAGCCCCTACTAATCCATTTGTTTTATCTTTTCCTTAGGTTTGCCCTCCCCGCCCCCTGTTTTTAGCCCCTACTTATCCATTTGTTTTCTCTTTTTCCTTAGGTTGGCCCTCCCAGCCCCCTGTTTAAGACCCTACTAATCCATTTGTTTTCTCTTTTTTCCTTAGGTTGGCCCTCCCCGCCCCCTGTTTAAGACCCTACTAATCCATTTGTTTTCTCTTTTTTCCTTAGGTTGGCCCTCTCCAACCCCTGTTTTTAGCCCCTACTAATCCATTTGTTTTCTATTTCCCTTTGGTTGGTCTCCCTGTCCTCTGTTTTTAGCCCCTACTAATTCATTCGTTTTCCCTTTTTCCCATAGATTGGCCCTCGCCCCCTGTTTTTAGCCCCTACTAATCCATTTGTTTTCTTTTTTTCCTTAGGTTGGCCCGCCCCGCCCCCTGTTTTTTGCCCATACTAATCCATTTGTTTTCTCTTTTTCCTTAGGTTGGCCCTCCCCGCCCCGTGTTTTAGACCCTACTTATCCATTTGTTTTCTCTTTTTTCCTTAGGTTGGCCCTCCCTGACCCCTGTTTTTAGCCCCTACTAATCCAGTTGTTTTCTCTTTTCCTTAGGTTGGCCTTCCCCGCCCTCTGTTTTTAGCCCCTACTAATTATTTCGTTTTCTCTTTTTTCCTTAGATTGGCCCTCCCCTCCCCTGTTTTTAGCACATACTAATCCATTTGTTTTCTTTTTTTTCCTTAGGTTGGCCCTTCCCGCCCCCTGTTTTTAGCCCCTACTAATCCATTTGTTTTCTATTTCCCTTAGGTTGGTCTCCCTGCCCTCTGTTTTAGCCCCTACTAATTCATTCGTTTTCCCTTTTTCCCATAGATTGGCCCTCGCCCCCTGTTTTTAGCCCCTACTAATCCATTTGTTTTCTTTTTTTCCTTAGGTTGGCCCGCCCCACCCCCTGTTTTTAGCCCATACTAATCCATTTGTTTTCTCTTTTTCCTTAGGTTGGCCCTCCCCGCCCCCTGTTTTAGACCCTACTTATCCAATTGTTTTCTCTTTTTTCCTTAGGTTGGTCCTCCCCGCCCCCTGTTTTTAGCCCATACTAATCTATTTGTTATCTCTTTTCCTTAGGTTGGCCCTCCCTGCACCCTGTTTTAGACCGTACTAATCCATTTGTTTTCTCTTTTTTTCCTTAGGTTGGCCCTCCCCGCCCCCTGTTTTTAGCCCCTACTAATCCATTTGTTTTCTCCTTTACTTAGGTTGGCCCTCTCCGCCCCCTGTTTTAGCCCCTACTTATTCATTGGTTTTCTCTTTTTTCCCTAGATTGGCCCTCCCCGCCCCCTGTTTTTAGCCCCTATTTATCCATTTGTTTTATCTTTTTTCCTTAGGTTGGTCCTCCCCGCCCCCTGTTTTTAGCCCATACTAATCTATTTGTTTTCTCTTTTCCTTACGTTGGCCCTCCCTGCACCATGTTTTAGACCATACTTATCCATTTGTTTTCTCTTTTTTCCTTAGGTTTGCCCTCCCCACCCCCTGTTTTTAGCCCCTACTAATCCATTTGTTTTCTCTGTTTTCCTTAGGTTTGCCTCTCCCGCCCCCTGTTTTTAGCCCCTACTAATTCATTTGTTTTCTTTTTTCCTTAGGTTTGCCCTCCCCGCCCCCTGTTTTTAGCCCCTACTAATCCATTTGTTTTCTCTGTTTTCCTTAGGTTTGCCTCTCCCGCCCCCTGTTTTTAGCCCCTACTAATTCATTTGTTTTCTTTTTTCCTTAGATTGGCCGGCCCCGCCCCCTGTTTTAAGCCCATACTAATCCATTTGTTTTCTCTTTTTTCCTTAGGTTGGCCCTTCCCGCCCCCTGTTTTAGCTCCTACTTATCCATTTGTTTTCTCTTTTCCTTAGGTTGGCCCGCCCTGCCGCCTGTTTTTGGCCCCTACTTATCCATTTGTTTTCTCTTTTTCCTTAGGTTTGCCCTCCCCGCCCCCTGTTTTAGACCCTACTAATCCATTTGTTTTCTCTTTTTTCCTTAGGTTGGCCCTCCCCGCCCCCTGTTTTTAGCCCCTACTTATCCATTTGTTTTCTCTTTTTTCCTTAGGTTTGCCCTTCCCGCCCCCTGTTTTAAGCCCCTACAAATCCATTTGTTTTCTCTTTTTCCTTAGGTTGGCCCTCCCCAACCCCTGTTTTAGACCCTTCTTATCCATTTGTTTTCTCTTTTTCCTTAGGTTGGCCCCCCCCGCCCCCTGTTTTAGACCCTACTTATCCATTTGTTTTCTCTTTTTTCCTTAGGTTGGTCCTCCCCGCCCCCTGTTTTTAGCCCATACTAATCTATTTGTTTTCTCTTTTCCTTAGGTTGGCCCTCCCTGCACCCTGTTTTAGACCGTACTAATCCATTTGTTTTCTCTTTTTCTTAGGTTGGCCCTCCCTGCCCCCTGTTTTCGACCATACTAATCCATTTGTTTTCTCTTTTTTCCTTAGGTTTGCCCTCCCCGCCCCCTGTTTTTAGCCCCTACTAATCCATTTGTTTTCTCCTTTCCTTAGGTTGGCCCTCCCCGCCCCCTGTTTTTAGCCCCTACTAATTCATTGGTTTTCTCTTTTTTCCTTAGATTGGCCCTCCCCGCCCCCTTTTTTAGCCCCTACTTATCCATTTGTTTACTTTTTTTCCTTAGGTTGGCCCGCCACACCCCCTGTTTTTAGCCCATACTTATCCATTTGTTTTCTCTTTTCCTTAGGTTGGCCCTCCCCACACCCTGTTTTTAGCCCCTACTAATTCATTGGTTTTCTCTTTTTTCCTTAGATTGGCCCTCCCCGCCCCCTGTTTTTAGCCCCTACTAATCCATTTGTTTTCTTTTTTTCCTTAGGTTGGCCCGCCCAGCCCCCTGTTTTTAGCCCATACTAATCTATTTGTTTTCTCTTTCTCTTTTTTTCCTTAGGTTGGCTCTTCCCGCCCCCTGTTCTTAGCCCCTACTAATCCATTTGTTTTCTCTTTTCCTTAGGTTTCCCCCTGCCCCCTGTTTTTGGCCCCTATCAATCCATTTGTTTTCTCTTTTTCCTTAGGTTGGCCCTCCCCGCCCCCTGTTTTAGTCCCTACTAATCCATTTGTTTTCTCTTTTTTCCTTAGGTTTGCCCTCCCCGCCGCCTGTTTTTAGCCCCTACTAATACATTTGTTTTCTCTTTTTTTTCCTTAGGTTTGCCCCTCCCGCCCCCTGTTTTTAGCCCCTACTAATTCATTTGTTTTCCTTTTTCTAAGATTGGACCGCCCCAATCCCTGTTTTTAGCCCCTACTTATCCATCTGGTTTCTTTTTTTTCCTTAGGTTGGCCCGCCCTGACCCTGTTTTTAGCATCTACTAATCCATTTGTTTTCTCTTTTTTACTTAGGTTGGCCCACCCCGCCCAATGTTTTAAGCCCCTACTAATTCATTGGTTTTCTCTTTATTTCTTAGGTTGGCCCATCCGCCCCGTGTTTTTAGCCCATACTTATCCATTTGTTTTCTCTTTTTCCTTAGGATGGCCCTCCCCACCCTCTGTTTTAGACCCTACTTATCCATTTTTTTCTTCTTTTTTACTTAGGTTGGCCCACCCTGCCCCATGTTTTTAGCCCTTCTAATCCATTCGTTTTCTCTTTTTATTATGTTGGCCCTCCCCGCCCCCTGTTTTAGCCCCTACTAATCCATTTGTTTTCTCTTTTCCTTAGGTTGGCCCTTCCCGCCCCCTGTTTTTAGCCCCTTCTAATCCATTTGTTTTTTCTTGATTCCTTAGGTTGGCCCATCCCCCCGTGTTTTTAGCCCCTACTAATCCATTTGTTTTCTCTTTTTCCTTAGGATGGCCCTCCCCGCCCCCTGTTTTAGACCCTACTTATCCATTTGTTTTCTCTTTTTCCTTAGGTTGGCCCTTCTCAACCCCTGTTTTTAGCCCCTACTAATCCATTTGTTTTCTCTTTTTCCTTAGGATGGCCCTCCCCGCCCCCTGTTTTAGACCCTACTAAACCATTTTTTTTCTCTTTTTCCTTAGGTTGGCCCTCCCCACCCCCTGTTTTTAGCCCCTACTAATCCATTTGTTTTCTCTTTTTTCCTTAGGTTTGACCCTCCCGCCCCCTGTTTTTAGCTCCTACTAATTTATTTGTTTTCCTTTTTCCTAAGATTGGCCGGCACCACCCCCTGTTTTTAGCCCCTACTAATCCATTTTTTTTCTCTTTTTTTACTTAGGTTGGCCCACTCCGCCCCATGTTTTTAGATCGTACTTATTTATTTGTTTTCTCTTTATTCCTTATGTTGGCCCTCCCCGCCCCCTGTTTTAGCCCCTTCTAATCTATTTGTTTTCTCTTTTCCTTAGGTTGGCCCTCCCCGCACCCTCTTTTTAGCCCCTACTTATCCATTTGTCTTCTCTTTTTCCTTAGGTGGGCCCTCCCTGCCCATCTTTTAGACCGTACTAATCCATTTGTTTTCTCTTTTCCTTAGGTTGGCCCTCCCTGCCCATCTTTTAGCCCCTACTAATCCATTCGTTTTCTCTTTTTTCCTTAGGTTTGCCCTCCCCGCCCCATCTTTTAGACCCTACTAATCCATTTGTTTTCTCTTTTCCTTAGGTTGGCCCTCCCTGCCCATCTTTTAGACCATACTAATCCATTTGTTTTCTCTTTTCCTTAGGTTGGCCCTCCCCGCACCCTCTTTTTAGCCCCTACTAATCCATTTGTTTTCTCTTTTCCTTAGGTTGGCCCTCCCTGCCCATCTTTTAGCCCCTACTTATCCATTTGTTTTCTCTTTTCCTTAGGTTGGCCCTCCCTGCCCATCTTTTAGCCCCTACTAATCCATTTGTTTTCTCTTTTCCTTAGGTTGGCCCTCCCTGCCCATCTTTTAGCCCCTTCTAATCCATTTGTTTTTTCTTGATTCCTTAGGTAAGCCCATCCCCCCGTGTTTCTAGCCCCTACTAATCCATTTGTTTTCTCTTTTTCCTTAGGATGGCCCTCCCCGCCCCCTGTTTTAGACCCTACTTATCCATTTGTTTTCTCTTTTTTCCATAGGTTGGCCCTTCTCAACCCCTGTTTTTAGCCCCTACTAATCCATTTGTTTTCTCTTTTTTCCTTAGGTTTGACCCTCCCGCCCCCTGTTTTTAGCTCCTACTAATTTATTTGTTTTCCTTTTTCCTAAGATTGGCCGACACCACCCTCTGTTTTTAGCCCCTACTAATCCATTTTTTTTCTCTTTTTTTACTTAGGTTGGCCCACTCCGCCCCATGTTTTTAGATCGTACTAATTTATTTGTTTTCTCTTTATTCCTTATGTTGGCCCTCCCCGCCCCCTGTTTTAGCCCCTTCTAATCTATTTGTTTTCTCTTTTCCTTAGGTTGGCCCTCCCCGCACCCTCTTTTTAGCCCCTACTTATCCATTTGTCTTCTCTTTTCCTTAGGTTGGCCCTCCCTGCCCATCTTTTAGCCCCTACTAATCCATTCGTTTTCTCTTTTTTCCTTAGGTTGGCCCTCCCCGCCCCCTGTTTTAGCCCCTACTAATCCATTTGTTTTCTCTTTTCCTTAGGTTGGCCCTCCCTGCCCATCTTTTAGCCCCTACTAATCCATTCGTTTTCTCTTTTTTCCTTAGGTTGGCCCTCCCCGCCCCCTGTTTTAGCCCCTACTAATCCATTTGTTTTCTCTTTTCCTTAGGTTGGCCCTCCCTGCCCATCTTTTAGCCCCTACTAATCCATTTGTTTTCTCTTTTCCTTAGGTTGGCCCTCCCTGCCCATCTTTTAGCCCCTACTAATCCATTTGTTTTCTCTTTTCCTTAGGTTGGCCCTCCCTGCCCATCTTTTAGCCCCTACTAATCTATTTGTTTTCTCTTTTCCTTAGGTTGGCCCTCCCTGCCCATCTTTTAGACCCTAATTATCCATTTGTTTTCTCTTTTCCTTAGGTTGGCCCTCCCTGCCCATCTTTTAGACCCTACTAATCCATTTGTTTTCTCTTTTCCTTAGGTTGGCCCTCCCTGCCCATCTTTTAGACCCTTCTAATCTATTTGTTTTCTCTTTTCCTTAGGTTGGCCCTCCCCGCACCCTCTTTTAGCCCCTACTTATCCATTTGTCTTCTCTTTTACCTTAGGTTGGCCCTCCCTGCCCATCTTTTGGACCATACTAATCCATTTGTTTTCTCTTTTTTCCTTAGGTTTGCCCTCCCCGCCCCCTGTTTTTAGCCCCTACTAAACCATTTGTTTTCCTTTTTCCTAAGATTGGCCCGCCCCACCCCATGTTTTTAGCCCCTAATAATCCATTTGGTTTCTCTTTTTTCCTTAGGTTGGCCCGCCCCGCCCCCTGTTTTTAGCCCCTACTAATCCATTTTTTTTTCTCTTTTTTACTTAGGTTGGCCCATGCTCCATGTTTTTAGATTGTACTAATTCATTCATTTTCTCTTTTTTCCTTAGGTTGGCCCACCCATCCCGTGTTTTTAGCCCCGACTTATCCATTTGTTTTCTCTTTTTCCTTAGGTTGGCCCTCCCCGCCCCCTGTTTTTGACCCTACTAATGCATTTGTTTTCTCTTTTTTCCTAAGGTTGGCCCTCCCCGCCCCCTGTTTTTAGCCCCTACTAATCCATTACCTTTCTCTTTTTCCTAAGATTGGCCCGCCCCACCCCCTGTTTTTAGCCCCTACTAATCTATTTGGTTTATCTTTTTTCCTTAGGTTGGCCCACCCCCTGTTTTTAGCCCCTACTAATCCATTTGGTTTCTCTTTTTTCCTTTGGTTGGCCCTTCCCGCCTCATGTTTTTAGCCCATACTAATCCATTTGTTTTCTCTTTTTTTCTTAGGTTGGCCCTTCCCGCCCCCTGTTTTTAGCCCCTACTAATCCATTTGTTTTCTCTTTACCTTTTGTTGGCCCGCCCAGCCCTCTGTTTTTGGCCCCCACTTATCAATTTGTTTTCTCTTTTTCCTTAGGTTTGCCCTCCCCGCCCCCTGTTTTAGACCCTACAAATCCATTTGTTTTTCCCATTTTTCCTTAGGTTGGCCCTCCCCGCCCCCTGTTTTAGCCCCTACTAATCCATTTGTTTTCTCTTTTTTTCCTTAGGTTTGCCCCTCCCGCCCCCTGTTTTTAGCCCCTTCTAATTCCTTTGTTTTCCTTTTTCCTAAGATTGGCCCGCCCCACCCCCTGTTTTTAGCCCCTACTTATTCATTTGTTTTCTCTTTTTCCTTAGGTTGGCCCTCCCCGCCCCCTGTTTTAGACCCTTCTTATCCATTTGTTTTCTCTTTTTTCCTTAGGTTGGCCCTCCTCTCCCCCTGTTTTTAGACCCTACTAATCAATTTGATTTCTCTTTTTTCCTTAGGTTGGCCCTCCCGGCCCCCTGTCTTTAGCCCGTACTAATCTATTTGTTTTCTCTTTTCCTAAGGTTGGCCCTCCCCGCCCCCCTTTTTAGACCCTACTAATCCATTTGTTTTCTCTTTTTTCCTTAGGTTGGCCCTCCCTGCCCCCTGTTTTTAGCCCCTACTAATCCATTTGTTTTCTCTTTTCCTTAGGTTGGCCCTCCACGCCCCCTGTTTTTAGCCATACTAATTCATTGGTTTTCTCCTTTATCTTTAAATTGGCCCTCCCCGCCCCCTGTTTTTAGCCCCTATTTATCCATTTGTCTTCTTTTTTTCCTTAGGTTGGCCCGCCCCGCCCCCTGTTTTTAGTCCATACTAATCCATTTGTTTTCTCTTTTTTCCTTAGGTTTGCCCCTCCCGCCCCGTATGCTTCTCTTTATCCATAGGTTGGCCCTCCCCGCCCCCTGTTTTAGACCCTACTAATCCATTTGTTTTCTCTTTTCCTTAAGTTGGCCCTCCCCGCCCCCTGTTTTTAGCACATGCTTATTCATTTGTTTTCTCTTTTTTCCATAGATTGGCCCTCCTCGCCCCCTGTTTTTAGCCCCTACGAATCCATTTGTTTTCTTTTTTTCCTTGGGTTGGCCCGCCCAGCCGCCTGTTTTAGACCCTACTAATCCATTTGTTTTCTCTTTTTTCCGTAGGTTGGCCCTTCCCGCCCCCTGTTTTTAGCCCCTACTAATCCATTTGTTTTTTCTTTTTTACTGCGGTTGGCCCACCCCGCCCCATGTTTTTAGCCGGTACTAATTATTTTGTTTTCTCTTGATTCCTTAGGTTGGCCCACCCCGCCCCATGTTTTTAGATCGTACTAATTCATTAGTTTTCTCTTTATTCCTTAGGTTGGCCCACCCGCCCCCTGTTTTTAGCCCCTACTAATCCATTTGTTTTCTCTTTTTCCATAGGTTGGCCCTCCCCGCCCCCTGTTTTTGACCCTACTACGCCATTTGTTTTCTCTTTTTCCTAAGATTTGCCTGCCCCACCCCCTGTTTTTAGCCCCTACTAATCAATTTGGTTTATCTTTTTTCCTTAGGTTGGCCCGCCCCCTGTTTTTAGCCCCTACTAATCCATTTTTTCTCTTTTTTCCTTAGGTTGGCCCTTCCCACCCCCTGTTTTTAGCCCCTACTAATCCATTTGTTTTCTCTTTTTTACTTAGGTTGGACCTTCCCGCCCCCTGTTTTTAGCCCCAATTAATCCATTTGTTTTCTCTTTTCCGTAGGTTGGCCCATCCCGCCCAATGTTTTTAGCCCGTACTAATTCTTTTGTTTTCTCTTGATTCCTTAGGTTGGCCCACCCGCCCCCTGTTTTTAGCCCCTACTTATCCATTTGTTTTCTCTTTTTCCATAGGATGGCCCTCCCCGCCCCCTGTTTTAGACCCTACTAATCCATTTGTTTTCTCTTTTTTCCTTAGGTTGGTCCTCCCCGCCCACGGTTTTTAGCCCCTTCTAATCCATTTGTTTTCTATTTTTTCCTTAGGTTTGCCCCTCCCGCCCCCTGTTTTTAGCCCCTACTAATTCATTTTTTTTCCTTTTTCCTAAGATTGGCCCGCCCCACCCCCTGTTTTTAGCCCCTACTTATCCATTTTTTTTTCTTTTTTACTCAGGTTGGCCCACCCCGCCCTGTGTTTTTAGATCGTACTAATTCATTCGTTTTCTCTTTATTCCTTAGGTTGTCCCACCTGCCCCCTGTTTTTAGCCCCTACTAATCCATTTGTTTTCTCTTTTTCCATATGTTGGCCCTCCCCGCCCCCTGTTTTTGACCCTACTACGCCATTTGTTTTCTCTTTTTCCTAAGATAGGTCCGCCCCACCCCCTGATTTTAGCCCCTACTAATCGATTTGGTTTATCTTTTTTCTTTAGGTTGGCCCGCCCCCTGTTTTTAGCCCCTCCTAATCCATTTGTTTTCTCTTATTTTCTTAGGTTGGCCCTTCCCGCCCCCTGTTTTTAGCCCCTACTAATTCATTTGTTTCCTCTTTTTTACTTAGGTTGGCCCTTTCCGCCCCCTGTTTTTAGCCCCAATTAATCCATTTGTTTTCTCTTTTCCTTAGGTTGGCCCGCCCCGCCCCCTGTTTTTGGCCCCTACTAATCCATTTTTTTTCTTTTTTATTTAGGTTGGCCCACCCCGCCCCATGTTTTTAGCCCGTACTAATTCTTTTGTTTTCTCTTGATTCCTTAGGTTGGCCCACCCGCCCCCTGTTTTTAGCCCCTACTTATCCATTTGTTTTCTCTTTTTCCTTAGGATGGCCCTCCCCGCCCGCTGTTTTAGACCCTTCTAATCCATTTGTTTTCTCTTTTTTCCTTAGGTTGGCCCTTCTCGCCCCCTGTTTTTAGCCCCTACAAATCCATTTGTTTTCTCTTTTTCCTTAGGTTGGCCCTCCCCGCCCCCTGTTTTTGGCCCCTACTAATCCATTTGTCTTCTCTTTTTCCTTAGGTTTGCCCTCCCCGCCCTATGTTTAAAACCCTACTAATCCATTTGTTTTCTCTTTTTTCCTTAGGTTGGCCCTCCCCGCCCACTGTTTTTAGCCCCTTCTTATCCATTTGTTTTCTATTTTTTCCTTAGGTTTGCCCCTCCCGCCCCCTGTTTTTAGCCCCTACTTATTCATTTTTTTTCCTTTTTCCTAAGATTGGCCCACCCCACCCCCTGTTTTTAGCCCCTACTAATCCATTTTTTTATCTTTTTTACTCAGGTTGGCCCACCCCGACCCATGTATTTAGATCGTACTAATTCATTCGTTTTCTCTTTATTCCTTAGGTTGGCCAACCCGCCCCCTGTTTTTGGCCCCTACTAATCCATTTGTTTTCTCTATTTCCATAGGTTGGCCCTCCCCGCCCCCTGTTTTTGACCCTACTACGCCATTTGTTTTCTCTTTTTCCTTAGATTGGCCCGCCCCACCCCCTGTTTTTAGCCCCTACTAATCAATTTGGTTTTTCTTTTTTCCTTAGGTTGGCCCGCCCCCTGTTTTTAGCCCCTACTAATCCATTTTTATCTCTTTTTTCCTTAGGTTGGCCCTTCCTGCCCCCTGTTTTTAGCCCCTACTAATCCATTTGTTTTCTGTTTTTTACTTAGGTTTGCCCTTCCCGACCCCTGTTTTTAGCCCCTATTAATCCATTTGTTTTCTCTTTTCCTTAGGTTGGCCCGCCCCGCCCCCTGTTTTTGGCACCTCCTAATCCATTTGTTTTCTCTTTTTCCTTAGGTTTGCCCTCCCCCCCTCCTGTTTTAGACCCTACTAATCCATTTGTTTTCTCTTCTTTCCTTAGGTTGGTCCTTCCCGCCCCCTGTTTTTAGCCCCTACCAATTCATTTGTTTTCTCTTTTTCCTTAGGTTGTCCCTCCCCGCCCCCTGTTTTAGAACCTACTAATCCATTTGTTTTCTCTATTTACTTAGGTTGGCCCTCCCCGCCCCCTGTTTTTAGCCCTTACCAATCCATTTGTTTTCCTTTTTCCTAAGATTGGCCCGCCCCACCCCCTTATTTAAGCCGCTACTAATCCATTTGGTTTCTCTTTTTTTCCTTAGGTTGGCCGGCCCCGCCCCCTGTTTTTGGCCCCTACTAATCCATTTGTTTTCTCTTTTTTACTTAGGTTGGCCCATCCCAAACCATGTTTTAGCCTGTACTAATTCATCCATTTTCTCTTTATTCCTTAGGTTGGCCCTCCCATCCCGTGTTTTTAGCTCCTACTAATCTATTTGTTTTCTCTTTTCTCCTTAGGTTGGCCATCTCTGCCCTCTGTTTTAGACCCTACTAATCCATTTGTTTTCTCTTTTTCCTAAGATTGGCCCGCCCAAACCCCTGTTTTTAGCCCCTACTAATCAATTTGGTTTATCTTTTTTCCTTAGGTTGGCCCGCCCCCTGTTTTTAGCCCCTACTAATCCATTTGTTTTCTCTTTTTTCCTTAGGTTGGCCCACCCCGCCCCTGTTTTTAGCCCCTACTAATCCATTTGTTTCTCTTTTTTACTTAAGGTTGGCCCACCCAGCCCCATGTTTTTAGCACCTACTAATTCATTGGTTTTCTCTTTATTCCTTAGGTTGGCCCACCCGCCCTGTGTCTTTAGCCCATACTTATCCAATTGGTTTCTTTTTTTCCTTAGGTTGGCCCGCCCCGCCCCCTGTTTTTAGCCCTTCTAATCCGTTCGTTTTCTCTTTCCCTTATGTTGGCCCTCTCGGCCCCCTGTTTTTAGCCCCTACTAATCCATTCGTTTTCTCTTTTCATTAGGTTGTCCCTCCCCGCCCCCTGTTTTTAGCCCCTACTAATCCATTTGTTTTCTCTTTTTCCTTAGGTTGGCCCTCCCCGCCCCCTGTTTTAAGCCCCTACTAATCCATTTGTTTTTTCTTTTTTACTTAGGTTGGCCCACCCCGCCCCATGTTTTGAGCCTGTACTAATTCTTTCGTTTTCTCTTGATTCCTTAGGTTGGCCCACCCCCCGTGTTTTTCGCCCCTACTTATCCATTTGTTTTCTCTTTTTCCTTAGGATGGCCCTCCCCGCCCCCTGTTTTAGACCCTACTAATCCATTTGTTTTCTCTTTTTTCCCTAGGTTGGCCCTCCCCGCCCCTTGTTTTTGGCACCAACTAATCCATTTGTTTTCTCTTTTTCATTAGGTTGGCCCTCCCCGCCCCCTGTTTTTAGACCCTACTAATACATTTGTTTTCTCCCTTTTTCTTAGGTTGGCCCTCCCGGCCCACTGTTTTTAGCCCCTACTAATCCATTTGTTTTCTATTTTTTCCTAAGGTTTGCCCCTCCCGCCCCCTGTTTTTAGCCCATACTAATTCATTTGTTTTCCTTTTTCCTAAGATTGGCCCACCCACCCCGTGTTTTTAGCCCCTACTTATCAATTTGTTTTCTCTTTTTCCTTAGGTTGCCCCTCCCCGCCCCCTGTTTTTGACCCTACTAATCAATTTGGTTTATCTTTTTTCCTTAGGTTGGCCCGCCCTCTGTTTTTAGCCCCTACTAATCCATTTGGTTTCTCTTTTTTCCACAGGTTGGCCCTTCCCGCCCCCTGTTTTAGCCCCTACTAATCCATTTGTTTTCTCTTTTTTAGTTAGGCTGGCCCACCCCGCCACCTGTTTTTAGCCCCTACTAATCCCTTTTTTTCTTTTTTTCCTTAGGTTGGCCCGCCCCGCCCCCTGTTTTTAGCCCATACTAATATATTTGTTTTCTCTTTATTCCATAGGTTGACTTTCCTGCCCCCTGTTTTTAGCCCCTACTAATCCATTTGTTTTCTCTTTTCCTTAGGTTGGCCCGCCCCGCCCCCTGTTTTTGGCCCCTACTTATCCTTTTGTTTTCTCTTTTTCCTTAGGTTTGCCCTCCCCGCCCCCTGTTTTAGACCCTACTAATCCATTTGTTTTCTCTTTTTTCCTTAGGTTGGCCCTTCCCGCCCCCCGTTTTTAGCCCCTACTAATCCATTTGTTTTCTCTCTTTTCCTTAGGTTTGCCCCTCCCGCCCCGTGTTTTTAGCCCCTACTAATTCATTTGTTTTCCTTTTTCCTAAGATTTGCCCGCCCAACCACTGTTTTTAGCCCCTGCTAATCCATTTGTTTTCTCTTTTTTCCTTAGGTTGGCTCTCCCCGCCCCCTGTTTTTAGCCCCTACTAATCTCTTTGTTTTCTCTTTTCCTTAGGTTGGCCCTCCCCGCCCCCTGTTTTAGACCCTACTAATCATTTGCTTCTCTTTTTTCCTTAGGTTGGCCCTCCCATCCCGTGTTTTTAGCTCCTACTAATCTATTTGTTTTCTCTTTTCTCCTTAGGTTGGCCATCTCTGCCCCCTGTTTTAGACCCTACTAATCCATTTGTTTTCGCTTTTTTACTTAGGTTGGCCCTCCCCGCCCCCTGTTTTTAGCCCTTACTAATCCATTTGTTTTCCTTTTTCCTAAGATTGGCCCGCCCCACCCCCGGTTTTTAGCCCCTACTAATCCATTTGGTTTCTCTTTTTTACTTAGGTTGGCCCATCCCGCCCCATGTTTTTAGCCTGTACTAATTCATTCGTTTTCTCTTTATTCCTTAGGTTGGCCCTCCCACCCCGTGTTTTCAGCTCCTACTTATCTATTTGTTTTCTCTTTTCTCTTTAGGTTGGCCCTCCCCGCCCCCTGTTTTAGACCCTACTAATCCATTTGTTTTCTCTTTTTTTCTTAGGTTGGCCCTCCCCGCCCCCTGTTTTTAGCCCCTAATAATCCATTTGTTTTCTCTTTTTCCTAAGATTGGCCCGCCCCAGCCCCTGTTTTTAGCCCCTACTAATCAATTTGGTTTATCTTTTTTCCTTAGGTTGGCTCGCCCCCTGTTTTAAGCCCCTACTAATCCATTTGGTTACTCTTTTTTCCTTAGGTTGGCCCCACCCCCCCTCTGTTTTTAGCCCTTCTAATCCGTTCGTTTTCTCTTTTCCTTATGTTGGCCCTCCCCGCCCCCTGTTTTTAGCCCCTACTAATCCATTCGTTTTCTCTTTTCATTAGGTTGGCCCTCCCCGCCCCCTGTTTTTAGCCCCTACTAATCCATTTGTTTTCTCTTTTTCATTAGGTTTGCCCCCCCCCCGCCCCCTGTTTTTAGCCCCTACCAAACTATATTTGTTTTCTCTTTTTTACTTAAGGTTGGCCCTACCCGCCCCATGTTTTTAGCCCCCCACTAATTCATTGGTTTTCTCTTTATTCCTTAGGTTGGCCCACCCCATCCCGTGTATTTAGCCCATACTAATCCATTTGGTTTCTCTTTTTTCCTTAGGTTGGCCCCACCCCCCCTCTGTTTTTAGCCCTTCTAATCCGTTTGTTTTCTCTTTTCCTTATGTTGGCCCTCCCCGCCCCCTGTTTTTAGCCCCTACTAATCCATTCGTTTTCTCTTTTCATTAGGTTGGCCCTCCCCGCCCCCTGTTTTTAGCCCCTACTAATCCATTTGTTTTCTCTTTTTCATTAGGTTGGCCCTCCCCGCCCCCTGTTTTTAGCCCCTACTAATCAATTTGTTTTCTCTTTTTTACTGAGGTTGACCCACCCCGCCCCATGTTTTAAGCCCGTACTAATTCATTCGTTTTCTCTTTATTCCTTAGGTTGGCCCACCCGCCCCGAGTTTTAAGCCCCTACTAATCCATTTGTTTTCTCTTTTTCCTTAGGTTGGCCCTCCCCGCCCGATGTTTTAGACCCTACTAATCCATTTGTTTTCTCTTTTTCCTTAGGTTGGCCCTCCCCGCCCGATGTTTTAGACCCTACTAATCCATTTGTTTTCTATTTTTTCCTTAGGTTTGCCCCTCCCGTCTTTAGCCCTTACTAATTCATTTGGTTTTCCTTTTTCCTAAGATTGGCTCGCCCCACCCCCTGTTTTTAGCCCCTACTAATCCATTTTTTTCTCTTTTTTACTTAGGTTGGCCCACCCTGCCCCATGTTTTTAGATCGTACTAATTCATATGTTTCTCTTTATTCCTTAGGTTGGCCCACCCGCACCGTGTTTTTAGCCCCTACTTATCCATTTGTTTTCGATTTTTCCTTAGGTTGGCCCTCCCCGCCCCCTTTTTTTGACCCTACTAATCCATTTGTTTTCTCTTTTTCCTAAGACTGGCCCGCCCCATCCCCTGTTTTTAGCCCCTACTAATCAATTTGGTTTATCTTTTTCCTTAGGTTGGCCCGCCCCCCTGTTTTAAGCCCCTACTAATCCATTTGGTTTCTCCTTTTTCCTTAGGTTGGCCTGCCCCGCCCCCTGTTTTTAGCCCCTACTAATCCATTTGTTTTCTCTTTTTTACTAAGGTTGGCCCACCCCGCCCCCTGTTTTTAGCCCCTACTAATCCATTCGTTTTCTCTTTTTCCTAAGATTGGCCCGCCCCACCCCCTGTTTTTAGCCCCTACTAATCTATTTGGTTTATCTTTTTTCCTTAGGTTGGCCCACCCCCTGTTTTTAGCCCCTACTAATCTATTTGGTTTCTCTTTTTTCCTTTGGTTGGCCCTTCCCGCCTCATGTTTTTAGCCCATACTAATCCATTTGTTTTCTCTTTTTTTCTTAGGTTGGCCCTTCCCGCCCCCTGTTTTTAGCCCCTACTAATCCTTTTGTTTTCTCTTTACCTTTTGTTGGCCCGCCCAGCACTCTGTTTTTGGCCCCCACTTATCCATTTGTTTTCTCTTTTTCCTTAGGTTTGCCCTCCCCGCCCCCTGTTTAAGACCCTACAAATCCATCTGTTTTTCCCATTTTTCCTTAGGTTGGCCCTCCCCGCCACCTGTTTTAGCCCCTACTAATCCATTTGTTTTCTCTTTTTTTCCTTAGGTTTGCCCCTCCCGCCCCCTGTTTTTAGCCCCTTCTAATTCCTTTGTTTTCCTTTTTCCTAAGATTGGCCCGCCCCACCCCCTGTTTTTAGCCCCTACTTATTCATTTGTTTTCTCTTTTTCCTTAGGTTGGCCCTCCCCGCCCCCTGTTTTTGACCCTTCTTATCCATTTGTTTTCTCTTTTTTCCTTAGGTTGGCCCTCCTCTCCCCCTGTTTTTAGACCCTACTAATCAATTTGATTTCTCTTTTTTCCTTAGGTTGGCCCTCCCCGCCCCCTGTCTTTAGCCCGTACTAATCTATTTGTTTTCTCTTTTCCTTAGGTTGGCCCTCCCCGCCCCCCTTTTTAGACCCTACTAATCCATTTGTTTTCTCTTTTTTCCTTAGGTTGGCCCTCCCTGCCCCCTGTTTTTAGCCCCTACTAATCCATTTGTTTTCTCTTTTCCTTAGGTTGGCCCTCCACGCCCCCTGATTTTAGCCATACTAATTCATTGGTTTTCTCCTTTATCTTTAAATTGGCCCTCCCCGCCCCCTGTTTTTAGCCCCTATTTATCTATTTGTCTTCTTTTTTTCCTTAGGTTGGCCCGCCCCGCCCCCTGTTTTTAGTCCATACTAATCCATTTGTTTTCTCTTTTTTCCTTAGGTTTGCCCCTCCCGCCCCGTATGTTTCTCTTTATCCATAGGTTGGCCCTCCCCGCCCCCTGTTTCTAGCCCCTACTAATCCATTTGTTTTATCTTTTCCTTAGGTTTGCCCTCCCCGCCCCCTGTTTTTAGCCCCTACTTATCCATTTGTTTTCTCTTTTTCCTTAGGTTGGCCCTCCCAGCCCCCTGTTTAAGACCCTACTAATCCATTTGTTTTCTCTTTTTTCCTTAGGTTGGCCCTCCCCGCCCCCTGTTTAAGACCCTACTAATCCATTTGTTTTCTCTTTTTTCCTTAGGTTGGCCCTCTCGAACCCCTGTTTTTAGCCCCTACTAATCCATTTGTTTTCTATTTCCCTTTGGTTGGTCTCCCTGTCCTCTGTTTTTAGCCCCTACTAATTCATTCGTTTTCCCTTTTTCCCATAGATTGGCCCTCGCCCCCTGTTTTTAGCCCCTACTAATCCATTTGTTTTCTTTTTTTCCTTAGGTTGGCCCGCCCCGCCCCCTGTTTTTTGCCCATACTAATCCATTTGTTTTCTCTTTTTCCTTAGGTTGGCCCTCCCCGCCCCGTGTTTTAGACCCTACTTATCCATTTGTTTTCTCTTTTTTCCTTAGGTTGGCCCTCCCTGACCCCTGTTTTTAGCCCCTACTAATCCAGTTGTTTTCTCTTTTCCTTAGGTTGGCCTTCCCCGCCCTCTGTTTTTAGCCCCTACTAATTATTTCGTTTTCTCTTTTTTCCTTAGATTGGCCCTCCCCTCCCCTGTTTTTAGCACATACTAATCCATTTGTTTTCTCTTTTTTCCTTAGGTTGGCCCTTCCCGCCCCCTGTTTTTAGCCCCTACTAATCCATTTGTTTTCTATTTCCCTTAGGTTGGTCTCCCTGCCCTCTGTTTTAGCCCCTACTAATTCATTCGTTTTCCCTTTTTCCCATAGATTGGCCCTCGCCCCCTGTTTTTAGCCCCTACTAATCCATTTGTTTTCTTTTTTTCCTTAGGTTGGCCCGCCCCACCCCCTGTTTTTAGCCCATACTAATCCATTTGTTTTCTCTTTTTCCTTAGGTTGGCCCTCCCCGCCCCCTGTTTTAGACCCTACTTATCCAATTGTTTTCTCTTTTTTCCTTAGGTTGGTCCTCCCCGCCCCCTGTTTTTAGCCCATACTAATCTATTTGTTATCTCTTTTCCTTAGGTTGGCCCTCCCTGCACCCTGTTTTAGACCGTACTAATCCATTTGTTTTCTCTTTTTTTCCTTAGGTTGGCCCTCCCCGCCCCCTGTTTTTAGCCCCTACTAATCCATTTGTTTTCTCCTTTACTTAGGTTGGCCCTCTCCGCCCCCTGTTTTAGCCCCTACTTATTCATTGGTTTTCTCTTTTTTCCCTAGATTGGCCCTCCCCGCCCCCTGTTTTTAGCCCCTATTTATCCATTTGTTTTATCTTTTTTCCTTAGGTTGGTCCTCCCCGCCCCCTGTTTTTAGCCCATACTAATCTATTTGTTTTCTCTTTTCCTTACGTTGGCCCTCCCTGCACCATGTTTTAGACCATACTTATCCATTTGTTTTCTCTTTTTTCCTTAGGTTTGCCCTCCCCACCCCCTGTTTTTAGCCCCTACTAATCCATTTGTTTTCTCTGTTTTCCTTAGGTTTGCCTCTCCCGCCCCCTGTTTTTAGCCCCTACTAATTCATTTGTTTTCTTTTTTCCTTAGGTTTGCCCTCCCCGCCCCCTGTTTTTAGCCCCTACTAATCCATTTGTTTTCTCTGTTTTCCTTAGGTTTGCCTCTCCCGCCCCCTGTTTTTAGCCCCTACTAATTCATTTGTTTTCTTTTTTCCTTAGATTGGCCGGCCCCGCCCCCTGTTTTAAGCCCATACTTATCCATTTGTTTTCTCTTTTTCCTTAGGTTTGCCCTCCCCGCCCCCTGTTTTAGACCCTACTAATCCATTTGTTTTCTCTTTTTTCCTTAGGTTGGCCCTCCCCGCCCCCTGTTTTTAGCCCCTACTTATCCATTTGTTTTCTCTTTTTTCCTTAGGTTTGCCCTTCCCGCCCCCTGTTTTAAGCCCCTACAAATCCATTTGTTTTCTCTTTTTCCTTAGGTTGGCCCTCCCCAACCCCTGTTTTAGACCCTTCTTATCCATTTGTTTTCTCTTTTTCCTTAGGTTGGCCCCCCCGCCCCCTGTTTTAGACCCTACTTATCCATTTGTTTTCTCTTTTTTCCTTAGGTTGGTCCTCCCCGCCCCCTGTTTTTAGCCCATACTAATCTATTTGTTTTCTCTTTTCCTTAGGTTGGCCCTCCCTGCACCCTGTTTTAGACCGTACTAATCCATTTGTTTTCTCTTTTTCTTAGGTTGGCCCTCCCTGCCCCCTGTTTTCGACCATACTAATCCATTTGTTTTCTCTTTTTTCCTTAGGTTTGCCCTCCCCGCCCCCTGTTTTTAGCCCCTACTAATCCATTTGTTTTCTCCTTTCCTTAGGTTGGCCCTCCCCGCCCCCTGTTTTTAGCCCCTACTAATTCATTGGTTTTCTCTTTTTTCCTTAGATTGGCCCTCCCCGCCCCCTTTTTTAGCCCCTACTTATCCATTTGTTTTCTTTTTTTCCTTAGGTTGGCCCGCCACACCCCCTGTTTTTAGCCCATACTTATCCATTTGTTTTCTCTTTTCCTTAGGTTGGCCCTCCCCACACCCTGTTTTTAGCCCCTACTAATTCATTGGTTTTCTCTTTTTTCCTTAGATTGGCCCTCCCCGCCCCCTGTTTTTAGCCCCTACTAATCCATTTGTTTTCTTTTTTTCCTTAGGTTGGCCCGCCCAGCCCCCTGTTTTTAGCCCATACTAATCTATTTGTTTTCTCTTTCTCTTTTTTTCCTTAGGTTGGCTCTTCCCGCCCCCTGTTCTTAGCCCCTACTAATCCATTTGTTTTCTCTTTTCCTTAGGTTTCCCCCTGCCCCCTGTTTTTGGCCCCTATCAATCCATTTGTTTTCTCTTTTTCCTTAGGTTGGCCCTCCCCGCCCCCTGTTTTAGTCCCTACTAATCCATTTGTTTTCTCTTTTTTCCTTAGGTTTGCCCTCCCCGCCGCCTGTTTTTAGCCCCTACTAATACATTTGTTTTCTCTTTTTTCCTTAGGTTTGCCCCTCCTGCCCCCTGTTTTTAGCCCCTACTAATTCATTTGTTTTCCTTTTTCTAAGATTGGACCGCCCCAATCCCTGTTTTTAGCCCCTACTTATCCATCTGGTTTCTTTTTTTTCCTTAGGTTGGCCCGCCCTGACCCTGTTTTTAGCATCTACTAATCCATTTGTTTTCTCTTTTTTACTTAGGTTGGCCCACCCCGCCCAATGTTTTAAGCCCCTACTAATTCATTGGTTTTCTCTTTATTTCTTAGGTTGGCCCATCCACCCCGTGTTTTTAGCCCATACTTATCCATTTGTTTTCTCTTTTTCCTTAGGATGGCCCTCCCCACCCTCTGTTTTAGACCCTACTTATCCATTTTTTTCTTCTTTTTTACTTAGGTTGGCCCACCCTGCCCCATGTTTTTAGCCCTTCTAATCCATTCGTTTTCTCTTTTTATTATGTTGGCCCTCCCCGCCCCCTGTTTTAGCCCCTACTAATCCATTTGTTTTCTCTTTTCCTTAGGTTGGCCCTTCCCGCCCCCTGTTTTTAGCCCCTTCTAATCCATTTGTTTTTTCTTGATTCCTTAGGTTGGCCCATCCCCCCGTGTTTTTAGCCCCTACTAATCCATTTGTTTTCTCTTTTTCCTTAGGATGGCCCTCCCCGCCCCCTGTTTTAGACCCTACTTATCCATTTGTTTTCTCTTTTTCCTTAGGTTGGCCCTTCTCAACCCCTGTTTTTAGCCCCTACTAATCCATTTGTTTTCTCTTTTTCCTTAGGATGGCCCTCCCCGCCCCCTGTTTTAGACCCTACTAAACCATTTTTTTTCTCTTTTTCCTTAGGTTGGCCCTCCCCACCCCCTGTTTTTAGCCCCTACTAATCCATTTGTTTTCTCTTTTTTCCTTAGGTTTGACCCTCCCGCCCCCTGTTTTTAGCTCCTACTAATTTATTTGTTTTCCTTTTTCCTAAGATTGGCCAGCACCACCCCCTGTTTTTAGCCCCTACTAATCCATTTTTTTTCTCTTTTTTTACTTAGGTTGGCCCACTCCGCCCCATGTTTTTAGATCGTACTTATTTATTTGTTTTCTCTTTATTCCTTATGTTGGCCCTCCCCGCCCCCTGTTTTAGCCCCTTCTAATCTATTTGTTTTCTCTTTTCCTTAGGTTGGCCCTCCCCGCACCCTCTTTTTAGCCCCTACTTATCCATTTGTCTTCTCTTTTTCCTTAGGTGGGCCCTCCCTGCCCATCTTTTAGACCGTACTAATCCATTTGTTTTCTCTTTTCCTTAGGTTGGCCCTCCCTGCCCATCTTTTAGCCCCTACTAATCCATTCGTTTTCTCTTTTTTCCTTAGGTTTGCCCTCCCCGCCCCATCTTTTAGACCCTACTAATCCATTTGTTTTCTCTTTTCCTTAGGTTGGCCCTCCCTGCCCATCTTTTAGACCATACTAATCCATTTGTTTTCTCTTTTCCTTAGGTTGGCCCTCCCCGCACCCTCTTTTTAGCCCCTACTAATCCATTTGTTTTCTCTTTTCCTTAGGTTGGCCCTCCCTGCCCATCTTTTAGCCCCTACTTATCCATTTGTTTTCTCTTTTCCTTAGGTTGGCCCTCCCTGCCCATCTTTTAGCCCCTACTAATCCATTTGTTTTCTCTTTTCCTTAGGTTGGCCCTCCCTGCCCATCTTTTAGCCCCTTCTAATCCATTTGTTTTTTCTTGATTCCTTAGGTAAGCCCATCCCCCCGTGTTTCTAGCCCCTACTAATCCATTTGTTTTCTCTTTTTCCTTAGGATGGCCCTCCCCGCCCCCTGTTTTAGACCCTACTTATCCATTTGTTTTCTCTTTTTTCCATAGGTTGGCCCTTCTCAACCCCTGTTTTTAGCCCCTACTAATCCATTTGTTTTCTCTTTTTTCCTTAGGTTTGACCCTCCCGCCCCCTGTTTTTAGCTCCTACTAATTTATTTGTTTTCCTTTTTCCTAAGATTGGCCGGCACCACCCTCTGTTTTTAGCCCCTACTAATCCATTTTTTTTCTCTTTTTTTACTTAGGTTGGCCCACTCCGCCCCATGTTTTTAGATCGTACTAATTTATTTGTTTTCTCTTTATTCCTTATGTTGGCCCTCCCCGCCCCCTGTTTTAGCCCCTTCTAATCTATTTGTTTTCTCTTTTCCTTAGGTTGGCCCTCCCCGCACCCTCTTTTTAGCCCCTACTTATCCATTTGTCTTCTCTTTTCCTTAGGTTGGCCCTCCCTGCCCATCTTTTAGCCCCTACTAATCCATTCGTTTTCTCTTTTTTCCTTAGGTTGGCCCTCCCCGCCCCCTGTTTTAGCCCCTACTAATCCATTTGTTTTCTCTTTTCCTTAGGTTGGCCCTCCCTGCCCATCTTTTAGCCCCTACTAATCCATTCGTTTTCTCTTTTTTCCTTAGGTTGGCCCTCCCCGCCCCCTGTTTTAGCCCCTACTAATCCATTTGTTTTCTCTTTTCCTTAGGTTGGCCCTCCCTGCCCATCTTTTAGCCCCTACTAATCCATTTGTTTTCTCTTTTCCTTAGGTTGGCCCTCCCTGCCCATCTTTTAGCCCCTACTAATCCATTTGTTTTCTCTTTTCCTTAGGTTGGCCCTCCCTGCCCATCTTTTAGCCCCTACTAATCTATTTGTTTTCTCTTTTCCTTAGGTTGGCCCTCCCTGCCCATCTTTTAGACCCTAATTATCCATTTGTTTTCTCTTTTCCTTAGGTTGGCCCTCCCTGCCCATCTTTTAGACCCTACAAATCCATTTGTTTTCTCTTTTCCTTAGGTTGGCCCTCCCTGCCCATCTTTTAGACCCTTCTAATCTATTTGTTTTCTCTTTTCCTTAGGTTGGCCCTCCCCGCACCCTCTTTTAGCCCCTACTTATCCATTTGTCTTCTCTTTTACCTTAGGTTGGCCCTCCCTGCCCATCTTTTGGACCATACTAATCCATTTGTTTTCTCTTTTTTCCTTAGGTTTGCCCTCCCCGCCCCCTGTTTTTAGCCCCTACTAAACCATTTGTTTTCCTTTTTCCTAAGATTGGCCCGCCCCACCCCATGTTTTTAGCCCCTAATAATCCATTTGGTTTCTCTTTTTTCCTTAGGTTGGCCCGCCCCGCCCCCTGTTTTTAGCCCCTACTAATCCATTTTTTTTCTCTTTTTTACTTAGGTTGGCCCATGCTCCATGTTTTTAGATTGTACTAATTCATTCATTTTCTCTTTTTTCCTTAGGTTGGCCCACCCATCCCGTGTTTTTAGCCCCGACTTATCCATTTGTTTTCTCTTTTTCCTTAGGTTGGCCCTCCCCGCCCCCTGTTTTTGACCCTACTAATGCATTTGTTTTCTCTTTTTTCCTAAGGTTGGCCCTCCCCGCCCCCTGTTTTTAGCCCCTACTAATCCATTACCTTTCTCTTTTTCCTAAGATTGGCCCGCCCCACCCCCTGTTTTTAGCCCCTACTAATCTATTTGGTTTATCTTTTTTCCTTAGGTTGGCCCACCCCCTGTTTTTAGCCCCTACTAATCCATTTGGTTTCTCTTTTTTCCTTTGGTTGGCCCTTCCCGCCTCATGTTTTTAGCCCATACTAATCCATTTGTTTTCTCTTTTTTTCTTAGGTTGGCCCTTCCCGCCCCCTGTTTTTAGCCCCTACTAATCCATTTGTTTTCTCTTTACCTTTTGTTGGCCCGCCCAGCCCTCTGTTTTTGGCCCCCACTTATCAATTTGTTTTCTCTTTTTCCTTAGGTTTGCCCTCCCCGCCCCCTGTTTTAGACCCTACAAATCCATTTGTTTTTCCCATTTTTCCTTAGGTTGGCCCTCCCCGCCCCCTGTTTTAGCCCCTACTAATCCATTTGTTTTCTCTTTTTTTCCTTAGGTTTGCCCCTCCCGCCCCCTGTTTTTAGCCCCTTCTAATTCCTTTGTTTTCCTTTTTCCTAAGATTGGCCCGCCCCACCCCCTGTTTTTAGCCCCTACTTATTCATTTGTTTTCTCTTTTTCCTTAGGTTGGCCCTCCCCGCCCCCTGTTTTAGACCCTTCTTATCCATTTGTTTTCTCTTTTTTCCTTAGGTTGGCCCTCCTCTCCCCCTGTTTTTAGACCCTACTAATCAATTTGATTTCTCTTTTTTCCTTAGGTTGGCCCTCCCCGCCCCCTGTCTTTAGCCCGTACTAATCTATTTGTTTTCTCTTTTCCTAAGGTTGGCCCTCCCCGCCCCCCTTTTTAGACCCTACTAATCCATTTGTTTTCTCTTTTTTCCTTAGGTTGGCCCTCCCTGCCCCCTGTTTTTAGCCCCTACTAATCCATTTGTTTTCTCTTTTCCTTAGGTTGGCCCTCCACGCCCCCTGTTTTTAGCCATACTAATTCATTGGTTTTCTCCTTTATCTTTAAATTGGCCCTCCCCGCCCCCTGTTTTTAGCCCCTATTTATCCATTTGTCTTCTTTTTTTCCTTAGGTTGGCCCGCCCCGCCCCCTGTTTTTAGTCCATACTTATCCATTTGTTTTCTCTTTTTTCCTTAGGTTTGCCCCTCCCGCCCTGTATGCTTCTCTTTATCCATAGGTTGGCCCTCCCCGCCCCCTGTTTTAGACCCTACTAATCCATTTGTTTTCTCTTTTCCTTAAGTTGGCCCTCCCCGCCCCCTGTTTTTAGCACATGCTTATTCATTTGTTTTCTCTTTTTTCCATAGATTGGCCCTCCTCGCCCCCTGTTTTTAGCCCCTACGAATCCATTTGTTTTCTTTTTTTCCTTGGGTTGGCCCGCCCAGCCGCCTGTTTTAGACCCTACTAATCCATTTGTTTTCTCTTTTTTCCGTAGGTTGGCCCTTCCCGCCCCCTGTTTTTAGCCCCTACTAATCCATTTGTTTTTTCTTTTTTACTGCGGTTGGCCCACCCCGCCCCATGTTTTTAGCCGGTACTAATTATTTTGTTTTCTCTTGATTCCTTAGGTTGGCCCACCCCGCCCCATGTTTTTAGATCGTACTAATTCATTAGTTTTCTCTTTATTCCTTAGGTTGGCCCACCCGCCCCCTGTTTTTAGCCCCTACTAATCCATTTGTTTTCTCTTTTTCCATAGGTTGGCCCTCCCCGCCCCCTGTTTTTGACCCTACTACGCCATTTGTTTTCTCTTTTTCCTAAGATTTGCCTGCCCCACCCCCTGTTTTTAGCCCCTACTAATCAATTTGGTTTATCTTTTTTCCTTAGGTTGGCCCGCCCCCTGTTTTTAGCCCCTACTAATCCATTTTTTCTCTTTTTTCCTTAGGTTGGCCCTTCCCACCCCCTGTTTTTAGCCCCTACTAATCCATTTGTTTTCTCTTTTTTACTTAGGTTGGACCTTCCCGCCCCCTGTTTTGAGCCCCAATTAATCCATTTGTTTTCTCTTTTCCGTAGGTTGGCCCATCCCGCCCAATGTTTTTAGCCCGTACTAATTCTTTTGTTTTCTCTTGATTCCTTAGGTTGGCCCACCCGCCCCCTGTTTTTAGCCCCTACTTATCCATTTGTTTTCTCTTTTTCCATAGGATGGCCCTCCCCGCCCCCTGTTTTAGACCCTACTAATCCATTTGTTTTCTCTTTTTTCCTTAGGTTGGTCCTCCCCGCCCACGGTTTTTAGCCCCTTCTAATCCATTTGTTTTCTATTTTTTCCTTAGGTTTGCCCCTCCCGCCCCCTGTTTTTAGCCCCTACTAATTCATTTTTTTTCCTTTTTCCTAAGATTGGCCCGCCCCACCCCCTGTTTTTAGCCCCTACTTATCCATTTTTTTTTTCTTTTTTACTCAGGTTGGCCCACCCCGCCCTGTGTTTTTAGATCGTACTAATTCATTCGTTTTCTCTTTATTCCTTAGGTTGTCCCACCTGCCCCCTGTTTTTAGCCCCTACTAATCCATTTGTTTTCTCTTTTTCCATATGTTGGCCCTCCCCGCCCCCTGTTTTTGACCCTACTACGCCATTTGTTTTCTCTTTTTCCTAAGATAGGTCCGCCCCACCCCCTGATTTTAGCCCCTACTAATCGATTTGGTTTATCTTTTTTCTTTAGGTTGGCCCGCCCCCTGTTTTTAGCCCCTCCTAATCCATTTGTTTTCTCTTATTTTCTTAGGTTGGCCCTTCCCGCCCCCTGTTTTTAGCCCCTACTAATTCATTTGTTTTCTCTTTTTTACTTAGGTTGGCCCTTTCCGCCCCCTGTTTTTAGCCCCAATTAATCCATTTGTTTTCTCTTTTCCTTAGGTTGGCCCGCCCCGCCCCCTGTTTTTGGCCCCTACTAATCCATTTTTTTTCTTTTTTATTTAGGTTGGCCCACCCCGCCCCATGTTTTTAGCCCGTACTAATTCTTTTGTTTTCTCTTGATTCCTTAGGTTGGCCCACCCGCCCCCTGTTTTTAGCCCCTACTTATCCATTTGTTTTCTCTTTTTCCTTAGGATGGCCCTCCCCGCCCGCTGTTTTAGACCCTTCTAATCCATTTGTTTTCTCTTTTTTCCTTAGGTTGGCCCTTCTCGCCCCCTGTTTTTAGCCCGTACAAATCCATTTGTTTTCTCTTTTTCCTTAGGTTGGCCCTCCCCGCCCCCTGTTTTTGGCCCCTACTAATCCATTTGTCTTCTCTTTTTCCTTAGGTTTGCCCTCCCCGCCCTATGTTTAAAACCCTACTAATCCATTTGTTTTCTCTTTTTTCCTTAGGTTGGCCCTCCCCGCCCACTGTTTTTAGCCCCTTCTTATCCATTTGTTTTCTATTTTTTCCTTAGGTTTGCCCCTCCCGCCCCCTGTTTTTAGCCCCTACTTATTCATTTTTTTTCCTTTTTCCTAAGATTGGCCCACCCCACCCCCTGTTTTTAGCCCCTACTAATCCATTTTTTTATCTTTTTTACTCAGGTTGGCCCACCCCGCCCCATGTATTTAGATCGTACTAATTCATTCGTTTTCTCTTTATTCCTTAGGTTGGCCAACCCGCCCCCTGTTTTTGGCCCCTACTAATCCATTTGTTTTCTCTATTTCCATAGGTTGGCCCTCCCCGCCCCCTGTTTTTGACCCTACTACGCCATTTGTTTTCTCTTTTTCCTTAGATTGGCCCGCCCCCCCCCCCCCTGTTTTTAGCCCCTACTAATCAATTTGTTTTTTCTTTTTTCCTTAGGTTGGCCCGCCCCCTGTTTTTAGCCCCTACTAATCCATTTTTATCTCTTTTTTCCTTAGGTTGGCCCTTCCTGCCCCCTGTTTTTAGCCCCTACTAATCCATTTGTTTTCTGTTTTTTACTTAGGTTTGCCCTTCCCGACCCCTGTTTTTAGCCCCTATTAATCCATTTGTTTTCTCTTTTCCTTAGGTTGGTCCGCCCCGCCCCCTGTTTTTGGCACCTCCTAATCCATTTGTTTTCTCTTTTTCCTTAGGTTTGCCCTCCCCCCCTCCTGTTTTAGACCCTACTAATCCATTTGTTTTCTCTTCTTTCCTTAGGTTGGTCCTTCCCGCCCCCTGTTTTTAGCCCCTACCAATTCATTTCTTTTCTTTTTTTTCCTTAGGTTTGCCCCTCCGGCCCCCTGTTTTTAGCCCTTACTAATCCTTTTGTTTTCTCTTTTTCCTTAGGTTGTCCCTCCCCGCCCCCTGTTTTAGAACCTACTAATCCATTTGTTTTCTCTATTTACTTAGGTTGGCCCTCCCCGCCCCCTGTTTTTAGCCCTTACCAATCCATTTGTTTTCCTTTTTCCTAAGATTGGCCCGCCCCACCCCCTGTTTTAAGCCGCTACTAATCCATTTGGTTTCTCTTTTTTTCCTTAGGTTGGCCGGCCCCGCCCCCTGTTTTTGGCCCCTACTAATCCATTTGTTTTCTCTTTTTTACTTAGGTTGGCCCATCCCAAACCATGTTTTAGCCTGTACTAATTCATCCATTTTCTCTTTATTCCTTAGGTTGGCCCTCCCATCCCGTGTTTTTAGCTCCTACTAATCTATTTGTTTTCTCTTTTCTCCTTAGGTTGGCCATCTCTGCCCTCTGTTTTAGACCCTACTAATCCATTTGTTTTCTCTTTTTCCTAAGATTGGCCCGCCCAAACCCCTGTTTTTAGCCCCTACTAATCAATTTGGTTTATCTTTTTTCCTTAGGTTGGCCCGCCCCCTGTTTTTAGCCCCTACTAATCCATTTGTTTTCTCTTTTTTCCTTAGGTTGGCCCACCCCGCCCCTGTTTTTAGCCCCTACTAATCCATTTGTTTCTCTTTTTTACTTAAGGTTGGCCCACCCAGCCCCATGTTTTTAGCACCTACTAATTCATTGGTTTTCTCTTTATTCCTTAGGTTGGCCCACCCGCCCTGTGTCTTTAGCCCATACTTATCCAATTGGTTTCTTTTTTTCCTTAGGTTGGCCCGCCCCGCCCCCTGTTTTTAGCCCTTCTAATCCGTTCGTTTTCTCTTTCCCTTATGTTGGCCCTCTCGGCCCCCTGTTTTTAGCCCCTACTAATCCATTCGTTTTCTCTTTTCATTAGGTTGTCCCTCCCCGCCCCCTGTTTTTAGCCCCTACTAATCCATTTGTTTTCTCTTTTTCCTTAGGTTGGCCCTCCCCGCCCCCTGTTTTAAGCCCCTACTAATCCATTTGTTTTTTCTTTTTTACTTAGGTTGGCCCACCCCGCCCCATGTTTTTAGCCTGTACTAATTCTTTCGTTTTCTCTTGATTCCTTAGGTTGGCCCACCCCCCGTGTTTTTCGCCCCTACTTATCCATTTGTTTTCTCTTTTTCCTTAGGATGGCCCTCCCCGCCCCCTGTTTTAGACCCTACTAATCCATTTGTTTTCTCTTTTTTCCCTAGGTTGGCCCTCCCCGCCCCTTGTTTTTGGCACCAACTAATCCATTTGTTTTCTCTTTTTCATTAGGTTGGCCCTCCCCGCCCCCTGTTTTTAGACCCTACTAATACATTTGTTTTCTCCCTTTTTCTTAGGTTGGCCCTCCCGGCCCACTGTTTTTAGCCCCTACTAATCCATTTGTTTTCTATTTTTTCCTAAGGTTTGCCCCTCCCGCCCCATGTTTTTAGCCCATACTAATTCATTTGTTTTCCTTTTTCCTAAGATTGGCCCACCCACCCCGTGTTTTTAGCCCCTACTTATCAATTTGTTTTCTCTTTTTCCTTAGGTTGCCCCTCCCCGCCCCCTGTTTTTGACCCTACTAATCAATTTGGTTTATCTTTTTTCCTTAGGTTGGCCCGCCCTCTGTTTTTAGCCCCTACTAATCCATTTGGTTTCTCTTTTTTCCACAGGTTGGCCCTTCCCGCCCCCTGTTTTAGCCCCTACTAATCCATTTGTTTTCTCTTTTTTAGTTAGGCTGGCCCACCCCGCCACCTGTTTTTAGCCCCTACTAATCCCTTTTTTTCTTTTTTTCCTTAGGTTGGCCCGCCCCGCCCCCTGTTTTTAGCCCATACTAATATATTTGTTTTCTCTTTATTCCATAGGTTGACTTTCCTGCCCCCTGTTTTTAGCCCCTACTAATCCATTTGTTTTCTCTTTTCCTTAGGTTGGCCCGCCCCGCCCCCTGTTTTTGGCCCCTACTTATCCTTTTGTTTTCTCTTTTTCCTTAGGTTTGCCCTCCCCGCCCCCTGTTTTAGACCCTACTAATCCATTTGTTTTCTCTTTTTTCCTTAGGTTGGCCCTTCCCGCCCCCCGTTTTTAGCCCCTACTAATCCATTTGTTTTCTCTCTTTTCCTTAGGTTTGCCCCTCCCGCCCCGTGTTTTTAGCCCCTACTAATTCATTTGTTTTCCTTTTTCCTAAGATTTGCCCGCCCAACCACTGTTTTTAGCCCCTGCTAATCCATTTGTTTTCTCTTTTTTCCTTAGGTTGGCTCTCCCCGCCCCCTGTTTTTAGCCCCTACTAATCTCTTTGTTTTCTCTTTTCCTTAGGTTGGCCCTCCCCGCCCCCTGTTTTAGACCCTACTAATCATTTGCTTCTCTTTTTTCCTTAGGTTGGCCCTCCCATCCCGTGTTTTTAGCTCCTACTAATCTATTTGTTTTCTCTTTTCTCCTTAGGTTGGCCATCTCTGCCCCCTGTTTTAGACCCTACTAATCCATTTGTTTTCGCTTTTTTACTTAGGTTGGCCCTCCCCGCCCCCTGTTTTTAGCCCTTACTAATCCATTTGTTTTCCTTTTTCCTAAGATTGGCCCGCCCCACCCCCGGTTTTTAGCCCCTACTAATCCATTTGGTTTCTCTTTTTTACTTAGGTAGGCCCATCCCGCCCCATGTTTTTAGCCTGTACTAATTCATTCGTTTTCTCTTTATTCCTTAGGTTGGCCCTCCCACCCCGTGTTTTCAGCTCCTACTTATCTATATGTTTTCTCTTTTCTCCTTAGGTTGGCCCTCCCCGCCCCCTGTTTTAGACCCTACTAATCCATTTGTTTTCTCTTTTTTTCTTAGGTTGGCCCTCCCCGCCCCCTGTTTTTAGCCCCTAATAATCCATTTGTTTTCTCTTTTTCCTAAGATTGGCCCGCCCCAGCCCCTGTTTTTAGCCCCTACTAATCAATTTGGTTTATCTTTTTTCCTTAGGTTGGCTCGCCCCCTGTTTTAAGCCCCTACTAATCCATTTGGTTACTCTTTTTTCCTTAGGTTGGCCCCACCCCCCCTCTGTTTTTAGCCCTTCTAATCCGTTCATTTTCTCTTTTCCTTATGTTGGCCCTCCCCGCCCCCTGTTTTTAGCCCCTACTAATCCATTCGTTTTCTCTTTTCATTAGGTTGGCCCTCCCCGCCCCCTGTTTTTAGCCCCTACTAATCCATTTGTTTTCTCTTTTTCATTAGGTTTGCCCCCCCCGCCCCCTGTTTTTAGCCCCTACCAAACTATATTTGTTTTCTCTTTTTTACTTAAGGTTGGCCCTACCCGCCCCATGTTTTTAGCCCCCCACTAATTCATTGGTTTTCTCTTTATTCCTTAGGTTGGCCCACCCCATCCCGTGTCTTTAGCCCATACTAATCCATTTGGTTTCTCTTTTTTCCTTAGGTTGGCCCTTCCCCCCCTGTTTTTAGCCCTTCTAATCCGTTTGTTTTCTCTTTTCCTTATGTTGGCCCTCCCCGCCCCCTGTTTTTAGCCCCTACTAATCCATTCGTTTTCTCTTTTCATTAGGTTGGCCCTCCCCGCCCCCTGTTTTTAGCCCCTACTAATCCATTTGTTTTCTCTTTTTCATTAGGTTGGCCCTCCCCGCCCCCTGTTTTTAGCCCTTACTAATCAATTTGTTTTCTCTTTTTTACTGAGGTTGACCCACCCCGCCCCATGTTTTAAGCCCGTACTAATTCATTCGTTTTCTCTTTATTCCTTAGGTTGGCCCACCCGCCCCGAGTTTTAAGCCCCTACTAATCCATTTGTTTTCTCTTTTTCCTTAGGTTGGCCCTCCCCGCCCGATGTTTTAGACCCTACTAATCCATTTGTTTTCTCTTTTTCCTTAGGTTGGCCCTCCCCGCCCGATGTTTTAGACCCTACTAATCCATTTGTTTTCTATTTTTTCCTTAGGTTTGCCCCTCCCGTCTTTAGCCCTTACTAATTCATTTGGTTTTCCTTTTTCCTAAGATTGGCTCGCCCCACCCCCTGTTTTTAGCCCCTACTAATCCATTTTTTTCTCTTTTTTACTTAGGTTGGCCCACCCTGCCCCATGTTTTTAGATCGTACTAATTCATATGTTTCTCTTTATTCCTTAGGTTGGCCCACCCGCACCGTGTTTTTAGCCCCTACTTATCCATTTGTTTTCGATTTTTCCTTAGGTTGGCCCTCCCCGCCCCCTTTTTTTGACCCTACTAATCCATTTGTTTTCTCTTTTTCCTAAGACTGGCCCGCCCCATCCCCTGTTTTTAGCCCCTACTAATCAATTTGGTTTATCTTTTTCCTTAGGTTGGCCCGCCCCCCTGTTTTAAGCCCCTACTAATCCATTTGGTTTCTCCTTTTTCCTTAGGTTGGCCTGCCCCGCCCCCTGTTTTTAGCCCCTACTAATCCATTTGTTTTCTCTTTTTTACTAAGGTTGGCCCACCCCGCCCCCTGTTTTTAGCCCCTACTAATCCATTCGTTTTCTCTTTTTCCTAAGATTGGCCCGCCCCACCCCCTGTTTTTAGCCCCTACTAATCTATTTGGTTTATCTTTTTTCCTTAGGTTGGCCCACCCCCTGTTTTTAGCCCCTACTAATCTATTTGGTTTCTCTTTTTTCCTTTGGTTGGCCCTTCCCGCCTCATGTTTTTAGCCCATACTAATCCATTTGTTTTCTCTTTTTTTCTTAGGTTGGCCCTTCCCGCCCCCTGTTTTTAGCCCCTACTAATCCTTTTGTTTTCTCTTTACCTTTTGTTGGCCCGCCCAGCACTCTGTTTTTGGCCCCCACTTATCCATTTGTTTTCTCTTTTTCCTTAGGTTTGCCCTCCCCGCCCCCTGTTTAAGACCCTACAAATCCATCTGTTTTTCCCATTTTTCCTTAGGTTGGCCCTCCCCGCCACCTGTTTTAGCCCCTACTAATCCATTTGTTTTCTCTTTTTTTCCTTAGGTTTGCCCCTCCCGCCCCCTGTTTTTAGCCCCTTCTAATTCCTTTGTTTTCCTTTTTCCTAAGATTGGCCCGCCCCACCCCCTGTTTTTAGCCCCTACTTATTCATTTGTTTTCTCTTTTTCCTTAGGTTGGCCCTCCCCGCCCCCTGTTTTTGACCCTTCTTATCCATTTGTTTTCTCTTTTTTCCTTAGGTTGGCCCTCCTCTCCCCCTGTTTTTAGACCCTACTAATCAATTTGATTTCTCTTTTTTCCTTAGGTTGGCCCTCCCCGCCCCCTGTCTTTAGCCCGTACTAATCTATTTGTTTGCTCTTTTCCTTAGGTTGGCCCTCCCCGCCCCCCTTTTTAGACCCTACTAATCCATTTGTTTTCTCTTTTTTCCTTAGGTTGGCCCTCCCTGCCCCCTGTTTTTAGCCCCTACTAATCCATTTGTTTTCTCTTTTCCTTAGGTTGGCCCTCCACGCCCCCTGTTTTTAGCCATACTAATTCATTGGTTTTCTCCTTTATCTTTAAATTGGCCCTCCCCGCCCCCTGTTTTTAGCCCCTATTTATCTATTTGTCTTCTTTTTTTCCTTAGGTTGGCCCGCCCCGCCCCCTGTTTTTAGTCCATACTAATCCATTTGTTTTCTCTTTTTTCCTTAGGTTTGCCCCTCCCGCCCCGTATGTTTCTCTTTATCCATAGGTTGGCCCTCCCCGCCCCCTGTTTTAGACCCTACTAATCCATTTGTTTTCTCTTTTCCTTAAGTTGGCCCTCCCCGCCCCCTGTTTTTAGCCCATGCTTATTCATTTGTTTTCTCTTTTTTCCATAGATTGGCCCTCCTCGCCCCCTGTTTTTAGCCCCTACGAATCCATTTGTTTTCTTTTTTTCCTTGGGTTGGCCCGCCCAGCCGCCTGTTTTAGACCCTACTAATCCATTTGTTTTCTCTTTTTTCAGTAGGTTGGCCCTTCCCACCCCCTGTTTTTAGCCCCTACTAATCCATTTGTTTTTTCTTTTTTACTGCGGTTGGCCCACCCCGCCCCATGTTTTTAGCCGGTACTAATTATTTTGTTTTCTCTTGATTCCTTAGGTTGGCCCACCCCGCCCCATGTTTTTAGATCGTACTAATTCATTAGTTTTCTCTTTATTCCTTAGGTTGGCCCACCCGCCCCCTGTTTTTAGCCCCTACGAATCAATTTGTTTTCTCTTTTTCCATAGGTTGGCCCTCCCCGCCCCCTGTTTTTGACCCTACTACGCCATTTGTTTTCTCTTTTTCCTAAGATTTGCCTGCCCCACCCCCTGTTTTTAGCCCCTACTAATCAATTTGGTTTATCTTTTTTCCTTAGGTTGGCCCACCCCCTGTTTTTAGCCCCTACTAATCCATTTTTTCTCTTTTTTCCTTAGGTTGGCCCTTCCCACCCCCTGTTTTTAGCCCCTACTAATCCATTTGTTTTCTCTTTTTTACTTAGGTTGGCCCTTCCCGCCCCCTGTTTTTAGCCCCTATTAATCCATTTGTTTTCTCTTTTCCTTAGGTTGGCCCATCCCGCCCAATGTTTTTAGCCCGTACTAATTCTTTTGTTTTCTCTTGATTCCTTAGGTTGGCCCACCCGCCCCCTGTTTTTAGCCCCTACTTATCCATTTGTTTTCTCTTTTTCCATAGGATGGCCCTCCCCGCCCCCTGTTTTAGACCCTACTAATCCATTTGTTTTCTCTTTTTTCCTTAGGTTGGTCCTCCCCGCCCACGGTTTTTAGCCCCTTCTAATCCATTTGTTTTCTATTTTTTCCTTAGGTTTGCCCCTCCCGCCCCCTGTTTTTAGCCCCTACTAATTCATTTTTTTCCTTTTTCCTAAGATTGGCCCGCCCCACCCCCTGTTTTTAGCCCCTACTTATCCATTTTTTTTATCTTTTTTACTCAGGTTGGCCCACCCCGCCCCGTGTTTTTAGATCGTACTAATTCATTCGTTTTCTCTTTATTCCTTAGGTTGTCCCACCCGCCCCCTGTTTTTAGCCCCTACTAATCCATTTGTTTTCTCTTTTTCCATATGTTGGCCCTCCCCGCCCCCTGTTTTTGACCCTACTACGCCATTTGTTTTCTCTTTTTCCTAAGATAGGTCCGCCCCACCCCCTGATTTTAGCCCCTACTAATCGATTTGGTTTATCTTTTTTCTTTAGGTTGGCCCGCCCCCTGTTTTTAGCCCCTACTAATCCATTTGTTTTCTCTTTTTTCCTTAGGTTGGTCCTTCCCGCCCCCTGTTTTTAGCCCCTACTAATCCATTTGTTTTCTCTTTTTTACTTAGGTTGGCCCTTTCCGCCCCCTGTTTTTAGCCCCAATTAATCCATTTGTTTTCTCTTTTCCTTAGGTTGGCCCGCCCCGCCCCCTGTTTTTGGCCCCTACTAATCCATTTTTTTTCTTTTTTATTTAGGTTGGCCCACCCCGCCCCATGTTTTTAGCCCGTACTAATTCTTTTGTTTTCTCTTGATTCCTTAGGTTGGCCCACCCGCCCCCTGTTTTTAGCCCCTACTTATCCATTTGTTTTCTCTTTTTCCTTAGGATGGCCCTCCCCGCCCGCTGTTTTAGACCCTACTAATCCATTTGTTTTCTCTTTTTTCCTTAGGTTGGCCCTTCTCGCCCCCTGTTTTTAGCCCCTACAAATCCATTTGTTTTCTCTTTTTCCTTAGGTTGGCCCTCCCCGCCCCCTGTTTTTGGCCCCTACTAATCCATTTGTCTTCTCTTTTTCCTTAGGTTTGCCCTCCCCGCCCTATGTTTAAAAACCCTACTAATCCATTTGTTTTCTCTTTTTTCCTTAGGTTGGCCCTCCCCGCCCACTGTTTTTAGCCCCTTCTTATCCATTTGTTTTCTATTTTTCCTTAGGTTTGCCCCTCCCGCCCCCTGTTTTTAGCCCCTACTAATTCATTTTTTTTCCTTTTTCCTAAGATTGGCCCACCCCACCCCCTGTTTTTAGCCCCTACTAATCCATTTTTTTATCTTTTTTACTCAGGTTGGCCCACCCCGCCCCATGTATTTAGATCGTACTAATTCATTCGTTTTCTCTTTATTCCTTAGGTTGGCCAACCCGCCCCCTGTTTTTGGCCCCTACTAATCCATTTGTTTTCTCTATTTCCATAGGTTGGCCCTCCCCGCCCCCTGTTTTTGACCCTACTACGCCATTTGTTTTCTCTTTTTCCTTAGATTGGCCCGCCCCACCCCCTGTTTTTAGCCCCTACTAATCAATTTGGTTTTTCTTTTTTCCTTAGGTTGGCCCGCCCCCTGTTTTTAGCCCCTACTAATCCATTTTTATCTCTTTTTTCCTTAGGTTGGCCCTTCCTGCCCCCTGTTTTTAGCCCCTACTAATCCATTTGTTTTCTGTTTTTTACTTAGGTTTGCCCTTCCCGCCCCCTGTTTTTAGCCCCTATTAATCCATTTGTTTTCTCTTTTCCTTAGGTTGGCCCGCCCCGCCCCCTGTTTTTGGCACCTCCTAATCCATTTGTTTTCTCTTTTTCCTTAGGTTTGCCCTCCCCCCCTCCTGTTTTAGACCCTACTAATCCATTTGTTTTCTCTTCTTTCCTTAGGTTGGTCCTTCCCGCCCCCTGTTTTTAGCCCCTACCAATCCATTTCTTTTCTCTTTTTTCCTTAGGTTTGCCCCTCCGGCCCCCTGTTTTAAGCCCTTACTAATCCTTTTGTTTTCTCTTTTTCCTTAGGTTGTCCCTCCCCGCCCCCTGTTTTAGACCCTACTAATCCATTTGTTTTCTCTATTTACTTAGGTTGGCCCTCCACGCCCCCTGTTTTTAGCCCTTACCAATCCATTTGTTTTCCTTTTTCCTAAGATTGGCCCGCCCCACCCCCTGTTTTAAGCCGCTACTAATCCATTTGGTTTCTCTTTTTTTCCTTAGGTTGGCCGGCCCCGCCCCCTGTTTTTGGCCCCTACTAATCCATTTGTTTTCTCTTTTTTACTTAGGTTGGCCCATCCCAAACCATGTTTTAGCCTGTACTAATTCATTCATTTTCTCTTTATTCCTTAGGTTGGCCCTCCCATCCCGTGTTTTTAGCTCCTACTAATCTATTTGTTTTCTCTTTTCTCCTTAGGTTGGCCATCTCTGCCCTCTGTTTTAGACCCTACTAATCCATTTGTTTTCTCTTTTTCCTAAGATTGGCCCGCCCAAACCCCTGTTTTTAGCCCCTACTAATCAATTTGGTTTATCTTTTTTCCTTAGGTTGGCCCGCCCCCGTGTATTTAGCCCCTACTAATCCATTTGTTTTCTCTTTTTTCCTTAGGTTGGCCCACCCCGCCCTCTGTTTTTAGCCCCTACTAATCCATTTGTTTCTCTTTTTTACTTAAGGTTGGCCCACCCAGCCCCATGTTTTTAGCACCTACTAATTCATTGGTTTTCTCTTTATTCCTTAGGTTGGCCCACCCGCCCTGTGTCTTTAGCCCATACTTATCCAATTGGTTTCTCTTTTTTCCTTAGGTTGGCCCTTCCCGCCCCCTGTTTTTAGCCCTTCTAATCCGTTCGTTTTCTCTTTCCCTTATGTTGGCCCTCTCGGCCCCCTGTTTTTAGCCCCTACTAATCCATTCGTTTTCTCTTTTCATTAGGTTGTCCCTCCCCGCCCCCTGTTTTTAGCCCCTTCTAATCCATTTGTTTTCTCTTTTTCCTTAGGTTGGCCCTCCCCGCCCCCTGTTTTAAGCCCCTACTAATCCATTTGTTTTTTCTTTTTAACTTAGGTTGGCCCACCCCGCCCCATGTTTTTAGCCCGTACTAATTCTTTCGTTTTCTCTTGATTCCTTAGGTTGGCCCACCCCCCGTGTTTTTCGCCCCTACTTATCCATTTGTTTTCTCTTTTTCCTTAGGATGGCCCTCCCCGCCCCCTGTTTTAGACCCTACTAATCCATTTGTTTTCTCTTTTTTCCCTAGGTTGGCCCTCCCCGCCCCCTGTTTTTGGCACCAACTAATCCATTTGTTTTCTCTTTTTCATTAGGTTGGCCCTCCCCGCCCCCTGTTTTTAGACCCTACTAATACATTTGTTTTCTCCTTTTTTCTTAGGTTGGCCCTCCCGGCCCACTGTTTTTAGCCCCTACTAATCCATTTGTTTTCTATTTTTTCCTAAGGTTTGCCCCTCCCGCCCCCTGTTTTTAGCCCATACTAATTCATTTGTTTTCCTTTTTCCTAAGATTGGCCCACCCACCCCGTGTCTTTAGCCCCTACTTATCAATTTGTTTTCTCTTTTTCCTTAGGTTGCCCCTCCCCGCCCCCTGTTTTTGACCCTACTAATCAATTTGGTTTATCTTTTTTCCTTAGGTTGGCCCGCCCTCTGTTTTTAGCCCCTACTAATCCATCAGGTTTCTCTTTTTTCCACAGGTTGGCCCTTCCGCCCCCTGTTTTAGCCCCTACTAATCCATTTGTTTTCTCTTTTTTAGTTAGGCTGGCCCACCCCGCCACCTGTTTTTAGCCCCTACTAATCCATTTTTTTCTTTTTTTCCTTAGGTTGGCCCGCCCCGCCCCCTGTTTTTAGCCCATACTAATATATTTGTTTTCTCTTTATTCCATAGGTTGACTTTCCTGCCCCCTGTTTTTAGCCCCTACTAATCCATTTGTTTTCTCTTTTCCTTAGGTTGGCCCGCCCCACCCCCTGTTTTTGGCCCCTACTTATCCTTTTGTTTTCTCTTTTTCCTTAGGTTTGCCCTCCCCGCCCCCTGTTTTAGACCCTACTAATCCATTTGTTTTCTCTTTTTTCCTTAGGTTGGCCCTTCCCGCCCCCCGTTTTTAGCCCCTTCTAATCCATTTGTTTTCTCTCTTTTCCTTAGGTTTGCCCCTCCCGCCCCGTGTTTTTAGCCCCTACTAATTCATTTGTTTTCCTTTTTCCTAAGATTTGCCCGCCCAACCACTGTTTTTAGCCCCTGCTAATCCATTTATTTTCTCTTTTTTCCTTAGGTTGGCTCTCCCCGCCCCCTGTTTTTAGCCCCTACTTATCTCTTTGTTTTCTCTTTTCCTTAGGTTGGCCCTCCCCGCCCCCTGTTTTAGACCCTACTAATCATTTGCTTCTCTTTTTTCCTTAGGTTGGTCCTCCCCGCCCCCTGTTTTTAGCCCCTACTAATCCATTCGTTTTCTCTTTTCCTTAGGTTGGCCCTCCCAGCCCCCTGTTTTTAGCCCCCACTTATCCATTTGTTTCTTTTTTTCCTTAGGTTGGCCCGCCCTGCCCCCTGTTTTTAGCCCCTACTAATTCATTGGTTTTCTTTTTTTCCCTTAGGTTGGCCCTCCCCTCCCCTGTTTTTAGCCCCTACTAATTATTTCGTTTTCTCTTTTTTCCTTAGGTTGGCTCTCCCCGCCCCCTGTTTTTAGCCCCTACTAATCTCTTTGTTTTCTCTTTTCCTTAGGTTGGCCCTCCCCGCCCCCTGTTTTAGACCCTACTAATCATTTGCTTCTCTTTTTTCCTTAGGTTGGTCCTCCCCGCCCCCTGTTTTTAGCCCCTACTAATCCATTCGTTTTCTCTTTTCCTTAGGTTGGCCCTCCCCGCCCCCTGTTTTTAGCCCCTACTTATCCATTTGTTTCTTTTTTTCCTTAGGTTGGCCTGCCCTGCCCCCTGTTTTTAGCCCCTACTAATTCATTGGTTTTCTTTTTTTCCCTTAGATTGGCCCTCCCCGCCCACTGTTTTTAGCTCCTTCTAATCCATTTGTTTTCTTTTTTTCCTTAGGTTGGCCCGCCCCGCCCCCTGTTTTTATGCCAAACTAATTCATTTGTTTTCTCTTTTTTCCTTAGGTTGGCCCTTCCCGCCCCCTGTTTTTAGCCCCTACTAATCCATCTGTTTTCTCATTTCATTAGGTTTCCCCCTGCCCCCTGTTTTTGGCCCCTACTAATCCATTTGTTTATCTTTTTTCCTTAGGCTGGCCCTCCCCTCCCCTTGTTTTAGACCCTACTAATCCATTTGTTTTCTCTTTTTTCCTAAGGTTGGCCCTCCCCGCCCCCTGTTTTTAGCCCCTACTAATCCATTTGTTTTCTCTTTTTTACTTAGGTTTGCCCCTCCTGCCCCCTGTTTTTAGCCACTACTAATTAATTTGTTTTCCTTTTTCCTAAGATTGGCCCGCCCCATCCCCTGTTTTTAGCCCCTACTAATCCATTTGTTTTCTCTTTTCCTTAGGTTGGCACTCCCCGCCCCAAGTTTTAGACCCTACTTATCAATTGTTTTCTCTTTTTTTCCTTAGGTTGGCCATCCCCGCCCCCTGTTTTTAGCCCCTTCTAATCTATTTGTTTTCTCTTTTCCTTAGGTTGGCCCTCCCCGCCCTCTGTTTTTAGCCCTTACTAATCCATTTGTTTTCTCTTTTTTCCTAGGTTGGCCCTCCCCGCCCCCTGTTTTTAGCCCCTACCAATCTATTTGTTTTCTCTTTTTTCCTTAGGTTGGCCCGCCCCGCCCCCTGTTTTTAGCCCCTACTAATCCATTTGTTTTCTCTTTTTTCCTTAGGTTGGTCCTTCCTGCCCCCTGTTTTTAGCCCCTACTAATCCATTTGTTTTCTCTTTTTTCCTTAGGTTTGCCCCTCCAGCCCCCTGTTTTTAGCCCCTATTAATTCATTTGTTTTCCTTTTTCCTAAGATTGGACCGCCCCACCCCCTGTTTTTAGCCCCTACTAATCCATTTGTTTTCTCTTTTTCCTTAGGTTGGCCCTCCCCGCCCCCTGTTTTTAGCCCCTACAAATCTATTTGTTTTCTCTTTCCTTAGGTTGGCCCTCCCCGCCCCCTGTTTTTAGCCCTTACTAATCCATTTGTTTTCTCTTTTTCCTTAGGTTGGCCCTCCCCGCCCCCTGTTTTAGACCCTACTAATCCATTTGTTTTCGCTTTTTTACTTAGGTTGGCCCTCCCCGCCCCCTGTTTTTAGCCCTTACTAATCCATTTGTTTTCCTTTTTCCTAAGATTGGCCCGCCCCACCCCCGGTTTTTAGCCCCTACTAATCCATTTGGTTTCTCTTTTTTACTTAGGTTGGCCCATCCCGCCCCAGGTTTTTAGCCTGTACTAATTCATTCGTTTTCTCTTTATTCCTTAGGTTGGCCCTCCCACACCGTGTTTTCAGCTCCTACTTATCTATTTGTTTTCTCTTTTCTCCTTAGGTTGGCCCTCCCCGCCCCCTGTTTTAGACCCTACTAATCCATTTGTTTTCTCTTTTTTTCTTAGGTTGGCCCTCCCCGCCCCCTGTTTTTAGCCCCTAATAATCCATTTGTTTTCTCTTTTTCCTAAGATTGGCCCGCCCCAGCCCCTGTTTTTAGCCCCTACTAATCAATTTGGTTTATCTTTTTTCCTTAGGTTGGCTCGCCCCCTGTTTTAAGCCCCTACTAATCCATTTGGTTACTCTTTTTTCCTTAGGTTGGCCCCACCCCCCCTCTGTTTTTAGCCCTTCTAATCCGTTCGTTTTCTCTTTTCCTTATGTTGGCCCTCCCCGCCCCTGTTTTTAGCCCCTACTAATCCATTCGTTTTCTCTTTTCATTAGGTTGGCCCTCCCCGCCCCCTGTTTTTAGCCCCTACTAATCTATTTGTTTTCTCTTTTTTACTAAGGTTGGCCCACCCCGCCCCATGTTTTTAGCCCCTACTAATTCATTCGTTTTCTCTTTTCCTTAGGTTGGCCCTCCCCGCCCCCTGTTTTTAGCCCCTACTAATCCATTCGTTTTCTCTTTTCCTTAGGTTGGCCCTCCCCGCCCTCCCCGCCCCCCTGTTTTTTCTAGCCCATACTAATCCATTTGTTTTCTCTTTTTACCATAGGTTGGCCCTTCCCGCCCCCTGTTTTTAGCCCTACTTATCCATTTGTTTTTTCTTTTAAAACTTAGGTTGGCCAACCCCGCCCCCTGTTTTAGCCCATACTAATTCTTTCGTTTACTCTTTATTCCTTAGGTTGGCCCAACTGCCCCCTGTTTTTAGCCCCTACTAATCCATTTGTTTTCTCTTTTTTCCTAAGGTTGGCCCTCCCCGCCCCCTGTTTTAGACCCTACTAATCCATTTGTTTTGTCTTTTTTCCTGAGGTAGGCCCTTCTCGCCCCCTGTTTTTAGCCCCTACTAATCCATTCGTTTTCTCTTTTCCTTAGGTTGGCCCTCCCCGCCCCCTGTTTTAAGCCCATACTAATCTATTTGTTTTCTCTTTTTCTTTAGGTTGGCCCTTCCAGCCCCCTGTTTTTAGCCCCTACATATCCATTTGTTTTTTCTTTTTAAACTTAGGTTGGCCCTCCCCGCCCCATGTTTTTAGCCCCTTCTAATTCTTTCATTTTCTCTTTATTCCTTAGGTTGGCCCGCCCGCCCTGTGTTTTTAGCCCCTACTAATCCATTTGTTTTCTCTTTTTCCTTAGGATGTCCCTCCCGGCCCCCTGTTTTAGACCCTACTTATCCATTTGTTTTCTCTTTTTTCCTTAGGTTGGCCCTCCCAGTCCCCTGTTTTAGACCCTACTAATCCATTTGTTTTCCCTTTTCCTTAGGTTGGCCATCCCCGCCCCCTGTTTTTAGCCCCTACTAATTCATTTGTTTTCTCTTTTTCAGTAGGTTGGCCCTCCCCGCCCCCTGTTTTAGACCCTACTGATCCACTTGTTTTCTCTTTTTTCCTTAGGTTGGCCCTCCCCGCCCCCATTTTTTGTAGCCCTACTAATCCATTTGTTTTCTCTCTTTTTCTTAGGTTGGCCCTACACGCCCTCTGTTTTTAGCCCCTACTAATCAATTTGCTTTCTCTTTTTTCCTTAGGTTGGTCCCCCCAGCCCCCTGTTTTTAGCCTCTTCTAATCCACTTTTTTCCTTAGGTTGGCCTGCCCCACCCCCTCTTTATAGCCCCAGGGTTTATAGCCCCTACTAATCCATTCGTTTTCTCTTTTTTCCTTAGGTTGGCCTGCCCCGCCCCTTGTTTTTAGCCCCTTCTAATCCATTCGTTTTCTCTTTTTTCCTTAGGTTGGCCTGCACCGCCCCCTGTTTTTAGCCCCTACTAATCCATTCGTTTTCTCTTTTTTAAAGTGGGCCCGCCAAGCCCCCTGTTTTTAGCTCCTACTAATCCATTCGTTTTCTCTCTTTTCCTAAGGTTGGCCCACCCTGCCCCCTGCTTTTAGCCCCTACTAATCCGCTGTTTTCTCTTTTTTCCTTAGGTTGGCCTGCCCAGCCCCCTGTTTATAGCCCGGAGGTTTATAGACCCTACTAATCCATTCGTTTTCTCTCTTTTCCTTAGGTTGGCCTGCCCTGCCCCTTTTTTTTAGCCCCTACTAATCCACTATTTTCCCTTTTTTCCTTAGATTGGCCCCCCACCACCTGTTTTTAGCCCCTACTAATCCATTCATTTTCTCTTTATTCCTTAGTTTGGCTTGCCCCGCCCCCTGTTTTTTGCCCCTTCTAATCCATTCTTTTTTTCTCTCATTGCCTTAGGTTGGCCCGCCCGGCCCCCCTGTTTTTAGCCCCTACTAATCAATTCGTTTTCTCTCTTTCCCTTAGGTTGGCCTGCCCTGCCCCCTGTTTTTAGCCCCTACTAATCCACTATTTCTTTTTTTTCCTTAGGTTGACCCGCCCCACCACCTGTTTTTAGCCCCTACTAATCCATTCATTTTCTCTTTTTTCCTTAGGTTGGCTTGCCCTGCCCCCTGTTTTTTGCCCCTTCTAATTTATTCTTTTTCTCTCTTTTCCTTAGGTTGGCCCACCCCGCCCCCTGTTTTTTAGCCCCTACTAATCCATTCATTTTCTTTTTTCCTTAGTTTGGCTTGCCACGCCCCCTGTTTTAGCCCCTTCTAATCCATTCTTTTTCCCTCTTTTCTTTAGGTTGGCCCTTCCCGCCCCCTGTATTTAGCCCCTACTAATCCATTCGTTGTCTCCGTTTTCCTTAATTGGCCCGCCCCAATCCCTGTTATCAGCCCCTACTTATCCATTCGTTTTCTCTTTTTTCCTTAGGTTGGCCCACCCCGCCCTCCGTTTTTAGCCACTACTAATCAATTTGTTTTCTCTTTGTTCCTTAGGTTGGCCCGCCCCGCCCCCTGTTTTAAGCCCCTACTAATCCATTCATTTTCTTTTTTCTCTTAGGTATGCCTGCCCCGACCCCTGTTTTTAACCCCTATCAATCCATTCATTTTCTTATTTTTCCTTAGGTTGGCCCACCCCACCTCTGTTTTTAGCCCGAATAATCCATTATTTTTTTCTTTTCCTTAGGTTGGCCCGCCCTGCCCCCTGTTTTAGCCCCTACTAATCAATTTGTTTTCTCTTTGTTCCTTAGGTTGGCCCGCCCCGCCCCCTGTTTTAAGCCCCTACTAATCCATTCATTTTCTTTTTTCTCTTAGGTATGCCTGCCCGACCCCTGTTTTTAACCCCTATCAATCCATTCATTTTCTTATTTTTCCTTAGGTTGGCCCACCCCACCTCTGTTTTTAGCCCGAATAATCCATTCTTTTTTTCTTTTCCTTAGGTTGGCCCGCCCTGTCCCCTGTTTTAGCCACTACTAATCAATTTGTTTTCTCTTTGTTCCTTAGGTTGGCCCGCCCCGCCCCCTGTTTTAAGCCCCTACTAATCCATTCATTTTCTTTTTTCTCTTAGGTATGCCTGCCCCGACCCCTGTTTTTAACCCCTATCAATCCATTCATTTTCTTATTTTTCTTTAGGTTGGCCCACCACACCTCTGCTTTTAGCCCGAATAATCCATTCTTTTTTCTTTTCCTTAGGTTGGCCCGCCCTGCCCCCTGTTTTTAGCCGCTATTAATCCATTTGTTTTCTCTCATTTCCTTAGGTTTGCCCGCCTTGCCCCCTTTTTTTAGCCCCTACAAATCCATTTGTTTTCTCTCTTTTCCTTAGGTTGGCCCACCTGCCCTCTGTTTTAAGCTCCTACTAATCAATTTTTTTTCTCTCTTTTCCTTAGGTTGGCCCACCCTGCTCCCTGTTTTTAGCCCCTACTAGTTCTTTTGTTTTCTCTTTTTCCCTAAGGTTTGACCGCCCCGCTCCCTGTTTTTAGCCCCTTCTAATCCTTTCGTTTTCTCTTTTTTCATAAGGGTTGACCCACCCCGCCCCCTGTTTTTAGCACCTACTAATCCATTCGTTTTCTCTCTTTTTCTTATGTTGGCCCACCCCACACTCTGTTTTTAGCCCCTACTAATCAATTTGTTTTCTCTTTTTCCTTAGGTTGGCCTGCCCCGCCCCCTGTTTTAAGCCCCTACTAATCCATTCGTTTTGTTTTTTCCTTAGGTTGGCCTGCCTGGCTCTCTGTTTTTAGCCCATACAAATCCATTTGTTTTCTCTTTTTGTCTTAGGTTGGCGCGCCCCACCCCCTGTTTTCAGCCCCTACTAATCCATTCGTTTTCCTCTTTTTTTCTTAGGTTGGCCTGCCGCAGCCCCTGTTGTTAACCCCTACTAATCCATTCGTTTTCTCTTTCTTTCCTTAGGTTGTACGAACAACCATGTGTGCAAACATTTGTTTCAGCTTTATTATCACAATACACACGCATCTCTACCTTTTCAACATGAATCACATACCCTCATCTCAACAGTTTAACAGGTGAAAATCAAACAAACTTGCTTTTAATTACCGTTACTGTCAACAGGTCAAACACGCCAGCAAATTACACAAAATATACTGGCTTTACACACCACAATTCAAGTTGGCTACTCCAGTTTTGTACATAAATCCCTCTATTGGTTTACTGACGCTGGCGAGGGAGTGAGTCTGTGAGTAATTTGCAGGCGCACGCACCATGATAAATTCTTATAGAAGCTTAAAAACTCTTGAAAACTGGATCATCCTTAAAGGTAAAAGTTATAAATGAACATTCAGTTTGTAGCTAATTTATTAACGCATAGCATTTTTCTTTTCTCTTTCAGAACCAGCACTCAGATAAAAAAAACATGCAAGAGCACTACCAGAAGACCAATAATGTATAGTTCGCTGTACTGTAAATCTATTGTTGTTAAAATGTTCCTACGTGTATGTTAATGGGAGCGCAGTAGCTCAGTGGTAGAATGCTTGACTCGAGACCAAAGGGCTGCGGGTGCGAGCCTCACCGGCGTCACTGCGTTGTGGTCCTTGAGCAAGACACATTTATCCTAGCTTAGTACTGGTTCAACCCAGGAAGAACCGTCCCTCTATAACTGAAATATTGTTGATGGGACGTAAAGAATCAAATCAAACAAACAAACGTGTATGTTAAAAACAAAAAAAGCAAAAAAGAAAGAAATAAACATGAAAAAAACCTTTAAAAAAATACAACTACAAAAAAAAAACACAACTAAAAAAATACAACTAAAAAAACAACAATAAAAGGAGAAGCCAAAAAGGAATGGGTGAAAGGGGAGGAGGAGCCCACAGAAAAAAATATTTGTCCAGAGTTTTTGCCTGAATCATTTAGTTTTCTCTTCATGAAACTTTATAGGAATGTATATCAGATCAAGACTTTGTTTTGCATACAAGTATGGTTTCTTTTCCTTTATTGATCAGAGTTATGGCCCTATATGTGTCTTTTTGTACTTATTTCGCTGAGACAGTTGTTTTGTGTACCCGCAAATAGATATTAAAATGAGACTTGCAATAACTATGCTTTTTTCAACCTGTGTAGGCCTTTCTAAACCAGAATCAGCCCAAAGCAAAAGTGAGAGAGTTAGCAATCCAGGCTCTGAAAAATAAACAAAGAAATAAAAACCTATTCCCTTGCTATAGAAACTTTTACCCAATTTATAGAAAATTTATTAAAATAAGCGACTTTTCAGTATACAACCTGGATAAAAGGACCTCCAACCAGGGACTTCACTACACGAACTGCCAAAGTAGCCTAACATTATATTCTTTTATCACTTCAGATTGTAAGAAGAAACTGAGCTACAGAGACAGATGAAGAACTGGATGCAAGGAGTTACCGCCTCTCTCTCTCTCTCAAACTCTCTCTCTCTCTCTCTCTCTCTCTCTCTCTCTTGTGTCTTTCTTTCTGTGATATCCTCGTTAGTCAAACTTTTAAAACAAAATATATCATTTGCTCTAACTTTAAAGAAATAAACATTATGAATGATAATTGTTTCCTTGAGATGGCAAGGCTGGGATCGGAACACAATATTTAGGGCCTCTCTTAGCGCGTACATCGATGATTGCAAACAACTGTTTCAGCTTGACTATCACAATACACATGCATCTTTACCTTTTCAACATGAATCACATACCCTAATCTCAACAGTTTAACAGGTGAAAATCAAACAAACTTGCTTTTAATTACTGTTACTGTCAACAGGTCAAAGACGCCTGCAAATTACACAAAATATACTGGGTTTACACACCACAATTCAAGTTGGCTACTCCAGTTTTGTACATAATTTCCCCCATTGGTTTACTGACACTGGCGAGAGAGTAAGTCTGTGAGTGATGTGCAGGCACACACATTATGATAAATTCTTATAGAAGCTTTAAAATTCCTGAAAACTTGATAATCCTTAAAGGCATGTTATAAATGAAAATTAAAAAAAACGATGGATTTAATTTATAGCTAATTTATTTACGCATAGCATTGTACTTTCTCTTTCAGAACCAGCACTCAGATAAAAGAACAGAAAGAGCACTACCAGATGACCAATAATGTATATTTTGCTGTACTGTAAATCTATTATTGTAAAAAATGTTCCTACGAGTATGTTAAAAAACGAAACGAAAGAAAAAAAAAAAAGGAAAAAAACAAGATAAAAAAAGGAAAAAAATTACAACTACAAAAAAATAAATAAAAATAAAAATATAATTAAAAAAATACAACAAAAAAGGAAGAGGCCAAAAAAAAGGAGTGGGTGGAAGGGGAGGAGGAGCCCACAGAAAAATATTTGTCCAGAGTTTTTGCCTGAATCATTTAGTTTTCTCGTCATGAAACTTTATAGGAATGTATATCAGATCAAGACTATGTGTCGCATACAATTATGGTTGCATTTTCTTTTTTTTTCAGAGTTTTGGCTCTTTGATTGTCTTTTAACGCTTATATCGCTGAGACAGCTCTTTTGAGTAAACTCAAATAGATATTAAAATGAGAGACTTGCAATAACTATGCATTTTTTGACATAAGTAGGCCTTTCTCAACCAGAATCAGCTCAATGCAAGAAGCGTGAGGGTTAGCAATCAAGGCTCAGAAAAATTAACAAATAAATACAAACCTATTCCCTTCCTATAGATACTTTCACTCAATTCACAGAAAATTAATTAAAATAAGAGACTTTTCAGTATACAACCCTTACAGGAGTCCCCTACCTGGATAAAAGGACCTCCAACCAGGGACTACACTAAACGAACTGCTAAAGGAGCCCAATATTATATTCTTTTATCACTTCAGATTGTAAGAAGAAACTGAGCAACAGAGACAGATGAAGAACTGGATACAAGGAGATATCGCCTCTCTCTCTCTCTTTCTCTTTCTCTCTTTCTCACTCTTTTTTGTGTCTTTCTTTCTGCGCTCTCCTCTTTAGTCTTACGTTAAGAGCAAAATTTATCATCTGCTCTAACTTTAAAGAAATAAACATTATAAATGATAATATTAATATTTTTTTTGAAATTGCAAGGATGGGATGGGAACACAACATTGAGGACTTCTCTTCTCGTGTACACGAATGAGTGCAAACAATTGTTTCAGCTTTAATATCACAATACACACGCATCTCTACCTTTTCAACATGAATCACATACCCTAATCTCAACAGTTTAACAGGCGAAAATCAAACAAACTTGCTTTTAATTACCATTACAGTCAACCGGTCAAACACGCTAGCAAATTACACAAAATATACTGGGTTTACACACCACAATTCAATTAGGCTGCTCCAGTTTTTTACATAAATACCTCAATTGGTTTACTGACACTGGCGAGGGAGTGAGTCTGTGAGTGATGTGCAGGCACACACACCATGATAAATTCTTACAGAAGCTCAAAAACACTTGAAAACTGGATCATCCTTAAAGTCATAAGATATAAATGAACATTCAAAAAAATGATGGACTCAGTTTGTAGCTAATTTATATACGCATAGCATTTTACTTTTCTCTTTCAGAACCAGCACTCAGATAAAAGAACATGCAAGAGCACTACCAGAAAACCAATAATGTATAGTTCGCAGTACTGTAAATATATTGTTGCTAAAATGTTCCTACGTGTATGTTAAAAAACGAAAAAAGCAAAAAAGAAAGAAAAAACACACAAAAAAAAACTTTAAAAAAACGAAAAAATTACAACTACAAAAAAACACAACTAAAAAAATACAACTGAAAAAACAACAATAAAAGGAGAGGCCAAAAAAAAGAGTGGATGAAAGGGGAGGAGGAGCTCACAGAAAAAATACCTGTCCAACGCTTTTGCCTGAATCATTTAGTTTTCTCTTCATGAAACTTTATAGGAATGTATATCAGATGAAGACTTTGTGTCGCATACAATTATGGTTTCTTTTCTTTTATTTGTTCAGAGTTATGGCCGTTGATTGTCTTTTTGTGCTTATTTCGCTGAGACAGTTCAATTGAGTAAATAGATATTAAAATGAGACTTGCAATAACTATGCATTTTTCAACCTGTGTAGGCCTTTCTTAACCAGAATCAGCCAAATCCAAGAAGTGTCAGGGTTAGCAATCCAGGCTTAGAAAAATAAACATAATACAAACCTATTCCCTAACTATAGAAATTTTTATCCAATTTACAGAAAATTAATTAAAATAAGAGACTTTTTAGTATACAACCCTGAAAGGAATCCCCTACCTGGATAAAATGACCTCCAACCAGGGACTACACTACACAAACTGCCAAATAAGCCTAACCTTATATTATTTTATCACTTCAGATAGTAAGAGGAAACTGAGCTGCAGAGACAGATGAAGAACTGGATATAAGGAGTTATCACCTCTCTCTCTCTCTCTCACTCTCTCTCTCTCTCTCTCTCTAGTGTCTTTCATTCTGTGATCTCCTCTTTAGTCTAACTTTTGAACAAAATATATCATCTTGTGTAACTTTAAAGAAATAATAAACATTATGAATGATAATTGTTTCCTTGAGATGGCAAGGCTTGGATCAGTCAAAAATATTTAGAGCCTCTCTTAGCACGTACACCGATGTGTGCAAACAACTGTTTCAGCTTTAATATCACAATACACATGCATCTCTACCTTTATAACATGAATCCCATACCCTAATCTCAACAGTTTAACAGGTGAAAATCAAACAAACTTGCTTTTAATTACGGTTACTGTCAACAGGTCAAAGACGCCTGCAAATTACACAAAATATACTGGGTTTACACAACACAATTCAAGTTGGCTACTCCAGTTTTGTACATAATTTCCTCCATTGGTTTACTGTCTGGCAAGGGAGTAAGTCTGTGAATGATGTGCAGGCACTTACATTATGATAAATTCTTATAGAAGCTAAAAAAACTTTTCAAAACTTGATCATCTTTAAAGGCATAAGTTATAAATGAACTTTCAAAAAAACGATGAACTTAATTTTTATAGTTTTTTTTATCAACGCATAGCATTGTACTTTTCTCTTTCAGAACCAGCACTCAGAAAAAAAGAACAGAAAGGCCACTACCAGAAGACCAATAATGTATATTTTGCTGTACTGTAAATCTACTGTTGTTAAAATGTTCCAACAAGTATGATAAAAAATCGAAACGAAAGAAAAACAGAAAAAAAAACGAAAAAAATAACGAAAAATATACAACTAAAAAAATACAACTAAAAATATAAAAAAATACAACTAAAAAAGAGAGAGGCCAAAAAAGGAGTGGGTGAAAGGGGAGGAGGAGCCCACAGAAAAAATATTTGTCCAGAGTTTGTGCCTGAATCATTCAGTTTTCTCTTCATGAAACTTTATAGGAATGTATATCAGATCAAGACTATGTGTCGCATACAATTATGGTTGCTTTTCATTTATTTGTTCAGAGTTATGGCCCTTTGATTGTCTTTTTATGCTTATTTTGCTGCGACAGTTCTTTTGAGTACCCACAAATAGATATTAAAATGAGACTTGCAATTACTATGCATTTTTTTACCTGAGTAGGCCTTTCTCAACCAGAATCAGCTCAATGCAAAATATTAAAATTAAAATAAGAGAATTTTCAGTATATAGCCCTTAAAGGAGTCCCCTACCTGGATAAAAGGACCTCCAACAAGGAACTACACTCAACGAACTGCTAAAGGAGCCTAACATAATATTCTTTCATCACTTCAGATTGTTAAAGGAAACTGACCTACAAAGACAGATAAAGAACTGGATACAAGGAGTTATCGCCTCTCTCTCTCTCTCTTGTGTTTTTCTTTCTGTGCTCTCCTCTTTAGTCTTACGCTAAGAACGAAATCTATCGTCTGCTCTAACTTAAAAAAAATAAACATTATGAATGATAATATTAATAATTTTTTCTTGAAACGGCAAAGATGTGATCAAAAGACATAAATAAGGACCTCCCTTAGCGCGTACACTCATGTGTGCAAACAACTGTTTCAGCTTTAATATCACAATACACACACATCTCTACATTTTCAACATGAATCACATACCCTAATCTCAACAGTTTAACAGGTGAAAATCAAACAAACTTGCTTTTAATTACCGTTATTGTCAACAGGTCAAACACCCAGCAAATTAGACAAAATATACTGGGTTTACACACCACAATTCAAGTTGGCTACTCCAGTTTTGTACATAAATCCCTCCATTGGTTTTCTGACACTGGCGAGAAAGTGAGTCTGTGAGTGATGTGCATGCACACGCACCATGATAAATTCTTAGAGAAGCTTAGAATTTCTTGAAAACTGGATCATCCTTCAAGGCATAAGTTATAAATGAACATTCAAAAAAAGGATGTACTTAATTTGTAGCTAATTTATTAACGCATAGCATTTTACTTTTCTCTTTCAGAACCAGCACTCAGAAAAAAGAACATGCAAGAGCACTACCAGAAGACCAATAATGTATATTTCGCTGTACTGTAAATCTATTGTTGTTAAAATGTTCCTATGTGTATGTTTAACAATGACAGAATAACATAAAAGAAAAAAAAGAAAAAAAAAACACAGGAAAAAACCTTAAAAAAAAAGAAAAACATACAACTACAAAAAAATACAACTAAAAATACAACAATAAAAGGAGAGGCCAAAAAAGGATTGATGAAAGGGAGGAGGAGCCCACAGAAAAATATTTGTCCAGTATTTTTGCCTGAATCGTTTAGTTTTCTCTTCATGAAACTTTATTGGAATGTATATCAGATGAAGACTTTGTGTCGCATACAATTATGGTTTCTTTTCCTTTATTTGTTCAGAGTTATGGCCCGTTGATTGTCTTTTTGTGCTTATTTCGCTGAGACAGTTCAATTGAGTACCCACAAATAGATATTAAAATGAGACTTCCAATAACTGTGCATTTTTCAACCTGTGTAGGCCTTTCTAAACCAGAATCAGCCCAATGCAAGAAGTGTGAGGGTCAGCAATCCATGCTCAGTAAAATAAACAAATAATACAAACCTATTCCCTGACTATAGAAATTTTTATCCAATTTCCAGAAAATTAATTAAAATAAGAGACTTTTCAGTATACAACCCTTAAAGGAATCCCTACCTGGATAAAAGGACCTCCAACCAGGGACTACACTACACGAACTGCCAAAGTAGCCTAACGTTATATTCTTTTATCACTTCAGATAGTAAGAGGAAACTGAGCTACAGAGACAGATGGAGAACTGGATACAAGGAGTTATCACCTCGCTTGCTCTCTCTCTCTCTCTCTCTCTCTCTCTCTCTTGTGTCTTTCTTTCTGTGATCTCCTCTTTAGTCTACTTTTTGAACAAAATATATCATCTGCTGTAACTTTAAAGAAATAAACATTATGAATGATAATTGTTTCCTTGAGATGGCAAGGCTGGGATCAGTCCACAATATTTAGAGCCACTCTTAGCACGTAGACCGATGTGTGCAAACAACTGTTTCAGCTTTAATATCACAATACACACGCATCTCTACCTTTATAACATGAATCACACACCCTAATCTCAACAGTTTAACAGGTGAAAATCAAACAAACTTGCGTTTAATTACCGTTTCTGTCAAGAGGTCAAAGACGCCTGCAAATTACACAAAATATACTGGGTTTACACATCACAATTCAAGTTGGCTACTCCAGTTTTGTACATAATTTCCTCCATTGGTTTACTTTCACTGGCAAGGGAGTAAGTCTGTGAATGATGTGCAGGCACTTACATTATGATAAATCTTTATAGAAGCTTAAAAACTCTTCAAAACTTGATCATCTTTAAAGGCATAAGTTATAAATGGACATTCAAAAAACGATGAACTTAATTTTTATAGCTAATTTATTAACGCATAGAATTGTACTTTTCTCTTTCAGAACCAGCGCTCAGATAAAAGAACAGAAAGACCACTACCAGATGACCAATAATGTATAGTTCGCTGTACTGTAAATCTATTGTTGTTAAAATGTTCCTACGAGTATATTAAAAAAACAAAACGAAAGAAAAAACGAAAAAAAAAACGAAGAAAAAAAAACGAAAAAAATACAACTTAAAAAAATTCAACTAAAAATATAATTAAAAAAATACAACAAAAAAGGGAGAAGCCAAAAATGGAGTGGGTGAAAGGGGAGGAGGAGCCCACAGAAAAAAAATATTTGTCAAGAGTTTTGCCTGAATCATTCAGTTTTCTCTTCATGAAACTTTATAGGAATGTATTTCAGATCAAGACTATAAGTCGCATACAATTATGGTTGCTTTTCCTTTAATTGTTCAGAGTAATAGCCCTTTGATTGTTTTATAATGCTTATTTTGTTTGGACAGTTCTTTTGAGTACCCACAAATAGATATTAAAATGAGACTTGCAATAACTATGCATTTTTTAACCTGAGTAGGCCTTTCTCAACCAGAATCAGCCCAATGCAAAAAATAAAAATTAAAATAAGAGACTTTTCAGTATACAGCCCTTAAAGGAGTCCCCTACCTGGATAAAAGGACCTCCAACCAGGGACTACACTAAACGAACTGCTAAAGGAGCCTAACATTATATTCTTTTATCAATTCAGATTGTAAAAGGAAACTGAGCTACAGAGACAGATGAAGAACTGGATACAAGGAGTTATCACCTCTATCTCTCTCTCTCTCTCTCTTTCTCTCTCTCTCTCTCTCTCTCTTGTGTTTTTCTTTCTGTACTCTCCTCTTTAGTCTTACGTTAAGAACAAAATCTATCATCTGCTCTAACTTTAAAAAAATAAACATTATGAATGATAATATTAATAATTTTTTCTTGAAACGGCAAAGATGTGATCAAAACACATTAATGAGGACCTCTCTTAGCGCGTACACCCATGTGTGCAAACAACTGTTTCAGCTTTAATATCACAATACACACACATCTCTACCTTTTCAACATGAATCACATACCCTAATTTCAACAGTTTTACAGGTGAAAATCAAACAAACTTGCAATCATCTTGATGGGGAAGAGAGAGCTGATTGCTTTGCTTAATTTGTCTTACTGGTGTCTCATGATGGTTGAACAGCTCTTCCTCGCGGTGCAACGGGGTTGTCTGCAGTTTGTGATTGTGGTATTTCCTGATCATACTCATTTACTATTTTTGCTTTTAATTACCGTTATTGTCATTAGGTCAATCACGCCAGCCAATTAGACAAAATATACTGGGTTTACTTACACACCACAATTCAAGTTGGCTACTCCATCGGTTTTCTGACACTGGCGAGGGAGTGAGACTGTGAGTGATGTGCATGCACACGCACCATGATAAATTCTTAGAGAAGTTTAAAAATTCTTGAAAACTGGATAAACCTTAAAGGCATAAGTTATAAATGAACATTCAAAAAAGAATGGACTTAATTTGTAGCTAATTTATTAACGCATAGCATTAAACTTTTCTCTTTCAGAACCAGCACTCAGAAAAAAGAACATGCAAGAGCACTACCAGAAGACCAATAATGTATATTTCGCTGTACTGTAAATCTATTGTTGTTAAAATGTTTCTATGTGTATGTTTAACAATGACAAAATAACAAAAAGAAAAAAAAAGAAAAAAAAAGACGAAAAACCTTTAAAAAACGAAAAACATACATCTACAAAAAAATACAACCAAAAATACAACAATAAAAGGAGAGGCCTAAAAAGGAGTGGGTGAAAGGGGAGGAGGAGCCCACAGAAAAATATTTGTCCAGCATTTTTGCCTGAATCGTTTAGTTTTCTCTTCATGAAACTTTATAGGAATGTATATTAGATCAAGACTTTGTTTTGCATACAATTATGGTTTCTTTTCCTTTATTTGTTCAGAGTTATGGCCCGTTGATTGTCTTTTTGTGCTTATTTCGCTGAGACAGTTCAATTGAGTACCCACAAATAGATATTAAAGTGAGACTTGCAATAACTATGCATTTTTCAACCTGTGTAGGCCTTTCTAAACCAGAATCAGCCCAATGCAAGAAGTGTCAGGGTTAGCAATCCAGGCTCAAAAAAATAAACAAATAATACAAACCTATTCCCTAACTATAGAAATTTTGATCCAATTTCCAGAAAATTGATTAAAATCAGAGACTTTTCAGTATACAACCCTTAAAGGAATCCCCTACCTGGATAAAAAGACCTCCAAAGTAGCCTAACGTTATATTCTTTTATCACTTCAGATAGTAAGAGGAAACTGAGCTACAGAGACAGATGAAGAACTGGATACAAGGAGTTATCACCTCACTTGCTCTATCTCTCTCTCTCTCTCTCTCTCTCTCTCTCTTGTGTCTTTCTTTCTGTGATCTCCTCTTTAGTCTACTTTTTGAACAAAATATATCATCTGCTGTAACTTTAAAGAAATAAATATTATGAATGATAATTGATTCCTTGAAATGGCAAGGCTAGGATCAGTCCACAATATTTAGAGCCACTCTTAGCACGTAGACCGATGTGTGCAAACAACTGTTTCAGCTTTAATATCACAATACACACGCCTCTCTACCTTTATAACATGAATCACACACCCTAGTCTCAACAGTTTAACAGGTGAAAATCAAACAAACTTGCGTTTAATTACCGTTTCTGTCAAGAGGTCAAAGACGCCTGCAAATTACACAAAATATACTGGGTTTACACATCACAATTCAAGTTGGCTACTCCAGTTTTGTACATAATTTCCTCCATTGGTTTACTGTCACTGGCAAGGGAGTAAGTCTGTGAATGATGTGCAGGCACTTACATTATGATAAATACTTATAGAAGCTTAAAAACTCTTCAAAACTTGATCATCTTTAAAGGCATAAGTTATAAATGAACATTCAAAAAACGATGAACTTAATTTTTATAGCTAATTTATTAACGCATAGCATTGTACTTTTCTCGTTCAGAACCAGCGCTCAGATAAAAGAACAGAAAGACCACTACCAGATGACCAATAATGTATAGTTCGCTGTACTGTAAATCTATTGTTGTTAAAATGTTCCTACGAGTATATTAAAAAAAAAAACGAAAGAAAAAACGAAAAAAAAACCGAAAAAAAAAACGAAAAAAATACAACTTAAAAAAATTCAACTAAAAATATAATTAAAAAAATACAACAAAAAAAGGGAGAGGCCAAAAAAGGAGTGGGTGAAAGGGGAGGAGGAGCCCACAGAAAAAAATATTTGTCAAGAGTTTTTGCCTGAATCATTCAGTTTTCTCTTCATGAAACTTTATAGGAATGTATATCAGATCAAGACTATAAGTCGCATACAATTATGGTTGCTTTTCCTTAAATTGTTCAGAGTTATGGCCCTTTGATTGTCTTTTTATGCTTATTTTGTTTTGACAGTTCTTTTGAGTACCCACAAATAGATATTAAAATGAGACTTGCAATAACTATGCATTTTTAACCTGAGTAGGCCTTTCTCAACCAGAATCAGCCCAATGCAAAAAATTAAAATTAAAATAAGAGACTTTTCAGTATACAGCCCTTAAAGGAGACCCCTACCTGGATAAAAGGACCTCCAACCAGGGACTACACTAAACGAACTGCTAAAGGAGCCTAACATTATATTCTTTTATCAATTCAGATTGTAAAAGGAAACTGAGCTACAGAGACAGATGAAGAACTGGATACAAGGAGTTATCGCCTCTATCTCTCTCTTTCTCTCTCTCTTTCTCTCTCTCTCTTGTGTTTTTCTTTCCGTACTCTCCTCTTTAGTCTTACGTTAAGAACAAAATCTATCATCTGCTCTAACTTTAAAAAAATAAACATTATGAATGATAATATTAATAATTTTTTCTTGAAACGGCAAAGATGTGATCAAAACACATTAATAAGGACCTCTCTTAGCGCGTACACCCATGTGTGCAAACAACTGTTTCAGCTTTAATATCACAATACACACACATCTCTACCTTTTGAACATGAATCACATACCCTAATTTCAACAGTTTTACAGGTGAAAATCAAACAAACTTGCTTTTAATTACCGTTATTGTCAACAGGTCAAACACGCCAGCCAATTAGACAAAATATACTGGGTTTACACACCACAATTCAAGTTGGCTACTCAAGTTTTGTACATTCTCCTTCCATCGGTTTTCTGACACTGGCGAGGGAGTGAGTCTGTGAGTGATGTGCATGCACACGCACCATGATAAATTCTTAGAGAAGTTTAAAAATTCTTGAAAACTGGATCATCCTTAAAGGCATAAGTTATAAATGAACATTAAAAAACAGTACGGACTTAATTTGTAGCTAATTTATTAACGCATAGCATTAAACTTTTCTCTTTCAGAACCAGCACTCAGAAAAAAAGAACATGCAAGAGCACTACCAGAAGACCAATAATGTATATTTCGCTGTACTGTAAATCTATTGTTGTTAAAATGTTCCTATGTGTATGTTTAACAATGACAAAATAACAAAAAGAAAAAGAAAAGAAAAAAAAGACGAAAAAAACTTAAAAAAAACGAAAAACATACATCTACAAAAAAAACACAACCAAAAATACAACAATAAAAGGAGAGGCCAAAAAAGGAGTGGGTGAAAGGGGAGGAGGAGCCCACAGAAAAATATTTGTCCAGCATTTTTGCCTGAATCGTTTAGTTTTCTCTTTATGAAACTTTATAGGAATGTATATTAGATCAAGACTTTGTTTTGCCTACAATTATGGTTTCTTTTCCTTCATTTGTTCAGAATTATGGCCCTTTGATTGTCTTTTTGTGCTTATTTCGCTGAGACAGTTCAATCGAGTACCTACAAATAGATATTAAAATGATACTTGCAATAACTATGCATTTTTCAACCTGTTTATGCCTTTCTAAACCAGAATCAGCCCAATGCAAGAAGTGTCAGGGTTAGCAATCCAGGCTCAAAAAAATAAACAAATAATACAAACCTTTTCCCTAACTATAGAAATTTTGATCAAATTTCCAGAAAATTAATTAAAATAAGAGACTTTTCAGTATACAACCCTTAAAGGAGTCCCCTACCTGGATAAAAAGACCTCCAACCAGGGACTACACTACACGAACTGCCAAAGTAGCCTAACGTTATATTCTTTTATCACTTCAGATAGTAAGAGGAAACTGAGCTACAGAGACAGATGAAGAACTGGATAGAAGGAGTTATCACTTCGCTCTCTCTCTCTCTCTCTCTCTCTCTCTTGTGTCTTTTTTGTGTGATCTCCTCTTTAGTCTACTTTTTGAACAAAATATACTGAGGGAAAAAAGTTTAGCAATATACTTTGAGGATTCACAGTTTAGAAGAAATAGGCCTTATAATTTCATGATGTCAAAAATATATGTTGACAAACGTTTACGAGTACGATGACATTAACAGGTTGACATTTCACATAGTGTAAAGTCTGATTTTATGCCCCCTTGCTAAAACAGCTTATCTGGCAATAGTGCGAATAGTTTTCGACTAAAAGTTTCATTTTTCTGTCAAATGTTTCAATCCAAAAGTAAGAAAGTGAAAAACGGTTTAAAACTGAATGTTATGTTTACACTTTTCGTACAGTTTTTAGTTGAAAATCGCATTTTTCCAAATTACCTCCCTTGCAATTGAATAACGTTTGAAATTAAAATGTTCAGAAGATAAAATCCTCATTATGAAGGCGGATTTTGTTTCTTTTGACCACTTGTGTGTAGCCATTAGGTCATTTTCAAACAACTGACATGTTTGCGAACCTGCCAATTAAAAAGATCTAATGCTTCAAAGATCGCCTATGGGAAACCCCATTATAAATAATTGCTAAACTTTTTTCCCTCAGTATATATTATCTGCTGTAACTTTAAAGAAATAAACATTATGAATAATAATTGTTTCCTTAAGATGGCAAGACTGGGATCAGTCCACAATCTTTAGAATCTCTCTTAGCACGTAGACCGATGTGTGCAAATAACTGTTTCAGCTTTAATATCACAATACACACGCATCTCTACCTTTATAACATGAATTACACACCCTAATCTCAACAGTGTAACAGGTGAAAATCAAACAAACTTGCGTTTAATTACCGTTACTGTCAACATTCAAAGACGCCTGCAAATTACACAAAAAAACTGGGTTTACACATCACAATTCAAGTTGGCTACTCCAGTTTTGTACATAATTTCCTCCATTGGATTACTGTCACTGGCAAGGGAGTAAGTCTGTGAATGATGTGCAGGCACTTACATTATGATAAATTCTTATAGAAGCTTAAAAAACTCTTCAAAACTTGATCATCTTTAAAGGCATAAGTTATAAATGAACATTCAAAAAAACGATGAACTTATTTTTTATAGCTAATTTATTAACGCATAGCATTGTACTTTTCTCTTTCAGAACCAGCACTCAGATAAAAGAACAGAAAGACCACTACCAGATGACCAATAATGTATAGTTCGCTGTACTGTAAATCTATTGTTGTTAAAATGTTCCTACGAGTATGTTAAAAAAACAAAACGAAAGAAAAAACGAAAAAAAAACACGAAATAACCCCGAAAAAAATGCAACTAAAAAAATACAACAAAAAATGTAACTAAAAAAATACAACAAAAAAGGGAGAGGCCAAAAAAGGAGTGGGTGAAAGGGGAGGAGGAGCCCACAGAAAAAATATTTGTCCAGAGTTTTTGCCTGAATCAGTCAGTTTTCTTTTCATGAAACTTTATAGGAATGTATATCAGATCAAGACTATGTGTCGCATACAATTATGGTTGCTTTTCCTTTATTTGTTCAGAGTTATGGCCCTTTGATTGTCTTTTTATGCTTATTTTGTTTCGACAGTTCTTTTGAGTACCCACAAATAGATATTAAATACTATGCATTTTTTAACCCGAATAGGCCTTTCTCAACCAGAATCAGCCCAATGCAAAAAATTGAAATTAAAATAAGAGACTTTTCAGTATACAACCCTTAAAGGAGTCCCCTACCTGGATAAAAGGACCTCCAACCAGGGACTACACTAAACGAACTGCTAAAGGAGCCTAACATTATATTCTTTTATCACTTCAGATTGTAAAAGGAAACTGAGCTACAGAGACAGATGAAGAACTGGATACAAGGAGTTATCACCTCTCTCTCTCTCTCTCTCTCTCTCTCTCTCTCTCTCTCTCTTGTGTTTTTCTTTCTGTGCTCTTCTATTTAGTCTTACGCTAAGAACGAAATCTATCATCTGCTCTAACTTTAGAAAAATAAACATTATGAATGATAAAATTTATAATTTTTCTTGAAACGGCAAAGATGTGATTAAACACATTAATGAGGACCTCTCTAAGCGCGTACACCCATGTGTGCAAACATTTGTTTCAGCTTTAATATCACAATACACACGCATCTCTACCTTTTCAACATGAATCACATACCCTCATCTCAACAGTTTAACAGGTGAAAATCAAACAAACTTGCTTTTAATAACCGTTATTGTCAACAGGTCAAACACGCCAGCCAATTAGACAAAATATACTTGGTTTACACACCACAATTCAAGTTGGCTACTCAAGTTTTGTACATAAATCCCTCCATCGGTTTTCTGACACTGGCGAGGGAGTGAGTCTGTGAGTGATGTGCATGCACACGCACCATGATAAATTCTTAGAGAAGCTTAAAAATTCTTGAAAACTGGATAATCCTTAAAGGCATAAGTTATAAATAAACATTCAAAAAAAAGGATGGACTTAATTTGTTGCTAATTCATTAACGCATATCATTTTACTTTTCTCTTTCAGAACCAGCACTTAGAAAAAAGAACATGCAAGAGCACTACCAGATAACGAATAATGCATATTTCGCTGTTCTGTAAATCTATTGTTGTTAAAATGTTCCTATGTGTATGTTTAACAATGACAAAATAACAAAAGGAAAAAAAGAAAAAAACACACGAAAAACCTTTAAAAAAACGAATATCATACAACTACAAAAATAAAATACAACCAAAAATACAACAATAAAAGGAGAGGCCAAAAAAGGAGTTGGTGAAAGGGGAGGAGGAGCCGCCAGAAAAATATTTGTCCAGCATTTTTGCCTGAATAGTTTAGTTTTCTCTTCATGAAACTTTATAGGAATGTATATCAGATCAAGACTATGTGTCGCATACAATTATTGTTTCTGTTCCTTTATTTGTTCAGAGTTATAGCCCGTTGATTGTCTTTTTGTGCTTATTTCGCTGAGACAGTTCATTTGAGTACCCAAAAATAGATATTAAAATGAGACTTGCAATAACAATGCATTTTTAACCTGAGTAGGCCTTTCTCAACCAGAATCAGCCCAATGCAAAAAGTGTGAGGGTAAGCAATCCAGGCTCTGGAAAATAAACAAAGAAATAAAAACCTATTCCCATACTAAAGTTTCTTTTACCCAATTTACAGAAAATTAATTAAAATAAGAGACTTTTCAGAATACAACCTAAAAGGAGTCCCCTACCTGGATAAAAGGACCTCCAACCAGTGACTACACTACACGAACTACCAAAGTAGCCTAACATAATGTTCTTTTATCGCTTCAGATTGTAAGAGGAAACAGAGCTACAGAGACAAATAACTAATGGATACAAGGAGTTATCGCCTCTCCCTCTCTCTCTCTCTCTCTCACTGTGATATCCTCTTTAGTCTAACTTTAAGAACAGAATATATCATCTGCTCTAACTTTAAAGATATAAATATTATGAATGATAATAATGATAATTGTTACCTTGAGATGGCAAGGCTGGGATGGCAACACAATATTAAGGGCCTCTCTAAGTGTGTACACCGATGTGTGCAAACAACTGTTTCAGCTTTAATAGCACAATACACATGCATCTCTACCTTTATAACATGAATCACATACCCTAATCTCAACAGTTTAACAGATGAAAGTCAAACAAACTAACTTTTAATTACCGCTACTGTCAACAGGTCAAAGACGCCTGCAAATTACACAAAATATACAGGGTTTACACACCACAATTCAAGATGGCTACTCCAGTTTTGTACATAATTTCCTCCATTTGTTTACTGACACTGGCGAGGGAGTAAGTCTGTGAGTGATGTGCAGGCACACACATTATGTTAAATTCTTATAGAAGCTTAAAAACTCTTCAAAACTTGATCAGCTTTAAAGGCATAAGTTATAAATGAACTTTAAAAAAAAAAACGATTTTGTAGTTAAATTAACGCATAGCATTTTACTTTTCTCTTTCAGAACCAGCACTCAGATAAAAGAACAGAAAGAGCACTACCAGATGACCAATAATGTATATTTTGCTGTACTGTAATTCAAGTGATGTTAAACTGTTCCTATGAGTATGTTAAAAACGAAACTAAAGAAAAAAAGAAAAAAATAGAAAAAAAAACACGAAAAAAATGGGAGTAAAAAATACAAGTAAAAATATAATTAAAAAAAATAAAACAAAAAAGGAGAGGCCTTAAAAATGAATGGGTGAAAGGGGAGGAGGAGCCCACAGAAAAAATATTTGTCAAGAGTTTTTGCCTGAATCATTTAGTTTTCTCTTCATGAAACTTTATAGGAATCTATATCAGATCAAGAATATGTGTCGCATACAATTATGGTTGGATTTCCTCTATTTGTTCAGAGTTATTGCCCTTTGATTTTCTTTTTACGCTTATTTCGCTGAGACAGTTCTTTTGAGTACCCTCAAATAGATATTAAAATGAGAGACTTGCAATAACTATGCATTTTTTAAGTAGGCCTTTCTCAACCAGAATCAGCCCAATGCAAGAAGTGTGAGGGTAAGCAATCAATGTTCTGAAAAATAAACAAATAAATAAAAACCTATTCCCTTCCTATAAATACTTTCACTCAATTGACAGAAAATTAATTAAAATAAGAGAATTTTCAGTATACAACCCTTAAAGGAGTCCCCTACCTGGATAAAAGGACCTCCAACTGGGGACTACACTAAACGAACTGCTAAAGGAGCCTAACATTATATTCTTTTATCACTTCAGATTGTAAAAGGAAACTTAGCTACAGAGACAGATGAAGAACTGGATACAATGAGTTATCGCCCCCCTCTCTCTCTTTCTCTCTCTCTTGTGTCTTTCTTTCCGTGCTCTCCTCTTTAGTCTAACGCTTAGAACAAAATCTTTCGCTTGCTCTTACTTTAAAGAAATAAACATTATGAATGATAAAAATGATATTTTTTTCTTGAAGTGGCAAGGATGGGATCGGAACAAAACATTTAGGGCCTCTCTCAGTGCGTACACTGATGTGTGCAAACAATTGTTTCAGCTTTAATATCACAATACACACGCAGTTCTACCTTTTCAACATGTATAACATACCATAATCTCAACAGTTTAACAGATGAAAATCAAACAAACTTGCTTTTAAGTACCGTTTCTGTGAACAGGTCAAAGGCACCAGCAAATTACACAAAATATACGGGATTTACACACCACAATTCAAGTAGGCTACTTTAGTTTTGTACATAAATCCCTCCATTGGTTTACTGACAAGGCGAGGGAGTGAGTCTGTGATAAATTCTTATAGAAACTCTTGAAAACTTAATCATCCTTAAAGGCATTAGTTATAAATGAATATTGAAAAAAAGATGGACTTAATTTGTAACCAATTTATTAACGCATAGCATTTTTTTCTCTTTCAGAACCAGCACTCAGGTAAAAGAACATGAAAGAGCACTACCAGAAGACCAATAATGTATATTTCGCTGTACTGTAAATCTATTGTTGTTAAAATGTTCCTATGTGTATTTAAAAAAAAGGAAAAAAAACTTCAAAAAAAATGAAAAAAAGTACAACTACAAAAAAATATAACTAAAAAAATTCAACTAAAAAATACAGCTACAAAAATGAGTGGCCAGAAAAAGGAGTGGGTGAAAGGGGAGGAGGAGCCCATAGAAATAAATTGTCTAGTGTTGTTGCCTGAATCATTTTGTTTTCCCTTCATGAAACTTTATAGGAATGTATTTCAGATCAAGACTTATTGTCACATACAATTATGGTTGCTTTTCCTTTATTTGTTCAGAGTTATGGCCCTTTGATCGCTTTTTATGCTTTTTTATGAAATTTACATTCTTGTACACTCCATTACTCACTCATTGATCGTTGTATCTTCATATAATTAAATAGGAATGTGCATTAGGTACAGACGACGTGTCCCATGCAAGAATGAGTGTCCCCTTTTCTTAGTTTCCAAATTATGCTAATTTGATTATTGTACAACCCATGACTCCGTAAGTATTTGGGATGCTTCATGGAAACTTTATAGAAATAATACCAGTTCAAGAGGACGTGTCACGTATGGGTAAATTCTGTTTCTTGGTTAAGACCCTTTGATTGTACTTTATGCTTATTTTGTAGAAATAATTCATTTTATTGTACATCCCATAACACTCTCTTTGTTCATGATATCTTCATGTAGTTTTGTAGGAATGCATATTACGTGAAGACGATGTGTCATATACAAAAATGATTGTTCCCCCTTCCTAATTTCTGAGTTATGCTCCTTTGATTATTGTAAAAAATCTTGTACCCACCATATCTCAGCAACCGTAATATATCTCTTCATGAAATTTTATAGGAATGTGTAAAAGTTCAAGACGTGTCACATACAATTATGGTTGTTTTCCATTTTTTATATCAGAATTATTGCCAATTGATTGTTTTTAGTTGCCTATTTAGTTTAATTTTCTTTCATGTACACCCAATAACTATGTTATCTTTTGGGATATCTTCATGGAATTTTATAGGAAGATGTTTTAGGTAAAGGCAGTATGTCGCCTCTAGAATGATTGTTTCCCCTGTATATCATTTCCAAGTTATGCCCAATTGATTATTTGTTTTCATTTTTTTTTGTTTTCAAAAAATTCTTGCCCACTGCATAACTCAGTAACCTCTTAGGATATCTTCATGAAACTTTTTAGGAAAGTGTATGAGGACAAACTCATGTGTCACACACAATTACAGTTGCTGTCTGTTTCAGAGTTATGGCTATTGTGTTTAAGCTTATTTCATTACAAAATAAACATCAATTAGAAAAACTCATTTAGCCAAAACTGATGATTCAACAAACCAAGCTTATAAATCTCATTTTTTACGTTGGGATTTTGTCTGAAAAATTAAAAGATCTTACAATAACTTGCCTAAAATGGATCCCTGAATAGCCAGGATTATTTTGGGTGGATATCAAGCGATTTGGCAGTTTTATTTATGCATGGGTTGAGCTTCCAAGGTCATCTCTGATTTTAGGATTTATGGGTTGATTTTCTGCTGAGAGTGTGCCCTGAATCCTTAAAGGCATTTATTTCTGCAATAGTAGCACATAGGGTGTGTTCATTGTAAGTTTATGATGGTGCACTGTATGCTGTACATCATAGGTGTACACTAATGACTAGATAAGTCATTGCCCTTGGTCTGGTAATTGAGGTACTAAACGAGGAAAATATACAAGGTGCATTGAAAATTGAATGTCTTTCAAAGACCATTTAGTTATTATTTCATAGTTAGCATTTAATATTTTTTTCCTAATGAGTGTGCTACTACTCTATGAGGAATTCACATACTTTAGAAGATATACTAATTAACATAGAAAGTGTTTACAGTATTATTTATAGTTCTTCAGTGGTAGAGTGCTTGACGGGAGACCGAGGGGCCGCTGGTTCGAGCCTCTTTAGCGTCACTGCGTTGTGTCCTTCACCAAGAACATTAATCCTAGCTTAGTACTGGTTTAACCCAGGAAGACCCGTCCATTAATAACTTAAAGATTGTTGATTGGACGTAAAAAATCAAATCAAACAAAACAGAAAAAAATTATTTGTCTGTTTTTTGTTCATTTTTGTATGCAATATTATACAGTTATTCAGCCACTGTATCGCTACGTCGTATGCAATGTCCCAGGCTCAAATTCTGATTTTTGGTTAATCTAGAGGTGCTTTTGATTTATTGTGTTTCCAAGACAGTGTGGTTCTTGATCATCTTATATCACCAGAACCAGCTGATCTCGACCTACATAGTATTAAAGAGATGTTTTAGAATATGAATAAGATTTGTGCACAGTGAGCCTGTCATGATTATGTCAAACATGTATATTTTCAAAAATTATATTGATAAAAACTTGTCTGAAAATGATCAGGGTATTAAATAGAAAAGAGCCGCGACATGTGATTTCCAACAATGTGGCATTTTGACAAGTATAGACTCAGACCAGCCTATGCAGGCTCCTTTTAAGCTTAGAAACTCCAAATGATGTTCACCAGTAGCTTAACACTCATAGAATATTCAAACGATTAGCAAATGCTCTGATCAGACTGAGCCTTTGCTGGTCGCACATATCATATTGTTGGAAATCACATGCCGAGGCTCAATTATGGAGTCCAAATATGTAAATATTATAGCTCATATGTCTTAAGATAACAAGAGGAGTGCTCATAAGAAAACCCGTCTTGGGGATTTCTGACCAGGCATATGATATGATACTTTTTAAAAAGGAAATAAAAGAGGTGCTGATCAGTCTGCACGGAAACGCAGACTGATCTGCCCCTTTATTGCTCTCAAACACTAAAGAACGGTCTTCTCACATCGTTGACCATTTTATTGAAACTGTCAGATGAGTTGGGGAAAAGAGATACAATGTGAGGGTGTCAAGTATTTATGAAAATGCATCATTTAATAAATGCACTAATACAGGGGAATGAATATTTGATTTTTTTTCAATTATGACTTGAAATAACTTTTTTGGCATAAAAGTGGTCGAAGTTTGACATTATGTACATAAATTGTTATGGGTATCATTCATTAAATAGTACTACAGTAAAACCGGTCTTAAGCGGTCACTCAAAATGAAGACAAAAATTGATTTTCAAAAATAGTAAGTGAGTATGATCAGGAAATACCACAATCACAAACTGCAGACAACCCCGTGGCACCGCGAGGAAGAGCCACTCAACCATCACAAGACACCAGGAAGACAAATTAAGCAAAGCAATCAGCTCTCTCTTCCCATCAAGATGATTGCAATACTAGAATGGACATAAAGTAGCGTACAACAAAACATAGAACAATTACAGACTCCCACAATGGGAGTAACACTAAACAAAAAGTCGACAACAACAGAACCACCGCCTTAGAACGGACAACAGCCTAAGCCACCGGGGGGCTTAAATGCATTTTACTGGTACCAAATCTTCGCAAGACCGATTATCACTGAATGCAGGTCAAAAGTATTTTTCAAGAATGCTCCAAGGGGAGCATTCTTTAATACGTTTGACCACCATTAAGCTACCATCTGTCATTAAGATTTTATTTTGTCTATTTTTGAGTGGCCGCTTAAGACAGGTTTTACTGTACTGTCGTGCCAACCGAAAGTGACAGTGACGTAATATTTTGTTTACAAATTGTTAAGTTAAACATTAATTTGTACACTGCACTTTAGCTAACGCGAAAGGATAGATCACTTGTGTATTAAAACTATCCTGCGGATAGGATTTATACACAAGTCATCTATAAATTGCAAGTCCCTGATTTCTTTTTAAACAAACATGACGTCACTGTTATTCTTGGCTGACAGGACAGTAAATATGTTTACCACCAGTGTTTTTGTCCATTTTATAACCTGACGTAATATCACTCCCGCACATAATCTCATATGATAAGGTTTACAGGAATTAAAATTATAGCTAGCCAAGGTAGCCATAAAAATGACAAAAGGAGCCGCAAAATAAGATTTCCAACACTGTGTGATCAGCGAAGGCTCAGACCAGCCTGCATTTATGCGCAGTCTGATCAGAGCCATCGCTTGAATATTCAATGACTTTTAAGCTACAGACCCAACAGCATTCGAAGTTTCTAAGCTTAAAAGGAGGCTGCACAGGCACGTCTGAGTCTACACTTTTCAAAATGCTACATTGTTGGAAATCACATGTCGTGGCTCATTTGTAAATAACAACTGATCATATACTAGAGGATGTTCAGTGCAATAGAGGAGCGCTGTGGCTCAGTGGAGTGCTGGATTTTAGATCGAGGGGTTGAGGGTTAGAACCTCACTGGAGGCACTGCTTTGTGTCTTCGAGCAAGATATTTTATATGCAACTCAGTACTGGTTCAAACAGGAATACCCATTATGACATGACTAAACAATTGTAAACTTACTGATCTACCAAAAGCTTTGAAGCGTGACTCTATTTACAATATCGATGTGTTGTTCTAGAAAAAAGTGTTTCAGGCATTTATTTACATTTATTATAAAAGCTTTGACATACACATATGTTCCATCCCGACTGACTCATTTTACGCATTCTGCATCAATCGCTTGAAATAGAAAGACCCAAAGGTCATTGGTCAGAGGTCGTGGTACATCTATAGACAAACAACTAAATGAAATAGGTTTTAGTGTTGGATTCATTTAGGTTTTAGTATTGGATTAAAATTGTCTATAATGAAGTACCAATCCTACATTCACTTCTAAAAATAGTTTTGACTGTCTACAATTATGAATCATAATACATGTTAGATATGAAAAATCTAGGCAAATCTGAACCCAGCGCCAATCTTAGCGAAAGTCATTTGCTTTTGAGGTCTGCTAAAATGTTTTAGAAGCCTCATTGATAGTGTAGATCCAGATCAGACTGCTCCAGACAATCAGTGTAAATCTAAATCAGACATCTCCAGAAGGAGCGGTCTGCTCTGGGGCCACACTGTTTGTCTAGATGTACTTACGTCAACCAATAATGTTATAGAATGTGTGCAGCAGACGACCTCAGCAGACATTTAATATGCGGTTGGTTTCGCTGGTGCTTTCAGGGTTTAAATACTTGTAGAAACTCATACTGGGAACTAAATACTTATAGTTTCAATTTTTATATAAGTAAAGTTCAACGCAAAGTCATATATCTGTATTTCAAACTGTTTTGACTTCTAGTAAGCTTATTTAAAAGATGCAAAAATCCAGTCAAAATCAATAATATCATTATACCCCTTATCTATCATGTAACATAGATATTGTCCATCAATATCGGAGCGAAAATTTGACTTGGATGTTATTTCCAGGTTTCAAATAGTTTGTATTATATGATGTTAGATTCTTATGTCAGTGAGATTTTGCTCTTGTTGTTCATTTTGATGACAATAAATTTCAGTATGACAAAACATATTCTTTGTACTTTCTTGAAAGAAATGGACGCAAATGTATGCCGAAAAAAACATATATCTGATTGCAAGCTGATGTTATTATCATATATCACTTTTGTGGCTTTTTACTACCTGTATTTTTGTACAATATTTTTCTTATTATTCTTCAGTTAGCCTGGTCAAAATTAGTTCAGCCATGACAACAATAAATTTCGCGAAATGTTCAGATAATTTTGGCATACACATGCACAAAGAATACATGGGTGAAAATTTTCAGGATTATCATTGAATTCAGGATTTTGAGGTTAACTTTCCAAAGAAAGTCAGCCTCAAAATACTGAATTAGGCAGATTATAATCGCTTCTCTGGTATCTTAATTATTTATCTTAAGGCAATTGGCCATATAAACATAAAATTGTTATTTTATAGGCATAATGAAAGATTTTAGATTTAATTTCTTAAGTTCAGGCATTTTGAAATTTTGAACTTTCACCCACGAGAGTATTCTAGACATACCTTTGCCATTTTGTCTCAACTTTTAATGTACCTCGTTGTGAAGTTGAGAAGCACAGTGGTGGAATACTTGACTTGAACTCAATAGGTCGTAAGTGCAAGCCTCAGAAGTTGGAGGGCAATGGCTTAGTGGTAGAATGCTTGACTAAAGACCGAGGGACCCCGGTAGTTGCCTCACCAGCGTCACTGCGTTGTGTCCTTGAGCAAGACACATTGATCCTAGCTTAGAACTGGTTCCAACCCAGGAAGACCCGTCCCTATATAGCTGAAAGATTGTGGGCGCGTAAAGAATCAAATCAAACAAACAAAGAATGCTTGACTTGAAGTCAAAGGTCGTTAGCACAAGCCTCAGAGGTGGGGCGCAATGGCTCAGAGGTAGACTGCTCTAGTTGAACTACAAGGGTAGTTAGTACAAGCCTCAGAGGTGGGACGCAATTATTATGCTGTGATAGTCGTGAAGTAGAAGGCTCAGTGGTAGAGTGTTTGACATGAACTCAAGAGGTCATTAGTGCAAGCCTCAGAGGTGGGGCGCAATAACTCAGAGGTAGACTGCTCTAGTTGAACTACAAGGGTAGTTAGTACAAGCCTCAGAGGTGGGACGCAATTATTATGCTGTGATAGTCGTGAAGTAGAAGGCTCAGTGGTAGAATGCTTGACATGAACTCAAGAGGTCATTAGTGCAGGCCTCAGAGTTGGGGGCGCAACGGCTCAGTGGTAGAGTGTTCTAGTTGAACTAAAAAGGTAGTTAGTGCAAGCCTCAGGGGTGGGGGCGCAATGGCTCAGTGGTAGAATGCTTGACTTGAACTCAAGAGGTCATTAGTGTAAGTCTTAGAGGTGAGGCGCAATAACTCAGTGGTAGATTGCTCTAGTTGAACTAAAAAGCTAGTTAGTGCAAGACTCAGAGGTGTAGGTGCAATTATTAGTCTGTGATTAGTCGTGAAGGAGAAGGGGGTCGTGACCTGTAAAGATGATTAAGAAAAAAATAACTTCAATCCTGTTTATTTTCCTACGTCCAATATCACAAGCAAAGTTGTTTAGTGTGATAGTTAATAGGGTGATAAGGTTCAATTTTCTCCCAACATTTTCAAGATTGTATATACTGACCATTTGAAACCATATTTGTCTTAAAGGACGATGCAATCTTATTTATTATTTGGTTTTATTGTGCATGACACTTCAACTGCTCATAAAACTATTATACTGAAAAGTCATGACTTTTTCTGCTTTAACCCTTAAAGTGCCAAGAAGAAAATGAAAATTTCGTCTGCTGAAGTGTGTCTGCTGCAAATAATTGCCTAAGATTACTGTCAAATTAAGTATACAAGCAAACAGTGTGGACCCAGAACAGACTGCTCCTATAGGAACAGTCTGATCTGGGTCCAAATTGTTTGCCATAGAGCCTTCTTAAACATTTCAGCAGACGAGAAAGCAGACGACTTTTGTTGCGATTGGCGGATTAAAGGTTAAAAAGCAAAGGAGTACGACTAAGAAAGGCCACAATCACAGACCACAGACCAACCATGGCTATTTAAGGTAATGCCACAATCACAGACCACAGACCAACCATGGCTATTTAAAGAAATGCCACAATCACAGACCTCAGACCAACCATGGCACCATAAGGAAATGCCACAATCACAGACCAACCCATGGCACCATAAGGAAATGCCACAATCACAGACCACAGACCTACCCATGGCACCATAAGGAAATGCCACAATCACAGACCACAGACCAACCCATGGCACCATAAGGAAATGCCACAATTACAGACCACAGACCTACCCATGACACCATAAGGAAATGCCACAATTACAGACCACAGACCTACCCATGGCCCCATAAGGAAATGCAACAATCACAGACCACAAACCAACCCATGGCACCATAAGGAAATGCCACAATCACAGACCACAGACCAACCCATGGCACCATAAGGAAATGCCACAATCACAGACCACAGACCTACCCATGGCACCATAAGGAAATGTCACAATCACAGACCACAGACCAACCCATGGCACCATAAGGAAATGCCACAATCACAGACCACAGACCAACCCATGGCACCATAAGGAAATGCCACAATCACAGACCACAGACCAACCCATGGCACCATAAGGAAATGCCACAATCACAGATCACAGACCTACCCATGGCACCATAAGGAAATGCCACAATCACAGACCACAGACCAACCCATTGCACCATAAGGAAATGCCACAATCACAGACCACAGACCAACCCATGGCACCATAAGGAAATGCCACAATCACAGACCACAGACCGAACCATGGCACTATAAGGGAAATCCACAGAATGCTAACTGTCAAACAACAGCAAGAACACAATTAATGTAAGGCAACCTGAACTATATTCCTCAGCGATATGATTTCAAAACTAAAACAGATACCAAGTGCTGCTATACAATACAATACTAGGACCGAAAAAAAACTCCAACACACAATTGGAGCAACATTAGACAATGAATCAGCAACACCACCAGGGCCTGGGGTTTTAAAACTTTTTCTGTGCTCAAGTCAACTGAGCACGAAATTTCAACTGCTCATAAAAACTAAAATACTGAAAAATAAAGAAGTTCCATACTTTAGTCTCTCAGATAATGTATTTATCATGCTGCTAGATGTTAAAATACATTGATTGTTGGCATTTTACCCATTTGTGAGCAGGATAAATTGAGTTGAGTATGAAAAACAGTTTTATTACCTGGGGCCAGAACCATAGCCTAAGAACAGACAGCAGCTTAAACCACTTGGGTCAATGGGAGGCTTAAATAAATTTTTACAATCCAAAACTTGAGCCAAGATTCTGTAAAACTCTCATATGTTGTATTTATCTTGCTAATACATGTAAATGTTAAAAACCAACAATTGGGCCAAATAAAAAAAAATAAGTGTGTTTCGGGTAACAGGTCTGAAAAGTTTAGGTAGGGTAGGCACACACATTTTTTAAATATTTTTTTTCTGGAAAAGTATATAATTTTATGCATTTTGAAAGACATTTTACTTTTCAAAAAGCATTAAATTGTATATTTTATAATTTTATGCATTTTCAAAATGCATAAACTTATATATTTTTTCCAGAAAACCTGAAAAAAAATCTAGGTTTCTCTAGTAAATTTAGGTAGGATCGGGTTACCCTAAACACAGGTATTTTTTATTTGGCCTTGTTAGCATTTTAACAGTAATGAGCAGGATAAATTACATGCTCAGTTGGGTTAAGAATGAAAAAGTTTTGAAACCTCAAGACCTGATATGTTTAGTTTCTTTCTGACTACTGTTTTCTCTTATACTTTGGAGAGAGACAACACTATTGCTGTAATACCAAGTTAATTGACACATCTATATGCATTGATACCATCCACGCGCTGTAGTCCCGCTGCACACTGCATGCCAGCACAGTCATCTTCATCTGTAAAAGGAAGGTGCGATTTATGTGGATTTAATTTGTAACACAACAAAAATTGGCAATTGACCATTTGTTTTCTGAGGGGCTGGGGGGTGTCATATAACTGTATACAGAGGGAATCTACTGCAAGTGGGGACTGTCCTTGCAAAGATATGAACAATGTGTCTGAAAATGTTATGAATGAGGAGTGTTTTGTGACCTTATATATAATTAAAAAATTAAAAAAGACACACTGGAACACTTTAAGTTTTTCAATTAATTTTTTCAGCAACCGGTTTCATCAATAAATTTTCAAGCTGTTTCTTGTGAAACAATATCAAGTGAAAAAGCTTGAAAATTCAATGATGATACCGGTTGCTGAAAAAATTAATTAAAAAACCTAAAGTGTTACAGTGTTCCAGTGTTAAAAATTAAAAAAAGACACACTGGATACTTTAAGTTTTTTAATTATTTTTTTCAGCAACCGGTATCATCATTGAATTTTCAGCTTACTTGATATTGTTTGACAAGAAACAGCTTGAAAATTCAATGATGAATCAACTATGCCGATAGATGCTGTAAATATTTTGCCTCTAGCGAGATTCGAACCCACTACCATGACAGCTCCGCCTAGCACTACACCAGACATCGACGCTACCAACTGCGCAACTGAGACATCCCCGAAGGAATGATGTTCAGGAAGCGCTGATATTGACGACGACTGGTGCAGTACACCTCTGTGGTTCATTGAGGTTTACCATTACAAATCCCATTACATAAGTCACAACCTCATATATATTTGTGACTTATATACTGAACGAAACATCTAAACCGCCAGTTAACAAAACACATTTTTTTCAATATAGCTCATTTATTATTAAACGGTTTGAAATTATATTTGACACAGTATATTTGGGCACAAATATCCGTCGATTGAAATAACAAATTATGATTCAATAAGGATGTTCATTTATGCGTAACGATAGAGTACTAATACCGGTTTTGCACGTGGCACGAGGATTGGAGACTATTATATTGAGGTAGTTCGATCATTCAACTGAACTTTAGTCCAGGTAAGTCTGGTTCCCGTCACATGTTAAACATTTAATCGGCAGCCAATCACTGCCATCGAAACAAAATACTGGTTTCTTGATTTTTAAGAGTTTGGCAAATGCGGAGAACCAGTATCGACCAAAGTAAAGGGTATGGTTGACCAGCAGGAACTGGACATGCGCAGACAAGGGCTAAACAGGAACAGGAAGATAGATAAGTGATCACGTGACACTAAACCAGAGTGAGTTTGATCAACTTTAGTCTAACCGCAGTACCTGCGGGTATAATGATCGAACTACCTCATGGTAACAGAGTTACCAAGGCTGTAACACAGTAAAGGTCAAACTGGCAGACCTAACATGAGCCAGTTTGCATTTTACATTCTTTTATATATTCAATGTAGCTTTAGAAAATTACAGTGAACAAAAAAAACCTCTTGATGGGCAGAGTAGTTCCATTAGCAGAACTTAGGATGTTACGTATATTACTATTTAGATTATTGTTTAAAGATAAGCAAACTACTCTAGTATAATTTACTACTGGTAATCACTCTCATAACATGCCAGCTGAATATGCTTGTTTTATTAAACTGCATGACTTTATTCTATGCTTTTTAGCAAAAAAATGTGTTTGCTATTATGTACATTTTAAAGGGTTAGCTATATTTAAATGCCTACAAAAGATATTCTATAAAAGATAGGGGGCTGATCTATGCAGTTTCTGATAGGTCAGTTAGTTGTCTTTGTGGCAGCAACAATGACTTGATCAAATGAACAGTTATTAACATTTCAGAAGATGTGACAGGCATAATAATTTACCAAAATTAGGTAGTTGTGCAAAATGTCACGTAAGTAACATAGTGGAGAGCAACATTTTGATTTAGATAATTAGGTTTTGTTGCTTTTAATTGGGCTATATATAAATACTAAAATTTTAAAAATTTGAATAGTCTATAATAACTTTTTTTTTACTTTTAAACATTCTTTGTCATTTGAACAAGTTTTGATTGGTGACGTATATAACATGATGTTACAGGCTTACGTGATGCTAATCAGGGGCCTGTTGCATAAACCGTCATTAAAAGTTAACCGCCAGTTAAGTCGTCATTAAGTCGCTGTTAACTTAATGCCGACTTTAACTCTGTTGCATAAAAGTCCGTTAACTTTAAGTCGACATTAAACTCCCGTTAAAGCTGTCATTAACTAAAGTACCTCAGGAGGTACTTTAAAGCTGTCATTAAGTATGATTTGCAGCCATTTTGTTATTTACTGAAAATTAGTACTCATAATCATAAAAACAGCTAAAAATGAGCATTCAAATGATTATCATTATTATTTCAAAGTGACTATTGGCTTCCAGTGCCTAACTACAATACGCTATGGGGAGCAAGGGATTGGGTGGGCATGCGCGGATCCGGGGGGGGGGGGGCAGGGCGTCTGGACCCCAACGGAAAATCACACGTTATATGGGTAGATCTAGATCTATACCCCCTCCTGCCCCTGACAAAATTTCCTGGTTCCGCTCATTGGGGGGGGGGGGGGCAATTTATTTCACTGGAATGCATTATAACAGATTGCTTAATAGAGGACAGGCTCAGGGGGTGACTCTATACCAGCTAGGGGCTTGGGATTGGCTGAAAAATATGGCTTTCACATGGCTTAGATAATTAAACGAGATATTTAACGTCCTTTTGAAATTGGCATTTTGGGCCTTGCTACTTCGCGGCTACTTTGCGAGTCGCAAAATTAACGCGCATCATATCACTGAGTAAGAATGATATAAAAGTCATAATTTATTTTCGTCGAAATTCTTGAGTTTTACAATTTACTCGAAAGCAGAACGCACCATGGCCCAACTCTTGCCCTAGAATGTTAAAACTAACTTTATTTAGCATGTTTATGTATTTGATTCTGATTCAAAGATATTATAAAGATATTTTTTTAAAGTTTAAACTGTCCAAAACGACCCTTTTTCACTGTAGCCAGGCAAGTTTACAGGTGTTTTTTGAAGCACAGAATACACATAATCTATTATCTTTACTAATTTCTTTTTGCTGATGATAGTTTCATGTTTTAGTGTGCATTTCAAAAATATAATACTGTGTTTTACTGACAACTAGATATCTAAATCATCTGTCAAACTTTGAATACAGCCTTCCACTCACTCCTGTAACGAAAATCTATTCTATAAAAGTAATGTAACATCCCAGAGATATAAAAGTTACTCCCCAACTCCATTTTGAAGAGTGGCCATTTCCTGTCAGCGTGAAAATTGAAACGAATAATATTTTCGATTATTTGACGTGAAATATCTATTTTTAGGTTTGCAGGTAGGTGCGTAATTTATGCAAATGGTCCCTAATGTAACGGTGATATATTGTTTGTCTGAACTACTTTAGTTGTTGGAGAATTTGGATACACATTGTCTTAGTGTATAGTTTCTTAATTTGGACCGCCTGGGATGTCGCTGTATTCCTTATAGGTTTATTTACAGATTAACTATGAATAAATCATTCATGTAATATTCACTACTGTAACGTTACAGGAGGGATCAAAATGTTACATGAGGGAAGAAATATTATTTAATGTTTATCTAATAAAATTGTGAATTGTGCAAGCAACTAGTAGCTTAGAAATACATTTTTAATTATGTAAATGTTCCAAACTTTTCAAAAATAAATATATGTTATGTAATATATTAACTTAATATCGTAATTTAGCAGCGCAAACTTGGGCAATGACTAAATATAGCAAAATTCACTCCTGTAACATACAAATTCATTCATGTAACATAATATTTCTGAACAAAGCTGAATTACATTTTGTTGGAAGTGAATTTGTTTGTTCTATTCAAGTAAACATATTATTTGATATATTTGCGTTAATGTTTTGTCAAAATATGTGTTTTTTGTTTAATACAAAAACTTTATTTCCTTATAATATGCTTGGTTGTTCGCTCCTGTAACAGAAAAAAATCACTCGTGTAACACACATTTCACTACTGTAACACATGTTTATCAAGTCTGTATGAGGAAACTCTTTAAGTAATTAGATCATGTTATTACTGATTGAAAACATTACTGCATTGTCTTAATGAAAAGAAACTAGAACTGGGGTTTATGTACTGCATTACAAAAATATTTAAAAAAAATAATGTAATGCCGCCCAATAAAGGTGATTTATTCAAATAACAGGTTTGGATGAATAAATATAAAAGAACATTGTATTTAGAGTAGGACAATGTTATATTTTCAATGTGTACATGTCTAAATATCAATATAAACATCCAATCAAATGGTTAATATAAATGCATATGTTAAGAAATACGAAAATACTATTGTTACAGTAGGGAATAAATGGCATGACTTATTATCATAAAAATATTTTTTCAAACAAAAAAAGATTGACTAAGCTGTATCTCGACTGATTTATATAGCTATAACATCTAGTAACACAAAGGGAGAAGCAAAAATGAGATATAAATATGTTTATTTTTTCAACATTTCAAAGCCAAATTTCGACGAAAATAAATTATGACTCATAACTCTGACCTTTTTTTTAGTGTCGGTGTATACAACAATAGTATTGGTACGCGCGCTGTGACGTAAGCTGTGACGTGCAATAAGTCACACTGGATAACCTGATCAATACGCGACGGCCCGACCAAGCAAAGAAACACCGTTTATCTCTTGATAATCATCCAGCCTGATCTCCTAGATAACAGGCCATACATAAATGGAGCGATTTTTTTGTTGTTGCAATGCATGAACCACGCGACGTAGGGGACCGGAATAGGGGATAGTGAAAAGCACACGTGTATCACAATTTTGTATCTCATCCGATGACAACTCTAAAAGTATTTCATATGTGATTGGTATGCTTTCATATGATTCTCTGAGATGATTCTATACTCGAGATTCTATAAAGAGTGCATTTGGAGAGTAAAAAAGAAACAAATTAAACAACTAACATGACTACATATGGTGGACAAAAGTACTTAGTGTAGGCCGCTGTGTCGAAATTTGGGCTCCCGTGGGAATTTTTGGGTAAAAGTGATTCATGTCAATTTTCAACTAGAGAAATATATGCAGTTTAAGGAAAACGATGTTTCCAATTTTTTCTTGCAGTATTAACGTCACAGTGACGTCACAAAATGACGTACCGTATTTTCACATGAATCAAACAGTTTATATCTGCTAGTACTGTATACACCTAAATTAATCGCATTGTAATGTTGTTTATTGCGTTGAAGTGGTTGAAAACGTCGATAGGAGGACCAAAATGAAAACCGATTCAACGTGGACTTCAATTTTACGTCAAATTGACGTCGATTTGATGTCAGTATGCAGCAAAAAAATATTGTGTACAGAAATATAATTCTGGAAAGATTGTGTGTGCCTTGCGATTAAAATCAAATGTTAGCATGAATTTATGATTCTAGCTAAGCTTTTTGAAACGTGTTAGCTCTCTGGCGGTCGGGGCGTTTGGTTGTTACAGCATGTTAACCACGTTACCCCTCAATTGTTTAAAACACAAATAATGTAAATAAGGCTGTTAAGGTAGTACCGGTATAATAAAATTTGCCAAACATTCATTTATTGTACAAGAACATTTCATTTCCTACAAATATTTATGTTTAAGTTATTAGGGCCTATTGTTATGTCATTTATGTTACATTTAAACTACCTTTCCTCTGTAAAACCATTGAAATGTTGTTAGATAGTTTCATTTAATAAATTTCTCATTTAACATTCATGTTTTAACTTTATGTTCCAAAAGACAGTTAATGGGTCATTTTATTACTGCAAGCAGCTTGTTTTTATCAAAAAAAAAACCTTTAAGAGTTATATGCTGTTTAATATGATAGCACCGAAAAGCATGTTAAATAAGGTAAGAATATTTTCATTCTAAAATTGTATGTAATGCTATACAAAAAACCTTTAAACACCACGTATGAGCATTATATTGAAAGTCAATAGTAAAATGCTGTTACCAACATCGTTTCTGGTGTTAATTATCTTTTTGTTATTTGTGTGGCAATATGTAACGTATATTACAGCTTTCAAGACTTATATGACTTGCTTAATTCCTTATATTATACGTTATATGGTATTTGTTATCATTTCAAAAAAGCAAGTTAGTATGAATAGGAAATACCACAATCACACACTGCAGACCAACACATGGTACCGTGAGGAAGAGCGACAGAACACTAACAGCCACAAGACATCAGGAACACAATTAAAGTAAAGCAGCCAAATCTCTTTTCCCCATTAAGGTGATTGCAATACTAGAAGCACACAAAGTACTGAATAACAAAACAAGGACCAAACACAAAACCCCCACAAACAATGGGAGCAACAATAAGCAACGGATCAACAACAACAAAACCACTTGCCTAGAAAGGACAGCTGCCTAAGCCACTGCAGTGGGAGTGGGGGGCTTAAACGCATTTTACTGGTACCAAATCTTAGTTCTAGATTATGTTGTTAAAGCACAACAATTGTTTGGTTCACATAGAAAAGTGAATGGTTTTTGTTATAGATATCCAGGTTCCTGTTTGTCTGAAAAAAAGTATTAATTCATCCATCCAACATTTGTAAAATATATCTTTTAACTTTTTATATCTTCGAAAAATGATTTGCCCAAAAATTATAGATTTTAAAACTCATAATCAAATAAAATGATAGCTCTCAAGACCAGTACTTAGAAGGATACATTCCCATTTTCTGTCAAGTTTGTTAAAGTAACATATAAAGCTGTATAAAGTATATCATAAGGCCTCATGTTTATCAGAAATGTAGTCAAAGACGATATATAATGGAGCATGAAAAGCTAATATATCATGGTGAGTTTAGAGATTTGTTTTGTAGTATTTATCTGGAGAAATCTAAGTTAAATTGAAATAATTATAATCAATAAAATCAATCACTCTATGTAAGTCTTTACAGTTGGTCAAATTATGGGTACAATTATTGTTAATTACGCTGCATGATACAGGCTAGATTCCATGTATACATGTTTATTTAGGTTCAATTACCATAAAATAGTAACCCTTCTAATTACTAAATGTTTTGATGGAGGTATGCATTATAACTGCCTGTAATCAGTTATTTTTTAAAGAGACTGCCACCAAATCAATTTGTATCCTGGCATCTAGTTGCGTATGCAGATGGTGAGGCATTAATGAAGATTTTAAATTAATTCAAGTTTATATTCAACATAGCTTTCGTTGTTTAATTAACTAAACTGTCAATCACATCAACTTAGTACGTCTGATCACTTGCTCAACCAATGATGGTAAAATAATGGTGAGTTTTACTCTAAGGCAATGATCACATTAGATATGACCATATTCAAGGAAACTAGTTAAAGGCCAATTGTTACTTCAATACCAATTTAAATACAAAATTTATCAGCCCAAATTATGTCTGGCCAAATTTGATCAGGTGACATAAAAGTTATTGTAAAATAGATTTTACAATGTATGTTTGGAATGCTGGATAGAAAAGTGAAATATTTAATAAGAAAGTGCTCACTTAGTGTCAGCAATACATGCTTACATACCTGAACTGACTTTGACAAAATATTACAGGAACATTGTAAACATGGTAAATGGAATAATAAAGAGTTATATGTGTATTAAACATTTGAATAAGTTGTAAACTCACCAGGATATAGATTCAAAAGAAGCACGCAAAATGTTAACTGTTCTAGCTAATATCAGCATTAAGAGGACACTACTCAGTCGCCAATGTTAGACTCACTTGCAAAGTACCAAAATCAAAATGGCTAAATCCTTTTAATTATTCTTTCCATTACTACTGTTAATCTATTTTGTTTGGTTTGAAATATGCAAAGAAGTAATTTGATGTACTTTTGTATCTATCGTAATGTTCACATTTAATTGGCTAAATATCAAAATGATATTATCTGAAACTAAATTCAACTTCAAGACTAAATCTAATTGATAGAATTATGCAAAACAAATTTACCAATACTTTATTTGGGTCCATTAATATAGCAATGGCTACAGTATATATGCTATACTAACAATGCCAGGGAGCTTTTCTAGGTGATAAACCATTTTCTTTCAAATGTATGACTATCATGAACCATTAGAATAAATGATGTCTGTTCAGTGCTTCACAAAACTTTAGAACCAGACAGAATAGAAGATAAGTGTAATATGCTCCTTAAATTTCTCTTGTTATGCATTTTACCAACATAAATGGTATTCTTACTTCTTCAAACTAGACATCCTTCTTCATATATAAAGCGATTATAACCATATGAATAGGCTTGGTGTGTGTCATACTCGTATGTTGGGAAATAGTCGTTAAGTTTCCAAAACACTTCAATTTATTGTTTCAAAAGACAAGGATAAAGGTCACGATTTAGACCTAAGTCTGAAATAACTTACAAATTTAACGAAATCTGAGTAAGTTTTTGTCTTTATCAATATAGTTGGTGTAATCAATAGTTGGGTTACACAATGTGTGATAAATCTTTCTAACTTAAAGTTACTTCATGCTTTATATTATAGTGTCATCTAAAATAAGGTGTAGTCAGTGAAGAAAGGCGTCTTTTTAATACCATTTCATGTGTAAAATGAAGCAAATATACGAGTGTCAGTAAGATAAAAGATATCATTTTTGCATTAAAGAAGCATTAAGGGATCATAAAATAAGCAGCATTTAAAATGCTGTTTATAAATTTGATAAAATACATAGACTTGAGATACGTTTTATGTGATTTAGGCTAACATTTCTTCCCTTAATTATCAATGCTTTGTTGATATTTCAGTTAATGGCAATTACTGGCAGTTAAATGACAGTAAATAAACCACTAGCATTGTAAACTCATTAATTGCTGTTTTTGCTTTAACATAATGCACTTAAAAGAAAGTTAAGCACATAACCGTAATAGCATACATTTTTATTTGATAAAATCAAAATGATAGTCATTTGAATACAAGTTAGAGTCTTAGCTTATATTATCACGTAGGAATAAGGAACAATTTGATAGGAATTCCTACTATTTCATGGTAACGAAGTAACGCTGTAACCGCTATAGAGTTAATAAACATTATTCTGTGGCTTATATATTTTGGTTTTTGAAAGATGTAGTGTACAAAACTCTCCCTCAGGGGTATTTTGGCAGCCTATCGTCTAGTGATAGTACTACATTAAGTAGTAATACATTTGAAGTAAGTAACATATATAACTGTCATTTCATAGAGGTGTATTGTTTAAACGCATACTTGCTGTTTGCTGCCATTTGATAAATGCTTTTAAGGCAATCAGCATGTCGATAAATAAGAATTAGATATAACTTGGTATTTGCTTAATAGGATTTGAAATTACAATAGAGTAACATAGTTAACATGGCTGTTACAGGTCAGAGAGGTAACATGTGTCATTTTGTATCTTATATCATGTAGTTTCAGTAAAGCATAGTGTACAATACCAGCAGTTGGAGAGGAGAGTCTATTAGCATATTGTGATCTAATGTCATTTGAGCTTTCACTATAACATACTTTTCATTTTGATACTGACGTCATTTTGTCCTCTCTTGACATCATTTTGAAGTTAAAGTAGCCTCTCTAAAATTCTGAGCCAGAGTCTATGCTCCAAATACAACATATCGACAGTAATATTACTATAGTTAATCAAACAGTACATGTTTGCGCCAGCTGGAATTCATAGTGCTCAATTTTCAAGCCCTAAATAAGCCAAAATGGGTACATCACTTTGTGACGTCACCATGACGTTAAAACGGCAAGAAAAAATTGGAAACATCTTTTTTCTTAAACAGGATACATTTTTCTACAAGAAAATGTATGTTTGACACTTTTACCCAAAAATTCCCACGGGATTACACAGCGGCCTACACTAACTCGTCACACTCAGTTTTTGCAAAACTATTCCTGGAAAAAAAAATGAAGCTACAAAATGAAAATAGTACCAAATGATAGCAAATTGTTTTTCGTAATAAACATACTTACAGTAGTTTACTGTTGTCTATTGTTTTCTTATACCAACCGTTTTAGCACAAAGAAAAAAAAATCATGCCATTTTTTTCGATGACGTTATCGTTAGCGTCACTGGAAAAAAATAGTACTCACATTGAACGCGCGTTAGATAGTGTAGAACCAAAAGAGTAATCATTCTGATATTTAATTGTATATTGTTATTTTCGATTTGCTATTCTGTGAAATGGCACCCATGCATTAACTATTTTTACCAAAAAATATTGAAATACACTGTTTTATACAGCGACGTTATGACGTGACGAACACTTTTGTCCACCATATGTAGGCTATATGCATATAACCAAGCGGCTTTAAGACATGCTTTTGAACTAGGTGACTGTATAAATGATAAACGGTTAGCGAATTTTTATGGTTAATCTTACCGAATAGCGGAATGAGAGGTGCTAGTGATTAGCGAATTTCGGCCTAAAATATATAATGATTAGCGATTTTGGGCCAAAAAATTACCGACGCGTTCAACGCTTAGCGAATAGTTTAACCCATTTATGGGGTAAAGCCTAGCGTCCTTTTTGTGGGACATTGACCAACTGTGCAAAACCAGATCAGACGCCGCAAAATGCGGCGTCTGATCAGGTTCTCCGCTGTTTGCTTACAGAAGTTTCTTTTAAAAATGAATAAAAATGAAAAGTACCACCAAACAACCCTTAAAACGGAAATGGACTGGTCCAATTGATAGAAGTGGGAAATTCCATTCGACTTAAAAGGGTCAAACATATTTTATTGCCAAATATGATACAGCAATGGGGTTGGGTAACAAGTTCTCACAGCATTAGTTACGACCATTGCCCTAGATAGCGAATTCGATAGAAAAAGTTATCCCACTTCGCTTCTACAGAAAACTGTTACTGATTACATGAACCGATTTCGGGGGCTATTTATCTATCGATTACTGATTTTCAGCCTAAACTTTACTGATAACTGATCTTTACCAAATTTTACTGATTAGCGATTTCTGGACTTACATTTTACTGACTAGCGATTTTTGGGTCTAAATTTTACAGATTAGCGATTTTTGGGTGTTACTGATTAGCAATTTCAGAGGTATCCCATTGAGACCCTCATAGCTATGGTCATGTCATGTCAGGACAATCGGTTCACCTAACCACAATTCTTTTCAGGGGCAAACTTGAGCAAGTGCTTCGTGCACATACGTTCGCTTGTATTATATAAACTGACAACAACCCTTCTTGACTGAATCAACGGCAGGAGAATGACCGTAGAAATTATTTCACGAAAGTATGGGGCCGGGCCGGGATTGAACTAGCAACCCCTGGGTCTGCAGTCAAACACGAACCTAGTCAGACACGTTATCGACTGCGCTACGCCGCCCGGTGTCACTGTCTTGTGTCCCTGAAATTCGTGGTCACCGCCTACACAGTGTGGTATTGCCGGGGTGTTGCCTTTAGCAGTGCCTTTTAAAATATTTCTCTTAGACGGATTAAGGTGTGAGCATATGCGTGCGCTGTGTGAATAAACATATAAGCGATGCTATTATCCAATAGCAAAAAATGGATAATAAAATAAAAGTTAAAAAAAACAACACCCTGAGCCCCCCGGCTTTCCCTGCCATAAAAACAGGCTGTGACGACCTTGTCTGTATTGTGCCAGGATGCTGGTTGTCGTAGATAGAAGCCCTATTTCTGGGGTCCTTATTATTTTGTTCTGATGAAATTTTTGGAGCACAGCGCAGTGTTAGAGTGCAGGGGGTTGTGGGTTCGAACATCACCCGCGTCACTGCATTGCGTCCTTGAGCAAGACCCATTTTATCCTTGCTTAGTTCTGGGGCAACCAAGGAAGACCCGTCCCAACATAACTGAAAACTTTGTGTACTGAGACGTTAAGATTCAAATCAAACAAATTGTGGCTTAAAGGGGTGCGCCGTTTTAAGTCACTGGCGGAAAATACAACAATGTCAGCATGCATGTCCCATGGAAACGGATGTAAACAAAACAGCCGACGGTTTTAAAAACGTTTTTTCCATAAAAGAGACACATCGTCGCATGTGCATTAGGCTTACAGCCTTTCAATCATTTCTTTTATGGAACTATAACATCTTGATCTAGATTTGATGATGGGGTGAAAAACGTTTTTTTTCTAAAGCGAAATAAACGAAAGAAGCGGGTCACAAGAAAACTAAACTTACTGATAGTCATAACATAGGACGAACCGTCTTCCAACTCGAACAACATCTTTACGGCGCAATATAGCATAAACTGACATTTTCGGGATTTGATGTAGATTGTTTTTCTGCAAAGAAGTTTGTTTTTCCATATTCGCTATACATGCCAGTTACAATTTATAGTTTAGAAAGCTCAAGCTGTCGGTTTCGTCGAAGCGTCACTGTGACTGTGGTTAGCCGCCATATTGGAAGCTGTTGTTGGAGCATTTGCACGTGAAAAGGTCTTAATGGCAGCTTTACCAGTCTGTTAAGTCGTCATTAGTTAAGTTGACATTAAAATTGCTTTATGCAACACAAAAATAATGCCAACTTAACTAATGGACTGGTAAAAGTTTAATGACAGCTTAAACCTTAATGATAGCTTAACTTTAATGATGGTTTATGCAACAGGGCCCAGAGCGCTAACAGGATTCAAAAATCTTGTAAGACATTGGGCTATAAGGAAATCATAGTCTTCAAAACTCCCGGGGGGGGGGGGGGGCAAAACGATATCTATCCCATGGCCTATAGCGACCGCTTCATATTTGGGACGTACCATTAAACAGGGTGGGTAGTCACGTGGTTTTTGCTTCGATACACTGTACGGATGTTCGAATACACTGTACGGACATTCTGATCGAATGTAGGAAGTTTTCTCTATGTTTTCTCATCTATACCCAGAAAGTTATACACCATTTTCCAGCCCACATTTCCCCTGTCAAACGCTACCAGGATAGCATCTTTAAGCTTCTTACTTCGAGTACTATTTCTGTCACAAATGTTGTCCGTACAGCTTATTTCCAAATTCAGGCCCGATCTTCACCGCTAAAAAATTTGTGACAGAGTCTGTACTCAAAGTAAGAAGCTTAATGAGGATATCCTGGCATCGTTCGATCGGGAAAAATGGGGGCTGGAAAATGGTGTATAACTTTCTGTGTAAAGATGAAAAAACACGCAGAAATATCTACTTACTTTTGCTTAAAACATCGGTGTGGAAAGAAGTCCGCCATTTTTCCGTACAGTGTATCCTAACAGAAACCACGTGACTACCCACCCTGATTAAATCTGCTTCCCTGTTACTTTGGGCTCCTCTTTTTCCGTATAGTCAAACCTGTAGATTTTGCCAGAGAGATAGATAGATAGATAGATAGATAGATAGATAGATAGATAGATAGATAGATAGATAGATAGATAGATAGATAGATAGATAGATAGATAGATAGATAGATAGATAGATAGATAGATCAGTCACGTCGCTTGGAAAAAGTAAAAATAGAAGATTGAGAGAGGGCAGTTACGTTGCTCAAGGGAAAACCTCTCTTATCTCTCTCAAATAATGATGATGGAGCACAGTGACTCAGTAGGTAGAGCGTTGGGGATCTAAGGGTTGCGGCACCGATTCTAATCGCCTGTAGAGTACCTGTGTGGTGTCCTTGAGCAAGCGCTTTATCCGCTGCTCATTACTCAGTACTTGTTCATCCCAGGAAGACCCATACCGACATGACTGAAAAATTGTCGGCTCCGGCGTAAAAAAATTAAACCAAACATAAGCAAAAATCAAATATACTAACAGGTCACAACATGCATAAACATGTACAATGTAGTATTTTCCATCAAATATAAGGTAAAAAGCATCACTTACTGGTTCCATTATAGTAATATACGTATAATACTTATACCGCTTATATATACCTCATAACTATAATATCGAAACTCATTATTATATGAAAACGAAAAACTGAAATTGCTCTTTTGCTTTAATTTTTTTTTTGAAACATGCGCGGATCACGAAAATTCCGTCAGTGGGGGTCCTGCCAACAGTATTTTTTTAACTGTTTGTTTTTAGTCATCAATTACGGACCTCCCTCGACGGGTCCATTTTCTTCTCGAGGGTTCCGTATCCGTATTTCTAAGGACACCTATAGTTACTTGTGATTTTCCAGAGGGGTCCAAAACTCCTGTCTCCCACTCTGGATCCGCGCATGTGAGTATATTACGATTTATTCCTTCGGAGTCTTTTTTTAAGTTATGACACAATAATTGTTGAACGATTTATCACCCGTATTACACAATGGAATTACTTCTCTTAAATGCTTGGTATCTGGGGTCGTACTTGATTCACCTGTTCGGAGTACGCTTTTTACTCTGGACAGGCAGAATTCCAATCAAGTATCAGAGAACAGCTGTGCAGAAGCTGTTCCGAGTACACCACCTTCCGAGCTGGTGTGGTCGGAGTAGACAGGTCACGTGATCAAACAAAAATGGCGGAAAGGGTGAATGGAATAAAAACTTCCACAAATATTAGCTTTAAAACAAGAAACTCTTACAGGAATAGTGCCAGTATAACTATTTGCTGTTTTGAGTCGCTATCAGAAATAGTAAGTGAGTATGATCAGGAAATACCACAATCACAAACCGCAGACAACCCCATGGCACCGGGAGGAAGAACCGCTCAACCACCACGAGACACCAGGAAAACAAAAAAAGCAAAGCAACCAGCTCTTTCTTCCCCATCAAGATTATTGCAATCCTAGAACGGACATAAAGTAACGTACAACAAAACAAAGAACAGTTACAGACTCCCACAATGGGCGTAAAAATAAACAAAAAGTCTTATGCAACAGAATCACCACCTTAGAACGGACAGCAGCACAAGCCACCGGGGGGCTTTAATGCATTTTACTGGTACCAAATCTTCGCCCTAGATTCTGCTGTTGTTGAAGTACAAGAAATGTTCAGCTCGCAAGGAGGCCATCTAACTAATGCAATGTATCATCATGGAGAAACACTCTAATCAAATTAACACACCATGATGAAACAAAGAAAAGGGCTCATGACTCAAAGATAGTCAGAGCTAAAGAAAATCTCAAGTTGAGCCACGGTGGGTCAAGCTACAGATAAGCATCAGGCCCCAACCCACCGATTAAAGCTTTACGTAAGAGCTGTCATAGAATCTGAGCCCTGACCCACCGTCGTGCAATTAAAGAGGAAAACATAGCTATAAACCGTGATTGGGTTTAAAACTAGGCATGCAGACTGTCGCATGATATCCAAGTTATATCCAACCCTTATATAACGTTTTACTATCTTTTTGAATTGATCACTAAAATGAGGTTTTCCAACAATTCGTTTGAATTTATAAACTAAATCACCATAAAATATAGGTTCTGATATGCCTTGTTGCAGAAGAGTTTTTAATCCAATGTTGTATTTAACAATTAACTCTGAGTGTCTGTGGTAGAATTTAGAAAATGCTTTTCGAATTTTATGATATCTATAACCCTGTTTTAATAACTTAGCAGTTAAGAATAAGTTTCTGTTGTTGAAGTCATCAACATTAGAACACACTCTAGCAAAACGAATAAGCTGAGAAATATATACACCATAGGAAGGAGAGCGAGGAACATCCCCATCAAGAAATGGGAAATTTACTATTTCAAAATTAAAATCATCCTGTTTATCATAAATTTTAGAAGAAACTATGCAATTTGTTACTAACAAGTTCAAGTCCAAAAACGGAGCTTCAGTATCAGAAGAATTCGCCTTATTTAACTTAAGTTCAGTGGGATATATCTGACCTACCATTTGTTCAAAATAAGGATTATCAATATTAAGTAAGTCATCTAAATATCTGGAGGTTGAGTTAAAAGCTTCAATAATATCAGTTTTATTATTGTCTGACAAAGACAACATAAAGTCTCTCTCCATAACAAAACAGAAACAAATCTACAACAAGAGGAGCACAATTAGTACCCATTGGAATACCTACAATTTGTCTATATTTCGAGCCAATTCTTATAAATATATTGTCCAAAAGATAATGGTGCGCATCCCACATTTTCTGACATGACCACAATTTATATCGTTTAGGTTGTTCAGAAGTAAAAAAATGCATTTTTTATCATTACAAGCCAAATAAAGTGAGCCCTCTCTGTTAAATGTTTGTTCAATAAATTATGTTAGTTTTTCTTTGATTAGATTGTGAGGCAATGTAGTATTAAGAGAAGAGAAATCATATGTAGACAAACCAGATGCTAGAAAACCTCTAGACTTCAATTTATTAAGAATTTCGCCTGAATTTTTAATAGACCAAAATATTTTTTTACCATTTCTTTCATAACTTGTTGTGCAATATTTAGTGACATGGTTTTTAATCGCAGTGAGGCAAGTAGTCAAAAGAATAGACAACTCAGTAGTTGTACATGCACCAGAATTAGCAATAAAACGCGGTTTATAGGGCCGTTTATGAAGTTTAGGTAACCAATATAACGTAGGAAGCTTGCTATGGTCCTCATCAACAAACAACCCAAACTTAGCTGCCATATGGCATCGATGCCTATCAACGATAGACGTCTCATCAAGCCTGTTATGCTTGGAATTGCTACTTTCGTTGTTCATGAGTTAAGTAGCCATTTTTGTTTATTGTTCTGCACATGTTCTGGCGTACTTCATTCATAGAGTAGACTACTGAGTACGCCGAAATGTGCTGTCTCACTTGATTCGCATCATCTTCTGGGAGTACTCTAAACACATAGAACAGTATGAATCAAGTACGACCTTGGTAATGGCTTTTTCGAGGTTCACAGGACCAACGTTTTTACTTCAATAAATCCGTATAGTCAGAGAGCCAGCAATTTCTTTTAATCAAGTGGCTGAGGCCAAAAGGTTTTAAGGTGTGTTCTTATGTAAAAATGTATGCTGAATTCAAAAATCAAACTCTTAAAAAAATCGGCTGGTACACAAAAATGCTATGCGCAACGGAATACCCTGGGGGTAGGCAATTTCTCAAATTAGCACTGAAATGGGGTACCCTATACCACAGAATCTAATTTCACCTACCTTGCATCCTGAGGAAAATTTTGCATTGGTGCCAAAATGTTTTTTGGGACTTCATGAACGAGAAAACAGTGTTTCTGAAAAATAAACACATTGGGCAATGCGAAATTGCATGGTTACCATGGCAACCCTTAATGCAATTCTTACGGGTAGGGGTGTACATACAAATTCAGTCATATCTTAGCTGATACTTATCACATACTACTAATCTTGGTACCAAATTAAAGGTTAGGCATATGCTTTTTATCCAATGACCCGAGATACAAATTACCTAATTTGCATATTCATGAATATTAATGAAAACCTTAAAAAATAAGTGGAAAATCGTAAAAAAAAACACCGTAAATAACTAATTTCAGCCCCAAACCATCATCAAACCACCATTGTTGCATGTTATTATATCATCAGTGATACAATTTGACAAATACTTTCATCTTATGGTCCTATATGGAAAATCACATTTGCATATTCATGAATATTAATGAAAACTTAATAAATGAAGGCAAAACCATTGCATAAACTAGAACTCCAATGGGTAATTAAACCTAGATCTACATTGAACTCCTAGGAGCAACTTTTATTCATGTCAAATTGTTCAATGAGATCACTTAAAGGCAAACATTATGTTCCTCAATAATAAATCCATTTGTTTATGTGAAATTGCATTGTTTCCATGGCAACCCATTATGTGATTTTAAAACTACTGGGAGCGTACCTACAATAATATTCATATCTTAACAATAACACATCCTAGAACCGCAAATCTGGTATCAAATTAATTTGCAGATATAGCACTTTAATGTGATGGTTGGATATGCAAATTATTTATTTTGAATATTCATGAATGTTCATGACAACTTTAGAAATTAACTAAAACGTGCAAAAAAATCAAGGGGCAATACTTACAAAATTACTAGTATTTCACTTTATCCTTGCCCTAGAGTACCAAACATGATATCTCAGTAATGCTAAAATATAGTGATTGTACCTTACAGGCAGATAGGAAAATAATCTAATTTGAATAATCATGAATTTTTAATAAAAACATTAGAAAAGAATGTAAAACTGTGGAAAATTTAGAATGGCATACTTACAATTTTGCTTATATCTCACTTAATAAATCCCATAGAGTACAAAACGTATTACCAAAGTAATGCTAAGACATAGCACCTTTATCGTATGGACACATATGAAAACAACTTTATATGAATACCAATTAATCTTTACGAAACCATTATGAATTAGTGAAAAATTGCGAAAAAAATCAAGCCCATATACTTACAAAATTATTCATATCTAAGTTTATAATTGCCCTAGAGTACTAAACTTGATATCAAAGTAATGCTATGACATAGCGCCTAGACCGTATGGGCAGATATGGAAAGAATCTAATTTGTATATCCATGAATTTTAATGAAAACATTTGAAAAGAATGAAAAATCACAGAAAAATCATGGGGGCTTACTTACAAAAGTGCTCATATTTCAGTTGGTATTAGTCTTAGGCCTCTAAACTTGGTATAGAATCAAAGCCAAGATAAAAGTCTTTATATGAGATCAAGTGTGTTACTCTAAAACAATCAGCAGAAGAGAAATTAGGAATTTTGTATGTACATGCCTTTCAGTTTGCCATAATTTTTCATTCTTTTCTAAAAATTTTATTATAATTTATGAATATTTGAATTAGATTTCTTTCATAACAAACCATAGAGTGAGAGTACTATGTCTTTGCATTACTTTGATATTAAATTCTGTACTCTAGGGCAATTATCAAGTGAGATATGAGTAATTTTTCGTGTATTACCCCTTGATTTTCCACGATTTTTTCATTTATTTCTAATGTTTTCATTAAAATTCATGAATAATCAAATTAGATTTCTTTTAGCAACTATGCATAAGGTATTAGTATTATGTCTTAGCATTACTTTGATATCAAGTTAAGTACTCTAGGGCAATTATCAAGTAAGATATGATTAATTTTGTAAGTAATACCCCTTGATTTTTCTGCAATTTTTCATTTATTTCTAATGTTTTCATTAACATTCATGAATATTCAAATGAGATAATTTGCATATCCAACAGTCATGTAAACGTGCTTTGTCTGCAAAATAACTTGATCCTAGATTTAGTGTTCTAGGATGAGATGCTGCTGAGATATGAATATTTTTGAAGCTACACCCACAGTCTTTAAAATCGCATAATTGGTTGCCATGGAAACCATGCCATTTCAAATAACCAAATGGGTGTACTATTGAAGAATATAGAGATTTTACTTTTAGTTGCTTCATTGAACCATTTGAAATCAATAAGCAATGCTCCCAGGAATTCAATGTAGGTCTAATTACCTCTTGGGGTTCTAGTTTATGTAATGGCTTTGTCCCCATTTTTAAAGTTTTCATTAATTTTCATGAATATGCAAATTAGATAATTTCCTTATAAGACCATAAGATGACAGTATGTGACGAATTGTATCACTGATGATATAAAACATGCAACAATGGTGGTTTGATGATGGTTTGGGGCTGAAATCAGTTAATTATGGTGTTTTATATGATTTTCCCCTTATTTTTGAAGGTTTTCACTAATATTCAGGAATATGCAAATTAGGTAATTTGCATCTCAGGTCATTTGATGAAAGGCATATGTCTGACCTTTAATTTGGTACAAAGATTAGTAGTCTATGATAAGTATCAGCTAAGATATGATTCAATTTGTATGTACACCCCTACCTGTAAGAATTGCACAACAGGGTTGCCATGGTAACCATGCATTTTCACATAGCCCAAATGAGTTTATGTTTATGAACATTTTTTTCTCATTCAATGGGGGCCCAGGAAACAATTTGGCACCAATGAAAAATTGTCATGGGGATGCAAGGTAGGTCAAATTAAATTCTGTGGTATATGGTACCCCATTTCAGTGTTAATTTGAGAAATTGCCTACCTGGGGGGTATTCCGTCGCCCATAGCACTTTTGTGTATAATGCCATTAATGTTTACTGTCGTGAGTTGGCTCCCGGTGCCGTTAGTTTAACAGGTGACAGGGCCCAGGGCGACGACAATAAACATTGCAGGGATTATACCAGCCGATTTTTTAAGAGTTTAATTTTTGAATTCAGCATACTTTTCTATATAAGAACACACCAAACCTTTTGGCCTCAACTACTTGGTTTAAAGAATTGCTGGCTCTCGGACTAGTAGTTTAAAGGACATTATATATAAATGATATATTTCTAAATTAATTAGAAACTCCTAGTTTACGGTTAAAAGATAGAATGTGGGTGCTACACAAGCCAGAGCATATTCAAACCCTTAGAACCCCAAAATAATAACAAATTTCGCCTGCTGTTGCCGTCTGTCTAGATGTTTAAGAAACCTCTTGTTCGAACAGTGTAGACTCAGATCAGACTGCTCTTGTAGGAGCAGCCTGATCTGGATCCACACTTTTAACATATGCACTTAATTAGTCAATGATTTTGGCAAATATTTGCAGAAGACGCCCTCAGCAGACAATATTTTTTTCCGATTCATTTTTGTCGGGTTAATAAGAATAAGGAACATAATTTCAAAACAAAACTTCTCTCGAATCCAATATCTCCTTAACTAATTTGACTATAGACCTTATTGATCTGAATTGGCACTGAATTTGAAACACAAGTGAGTATGAACATGAATTAGCACAACCACAGACATGCTTAACGTCCCAGTCAACAGCTATGGCCATCTCGGGACAGTCAATCCACCTTTACACCATTTTTCCTGTGCAAGCTTGACTAAGCGGTTTACAAGTACTTCATGCACATACTTTCGCTTGTAACGAACAAACAACTCTTTTTGAATCAGCAGAAGAGAGGAGAATGGCCATAGAAATTATTTCATAATCAATTTCCACGAAAGTATGTGACCAGGCTGGGATTGAAATCGCGACCCTTCGATCTGCAGTCAGACATGTATCTGCAGCCAGACACGTTACGGACTGCGGTACGCGGACCGGAATTGCACCATGAGGATGAGACACAGAACACAGACACAGTTTGGAAGGACAGTCTTACTGACGGATTGGCCATAAGATAGGCCAGAGAAAAGATTCAAAGAAAATGATATTTTTATTTGAAAAAGATAGTAGGTTCGCCCCTCGAATTATTCGCAAAAAGGCTTTTCTCATTGGACAAGTACCGATTAAAAAATATGGGTTAAAAACTCAGTTTTTTTCTTTTCAACATATAGGAAATGTACACAGTTTTTTAAGTGCTCCCCGCACCCCTACCCCGTTTTACATTACACACATCATAGGCTGTAGCCCAGACAAGTATATCTCGTATAAAGTCATCGATGCTTACCCCGAAAGTAGCAAAGCTGATTTTTTGCACAAAAAATATTTGAACATTCGATAATACAAAAACACTGTATAGCAAATCGTTGCGAATTGCGAATTGCCGTATAAGTGACATTTGTATGGGAATCCTTTTTTCCTTTTAAAATCGTAATAATGACTTAAACGCGTTTTGCTAGTACATGTAAAACATACAAGTATGCCAAATTAAAGACATCAAGCTTACAAAAATGCCAACTTCATAAAAGAACATTTAATTAAATCTCTCATGAGTCCAACTCCTAAAAATTCGAGTGTTGGAGAGCCAGATATGACTTTTTAGATGTGAACAAGTAATATACACTTAGCAAAATTTCTTATTGGTGACCTTAAATTTTTACGCTGGTTTTGAAAGCAAGATTCAGTTATGCAAAATTCATCCTTCTATAAATCAACCAAGGCTTTGCCGATACTATGCAGGTCATTTAATTTAAAAATGACTGGTACTTCTTGTACAGACGATGCTAGAGTAAAGGTACCCTCATTTCAAAAAGTCACATTTTTCTACAATATGAAATACTCTACAGAGACGCCATCCATTTGATTTCTTGTTCGTTTGAAGATGTTTCTGACTGCCGTGATTAAAGTCGAACCCACTTCAATGATTTGCTTCAGTCGAATCATCTTTTCTGTTACGTAATAGCATGAAGACAAACACTACCGACAGCTAAATCATAGGAATTAAGCTTTAAGCATGCAATTTACATAGGGAGTTTGCACTGTTTTGTAGGCCTTATCATCTGCGACACGGCATTGAAATTTTAAGCGATTATTTATTACTTCTCGACGTCACTGTTCTAAATTAGAAATTGAAAAAAATAGTGAAAAGTACCGTCAAATTGACTTTTAAGTTTTACATTCAAACTGGAAGTGCGCAGCAGCATTGAAATATTTGTCATCACAAAAAGGCCGATTCAAGTTCTATTCTTTTTGGGCTATCTTGTACAGATAAAATACATGCAACAATCTTAGCACGAGCTGCTAATGAATTTTAAGAATCTTGAAAAATGTGATATTTTAAAAAATGCATAAAACTACTTTAGTCAAAATTTCAAGTAATTGATGTTATTTGAAATTGGCTAGACCAGTTTATTACCAACTGCACTTTAATTTGATATAGAACTTTATTCAAAACCATTTTTTTTCAAAAAAGCATATTTTTGCATTTTTAACAAAAAACGTGGATTGAAAGGCAAATTTTCTGAAAGCTGCTAAACTTTTGCCCATTAAACTGCAGATATATAGGCAAAAATCATTTTAATATTAGTAGCGCTTGGTCAGAAAAAATGAGTTTAAAAAGTGACCAATTAGAAATTTTGTTAAGTGTATATACTTCCAACTATACTATAGACATTCAGGTATGCTGTTGTGGAAGTTCTGAAACTTACCTAACTGTTTATCCCTTGTTTTGATTTTTAAAAATATGAAATGGGGATATTTTACACTTTGGTATTGAAAGAAATTTCAATAAATTCATATATGGATACATTAGTATGACGTTCGTGTCATAACAGTATGGACGTATGGAAAGTCTACTTGCCATGGTGATTGTTTTATTGAACCAGGTACGGCAAATTAGTCCATTTTGTCTTGTTGCTAGCCAACCGTCTATAATTACGAGTAAAAGTTTCGAACCAGTTTTTAGGAAGGGGATTATAGTGTTGTATTTAACAATCATCACTGGTAATGTTTCAAGTCTTTTCTTTTAGCTTTATAATTTAGAAATCGTTGAAAATAAGCATTCATTATTTTTGCCTTTAGATTCGCTTTGAGAACTTTAATGTGTCACCTGACTGAAATGAAGCATAATACCATACACTGTTTACATTTCATATCATCAACATCACAAAATACATCCTTAACCATAGTTAATGCCAATTTCAAGAAAATGGAAATAACAAAACTCATAAATATATAAACCACAAACTTCTATATTTATAGAAAATGTATTATTGTGCATAGAAACATCGGGTCAGTTGAACATTTTAATGTGATGGTTAAACATTTATAATTCACTTTATTCATTGGCATTGTACATTATAACATATCTTAAACAATTACTTAAAGACTACATGTATATATAAAATTGAACTGATGTATAGTGTGACAGGACAGACAGAAAAAGCCAGCAACACTGCACTCCTCGTGTGTTGATTTTTGTAATCGGTCAGCCGATTATAAACGTTAAAGATTCTCACGCTATTCGCCCAATAACTATCTAATGAAACACAATGGTGTCATCCTATATCATCTCTATTTACATGTAAGAGAATTTCGCATACTTAGAAAACGGTAATTAACCGTTCATGATGTACTTAACATTGCGTTTTTGCATATCTACCCTTCTGGTTCGCCAAAACAATGCATTGAATAGAATGAATATATTTTACAGCTGATGTGCTCATATTCAAGGCCATCTTTGAGTGTCCATTCTTACGTGACAACAAATTTTGTGTTGTGAAATAGGCACACGGACGCCCACTACATTCGCAAGCATTTTAAACGTGAATTCGTAGTTAAGGAATGACCCACAAAAATACGTTTTCATATCTTATGGCGACGGCTGACATATTAGATATCAAACCTCATCCAAACAGGCAGCAATGTAATCTTTGGACAGTTTTGATGTGTTTGTGTGAAAATAATCGAATTGATTCGTGACAGATACAGATGGGAGAAAACGAAACATTACGTTTTATCTGGTTACATACGGTATACATTACATGCGTAATGTTAAGCAACAGTTCTTTGAAATTGAAACAACTACTCAAAACTTTTAAAACAAACACAATGCCTTTCCTGAGAGTTAGTTTGATTTCAATTTGATAACGTGTTACTGAAATAACATCTTTTTTTTATTAAACGCATGTATACACATGACACACATGGGCTACCTTACTTTATTAGCTCTAGTGGCGTTAAGCAATTCCGAGAAGTTTGCTATACAGTGGTTTCGGATGCACGATATATACTCCTTCAAATTTTTACTATAACAAACCTTGCTACTTTCCGGGTAACCATTTTTGACTTTTTTAATTGTGGACCTCAGCCTATCATATAAAATGGCATGATTGGTCAAAGGAGGAAGAATGTCAAAAGGCTAAAAATAATTTATTATAACAGATCATTAGTCTCTAATTTTGTACAAACCTGTAGCTCACTATCCATTTACAATGGCATGTATACAGTGTGTAGTTTTAAAACACCTCAGTGGCAAGTGAGATTTATTGAACTTGAAACAGAACAGGTAAAATTAAAATCTCTGTGTAAGATATTGACAGGTAATAGTCATAAGACAAGGACTGCGTACTTATTAACATGTACAAAAAATGAAATCTTTTCAACACGAATATATGCAAACGCACCCATTTCATATCAAAACTGCAAGGATTATATTTCCATGTATTTGGATGAATACCTGACGAAACTTTGGCTTTCTGCGAAATAAAATTTGGTCATAAAAATACCCCCACCCCCTAAACTCTAAGGTCCTGGCATTAATAAGCAATATTTTCTAAACATCATTATCATGCTAGGTGCACTAAATGTAAGATTTTGATTTAAGCACAAGCATACAGTTGTCAATTATACATTATTCGAGGAACAGGCTCTCAAAAATTTGGGCAGATTTTAAATGAGAGTGCATGAAGGCCTTTGTAGCGTTAAAGTAGAGAAAAAACTGGGTTCAGCGCCGTGAAACCAGTTTAAGCCGTCCAGTAAAATATTTTACTGACCGTTTCAAGTCGGTACTTCTTTTGTGGATCTTTTATGTTTTTTCTGTCTTGTGTTTGCTATGCCTTTGTGAGCGTCTGTTTATATGTGCCTTGTTGTCACCTGCTGGGAAAGGGCTGACCTCTTGGCTCTCGTTTGTGGTAACTATCTGTGAGTTTGTCGCTTTCCCATTGATAGCCTGGTTCAGGTGTGGTACTTGATCGTATCGATTCCTGATCTTTGTACCCTTTCTTACTTTTTTTGCTTATTGTATGTAATTCTTTATCATATGACGTCGCGTCTGGGAGTGAAATAACGCCATGCAATAAAATCTGTAAACCAGTAGTGGTTTATCGATTTTCGGGAAACGTTATGACGTCCATAACAACGCTGCGCACATAATGACAAAATTATAACGTTTTTACGGCAGAAATTAGATTTTATCATATGATAAATAGAATCTAACATTCGTGCTCTTGTATTATTGAATTTATTAAACTCGTTGCGAAAAAGAGATAAAATGCTCGGCAAGCCTCGCATTTTATCTCTTTTCCCCAACTCGTTTAATAAATTCAATAAAACATGAGCACTCATGTAAGATCCTCTATTTAATGTAACACTTCCTGGTCATATTTAATTGTGTTTTCAAGTCATCATCATTTCCCTACAAGATATCCAATTATTGTTAGTTAATTGTAGAGGTCAGTTGGCATTAATTTGAACACAAATATGTCATAAATTGTTGTATATGGCTGGTAAGCGTTGGATCAGTGGGATGAATGTCATCGCTATTATGTGCAGCTGTTATTGTCCAAGTATCAAGGTATATAACCTTAGTTTTTAAATCCTTAAACTCCTCGAATATGATGTTTTTCTGGTTTAAAGAAATCCTGACATCAAACCACAAACCATTCTCGAAAAAGACATGTGGACCTTTGATAAAAACATTTGCTTCTGCCTTAACTTCCAACAGGTATTTAATAGCCTCTGCAATGCGTCTAACCATAAAGCGGAATAATTCAGATGAAAAGGCTTGCAAATGTGCACAATAATGTGCCACAACTACAATATCCTTCCCTGGAATGTCACTTTTAGCCAGTTTATTTATTTCTGTGGCTTGAGATGTTATTTCAGTCGCGCGTGTTCTAGGCCAGTAATAAGGCTGCTCATGTCTTTTATGAATCAGATGAATTCCAAGGTTTTTGAACTCTATCAGGGAATGGAAACTACTGTAATTTTTCAAATCTATTTTGGGAAGTTTCAGAACTTGTGCCATGAAATAATTCACATATTGCCGTGTGGTAGAATCACCAAGGATAACCAGTGTTTTGTTTTTCAAACACGTTTGGTATGACTGTGGGTGAAAAGTTATTGTATTTTTACAGTTTAAATTATGCCAAGTTTCATTCAAGTAAAATCCATTGCTTGGAGAATTTTCTGTCCAAGACATCTCTTTAGGTAATTTATGGCAAGGAGTTTTATTTGTATAAGCTGGAGATTTTGTCATTATTGTAATTGTTTTATCTAACTGTCTGTGCTTTATGTCATTAACAGTTTCTTCCCGTTCTATGGGAGATAGAGCGTCCTTAAAATGAGGACTACTGAATGAAATAAAATCAAATATAGTGGCACAAGTGAGCTGTCGTGATATAGGTGCCCCGCAAAACCATGGACTGTCATCGTTCAGGTGGGTAAAGTTGCACACATGCTTATAGCCAAACAATGGGTATTGATTTCCACATCTTGTCTCTTCGACTTCTTGCATTTGTGTTTTAAACGTGGCCTTTATTCCCCTTGGTATTTTCATAACAAATGCTGAATCCCCATATTTAGATATAGCATGTTTTCGAATGCAGAAATTTTCCACTGTTGAAGCAAGTTTTGCTTTTATAATACTCAAACCGGTCCAGTATAATTTGATGTATCCAAAGTATGTACCATTGTTGTTATCAAGCACTTGACCAGATGTACATCCATCTCCTTCCACTTGCTCTGCCCACAGAATGAACAAATCTCCACCGGTTGTCTTCGTAATATTGTAGCCATTGACAGCTCTTATCTCTACATACACAGTATCGCCCCATTCCTGTTGTATCAAACGAAGTGTGGAATGTATTGGGCTTGACATATTTCTATCACTTCTATACAATGAGTTTCTGCTACAGATATCATGACTATTAATTCTACTTGAATCGACGCCATGGCTGCTATAACCATAAAGCTGCGTTTTTACCTTCTCTATTAATAATCCGTGAAGCTTTTTCGGATAGTCCACGTCCAGCGAGGATAACTTAAACACTCTATAAAAGCACAACACAGCTATAGTTACAATAGCAATACTTTTGGAATACTTTGTTTGAAACATAGTCCAATATCGTTTTAAAATATCGTATGTCCTTAGATTTGTTTTAAAGAAAGGCAAAATAAAATATTTGATTTGTTCTGATATAACTGATGAGATCTGTTGTTAAACCCCCAAAAGTTATTTTTTTTTTCAAGATCTTATATGCTGAGCTGAGTTCTGAATGTTAGATAAAATCACTGATATTGTGTATGTCACAACAACAGTACACATACCTTTAGAAACCTTTGTTTAAACATAGTCCAATATTGTCTTTGAAATATCGTATGTATTTAGATTTGTTGTATAGATATGCAAGTATTATATCACGTAATTTTTCACAAAAAGCACCTTTAGCCTACAAATGGGTTATAATCATTAAATTAGCTTAAATCATCCACACACGCGCCTACGCGCACACACACACATGTACGTGCATATGTTGAATAAACACACGTGTTCAAAACGCACATGAACGTTCATACGTTGAACACACACACACACACACACACACACACACACACACACACAGTTTAAGTTAATTGTATTGTAGGAAATCCCTACATGTATCATTTTGACATTGTCCTTTTATTACAGACACATTTCCCTTTTGCGAGACTCGGAAACATTTGGTCAAAACAGTCAATTTAAGTGCTAGCTAGAAGGTAGTATTATTTCATTTATATATTTGATGAGCTATAAAAATCTTCAACGTGTCCGTACAACCAATTAGATCTTGTTTGACGTTTAACCCTTAAAATGCCAAAAGAGCATCTTAAAAGTCGTCTTCTGCGTCATTTGCTCGTAAATTTTAAAAGCCACTGCTGCAAACAAAGTGGATCCAGGTCAGACTTCTGATCAGGATCTGCACTGTTTACCTATCATAGCAGAAATGTGCATGTTTTGTTTTTTGTCACTTTAGCAGGCGACATTTAGTGTACATTTTCTCTGGCATGTTAAGGGTTAGCGATTTAGAATACTTGTTGGCTTCGAGCTAATACAATGCATTTACTCTTATCCAATATTGTGACAATTTTAATGCTCTTTGAAGATAGTTTTTTTTGCGAGGCACGCAGTCCGAGAAATTCAGTTTTGGAATACCAATTCTACGGCTAACACAATATTTTTAAAGTCTGGATTTTACCCACTTTTATTAGCAAGTTTGATATTTATTCAGTTTGGATATAACAAACTACGAACATTTGTTACTGGAAATAACAGCTACTTGCTGTTTATTATTATTATATTCATGAACTCATTAAACAATAAAAAGAAGAAAAAAACCCTATAGACTTAATATCTCCTGTTCCTATAACTCAGAATATTAGAACCGACAAAACTCATCATTAAACAAGATAAAATATTCGATTTTTCTCATATAGTTAATGACATCTGTTGTTAAGTTCTGCTGGGCAAGATATCATCATGATGTTTATTGCTGACCTGAGTTCTAAATATTAGCTGAGATCATTGATATCAGTCAGAATGACAAACAACGGAACACCAATAAATGACGCCATGTTGTCACAAAATGACATCATAACGCCACAATCCTACAATCAGAATACATCAATGTAAATTTGAGTCGCTGAATGTTGTAAAACTCTTGGTAAAATATATAGCGATTTTCATGCGAGTTTCACACAGGAAAGACACAATAAGTTGTGAAGAAGAATGGTGTTAAAATGTGTAAAACTGTTGTAGTCATCATAGCCTAATGATGCTTTCCGAATTGTGTACAAATCACAAAGGCAGCTGTTTCATTGGATTAACGACCAGACTAAGCGTATAAATCATCATATCATTGTTTAGAACCTAGTATGCTAAAGTAATAATATAAGTATGACAAATTTGAGCGGTAAAAGGATAGTCTCTCAGCCTGTTTTAATTTTACAGAACAATTTGGACAGTACTCACAGACTATAGAATCAATCACAACGTCTGTAGACATCAGATGGAATCATCAGTTACATGCTGACAGACAGGTTGGCAGAAATATTGCTTGTGATCAGAAATTATTACCATCATCTTAGTCATACGAACAAAACATTAGGAAGGTGGATAAAACATAGCAATCGAACCACAACACGAGATTTCCAACAATTAGGTATGTGCGACCCGCAAAGGCTCAGACCAGCCTGTGCGTACTCGCAGGCTGATCTGAGCTTTTGCTCGTCGCTTGAATATTCTATGAGTATTAGGCTTCTTGCTGACCATCATTTGAAGTTTCTAAGCTTAAAAGGAAATTTAATCAAAAACTGATTTGTTCAGAAAAATGAAAATTGTTTACGTGTTGGTTTACCTCCAATTGTAAAGCATAGCGTGTTCGATTAAGCACTTCAACTATTTCGGCCTTGGGTGATTTTTGCGAGATTAGATTCGGCCTTCTGATTTTTAAGATAAAATCGACACCAAGACTGTTAATAATGCTGATTTTTTTTATTCAATACTCAATCAATAGTTTATATTATATGCTATTCCTCTTAGATAGTCCAGTGTAGTTCGGTTTTCAAAGTCTTCAACTATGCGCAATACTTTCTCATTAATCTTTTTCACCTGAAAATAGAAGTAAGTAATGTTTTTCACAGTGAACCAATAAATTAATGAATTTCGCCTGAAAATATACAAAGGTCAATAAAGTTTAATCATCTGACGCGCTCCCTGTGCAGCTGCTCCGCCGATCAGTTGCTCTATTGTGGTTTCAGTTCTGGCCTGTTCCCCTTTCAGTTTGTCAATAAGTCCGTAAATGTTTGGATAATACTTGGACACCACAGTCTGAAATCGCCTGTGCCAACCTTCCAGATGGTTCGACAGCTAACCTTCTTTCATATACACACCACAGCTGGGGGGAAACAGTGGCTCCCGCCACCCTCTTCGAAATAGCTAAAAGGAAGAGAATCAAACTTTGAATTGAACATGATTTTGTTAATCATGAATGTTTATGTAGTTTTAAAGTTTTAAGTGTTTCTATGAAATAATATAAATTCTGCTCACCATTGTTCCATTGTCATTTCGACGAGAAGTGTACATGTTATAGCCAACATAAGTCCGTTGAACGTACGATACCATCTCTTATGTGGCTTCAGGTTATTATTCCTTCAGTTCATCCAGGGTGGATTTAATTCGGGACTGGGGTACGAATGCAAGGGCTAAGATCATTTTTAAGTTTGTTGAGATATTCTCGTCTTCCAAGGAAGCCTACCTGAGTCCTAGGCCACATATTTTCCGCCAGTGAACCTGCGCAAGACAGAAAAAAAACAACAAAAACAGCAATCTATGCTTACACCAGGAAAGACGTCGAAAATTCCTTTGATAGCAGCATCTGAAGCTCTCAACGTTTATTAGTTCCCAATTTTTGAAGTTTTGATTTGATTATTGTGAAACAGAGCGGTATGTAGGTCTGTGCTTTCTGGCAGTATACAAGTGGCAGTTGCTGCCCCATGACAACTCCGTGCAACGTATATAGCTGGTAAAAATACTGTGGAGCAACATGAAAAGTTCCATCGCCATACCAAACTTTACTCCAAAATGATTGTATAAATGAATGATCTGTCGCAAATATCAGGATTCGATTTCCGTTTTCAGAAGTTGTATCAGTTACGAGGAACTGATCACCACTAGAAGACTTCTGCCACTCCTCAGGTATCTCTAGCTCTGACAGGGAGTCTGACAGTGCTTGGAAATGCTTGCGACGCTCCCCCTGTATCGGTCGTTTAACGGTGGTCTCTTTTGGCCAGTAGCCTCGGAATTCGGCTGGGACCTTATCCTGTAGCTCTTTGTTAGCTAGGCGGCTAGGGGCGTCTTGAGAAGATGACGCAGCATCTTTCAGTATGGCCATTAACTTCAAGCTCATGGGGACTTGGTGCATGTATGTTGTGTTCAGTCTTCCACACAGGAACACATTTGAGCCGTGTAATGTGATTTCCAATATTTTGACAAGTGTATACTCTGACGAGCCTGTGCAGCCTCTTTTGAATCTTAGAAACTCCAAATGATGCTCAGTCAGTAGCTTAACACTCATGGAATATTCAAGCGACAAGCAAAGGCTCTGATCAGACTGCGCGTATGCTCAGACTGATCTGATGCTTTGCTTGTCGCACGAACCACTTTGTTGGAAATCTCATGAACTGGCTCATTTATAGTTGTGGAACTGGCTCGGCGCTTACAGTTTCTAAATATTAGCAGCTAAAAACTAACCCATAAGAATTATATTTTGTAAACGAAATATTCGCCATAGAAGGTCGGCAAACACTTACATGTAGTATAGGTTGTAAACCGTTTAATTGGAAAAGATAATCAATAGTTCAATATTTTTTAGGTGTGTTAATTGTCGTTACATTGATCATGGAGTGTTTTTCGCACATTTTTATATGACAAAATAAACAAACAAACAATTATCAAAGTTGTCATTTCCTACGATTTTAAATTGATAACAATTAGACACATCTTATCCGTATTTCTGAAAAAATATTATAAGGATTATAAAACTAGCCTCGCCTGTTAAAAATGCTATATATTTTCCTTCGGTACGGCGTTGGGAAAGCAGGAAGTCTGTATAGCCTGAAGCAATACATCTGGATAATACAGTCCAAATCATGTAACGCTTCTGTGTAGATCACCTGTGTCTACGTTCATTCAACCCTTTGTGCACTAATAGATTCTTCCTTCTGGCTTGATACTTTAAACTATGGATATCCAGGGATCAAAGGTTATAATTTCCAAATAAAAATTGCATTTATTTCTCTGAAGACCGTTTTTGTCTCAAACAGTGAAGAGCCTGACGAAATCTAGGCCTTCTTCATTCGCCAAAGTATGTATTAAGGAAACGCGTATGTATAGTGACGTAAAAAAAACGCCTCATCTAAAAATAAATGTGAATATCTCTTAGACTGATCGGACTAAAGTTATGGATTTTAGCGCATTATAACATCTTATCAGTCAAACGAATCTCATGAAAACAAAATTTCTGAAAGAATATTTGAGTCTATAAAAACGATCTCGGTTTAAGTCAGGGGTCACTAGCTTCGTGTGACACAAGATTTTAGCCACATTTGCCTTGTTTCCAGACACAATCCGTTGACAAGAAAATCCTGTTTTACCATTGTAAAACAGTCTCTATTTTACTAAATATGCGCTCTTAATGCTCAGACAATGTTTGTATGCGTCTGCCGAACGAAACAACTTACCCCACTCACCTCTTTCCCACGCATTTCAGTGAAACTCAAACGTCACGACTTTGCAAAATTGGTGAAAATGTTGTTATGAATCATTTGCAAAAGTCTTTAGTCTTTAACCAGCGACGATTGCTGAGGAAACGCGATCTGGCACGTGTTTCAGACGGCCGTTTTGTATGACGTTAACGCAGACTAACGACTGGCCATTGGGCGTTACAGCTCATCTTATATAACGTAATTTTATGTTGGCATACTCTGTGTACATTTCCTAATGTACCCCCTTATCACTTTTCCATTACTTAACGCAAAACGAGAATGTTGGCAAGTTTCGTAAACGGACCTTACATTTTGTCATTAATATGACGTCATAATTTCATAAAGTTATTATTTGCAAGCACAACTGTTTGAAAAATATCCGAAAAGTGTTCATTGTTTAGCAAAACATTCACGGCACGAACTGGGTGCAAATTCAAAATGAAATCATAAGTTATTGATGCATATATAATGCCATCGTGTGTACGGTGAGCCTGTATGACGTCATTGGAATAACGCGTCGCCTGCATATCAAATTAAAGTCAATTTCCAACATCGCCCAACCTCTAGATAAGGAAGCAGTACGTGACTGTTTATTTTTGTATAATATCGCTGAGAAATCAGTGAAAATGAGCGAGGCGTTTTTAGTTGACGTCAGTACATGTACATAAAAGGAGTTAAATCTATAAAATCTAAAATCTATCCCATACTACTGACCATCTCAAAATGGAACCTTGGCAAACAGTGCAGACCAAGATCAGCTAGGTACAATCTCATCAAGGTCAACCCCATCTGCTGTCATTAAAACCTCGAAGCAATATACACATGCAGCAAGTAAAATAATCTGGAAACTTTAACTAGCAATCCCATTTTATAATTCAGTTTACAGTGCTTATAGAAAAAAATCATTTCGAAAGATGTTTCAATTTACTCGCTACCTCACTATGAACTTCTCTTTTCTCCAAAAGAAAAACCTGTGAGCAGACTGGTTTGATTTTGTTTGTGCCGATTCTTTACATTCCAGTCAACATTTTGTCAATCATGTCGAAACTATTTCCTGTCATCCTTGGTTAAACCAGGACTAAGAAGGGGATTAAGCGTCTTGCTCAAGGAAACAACCTAGATACTGACGAGTCCCAAACCATTCTATCTCTCGTCTAACACGCTACATATAGAACCACATTGCTTTCCGATCAGACTGCAGTAGTTTCCGGGGCCTGACCTGTCCATCAGTGGTATAGAATTCAGAAGGTATTATTTGAAGAATGATGTTTAAACAATGGGCTTAGGTTCTGATTGGTCCCCGACGTACAACGTCTTACCTGGATTTCACTGCTAACAAAATGTCATGTAACGGGATACAGAATGACTTGGACTGAGAGAAATAAAGAATTTTCTGAATTTGAATTTGAAAGTCTGGCGGCAGAAAACCTGAACATAGAAACGCTTTTGATTCTGTTTTATAATAAGCAAAACCTCCTTTTGAATCACGCATAAGTGTGCTATTTTTGCGCGACGCGTCGTTAACTTCAAGACCTATTTTCCTGAAATGGCGTCGTCCATCCTACACAGGTATTGAGTCGTGTTTTTGTGTATGTGCTTGCTTGTTTGGTGTCTGACGACGCGTATTAGCAAACAAATACACAAAAAGTCCGAATTTGTGCAAGTATCGTTTGCTTAGCATTGTGGACCTGAACGAAGCTTTCTTTTCTATTTAGACCCCACTTAATAAACATCAGTGGTGGTGCATCTTGACATTTGAGCCGTAACATGTGATTTCCAACAATGTGGCATGTTGACAAATGTAGACTCAGACGAGCCTCCGCAGCCTCCTTTTAAGCTTAGAACCTCCAAATGATGTTCAGTCAGTAGCTTAACATTCATGAAATATTCAAGCGACTAGCAAAGGATCTGATCAGACTGCGCGTATGCGCAGGCTGATCTGAGGCTTTGCTGGACGCACATACCACATTGTTGGAAATCTCATGTCGCGGCTCATTTCAATATTTGATTGAAAAAAAAAATGATAAAAAAAGAGAAAAGAAACAGCATGTCGACAAGAAAAGACACAATTAATGGTAAAAAGTTGTATTCTGTTCCTTCTGTTACCACACCCCAAAGGCCCTACCGTGATTTAACTCTTATCATACTAGTGTCGTCTGCTGATATCTTTTGCAATATGTTTGGACCTAGATCAGGCCAGATACAACGTTGGGTCTAATCTGAATCCAAGCTGTTTGACACTCTCAAAGATTCTTTTCGAAAAGGTCGATTTTGAAAAATATCAGCAGACGACAAAAAGCATGCTCAATACTCAGAGGACAAAGAGTTAGAATGAATATCGCCACATTGATGACTCAGAAGAAATATGGTAATTCTTTATATGCTGGGAAACATTCAAGATATTCGATGTCTGCTGATTTTTTTAAAAAAAATATAAACTTTAGAAAAAAACCTAAACAAAAAACTCGCTGAATCAAGCTGTTGTATAAGTTAATCAGCAGACAGCACTGGCAGATAAAGAGTTAAAACTGCTTCTATGTCCAGAATTTATGTTCTATGGCTTTATGTACTATACGGGTTGTTGTAAGGAAAGAAATTGGTACCGTTTTAACAATTATTGTCGATCATTCTCGTCATCCAAACAGTCTTTTTTCGGTGATGCTGTTTGAGACGGAAGACGCACGACGGACGAACTACGTTCCATTTGTTCAGGTAAGCGAACACAATAACAGCTGTGCACATAAATACTGTTTAAAACGCAGTTTGACTGATGGTATTCCTGAAAGAATATTTTTTTTTTAAAAAAAAACGTCAATCTGAAAAACAAAATTCCAATTATCGTTAATTAATTGTAGAGGTCAGTTGGCATTAATTTGAACACAAATATGTCATAAATTGTTGTATATGGCTGGTAATTGTTCGATCCTTGGGATGAAGTTCATCACTATTATGTGCAGCTGTTATTGACCATGTATCAAGGTATATAACCTTAGTTTTTAAATCCTTAAACGCCTCAAATATGATGTTTTTCTGGTTTAAAGAAATCCTGACATCAAACCACAAACCATTCCAGAAAAAGACATGTGGACCTTTGATAAAAACATTTGCTTCTGGCTTAACTTCCAGCAGGTTTTTAATGGCGTCTGAAAGGCGTCTAACCATAAAGCGAAATAATTCAGAGGAAAAGGCTTGCAGATGGGCACAATAGTGTGCCACAACTATAATATCCTTCCCTGGAATGTCACTTTTAGCCAGTTTATTTATTTCTGTGGCTTGAGATGTTATTTCAGTCGCGCGTGTTCCAGGCCAGTAATAAGGCTGCTCATGTCTTTTATGAATCAGATGAATTCCAAAGCTTTTGAACTCTATCAGGGAATGAAAACTACTGTAATTTTTCAAGTTTATTTTGGGAAGTTTCAGAACTTGTGCCATGAAATAATTCACATATTGTCGTGTGGTAGAATCACCAAGGATAACCAGTGTTTTGTTTTTTAAACACGATTGGTATGACTGTGGGTGAAAAGATATTGTATTTTTACAGTTTAAAATATGCCAAGTTTTATTCAAGTAAAATCCACTGCTAAGTGAAGTGTCTGTCCAAGACATTTCTTTAGGTAATTTATGGCAGGGAGTTTTAGTTGTATTAGCTGCATGTGTTGCCATTATTGTAATTGTTTTATTTAACTGTCTGTGTTCTATGTCATTAACAGTTTCTTCCCGTTCTATGGGAGATAGAGCGTCCTTAATATGAGGACTACTGAATTGAATAAAATCACATATAGTTGAACAATTGAGCTGTCTTGATATAGGCGCACCGCAAAACCACGGGCTGTCATCATTCAGATGGGTAAAGTTACACACATGCCTATAGCCAAACAATGGATATTGATTTCCACATCTTGTCTCTTCAACTTCTTGCCTTTGGCTTTTAAACGTAGCCTTAATTCCCTTTGGTATTTTCATAGCGAATGTTGAATCCCCATATTTAGATATAGCATTTGTTCGAATGCAAAAATGTTCCACTGTTGAAGCAAGTTTTGCTTTAATAATACTTAAACCTGTCCAGTATAATTTGATGTATCCAAAGTATGTACCGTTGTTGTTATCAACCACATGGCCAGAAGTACACCCATCTCCTTCTACTTGCTCTGCCCACAGAATAAATAAATCTCCACCAGATGTCTTAGTTATGTTATAGCCATTGACAGCTCTTATCTCTACATACACAGTATCGCCCCCTTCCTGTTGTATCAACCTAAGTGTGGAATGTATTGGGCTTGACATATTTTTATCACTTCTATACGACGAGTTTCTGCTACAGATACCATGGTAATTAATTCTACTTGAATCGACGTCATGTCTGCTATAACCAAGAAGTTGCGTTTTTACCTTCCCCTTCTCTAATGATAATTCATGAAGCTTTTTCGCATAGTCCACGTCAAGAAAAGATAACTTAAATACTTTATAAAAGCACACCACAGCTATAGTTACAATAGCACCACCTTTGGAAAATTTTGTTTTAAACATAGTCCAATATTGTTTTGAAATATCGTATGTCCTTAGATTTGTATTAAAGAAATGCAAATTAAAATATTTGATTTGTTCGGATATAGTTGATGAGATCTGTTGTTAAGCCCTCAAGAGTTCTTCTGTTCAATATCTCATATGCTGATCTGAGTTATGAATGTTAGATGAAATCACTGATATCGTATATGCAACATCAGCAATAGCAATACCTTAAGAAAACTTTGTTTTGAACGTAGTCTAATATTGTCTTTGAAGTATCGTTTGTCTTTAGATTTGTTTTATAGAAACGCATATTAAAATATTCGATTTTTTTCTAATATAATTAATGACATCTGTTGTTAAGTTCTGCTGGGCAAGATATCATCATGATGTTTATTGTTGACCTGAGTTCTAAATATTAGTTGAGATCTTTGGTATCAGTCAGAATGACAAACAACGGAACACCAATATATGACGCCATGTTGTCACAAAATAACATCATAACACCACAAATATACACTCAGAATACATCAATGTAAATTTGAGTCGCTGAATGTTGTAAAAATCTTGGAAAAATTATGGTGATTTTCATCAGAGTTTTACAGGAAAGACACAATAAGTTGTGAAGAAGAATGGTGTAAAATGTGCAAAACTGTTGATTTATTCCTAACCTAATGGAGTTTTTGGAATTGTGTACAGATCGCACAGACAGTAGTTTCATTTGATTATCGATCTGGGCCCGGAATTACAATGCCTCCTTAGAGTTAAGGAAGACTTAGATTAAGTATTGATATTTCAGGATGCGAAAAATAACGTTTAAAACTGATTAAAATCAAAATTGTTTTATTTTTTTCTGATTAAAATCAAAATAGTTTTATTTTTTCCTGAAGATCACAATGAGTGGTAGAGTGCTTGACTCGAGACCGAGGGTCCGCGGGTTTGAGCCTCACCGGCGTCACTGCGTTGTGTCCTTGAGCAAGACACATTAATCCTAGCTTAGTACTGGTTCAACCCAGGAAGATCTGTCCCTTCATAACTGAAAGATTGTTGATTAGACGTACAGAATCAAATCAAACTAACAAAACAATGATATCTTTGACCACAAATACCACACTGATCCAGGCAATTTATTTAGCATTTAATATAGCCTGTTGAAATATCTATACTTAACTTAAGTCTTGCTTAACTTTAAGGAGGCATTGTTATTCAGGGCCAAGGCTTGGCGTAGAAATAAACATATCATTGTTTAGAACCTAGTACGCTAAAGTAATAATTCAAGTATGACAAATTTAATTGGTCAGCGCAGTGGCTCAGTGGTAGAGTGCTTGACTCGAGACCGAGAGGCCGCGGGTTTGAGCCTCACTAGCGTCACTGCGTTGTTGTCCTTGAGCAAGACGCATTTATCCTAGCTTAGTACTGGTTCAACCCAGGAAGACCCGTCACCTGTTTAACTGAAAGATTGTTGATGGGACGTAAAGAATGAAATCAAACAAACAACAAATTAAATCAAGTGGTAAAAGGATAGCCTCTCAGCCTGTTTTAATTTTAACAGAATAATGTGGAGAGAATTCACAGATTACACAACCAATCCAATGTCTGAAGACACAATGGTGTTGGAATCATCAGTTACAGGTTGGCTGACAGGCTGGCAGAAATGTTGCTTGTGATTTGAAATTATTACCAGCATCTTATTTGTTTGATTTGATTCTTTACGTCCACTCAACAATCTTTCAGTACCAGCATCTTAGTTATACGAACAAAACATTAGGTAGCTGGATAAAACATAGCAATTGAGCCACAACATGATATTTCCAACAATGTGGTATGTGCGCCCAGCAAAGGCTCAGACCAGCCTGCGCATATGCGCAGGCTGATCAGAGCTTTTGCTCGTCGCTTGAATATTCTATGAGTATTAGGCTTCTGGCTGACCATCATTTGAAGTCTCTAAGCTTTCAAGAAAATGTGGTCAAAAACTTATTTGTTCAGAAAAATGAAAATTGTTTACGTGTTTTTTCCCTCCAATTGTAAAGCATAGCATGTTCATTTAAGCACTACAACTTTTCGGCCTTAGGTAATTTTTGCGAGATTAGATTCAGCCTTCTGATTTTTAAGATAAAATCGTCACCAAGACTGTTAATAATGCTTAATTTTTTATTCAATTGATTTTTAATCAATACTCAATCAATAGTTTATATTATATGCTATTCCTCATAGTAGTCCAGTGTATTTCGGTTTTTAAAGTCTTCAACTATGCGCAATACTTTCTCATTGATCTTTTTCACCTGAAAATAGAAATAAGTAATGTTTTTCACAGTGAACCAATAATGAATTTCGCTTGAAAATATACATAGGTCAATAAAGTTTAATCATCTCACCTTCTGACGTGCTCTGTGTGCAGCTGCTCCGCGGATCAGTTGCTCTATTGTGGTTTTAGTTCCGGCCTGTTCCCCTTTCAGTCTGTCAATAAATTCGTAAATGTCTGGATGGTACTTGGACACCACAGTCTGAAATCGCCTGTGCCAACCTTCCAGATGGTTCACCAGCTAACGTTCTTTCATATACACACCACAGCTAGGGGGAAACAGTGGCTCCTGCCACCCTTTTCGAAATAGCTGAAAGGAAGAGAACAAATTTTGAATTGAACCTGATTTTGTTAATTATGAGTGTTTATATAGTTTTTAAGTTTTAAGTGTTTCTATGAAATGATATAAATTCTACTCACCATTGTCCCATTGTCATTTCGACGAGAAGTGTACGTGTTATAGCCAACATAAGTCCGTTCAACGTATGATACCATCTCTGATGTGGCTTCAGGTAAATATTCCTTCAGTTCATCCATGGTGGATTTAATTCGGGACTGGGGTACGAATGTAAGGGCTAAGATCATTTTTAAGTTTGTTGAGATATTCTCGTCTTCCAAGTAAGCATAATTGAGTCCTAGGTCACATATTTTCCGCCAGTGAACCTGCGCAAGATGAAAAAAAGCAATAAAAAAACAGCAATCTATTCTTACACCAGGAAAAACGTCGAAAATTCCTTTGATAGCAGCATCTGAAGCTCTCAACGTTTATGTCAATTTCCAACTTTTCAAGTTTTGATTTGATTATTGTGAAAAAAGAGCGGTATGTAGGTCTGTGCTTTCCGACAGTATACAAGCAGCAGAAGCTACACCATGACAACTCTGTGCAACGTTTATAGCTGGTAAAAATATTTTGGAGCAACATGAAAAGTTCCATCACCATACCAAAGTTTAATCCAAAATGTCTAAATGATTGATCTGTCGCAAATGCCGCGTAGCGCAGTCGGTAACGTGTCTGGCTACAGATGCGTGTCTGACTGCAGATCCAGGGGTCGCGAGTTCGATCCCGGCCTGGTCCCATACTTTCGTGGAGATTGATCATGAAATCATTTCTATGGTCATTCTCCTCCCTTCCGCTGATTCATTCAAGAAGGGTTGTTGTCAGTTACAAGCGAAAGTATGTGCACAAATTACTGGTTAACCGCTTGTTCAAGCCTGCCCAGGAAAAGTGTGGTTAAGTGAACTGACCGTCCCGCAATGACCATAGCTGTTGACTTGGGACGTAAAGCAACAAAAACAAACAAAGGATTCGATCCCCGTTTTCAGAAGTTGTATCAGTTACGAGGAACTGATCAACGCTAGAAGACTTCTGCCACTCCTCAGGTATCTCTAGCTCTGACAGGGAGTCTGACAGTGCTTGGAAATGCTTGCGACGCTCCCCCTGTATCGGTCGTTTAACGGTGGTCTCTTTTGGCCAGTAGCCTCGGAATTCGGCTGGGACCTTATCCTTTAGCTCTCTGTTAACTAGGCGGCTAGGGGCGTCTTGAGAAGATGACGCAGCATCCTTCAGTATGGCCATTAACTTCAAGCTCATGGGGACTTGGTGCATGTACGTTGTGTTCAGTCTCCCGCACAGGAACGTCATTTGAGCCGTGTCATGTGATTTCCAACATTGTGCCATTTTGACAAGTGCAGACTCTGACGAGCCTGTGCAGCCTCTTTTGAATCTTAGAAACTCCAAATGATGTTCAGTCAGTAGCTTAACACTCATAGAAAATTCAAACGACAGGCAAAGGCTCTGATCAGACTGCGTGTATACCACTTTGTTGGAAATCTCATGAACTGGCTCATTTATAGTTGTGAGACTGACTCGGCGCTTAAAGTTTCTAAATATCAGCAGCTAAAAACTAACTCCTATAAACGAAATATTCGCCATGGAAGGTCAGCAAACGCTTACAAGTAGGTTGTAAATCGTTTATTTTGAAAAGATAATCAATAGTTCAATATTTTTAGGTGTGTTAATAAATTATTGTCGTCACATTGATCATCGAGTGTTTTTGCACATTCATGTATGACAAAATGAACAAACAAATAATTATCAAATTTGTCATTTCCTACGATTTTATTTTGATGACAATGAGACACATCTTATCCGTATTTCTAAAACTATATTATTAGGATTATAAAGCTGTACCTCTAGCCTCGCCTGTTGAAAAATGCTATATATTTTCCTTCGGTACGGCGTTGGGAAAGCAGGAAGTCTGCATAGCCAGAAGCAATACATCTGGATAATACAGTCCAAATCATTTAATGCTTCTGTGTAGATCACCTGTATCTACATTCATTCAACCCTTTGTGCACTAATAGATTCTTCCTTCTGGCTTGATACTTTAAACTTTTGATATCCAGGGATCAAAGGTTATAATTTCCAAATAAAACTGGCATTTATTTCCCTGAAGACCGTTTTTGTCTCAAACAGTGAAGAGCCTGACGAAATCTAGGCCTTCACCATTCACCAAAGTATGTATTTAGGAAACGCGTATGTATACTGACATCAAGAAAAAAACGCCTCATCTAAAAGTAAACGTGAATATCTCTTGGACTGACCAGACTAAAATTATGAATCTTAGCGCATTATAACATCTAACCAGTCAAACGAATCTCATGAAAACAAAATTGCAGAAAGAATATTTGAGGCTGTAAAAACGACCTCGGTTTGATTCCGGGATCACCAGTTGCATGTGAAACAAGATTTTAGCCACATTTGCCTTGTTTCCAGACACAATCCGCTGACAAAAAACCCTGTTTTACCATTGTAAAACAGTCTCTATTTTACCAAAAATGCGCTCTTAATGTTCAGACAATGTTTGTATGCGTCTGCTGAACGAAACAACTTACCCAAACCACCTCTTTCCCACGCATTTCAGTGAAACTCAAACGTCACGACTTTGCAAAATGGGTGAAAATATTGTTACAAATCATTTGCAAAACCCTTTAGTCTATAACCAGCGACTCTTGCTGAGGAAACGCAATCTGGCACGTGTTCCAGACGGCCATTTTGGATGACGTTTACGTAGACTAACGACTGGCCATTGAGCGTTACAGCTCATCTTAAATAACGTAATTTTATGTTGGCATACCCTTATCATTTTTTCCATTACTTAGCGCAAAACGAGAATGTTGGCAAGTTTCGTAAACGGACCTTACATTTTGTCTTTAATATGACGTCATAATTTCATAAAGTTATTATTCGCAAGCGCGACAGTTTGAGAAAATAATCCAAAAAGTGTTCATTGTTTAGCAAAACATTCACTGCATAAACTGAGTGCAAATTCAAATTGAAATCATAAGTGATTGATGCATAATGCCGTCATGTGTACGTTGAGCCTGTATGACATCGTCGGAATAACGCGTCACCTGCCTATCAAATAAAAGTCATTTCCCAACATCGCCTAACGTCTACATAAAGAAGCAGTACGTGTCTGTTCATGTTTGCATATCATCACTAAGAAATCAGTGATAATGAGTGAGGCGTTTTTTGTTGACGTCAGTATATAAAAGGAGTTAAATCTATAAAATCGAAAATCTATCCCATACTGCTTACCATCTCAAAATGGAACCTTCGCATACAGTGCAGACCAAGATCAGCTAGGTACAATCTCATCAGGGTCAACCCCATTTGCTGTCATTAAAACCTTGAAGTAATATACACATGCAGCAACTAAAATGATCTGGAAACTTTAAAGCTGCATACTCTGTAACTATGAACATTTTTCGAAAAACAATTTTTTCTTTTTAAATCATTTGTAAAAGTAGAATAAAGCTATGTTTTCACAAGAAAAATGTTCAGCACAGCTGAAAACTGCATGGAAAAGTGAATTATCTTACCAAATAGGTGTATTTTTCTCTTGTTGGTAATTATTTGCGTCCCTCCAATAATTCTAGACCGTTGAATTTTAACATAAATACAGTTGTTTTGATAGTGATAACTTGTTAAGATTTACGAAAATGGTAAAATGTTTACCTGAATTTGAGTATTTTTACTGTGCTCTTGAAAAATAAAAACATTATTTTTAAAATTAGAAGATCAAAAGTTACAGACTATGCAGCTTTAACTAGCAATCCCATTTTCCAATACAGTTTAACAGTGCTTAAAGAAAAAAATCATTTCAAAAGATGTTTTCTATTTTTTGGCTAGCTCACTATGAACTTCTCTTTTCTCCAAAAGAAAAACCTGTGAGCAGACTGGTTTAATTTTATTTGTGCCGATTCTTTACATTCCAGTCAACGTTTTTTTCAATCATGTCGAAACGATTTCCTGTCATCCTGGGTTAAACCAGAACTAAGAAGCGGATTAAGCTTCGTGCTCAAGGACAGAACCTAGATACTGACGAATCCCAAACCATTCTATCTCTCGTCTAACACGCTACATATAGAAACACTTTGTTTCCCGATCAGACTGCAATAGTTTCCGGGGTCTGACCTGTTCATCAGTGGTATAGAATTCAGAAGGTATTATTTGAAGAATGATGTTTAACCAATGGGCTTAGGTCCTGATTGGTCCTCGACGTACAACGTCTTACCTGGATTTCACTGCTAACAAAATGTATCTAACGGGATACAGAATGAAATGTGTAAAGTACCCATGTTTGAAAGTCTGTGTCCATGTTGCCAATGTACTTGGACTGAGAGAAATAAAGAATGATTTGAATTTGAATTTGAAAGTATGGCGGCAGAAAACCTGAACATAAAAACGCTTTTGATTCTGTTTTATAATAAGCAAAACTTCATTTTGAATCACGCATAGGTGTGCTATTTTTGCGCGACGCGTCTTTAACTTCAAGACCTATTTTCCCAAAATGGCGTCGTCCACCCAACTCATACATTTTGAATTTGAAAGTCTGGCGGCAGAAAACCTGAGCATAAAAACGCTTTTGATTCTGTTTTATAAAAAGCAAAACTTCCTTTTGAATCACGCATAGGTGTGCTATTTTTACGCGACGCGTCAGTAACTTCAACACCTATTTTCCCTGAATGGCGTGGTCCACCCAACTCATACATTTTGGTGTGACCGGTCACAAATGTGTCGAGTCATGTTTTTGTGTATGTTTTTGTGTATTCCTAAAGGACTATATAATTAGAAAATTTTGAAGTATTTGGCATGTGCATGGCGATTTATGTAAGCATTAAGGAACAGATTCGAGAACCGATCCAGATCGGTACTCGAATCTATTCCTAAATGCTTACATAAATCGCCATGCACATAATGAATACTTAAAAATTGTCCAATTCTATAGTCCTTTAGGAATATTGCATGTTTTTCTTTATAGTATTAACACCACTATCTACCACTTCCGGTCTATGAAGTACCGCCAATACGCGTAAATACCAGCAAATCGACGTATACATTAACCAGTGTGACAATGCTAAGCAAACGATACTTGCACAAATTCGGGCGTTTTGTGTATTTGTTTGCTAATACGCGTCGTCAAACACCAAACAAGCAAGCACATACACAAAAACATGACTCGACACATTTGTGACCGGTCACACCAAAATGTATGAGTTGGGTGGACGACGCCATTTAGGGAAAATAGGTGTTGAAGTTACTGACGCGTCGCGCAAAAATAGCACATCTATGCGTGATTCAAAAGGAAGTTTTGCTTTTTATAAAACAGAATCAAAAGCGTTTTTATGCTCAGATCGGTACTCGAATCTATTCCTAAATGCTTACATAAATCGCCATGCACATAATGAATACTTAAAAATTATCTAATTCTATAGTCCTTTTGGCATATGGTATGTTTTCTATATAGTACTAACACCAATATCTACCACTTCCGGTCTATGAAGTACCGCCAATACGCGTAAATACCAGCAAATCGACGTATACAGTTACCAGTGTGATTGTGGACCTGAACCAAGCTTTCTTTTCTATTCAGACCCCGCTTAATGAACGCCAGTGGTGGTGCATCTTGACATTTCAATATTGAATTGAAAACAATTATAAAAAGAAAGAAAAGAAACAGCTTGTCGTAAATGAAAAGATACCATTAACCCTTAATGCGCCAATCGCAACAAAAGTCGCCTGCTTTTCTCGTCTGCTGAAATGTTTAAGAAGTCTCTATGGCAAACAGTGTGGACCCAGATCAGACTGCTCCTATAGGAGCAGTCTGTTCTGGGTCCATGCCGTTTGCTTCTATACTTAATTTGTCAGTAATGTTTGGCAATTATTTGCAGCAGACGACTTCAACAGACGACATTTTCAGATACATTTTTTTCTTGGCGCTTTAAGGGTAAATGGTAAATAGTTGTATTCTGTTCCTTCTGTTACCACACCACCAAGGCCCTACCGTGATTTAACTCTTACCATACTAGTGTCGTCTGCTGATATCTTTTGCAAACTGTTTGGACCTAGATCAGGCCAGATAAAACGTCGGGTCTAATCTGAATCCAAGCTGTTTGACACTCTCGAAGAATCTTTTCGAAAAGGTCGATTTTGAAAAATATCAGCAGACGACAAAAAGCATGCTCAATACTCAGACGGCAAAGAGTTAGAATGAATATCGCCACATTGATGACTCAGAAGAAATATGGTAATTCTTTACATGCTGGGAAACATTCAAGATATTCGATGTCTGCTAATTTTTTTACTAAAATGAACTTTGGAATGGAGCTGTTGTATAAGTTAATCACCAGACAGCACTGGCAGGTAAAGATTTAAAACTGCTTCTATGTCCAGAATTTATGTTCTATGGCTTATGTGCTATACGGGTTAATGTAAGGAAAGAAATTGGTACCGTTTTTCACAATTATTTGAGATCATTCTCGTCATCCAAACAGTATATTTCGGTGATGCTGTTTGAGACGGAAGACGCACGATGGACGTCATACCTTCCATATGTTCAGGTAAGCGAACACAACAACAGCTGTGAACATAAATACTGTTTAAAACGCAGTTTGACTGATGGTATTCCTGAAAGAATATAATTAAAAAAAAACGTTAATCTGAAAAACAAAATCAGTCAAAGTTAATGAAAATTTCCCAGCATGCAAAGAGTTGACATATCTTTGGTGAATCATCAATGCGACATTATTAATGAGCCGTGGCATGAGATTTCCAACAATGTGATATGTGCGACAAGCAAAGCCTCAAATGAATGTGGCGACACAATCACAAACTCTGATCATTTTGAAGATATCTAATAAACGTGCCACATTAAGGTAATGAAATACTGTTTTTAAATAATGATAAAACAAATTTTAATTTCTGTAACCCTTTAGATTACACTACCGCCCGCGTATTTGTCCTGCGAATTCGCGTTTTATGTGCGTTTCCAACGCATTGTACGTGCGTTGAGTTTAAATTGCGTATGAAACGCGAATCAACGTATTTCGAAACTCATGAATATTCATTAGCAGCCCCCAACGCGTTTCAACGATAAAATATGCGTTTCTCGCTTTAGCCAATCAAATCGTTCTGTTACAACGCAGTGATGCGTAAACCAATCAAAATTTAGTTGACCTTGCTAAATGTTTACATGATTGTTATTGTTTAGCTTCGGTTTGAATATTTTTGATAAGACTTGTCTTGCAAATCTCAATTCCCGTTTCCTTTGAGCTTTTAAAGCCCAATTTGAATTAAATATCTCACTCCATTCATTTATCAATATTTTGAGCTGACTATCACGACTTTTCAGCAGAATAATAAATGGAGTTACTCAAGGCCGAAAAATGAATGTATAACAGTAAAATCACATCGATCTTCATCAGATATAGATCTATAATTAGTCTCTTTTAGTGCCCAATGTAAAATATTTTTCTTAAAACAACGACATGAAGCAGATGAATTAAAAACATGTCGCACTGCATTCAATTTTGTTTCTGGGGATTCCCATCAAACAATTTCGAACTTTAAGATTGGGTCAACTGAGATTAGATTCAAAATCTCCTTGTAGCATGAGTAAAATAATCAAACTCACTTGTTGACATTCTAACTATATATATATATATCTCAAAAGAAATAAGAAGGCACTCCGAAGCAAAAGCATTTGCATGTGCCCAGGCTTCACCTGATCAGTCCTAAAATAAAAGTAGAACAGTATCCAGTTCTGCCCCTCTAACCTGCTGATGAAGTAGGAACTGACACCGCTTAAACACCCTGCACCCCTGCCCAGCAGTGCTCAGGAGGTAGGTTCCGACCCCGATTAAACAGCCTGAATCCCTGGCCCAACAGTGCCCTGGAGGTAGGTTCCTACACCGCTTTAACAGCCTGCCCCACAGTGCCGGGGAGGTAGGTTCCGACACCGCTTAAACAGCCTGCACCCCTGCCCCACAGTGCCCGGGAGGTAGTTTCCAACACCACTTAAACAGCCTGCACCCCAGCCCCACAGTGCCGCGGAGGGAGGTTCCGACACCGCTTAACCAGCCTGCACCCCTGCAAACCAGTGCTTGCAGGTAACTTCCAAAACCACTTAAACAGCCTGCACCCCTGCTACACAGTGCCTGGCAGATTGGTTCGGACACCGCTTTAACAGCCTGCACCCCTGCAACACAGTGCCCACCTGGTAGGATCTGACACCGCTTAAACAGCCTGAACCCCTGCAAACTTAAACAGCCTGAACCCCTGCAATGCAGTGCCTGGCAGTTAGGTTCCAACACTTCTTAAACAGTCTGCATCACTGTAACACAGTGCCCAGCAGGTAGACTCCGACATTGCTAAAACAGCTTTCACAACTGTAACACAGTGCCCGGCAGGTAGGTTCCGACACCGCTTAAACAGTCTGCACCACTGTATCACAGTGCCCAGCAGGTAGGTTCCGACATCGCTTAAAAAGCCTGCACCACTGTAACATAGTGCCCGGCAGGTAGGTTATGACACCGCTTAAAAAGCCCGCACCACTGTAACACAGTGCCCGGTAGGTAGGTTCCGACACTGCTTAAACAGTTTGCACCCCTGTGTACACAGTGCCCGGCAGGTAGGTTCTGACACCGCTTAAACAGTCTGCACCACTGTAACACAGTGCCCGGCAGGTAGGTTCGGACACTGCTTAAACAGCCTGCATCACTGTAACACAGTGCCTGCATGTTGACTCCGGCTTTGCTTAAACAGCTTTCACAACTGTAACACAGTGCCCGGCAGGTAGGTTCTGACATTGCTTAAACAGCCTGCACCCCTGCAACACAGTGCCCGGCAGGTAGACTCCGACAGTGCTAAAACAGCTTTCACCACTGTAAGATACAGTGCACAGCAGGTAGACTCCAACATTGCTTAAACAGCCTGCACCACCATGACACAGTGCCCGGTAGGTAGGTTCTGACATTGCTAAAACAGCTTTCACCACTGTAACACAGTGCCCGGCATGTAGGGTCTGATATTGCATAAACATTCTGCACCACTGTAACACAGTGCCAGGCAGGTAGGTTCCGATATTGCTTAAACAGCCTGCACCACTGCAACACAGTGCCTGGCAGGTAGGTTCTGACATGGCTAAAACAGCTTTCACCACTGTAACACAGTGCCCGGCAGGTAGGTTCTGACATAGCTTCAACAGCCTGCACCACTGTAACACAGTGTCCAGTAGGTAGGTTCAGACACAGCTTAATCAGTCTGCATCACTGTAACACAGTGCCCCGCAGGTAGGTTCCGACATGGCTTAAACAGTCTGCACCACTGTAACACATTGCCCGGCAGGTAGACTCAGCCATTGCTGAAACAGCTTTCACCACTGTAACACAGTCTATGGCAGGTTCTGACACTAAACAGCCTGCAACACTGTAACATAGTGCCAAGCAGGTAGGTTCCGACACGGCTTATACAGCCTGCACCCCTGTAACACAGTGCCCGGCAGGTAGGTTCCGACACCGCTTAAAAAGCCTGCACCACTGTAACACAGTGCCCGGCAGGTAGGTTCTGACACCACTTAAACAGCCTGCATCACTGTAACACAGTGCCTGGTAGGTAGGTTCCATCACTACTTAAACAGACTGCACCCCTGTAACACAGTTCCCGGCAGGTAGGTTCTGACATTGCTTTAACAGCCTGCACCACTGTAACACAGTGCCCGGCAGGTAGGTTCCGACACCACTTAACCAGCCTGCACCACTGTAACAAAGTTCTGGCAAGTAGGTTTTGACACTACTTAAACAGTCTGCATCCCTGCAACACAGTGCCCCGCAGGTAGGTTCTGACATTGCTGAAACAGTCTCCACCCCTACAACACAGGTGCCCGGTAAGTAGGTTCTGACACTTCTTAAACATCCTTTACCACTGTAACACAGTGCCTGGCAGGTAGACTCCGACATTGCTAAAACAGCCTTCACCACTGTAACACAGTGCACGGCAGGTAGGTTCCGACACCACTTAAACAGTCTTCCCCACTGTAACACAGTGCACGGCAGGTAGGTTCTGACACGGCTTAAACAGTCTGCACCACTGTAACACAGTGCATGGTAGGTAGGTTCAGACAATGCTATAACAGCCTGCACCCCTGAACACAGTCCCTGGCAGGTAGGTTCCGACAATGCTTAAACAGCCTGCATCACTGTAACACAGTGCCTGGCAGGTAGGTTCCGACATTGCTAAAACAGCCTGCACCACTGTAACACAGTGCCCGGCAGGTAGGTTCCGACATTGCTAAAACAGCCTGCACCACTGTAACACAGTGCCCGGCAGGTAGGTTCCGACACCATTTAACCAGCCTGCACCACTGTAACACAGTTCTGGCAGGTAGGTTCTGACAATACTTAAACAGTCTGCATCCCTGCAACACAGTGCCCTGCAGGTAGGTTCTGACATTGCTGAAACAGTCTGCACCCCTGCAACACAGGTGCCCGGTAGGTAGGTTCTGACACAGCTTAAACAGCCTTCACCACTGTAACACAGTGCCCGGCAGGTAGGTTCCAACACCGCTTAATATGTCATCCCCTCTGTTACACAGTGCCCGGCAGGTAGGTTCTGACACTGCTTAAACAGTCTGCACCACTGTAACACAGTGCCCGATAGGTAGGATCCGACACTGCTTAAACAGTTTGCACCCCTGTAACACAGTGCCCGGCAGGTAGGTTCTGACACCGCTTAAACAGTCTGCACCACTGTAACACAGTGCCCGGCATGTAGGTTCTGACACCATTTAAAAAGTCTGCACTACTGTAACACACTGCCCGGCAGGTCGATTTTGCCATTGCTAAAACAGCCTGCACCCCTGCAACACAGTGCATGGTAGGTAGGTTCAGACAATGCTATAACAGCCTGCACCCCTGTAACACAGTGCCTGGCAGGTAGGTTCCGACAATGCTTAAACAGCCTGCATCACTGTAACACAGTGCCCGGCAGGTAGGTTCCGACATTGCTAAAACAGCTTTCACCACTGTAACACATGCCTGGCAGGTAGGTTCTGATACTACTTAAACAGCCTGCAACACTGCAACACAGTGCCCTGCAGGTAGGTTCCGACACCGCTTAAACAGTCTGCACCCCTGTAACACAGTGCCCGGTACGTAGACTCCGACATTGCTAAAACAGCCTTCACCACTGTAACCTAGTGCCCAGCAGGTAGGTTCTGACACTGCTTAAACAGCCTGCACCCCTGTAACACAGTGCCCAGCAGGTAGGTTCTGACATTGCTTAAACAGTCTGCACCACTGTAACACATTGCCCGGCAGGTAGGTTCTGACATTGCTTAAACAGCCTGCACCACTGTAACACAGTGCCCGGCACGTAGGTTCTGACACCTCTTAAACAGCCTGCACCACTGTAGCACAGTGCCTGGCAGGTACTTTCCAACACCGCTTATACAGTCTGCACCCCTGCATCACAGTGCCCGGCAGGTAGGTTCTGACTATGCTTAAACAGCCTGCACCACTGTAACACAGTGCCCAGCAGGTAGGTTCCGACACTGCTTAAACAGTCTGCACCACTGTAACACAGTGCCCGGTAGGTAGGTTCTGACACTGCTTAAACAGTTTAAACTCAATACAGGCAAAAACAGAGATATCTTAATTTCTAAAGAAAAAGGATTTTGAAAATCTGAATTTGGTCTTATTTTCCTATCAAAATTATTAAACAAAAATCAGAATTATCTAAAACTGTTTTATTTTTACTTAAACAGCCTGCACCACTGTAACACAGTGCCCGGCAGGTAGGTTCCAACATCGCTTAAACAGCCTTCACCACTGAAACACAGTGCCCGGCAGGTAGGTTCTGCACCGCTTAATATGTCATCCCCACTGTAACACAGTGCCCGGCAGGTAGGTTCCAACACTGCTTAAACAGTCTGCACCACTGTTACACAGTGCCCGGTAGGTAGGTTCCAACACTGCTTAAACAGTTTGCACCCCTGTAACACAGTGCCCGGCAGGTAGGTTCTGACACCGCTTAAACAGTCTGCGCCACTGTAACTCAGTGCCCGGCATGTAGGTTCTGACACCGCTTAAAAAGTCTGCACTACTGTAACACAGTGCCCGGCAGGTAGGTTTTGACATTGCTTAAACAGTCTGCATCACTGTAACACAGTGCCCGGCAGGTATGTTCTGACATTGCTTAAACAGCCTGCACCACAGTAACATAGTGCCCGGCAGGTAGGTTCTGACATTGCTTAAACCGTCTGCACCACTGTAACACAGTGCCCGGCAGGTAGGTTCTGACATTGCCTTAACAGTCTGCACCACTGTAACACATAGCCCGGCAGGTAGGTTCCGACACCGCTTAAACAGCCCTTACCACTGTAAGACAGTGCCCTGCAGGTAGGTTCCGACACCGCTTATACAGTCTGCACCCCTGCAACACAGTGCCGGGCAGGTAGGTTCCAACACTTCTCAAACACCCTGCACCACTGCAACACAGTGCTCGGCAGGTAGGTTCAGACATTGCTGAAATAGTCTGCACCCCTGCAACACAGTGCCCGGCAGGTAGACTCCAACATTGCTTAAACAGTTTGCACCCCTGCAACACAGTGCCTGGGAGGGAGGTTCCTATACTACTTAAATAGCCTGCATCACTGCATGTAACACAGTGCCAGGCAGGTAGGTTCCGACACCGCTTATACAGCCGCACCTCTGTAACACTGTGCCCGGCAGGTAGGTTCCTACATTACTAAAACAGCCTGCACCCCTGCAACACAGTGCCGGGCAGGTAGGTTCCGACACAGTTTAAACAGCCTACTCTCTCTCTCTCTCTCTCCGAACACAGTGCCTCCTGTGAGGCTTGGACTGGGAGCCTATCCATCTGAAGACCTAAATTTAATTGAGCCAGTAAGAAGAGATAGATCGATAAAGACTTCAAGCCAGTTATTTGATCAAAATGCAGCAGGTTCAGGTTCTGAAACCTGATCCCTAGGCCTGATAACAAAGATCCACGAACCTGTTTGATATGGTTGGACTGAACACGATGAACTGGTCCACATAGTGGAATTGTAACCGATTGTAAACAAATGCAATGGGATGTGAAGTCAGCTGACATGAAATATCTGGCAACGATGGCTAAAAATGTGGGAGTGCCATTGACACAAAAAGGAAAAAGAAACAATAAACAAAGCGTTTTGTGGGGAAATTGTTTTCGCTGTTGTCTTGGTTTCAATAATGAAATAATCATTGATTTACACGTAACAGATCTGGCAACGCACTTGAACCTTTTTGATTGGCTGTTCAACCATGCGTTTCAACGCGAATTGTACGTTGAACTGCGTTGCTATACTTGAGTTATTGATTGGTTAACAGGTAAATGCGTTGCACTGCAGTTCAACGCATATGGATAGTGGGCTTTGATTGGATTTTCGAAATTCGCGTTGGAAAACTAATGCGTTTTACGTGCGTTTTCAATGCGTTTTCAACGCGAATTCGACAAGGACAAATAGATTGGCGGTAGTGTAAGTCCTCAGACTTAATATCCATTTATCTGTCCTTTTATCGTTATTCGTACATCTCCAGTTCTTCTATTGTCCTGCCATTGTTGTAACTAACGTCGTAACTAATTGGCGACAACGTCATCCGACGTAACGTCATAAAACATTAACGAATGCATAAACAGTACATAAGTAATCTAATATATGGAAGTTAATTTATTCGCGGAGTTCCGCGACACTCCCACCACAAAAAGAAATAAACCATCATAAATGTTCATCAATTGTTTGTTTATACTTGCCATCAGCTATTTTGCATAATGGTTTGTGCAGATTTCCTTGTCATTTTCTTTTCTTAATATTTGCCCCTGTCACAGTCTTCAAAACCGCTGTAATATTCGCCGCTTCTGTTGCACTTTGGGTTGTTGAAATATCCGCACTTTTTGCCATACCTCCAGTATGTATCCTTGCTCTTATCTTCAAAATTGAAGCTATCCTTTACACCAGTGCTGACCTTTAAGCTGCAAAAATAATAACTGTCTGTGCTATCGTCGTAGCTGTTGCAATTCTCACCGCATGTGCCATCCTCACATTTGCTGTAGTCCTCACCGCCTGGGTTGTCATGATACCAGTAGCAGTCCTCACCGTTTATGCTTTCCTAACATACATAGCCGGCCTCAACACGTATGGTGTCTTGATGCATGCAGAAGTCATTATCGCTTTCGCTTTTCTGACATTTGCTGCAGTCCTCACCGCCTGTGCTGTTTTCACTGCTGTTGTAGTCTTCACCACATGAACTGTCATGACGCCTGTTACAGACATCAACGCCTGTGCTGTCATGATTCATGTTGCAGTCTTCACCGCCTGTGTCATCAAGTCCCCTGTTGCAGCCCTCACCGCCTGTGCTGTCATCAAGTCCCCTGTTGCAGCCCTCACCACCATTGCTGTCATGATGCCTGTTGCAGTCCTCACCGCCTGTGCTGTCACTATTCCTGTTGCAGTCTTCACCGCCTGTGTTGTCATGACGCCTGTTGCAGCCCTCACCGCCTGTGCTGTCATGACGTATGTTGCGGTCCTCACCGCCTGTGTTGTCATGGCGCCTGTTGCAGTCCTCACCGCCTGTGCTGTCATGATTTCTGTTGCAGTATTCACCGCCTGTGCTGTCATTACGCCTGTTGCAGTCCTCACCGCCTGTGCTGTCATGACGTATGTTGCAGTCCTCACCGCCTGTGCTGTCATGATTACTGTTGCAGTATTCACCGCCTGTGCTGTCATGACGCTGTTGCATTCCTCACCGCCTGTACTGTCATGACGCCTGTTGCAGTCCTCACCGCCTGTGTTGTCATGACGCCTGTTGCAGTCCTCATCGCCTGTGTTGTCATGACGCCTGTTGCAGTCGTCACCGCCTGATATACTTGGTTTATCCGATTTTAGCTGTTGCTGTTGGAGCTGTTTTTGGCCTGTCAGAACCTGCTGCATTTGCTCTGTCAATTGTATCATCTGGTTAAATTTACACTCTGTGAAAGTCCTCGATTTAAAGTTCTCTTGAGGTGACATTTGATCTTGAAGCGTCTGTTGAATATCCTCCAGCTCATACCTACTGTCTATCACTTCTGCGATGTATGACCAGTCCTCAGTAATAAGCTGTTCAACTTCATGTGCTCCATCATGACCATCTATCACCACTGACAACCTTTCATCCGTCTGTTCCAACTTTTCGATGATTTCATTTAACCTATTGATGCAATTATTTAAACGTTTAGAGACAATTTTAATCTCATACTGTTCTAGAGTAGCTTCTTCAACCAGGCTCCTTCCCTTTTCTAGTTTCTTCTCCAACAAGTCTCTGTACTTTGTTCTGCTTCCTTTCATGAATAAGATTGACATATTTAAATTCTATTACTAATAATCATTTCACTGGTTCGTATCCGGTTCGCGGGATCAATTAATGTGGCGACACAATCACAAACTCTGATCATTTTGAAGATATCTAATAAACGTGCCACATTAAGGTAATGTAATACTGTTTTTAAATAATGATAAAACAAATGTTAATTTCTGTAACCCTTTAGATTAAGTCCTCAGACTTAATATCCATTTATCTGTCCTTTTATCGTTATTCGTACATCTCCTGTTCTTCTATTGTCCTGCCATTGGTGTAACTAACGCCGTAACTAACTGGCGACAATGTCATCCGACGTAACGTCATAAAACATCAACGAATGCATAAACAGTACATAAGTAATCTAATACATGGAAGTTAATTTATTCGCGGAGTTCCGCGACAAGCCTGCGCATACGCGCAGTCTAATCAGAGCCTTTGCTTGTCGCTTGACTATTCTATGAGTGTTAAGCTACTGACTGAACATCATTTGGAGTTCCTAAGCTTAGAAAGGAGGCTCTACATGCTCGTCTGAGTCTACACATGTCAAAATGCCACCTCATTTATTTTAGATTACAGTAATGATGTGTGGGCTGTGGTAACAGAAGGAACATCATTCCAATGACATAAATTGTTTTATGTACATTTTAAATAGAGGATTTAACATGAGTGCTCATGTTTTATTGAATTTTAATAAACGAGTTGAGGAAAACAGATAAAATGCGAGGCCTGCCGAGCATTTTATCTCAATTTCGCAACGAGTTTAATAAATTCAATAATACAAGAGCACGAATGATAGGTTCTATTTATCATATGACATTAAGATTACTTTGAAATCTCATTTCTGCCGTAAAAACGTTATAATTTGGCTTTATGTGCGCAACGTTGTTATGGACGTCATAACGTTTCCCGTAAATCTATAAACCACTAGTGATTTATCGATTTTATTGCATGGCGTTATTTCACTCCCAGACGCGACGTCATATGATAAAACCATTTAAAATTATACTAAAAAGCAAGTGAGTTTGCCAAGGAAGAGTATGCCCAGGAAATGCTACAATCACAGATAAACACACAGCACTGTGAGGAAGAGATACAGGCAGAACACCTACAGCCACAATACAATTAAAGAAAAGTTACCTGCTCTCTCTTCCTCAACAAGATGATTGCCGAACTAGAAAAGACAATAAGAGGCACTCCACAAACTAGGAGCGAACACGCAACCCCACATCAATGGTGGCAACAACAAACAATTACAGAAACAATATTAATTTTCACAGTCCTTTTCATCATCATCTCTGGACAAACAATATTCCCCGGCAGCGTTTAAAAAGTGTTCTTTCTGATTGGTGCTGATAGGTTGGGCATCTGTACAGTGACGCTGATATGCTAAATACCAAAACAACTGATGCTATATGAGCACAACAGCCAACAGTTCTTGCACCTGCCTTGCAAAGGCAATGCCATCCTGTTATGCATTCTGCATCCCCTATACAACCATACGGTATCCACAAACAATATGTATTAGATGATGTGGGACGAGATTGTATTTTAATGCGTATCAAGCCAGTATCTTCTTTGTGAATGCTGAACTCCTACTTGCCATCGGTGGTCAATTGCTCTTGCGTGTATGATTTGACCTGTTTTACCTGATAGACACCAAGTGTTATATCACACTGTTCATCTTCAGAGAGTCTAGGGAAATCTTGCAGTGAATCTTTTTCCATTGTTTTCCAAATAGCCCGTTTGTTGCCAGTTTTTCATTTATGAACCATTTCTGCAGTTCGTTTGACAGCAAAGCAAGAGCTTTGAGGTTCTTTGCAAGTTCTGTGTCATCCTGATTGCACGTGACGAAGGCAGGTCGATATGCATTACAGATTGCACATTCAATGAGTACATGATCACCAACACAATGAAGCTGACTATTGAGCATCACTTGATTCAGGGCATTCAATTTTTGATTCACCCATTAGCTGATTCTACAACCCACCTTGTCTTTGTTACAAGTCTAGAATGTTCAGCCTCTTCTCTGCTGTGCTATTTCTGTCCTTTACTCAAATATTTACCGCAAGCAGCCAATCATTGCACTTTATTTTGAGCCCGAGGTATAGCCTCGAGGCCAGGCAAGCATTTCTTTAGCATTACCTTTTATCATATGTTTTAAAATAGACGCACCATTGTTCTTGCCATTTGAAAGATAAGGACACAGGACACTATATAGCCATCAGTGCCTACGACCATCATGGGTTTAACAAGTGCTCTATGCTTATGTCCACTAAACGTATGCCTCTGAAAGCTATAGTTAGCACTTTTTTCTATATAAATGCATGTTCCATCAAGAACAACAGTCGCAACATTCCTCCATCAGCAAGTACTTCCTGCACAAGAGGTCTTGTGCGGTCCTTTATAAAACCGTCCCTAGAAATATGTTGAAAGCCTAAGTTTTTGGTATTAAGGACTTCCTTGCAGTATTTATAGCCTGTGAAACAGACATTTGTTTGGCATTTGAAATAGTGTTTGAAGTACTTTATGGGACATGCCACTTCTTAGTTTACACAGAAGAAGAGCAAGACATGTTCGTTGCGATCTAGACTGTGAAAATTTTACATCACAAAGATAACCAGATAAATTGTCAAACTGTGCTCTTGTGATGCCAGTTAGGTTGTAATAAACATCGTCATTTATAGATGCAGGATCATCAAAATCTAAGCAAGCCTTCTTTTTGCAAACTTCTGTCCTTACATCCGATAACAGATCCTAAATTTCTTTAGGGTCAAATTCAGTTACATTTGATGCTACTTTTAATTTAGAGCGATCATCTAATAATATCTTTTGTTCTCTTATATGCCGCTTGCAACATCTAGCTCCATCTGGTATAAAAATCCTCTGGTCCACAAAAGTATTAATTCCGGTGGCTTTAGTTATTTTAATAAGGTTTTCTCTCTTATCACAAATAAGACATTTAGCGTCTTGAGCTGAATAATCAAGAAACGCAAGACTTTATAAAAGAAAAATGCAAATGCACGGAACAAAAAAACTCTAGAACAAAAGTTATTTATTCAATAAGGTTATCACTCTTATCACAAATAAGACAATTAGCGTCTAAAATGCCTGTTCTTGGAATCGATAGTTTTACTCTCTTGTTAATACTTTCACTATTTGTGTGTGAATTATATGCTTCATCAGGATTGTCTTGAGTTGGTAAGTACTCATTGAATTGTTTTCTACATCAACATCATTTGATATTTTAGATGTACACTGTGATTTCCGTTTATGCATATAATAAAGCATTCAACACTTATTTTATTGCACATAACTTCTGTTATAGAGTTGTTTTGTTCTGTGCATTTGCATTTTTCTTTTATAAAGTCTTGCGTATCTTGATTATTCAGCTCACGCAGTGGACGAGCAGTATCTTATTTTTATGACAGTTTTACATATAAAACAAATGGGATACTTTAGATTGGTGCCAGTAGGATTGTCCATAGTGGGTTTCGTGGGCATCTACCCCATATTCAGGTCTGGGTTGCGTTTTCAGCACTGCTGAGGCAACAAGGCCAGGATATCCATCCCTCCCGCTTGCCAGTACTTTATAAACTAAATGGGACAGTGTATGAGATTTCAAACAATGTGGTGTTTGCGACCAGCAAAGGCTCAGACCAGCCTGCGCATACGCGCAGTCTGATCAGAGCCTTTGCTAGTCGCTTGAGTATTATATGATTGTTAAGCTACTGCCTGAGCACCATTTGGAGTTTCCAAGCTTAAAAGGAGGCTGCAGATGCTCGTTCGAGTCTACACATGTCAAAATGTCAAATTGTTGGAAATCTCATGTCGCGGCTCAAATCATAGTTTCAACAGCTCCTTCCATCGACAGAAAATGTAGGACACACCAATCGTTACAAATACCTCCAGAAAAGAGTGCGTATCGAAAATTATTTCCTTTATTTCTCATCCAAAACATATGTTGTGGGTTCTCAAAAGAACCGTCTCAATGAGACGGTTCTTTTGAGCACCCATACACATATTCAAATTAATGGGTAAGAAAATAATTAAGATTTTACGCAAATAAAATTTCCTTATCTGGACCTATGTAATAAAATTGTGAAACTTCCGTATTTCTACCTCTATGGTAAGATCAGCAACTTCCAATGGTTAACCATGAAGTAGGTTCTCTCCTGACATCTGTGCTGCTAATCAAGGGCCGCAGTTCACCATAGATGATCTTGCCATCAAAGTTGTGTATTGGTTAGAATACTCCGCAGAACTACCTTCACCTCAACAACCAGATCACAAATCTATCAAATGGTCCCTGTGTCACTAATACAGAGAGTTATATAAGTGCCACTAAAACCGCAGTGGATACGTATTTGTAAAATTGCACACAAACCGCCTAAGGTATAGATCTATTTTCTATTTAAAAGTCTAAAAATAGTATTCATGCATATAATGTTTTAAATTTCATTAAAATATATTGATATGTAGCTGGCAGTTTACACAAATTTTGTTAAAAATCAAAATATTATTAAAATCATTTTATATTTTAACCATTTACACATGGACAAAAGTTTTAATATTAATACCACAGAATATAAGTTGCTTCTTTTCAGAATTAAATCCTATGATGCAAATATTGGCTATATTATAATCTGTTTCTCACATCAAAATAAAATGACTTTATGCAATTATTAAAATATATCTGAATTAAATTGCATTTGTATCTACACAATTTACGTAAGCCTTCATAATGAAGAATCTAAGCAGCAATCGTAAGGTTACTATTAAACTCACATTTTACAGGTTCAAGTATCAATATAATTAAAATGATTTATAAACCCAAAAACCTGGATATAAGGCATATGTATGTATGCAACTCTTATTTAATATCACAATCATAAATCAAACCTGGAGATCCATACATAAGATTTATCTAGGATATAATAGACCACACTTTTACAAGCATTTGGAATATAAGTTATATTGTAGTTAAGCATAAATATTGTTTATACTGAGACTGATTCAAAATTATATTTGTAGTCAAGCAAGGGTGTCTTCTGTTTTTACTTTTGTAACAACCTCGCTACTTTGTAAGGAAATATAAGCAAAACAATGAGCAGCCCAGGTTGAAGTATCAGTCTGGGCAGATAGAAACACATAGAACTGTTTTAGCAAATGAAGAATACTTAATCTAGGTATAATCTCTGAGCACTTTTAATCTACTGTCAGTGAGGCCATGAGACTGAATCACATATATTGTACAATATAGTCTAAACCCGTATATTAATGTTTGGAGGACATCATGCCTAAGCTGAGCAAAACATATCCCAAGTGAGCGTTGGCTCTTGTCAATAGTTTTTTTCTGAAATTGTGATTGTAAAGTAGGTGTATGCCAAAGCAATAAGCAAGTAAGGGTCAGAATTCTAGAGATATTTTACAACTTTTCGGAAAAGTGAATCTAGTACTTTCTTTGTTTTCCCCTACAAGCTGGCGAGGATTCTTTAGTTCTGATTGTTAATGGAATGTCTTGTTGGCAAGGCAGAAAAGAAAAACAAACATGCTTACAGAGGCACGGACAAAGTCAGGAAGAATGCAAAGATCAGGAATCGAAACAATCAAGTACCACACCTGACCATGTACAGCATATGGGAAAGTGACAAAACAAAACAAAAAATCAAATACCAGAATGCCAAGAGAACAAGCCGAAAATAATAGGCTTCGCTACATGATGAAGTTGGGAGCATGAATTAATTAGCATTGATCATCAGAAATTTTCATTACAAGTAATTATTTTATTGAGATATTTCTATTGTGGGCATTCGTCAGATTTGTAAAGATCAGATAATCATTTAGCACATTTAGCGTACAAATTACCCGTATTTATTTATTTTATTCCATTCTTGTTCTATCTTACAATGCGTTTCAACTCGTTTTTAGTGCCTGAAGTTTGATAATCATGGATCTGAATTAAAACCAATTGCTGGTTTATTTTTAATTGTCTGCACATAGAACTAGTAATTATTAACCGTTTGCAGACATAAAATTATCTGCTTTACAATATGTTAAGAACTTTAATCCGATCCTGAATGCAGACATGCATATAAATTAGCAATGCATTCATCGAAGATGCAGGCGAGGATCTAGAGGGAGCGGGAGGGCAGGGGTTATAGACCCCTGAAAAATCATCACAAGTTCTAAAGGTTTCTATAGGAATAACCAATTGGACCGCCCTTGAAAAAAGTGCATCCACTACAAACAATTGGACCCCCACCCCCCCTCCCTCAAATCTTTGAAAGAAAGAAATAATATAAAATCAAACGTTGTCACAGCCTTTTCTGTCAGTTAGGCCTGGACCCACCACAGAGGGAGGGGTTTTTCGTTCAGCAGACGCATTAAAGCATTGTCTAAACATTATAATCGCATTTTCGGTAAAATAGAGACGATTTTACAATGGTATTACAAGTTTTTCTTGGCAAAGCATTGTGACTGGAAGCAAAGCAAAAGTGTGTGCGTGTCACACAAAACTGGTGACCCCTGTCTCAAATCGAGGTCGTTTTCTCAGCCTCAAATATTCTTACAGCAATTTTGTTTTCATGAGATACGCTTGACGGATGAGATGATATAATGCACTAAAATTCATAACTTTAGTCTTATCAGTCTTAGAGATATTAACGTTTACTAGATGAGGCGTTTTTGTTGACGTCAGTATATGTAATTGAGTCACGAAGAAACGAGGGAGTGTGATTTTACCATGGACTCAGTGTTGAGAGTGGTTGATAGAGCAAGCATGTAACCCCAAAATATATCATATATACATTTTAATGAAGAAAATAAAATAGCGGCAATTAGTATCTTTCCAAGCAAGTCACCACAAGGCATCAACAAACGGACGTGCATGAAAGCATAACAACACAAGACAGAAATAACATAAATTCCAAATTTGGTGTGTGGATTCCTCTTGGGATGGCGGAGTGGTGCATACTATTTAGGGTCACTTTGACCTTGACATTGACTTCTGACCTTATTCTTTTTCGTAGCTGTAGCATATCTCCTTAATAACAAATATTTTTCTTCAAATGTGGCTTATGCTGGGGACATTCGTCACGTTACTGTACAAGAGACCCAAGTATTCATGATTCCATGAACATTCCAAAAATGAATGTATTACTTATATTTACATTTTATTATGAATATCTAAAATATAAAAATTATTTTTTAATTTAGGAATTAAAACAGCTATGTATTAAAAATATAATCGTATTACTGGAGTATAGCCCTTCAAATAGAACACTGTTTTTTTGGCAATAGCATTATATCTAGAATGGGAATTTTAAATTTAATTCGAAAAATATATTTTAACAAAAAAACTCTAATCAAAAATATTTTTTTGCAGTTTTCATACGTTTTCATAAATGCTTGGATAGGATGGAATTTTAACATTCTTAATGTTTTATGCCAAATAACATTCCCTTCATGTACCTTGAGCGATATGGATCAATGACTATCAGTTGAATATAAAACCATGTATATACTAATATAAGGCAATATACAATGCATCAGTGGGTTTTAAATGTAGCCGTATATTGGCTTGCGTTGCTGTTTATCAGCATAGTCAACAATATTTCAGTTATCTAACCATGCCACAAAGAAGGTGACTCAAACGAAAGGCTACATTTATAGATGTCTACTACCCAAAATGCCCTCTTAGTTGGAAGCGCCCATTTGGAATGCGTCTGCTTACTGATCTCACTACTCCCATATAAAAACATGCATATTTTCCATCATATAAAGAAGCAGTAGAAGTTAAATATAAAATTAAATGTAGTACATGTAAATGCCCGTACATCTGTGATCTTATTCGTATTTTCAGGCCTGTGCATTTCTAGTTGTACGCTCGCACATACAGACACATGAACAAAACATACAGTTAGGTAGCAAGACGGAAACAGGTAAAATGATAATACTTGGTAGGCATGAAACGCGCTAATAACCAATTATCCGTAGAACTAAATAAGCAGCTTGGATTGCATCGTACCATTTGATGTTACAAAATAATCGTCTGCTGTAATCTCTAATGGACATTTATAGCTGAGCAAATACTACGATATCTATCCAAGGTGTATTGCACTGACAGTACAAAAATGGGTACTAAACGGGTATTTTCATTCCAACAAAAACTAAGTTATATATTTTTACAAGATATCAGAGCAGTAACATTGATATCATTCTCCGCCAAAATTTCAAATCTAGTTAGGATTTTGCTATATCTAGGCGCATGCAAATTTTCAGGGTGAAGCAACCTTCATGTACAATTTAAAAAAAGAAAAACTGTGTTTCGTTTTAGGCGCAATATACCAGTAATGGTTTAGTCTGAGTGTAAAATGGAAAAGCGTAACAACAAGCTTGAACACGGACAGCCAATAGAGCAAACAAGAGGTTTGTTTTGCACGTGCGAGTCAGGTGTGGCTCGCTGTCAATCACAACACCAGTATCACTTTTGGCGAATGAGTTCGATGTTCGAAGAGTATTGCACGGGCAAGTGAGCTTGGCAGCTGTCAATCAAATTTATGTAATTAATGGGGCTATGAACGGTTGCAAAAATCTACAGACTCATTAAAGGATTGCTTCGAAAATGTAAATATTTAAGATTAAAGTCAACAGATGACCAAAACAGTCGTAAAAAATTACTCAACATGCAAAGAAAGAAGGACCTCTGACACTTTGATAGGGTATCTGCCTATTTTTCAGATGCTCCCCAAAACTCCTTTATGCATAAGATATCACTGGTATCCTTTTGAATAGGACGCTTGATGAATTAGGGATGAATTAAGGTTATTATTAGACCAGCAGATCTCTACTACAAAACAGGAGATGCTACCAATTGGGGTAGGGGTTGCAAAGTTTGACAGCACCAAAACATATCGAAATCAATTATTACACGTATAAGGGTATTATATCATCAATTCTCGATTACAAACCACAGTGAAAGTATTTTTAAGTCCAAAATCATGAGCATTTTAATGATTATTTTTGTTGTTGTTTTTTCTATCTGATGTGTTAAGAAATATTTTGAATTGCTACTGTAGACCATATTCAACCTCGATGACAATGTATTTACCTGGTGCAATATTATACAGCAATGTACTATAACCATGTGTAAAGTACACCTAGTCAGTGGTCATGTTGTTTATGTGTATTGGATAGATACAGTATATGTGCAAAATAATTTACCAACTGAATTTAGTAAAAGGACAATTTTCATATTCTAAAGCAAAATATGCTAAAACGTTGTAATATTTCATGACTAATGGGTTATGAAAAGGAAGCTTACTTGTACTATTTATTTCATTACACTGGAAAAAAGATTTTCAAGAGAGCACACCAAAATCCAAATGCTAATGTTCCCGCTCTCCTAGACGTCACATTTTGGGCTGTAGAATATCATTCCCCCCCCCCCCCCCCGAGTCCCAACTAGCTTTTCACATATATTATGTAAAATATGAGAACACACTTACTTGCAAAAGGATCAGTTGGGACTCAGGGGAATGACGTTTTAAAATATTTTTCTATTTCCTATATGTATGATACAAAAAGTGACCATTTTAGCCCCAAAATAAAGCCGTACATTTGGAAAAGGGAATCAAATGCAAAATCATAAAATAGAGACCAACAGCGAGCTTATATATGAAGAGGGAAGCATTTGTTCTACTTTAATTTTTGTCAAAATTATAGGCAGCGATACACTGTGATTCCCATTACCACCGTCAGGGTCCTTTGTTTCTGCTTAACTTGCAATTAACTTGCATATTTTGTTCATGCTTTTGCTGTAATCTTCTCCAAAATGCATACCCGATGCTATGGGTCTATTTATAAGAATAAATAAGGTTTTATGATGTTAGATAACTTGCTATCTTAGATCCTGATTGTTTTTTTTTAAATTGTACCATTGGTGTCTGTATGCACTAATTCCAAAATAAGTTGCAAATTCTGGGGAAAATTAAAATGAAAAATGAAGTTGTGAACATAGACTTTTTAAGCATGTTTTAAGTTTACCCAATCATTCAATTATCATCTTGCAAAATTTCGTCACACTGATAATACTCTGATCTTTCCGTCAGCATTTTGAAATTCAGTTCGAGTTTGCTGATGACTATTACACACTTATTTTAAGACTAGTGCGCTGCCCTGTTAAACAGCAGGGACCCCAGATTGGTCATGTGCGATCGCATGCCAAGCGGAGTCCCTGGGGTTTACATGTAAGCCCCTGTTATTCCATTAGTGAGCTCTACATATATTCACAATGGGTACTCCAAATATGGCAACATGGAATGCTACTGGCATTATGAATTGACTTGCTTATGAATGAGAATATACACATCTTAGGGTTGTCCGAGCATTGGCTATATCGACACAATTTACATTTTTTTGCAAGCCATTAATAGTTATTATAATTGCTTTGGTATTTGTGATCACGATTTAGATAATCCGAGCAATAGAAAGGTTGGTAAGGGCGGTGTGGCAATCTTATGGCACAGGTCCCTAGATAATCAAGTGACACCACTGGATATAGATAGTGACCGCATTTGTGGAATACAGTTTAGGATAAGTGGTCAGTTGCATTTTTACATTTTACAAGTATATGCACCATCAAGCAACCACCCGGTACAAACGTACCAAGATTTTTCTGACCATCTTCACGCAATTATCAGTATGTACTGTTTTAATGGGTTAGTGTAAGTATTGGGCGATTTTAATGCTCATTTGCAGGGAGAGCGGTATATTAAGCCTACTGATGACCGTGGTGCATACTTGCTTGACTTGATGAATTATCACAATCTAGTTAGCCTTAACACATTGCCATTGTGTTCTGGTGTTGCTGCCAGTTTTGTTTCCTATGACGGGAAATATGAGTCACTTATTGACCACATCCTTTTTCCTGTGGAAAGGTTAGATACTGTTATGTCGTGCAAACTATTAGATGACCATGTTTTAAATGTATCTAGGCATAGGCCAGTCATATGTAGGATTACTGTTCCACTCATAAATTTTGAGAATCAATCACAATCCTTCTCGTCTCACGTTAAATGGGAAAAATTAGATGAAAGTGTCCTTCAGTTGTATGAATCAGAGGTCAGTGATTCTCTTTTATCGTATTCTTGTACAGCTGATCTAGATCCTAAACAGAAGCTAGAACAGAAATACACTCACATCGTTAATAGCATAATTGAAGTTTCAGACTCGGTGTTACCTAAATCCCAATTCAAGCCATACTTAAAACCTTACTGGGACTCAACTTTAAAAGATCTACATGCTGCAATGAGGGGGAAGAGGCGAAATTGGATTAGGGATGGGCAGCCGAGGGGGCATAATCATATTTCATATAGAGAATATAAAGCTACTAAATGCTTGTTTCGGGCTTATCATCGCAAGTGCGCAGAACAGTTTTTGACTGAACTAGACAGCGATATAGACCAGGCAGCTGAACTAGACTGTGCAGTGTTTTGGAAAAAGGTAAATAGCAGAAGAAATTTTTCATGCACAAATGCAGGCTCTGAAATTAAATTTGGAAATATTATATGTCGCGATCCAGAAAGCATTGCCTCCGGTTGGGGCGACTATTTTCGAGAGTTATATACCGACTCAGATAGGCCCCACTACGATTCGAGTTTTAAACGGGAAGTTGAGATGAGGGTAAAGGGCATAAAAGAGGAAATTACGTCAGATCGGAACAGTAATTCTACATATATATCAATATACGATGTTAAAAAAGCTGTTAAGGTACTAAAAAAGAAGAAAGCTTGTGGGCACGATTGCATTTACAACGAGCATCTGATAAATGGAGGAGATGTGTTATACGAACAACTTGCCAAATTTTATACTGATATGTACAATAACAGTTATATCCCACCCAGTCTTAAGCAAGGCATCATAATAACACTACACAAAGGTGGTAGAAAATCCAAACCCGACCCAAATAATTACAGAGCTATAACACTTTCTTCTGTTTTATTGAAGTTATTTGAAAGAATTATATTAGAAATGGTCGAAGCTAGTCTTTCAAAGCCCTTAAATGGTTTACAAGGTGGTTTTAGAGCAAATATTGGTTGTAATATGACCTCCTTAATGGTCAAAGAAAGTATCTCCTATGCTAAGGAAAATCACAGTAAGCTCTTTGTCTGTTATCTGGATATTCAGAAGGCATTTGATCGTATGTGGCATGATGGCCTGTTCGTGAAGCTATATGACCTGGGTATTAGGTCAAAATTACTTGGTATCATTATTGATCTGCATACTGATATGAGGAGTTGTGTGTTGTTCAAGGGGCATAAATCTGCTTGGTTTAAAATCCTACAAGGTTCTCGTCAGGGTGGTGTTATTTCTCCTTTAATGTTCTTGTGTTTTAAGGATGACCTGCTCGAGCAATTGGTCAAATGTCATGTAGGTTTTAAAATGTTAAATATGAATGCATGTTGCCCTACCGTTGCAGATGACATGGTTCTCATGGCATTGTCTATAGCTGGCCTTGCTATCCTTCTGTGCATATGCTATGCATACTCTTGTAAGTGGCGATATAACTATTCAGCCCCTAAAAGCTCGGTTATTGTGTACAACGAAACCAAAAACAACTATCAAAAGTCAAACCGAGTTTGGTATCTAGGTAACAGTATCATAGCAGAAAGTGAAAATTATAAGCACCTTGGGGTAAATAATAATAAATATCTTAGCAAGAAAATAAGCATTCAAGATGCCAGCCACAAGCTAAAAGGTACTTTCCTCAGTCTTGTAAATAGTGGTATTTTTAATCATGGTGCTTTACATCCCCTCACGTGTAAAACAATTTATAAATCTATAGTTTTACCGAAAGCTCTCTATGGCTGTGAAAATTGGGATAATCTATCTGATACAGATTTACATACATTGGAACGTGCCCACAGGTTTTGTGTAAAACATATGCAATCACTTAGTACACGTACACGAACAGACACGGCATTAAGTCTCTTGGGTGTATTTCCAATTGAAACTGATATAGACTTCAGAAAACTAACTCTCTTTGGACAGTTTTGCAGATTAAATTCAGATATTTGGGTTAAAAGAATGTTTCTCAACAGATAAACATCGTATATTGCCGAGTTTAATCATAGACAAGAAGGTTTTGTACCAGATATTGTAAGATTGCTGGAAAAATATGAGCTCAGTGATATTTTATCAACATATGTTGAAAATGGTACATTCCCAACATCGTATGCATGGAAACGTCTACTTAAGAGTAAACTTTACGAAAGTGCAATTTCCACTTGGGACAGTAGAACATTGACACACGACTTCAATCGGTTTAGAACAATACATTCTGAATATACACCACACTGGGCATGGTATTTGTCAAAAGAGAGAAGAACGCTTCTTCTCCCTAGCATTTCATTTATTCAAATGATTTCTCAATTGGCTGAGATGCCAATGGATAGCAAATTCTGCATGTATTGCAATGTGCACTCTAACAATATTGTTGACCATTGCATTAATAGTTGCGCCTATTTGGAAATAGAAAGAGCAAACCTATGGCTCGAAATCCTAGAAATTAGTATCCAGGCCTATATATTTCTCTGCAATACAGACGGAAGTCGTGTGACTGATGTTCTACTAGGCATGGAAATTGCAGAGTTTGTTCGCATTTTGGGTGATAAAAGTGAGCAGTTTCAGATATGCTGCATTGTTAACCTTCACAAAATGTGGTGTAAGTATAAGAATATAGTAGCACTACTCTTTTGAGTGGTGAAACTATATTCGGCGATATTATACTGATTTATTATGTTTGTATGCTTAATGAATTAAGCGTATTCTGTTTGGGAGTGGAAACTGTTCGCTCTTTTCTTTCCTTCCATTGAACTCTTGGAAGGAATTTTCCTTTATGAAGCGATCGATGGTATGCTTTTATGAAACATAGCAGAGATCAAACCAGTGGCATACTTTTCGTCACTGGAGGTGGTCCTTGCTAAATCTCATAGCTACGTTATATTGCCTAAGATATTCCCTCATTACCTTTCACTCATCCTTATATTTCGTTTCGATAAGGACAGTGGGGTAGGAGTATCAGTAGGACAAACTTGTATATCTGTATCTAGTACCGTGTTTTGATAATATTTATATTTCCTTAAAATTTATTATTCATTCCATTTATGTTGTTCCTATATGTATGATTATGTATTTTAAACTCTCCTTCTTGGAGGAAATAAAGTATATCTATCTATCTATCATATCCGATTAGTTGTTTGTACTGTATTCTTTAGCTTGGAAAATATCTAGAACTCTGTATTCTGTTGCAGTCTCATTGATATTTCTTCTTTATACTGGGTTTACAGTTTTGCTAGACTTGCTGGTTTTGACATTGTTACTGTGAGTTGTGGTCCGTAGTTCTTCCCGATTATGGAATAACAACCAAAAGAATAATCTCCTTACCAAGATTTCACTTTATTCGACACTATTTATATGTTTACGTGCCAATAAAGTAAAGGTGCAACTTCCATATTTTCTAACTAGCTTAGCAGCCGACGCTAACGTAACGTCAACGCGACGTTACGTTACGTCGAAGATAACTATAGCGCCCCATAATGCAATATTATATAAATATTACATTCCCTGATTGGGTGATAGTCGAAAATATCATCCGAGGAATGTGATTATCAGCCGAGGCGCAGCTGAGGTTGATAATCATACTTCGAGGGATGATACCTTCAACTATCACCTAATCAGGGAATGTAAATTCTATTTTATTATACCAAAGATTATATCCTTTATTTTCTGCCGTCTTATGCCTACCATGGTGTGGGGAGCTCCAAAGGAAAAATAATGCACAGCCTCTAATAGATATGTATTCATGAATGAAAATACATCTTTCACAAAATGTTTCTTTTGAACAGTTTGAATGCTCGAACTGATCATGACGTTCAGCTAAACAAATAACGTCATAAAAAGTCGATGACGTCAAACTTAATGCCAAGCAGCGTCATTTAAATGGAGATACTGTACAAGATCGGGTTTTGTTGCAAAATAGAAAATTTCGTGAATATCGCTCAAATTTGGTCTCCGCGTGTTCCTCTCGTCCTAACTAAGAAAACGAGTACCCACACTTTATGTCTGTGACCGTAAACAACGCAGTTATTTGGAGTTTAAAGTCGGCAAATTCTGCGTCTTGTCCGCAATTGCTGTTGAACGTCTCCTGATGTGAACGAACCGTACGCGCATCTGCGTTTCGCATCATGTGACCGCCCTGATATTTTATAATATTACCTGCTGCTATGGCTAACACGTGGCAGTATACGCTGTTGCTGTAGAAACAGGCGATATTATAAAATATCAGTCGTTCGTCTATGGAAGTTTTGTATGGGAAATTCACGTGAGGTATAATAATATAAAATACTTTCCAAAAGATTAAATATAAGCTACAAACAATATAGACTCGGATGAGACTGCACAAACTGTGGCATCTCATCTGGGTCCAAAAGTTTATAAAAACATATGATTTTAAAGTAACTCAAAACTCTTCTAACCACGTTGTGTCTGAAAAATGTCTTGGTTCCCTCTAAAAATCTTCGGTTCTGAATACATTGTACCACTGAAGTTTTTTTTATTTGACTCCACAGTAATATCCACTATCTCACATTTTTGGGCTACATGACCTCATGATATATCATATTGTGGAGCTGTTTCTCTGATGCTTCTGAGATTTGAAATTGTTTTCATATAGTTAAATTTATTCCATCATGTCTCATATATTTGAATCTCTAGCAGTTGGTTTTGCTTCATTCATGAAAGAAAGGTTTTAACCCGCTGAATTCTCCATGAAGACTGCTGATAGCTACCATTTCATGGTATATCATCTCACATTCTGAACTAGAACCTTACTTATACTACAATTGATTCTATATATATACTCTACTAGGACCAAATAATAGTTTGATTAAGACTTTGATAAGCATCAACTGTCTTGAACTACAAGAGACATTTGTAACTCAAATTGATGGTACTTCTTTTTTGTGATTGTCTGACGAACTGTCTTGTCCGTTCATTGAAAGTAAGGAAGAGGGCAAAGATCAGAAATCGATACAATCAAGCACCACACTTGACCCAGGATACCAATGACAAAGTGACGACGCCACAATTAGACATCACCAACGAGAGCCAAGAGGTCAGCCCTTTCCCTGCAGGTGACCGCAAGGCATCAACAAACAGACGTGCATGAAAGCATAACAAACAAGACGGAAATAACATAAATGATCCACAAAAGAAGCACAACTTTGGAAAAGTCATTAATTATTTTACTGGAGGGCTTAAACTGGTTTAACGGTGCACCAACATCACCCTTAGTTCAGATGTGGATCAAGACACATAGATGTTTGGTTTGCATGAAATACCTCTACTTATCAATGCATCATCTCCTAGAACACTTAAATCAAGCTATAAAAAGGAGATAGAGCAAAGATAAGGACTCAACAGTAAATAATAGTAAGTGAGTATGATCAGGAAATACCACAATCACAAACCGCAAACATCCCATGGCATCGCGAGGAAGAGCCACTCAACCATCACGAGACACCAGGAAGACAAATTAAGCAAAGCAACCAGCTCTATTTCTATTAGTCTTTAAGTCAGAACCGTCATTGAGTCTAAAGTCCGACCCAACGGCGTGCAATTAAAGAGGAAAGCAAAGTTGCTAACCATGATTGGGTTTACCACCAAGCATGCAGTCTACTGTAATAAATTAATGATATAGCCAATCTTTTTATAATGGGAAATTATTTTTATGAACTGCGCTGAAAAATTATTAGAGCCAGCAATCTTCTTCAATTAATACACAAAGTCACCATAGAATTCAGGTTCCGAAAGTCCTTGGCGCAAGAGAGATTTAAGTTCAATTTGGAATTTAGATATCAAAACATAGTAGTATCGTCAATAAAATTTAGAAAAAGTTTTGCGAAGTTTATGATACCGATAGCATTGTTTAAGAAGTTTCTGAGTTAACAATTTATTGCGAGTGTTGAAGTCAACAAGATTGCTAGCTGCTCTAGCAAAATGAATGAGTTGAGAGATATAGACTCCATAGGTTGTAGAGCGAGGAACATCACCATCTAAAAATGGGAAATTGACAATTTCAAAATCAAAGTCGTCACGTTTATCATAAATTTTGGTTAAAAACAATATCATTAGAAATTGGCAAATGCAAGTCTAAAACGCAGCTTTAGTATCAGAGGTAATAGCTTTATTACGTTGGGTATATTTGACGTATAGTGCACTAGTATCAAAGTGTCAAAAATAAACATAATTAATGTTTAAAATATCGTCCAAATATCTGGATGTAGTGTTAAAAGCATCAATAATATCAGCCTGCTTTTCTTCAGAAAGAGACATCATAAAGTCCATTTCATAACAAAACAGGAATAATCTGCAACCAAGGGAGCACAAGTAGTGCCTTGTAGTCACCTGCTGGGAAAGGACTGACCTCTTGGCTCTCTTGTATGTGATGTTTTCTTGCGTTTTTGTCACTTTCCTATATGGTGTCCTAAATCAGGTGTAGTATTCGATTGTATTGTATTCGTGATCTTTGCCTTCTTCCTTACTTGAAGAAATACCTAATGGATTGCAATAGGAATTTTTGATTGTTTCAATGATAAGTCATTTTGACCTGGAAATGTTTACTTTAGCTGCATTTGACAAGAAGTCAACTTGTCATGGCATTGTTGATATTCTTTCAAGAAAAAACACAAAGATCATTTAGCAAGCCTTACATTCTGAAGCAAATATTGTGCATTGAAGCAAAGTGTTTCAGCAACAACTGATATGTCAAGATATACAGCCTTACATAAGCCTATCAAGACACCAGTGGATTTGTTTGTTTGTTTTGTTGCTTTACGCAAGAGTCAATAGCTATGGTCATGGCAGGACGGTCAGCTCACCTAACCACTCTTTTTCCTGGGCAAGCTTGAACAAGCGGTTAACCAGTAATTCGTGCACATACTTTCGCTTGAAACCGACAACAACCCTTCTTGAATGATTCAGCAGAAGGGAGGAGAATGACCATAGATCAATCTCCACGAAATTATGAGACCGGGCTGGGATCGAACTTGCGAACACACGATCTGCAGTCAGACACGTATCTGTAGCCAGACATATTACCGATCAGCTACATGGCCCGGAAAGAAACCAGTGGAAGATTACTGTGTGAAAGCAGAGTTATTTACTGTCAGTACAGAAAAAGTATGAACAAGCATGATTGTAATGGAGACTGGACCAGTCATCTGTGAGTGAAAGGTTCATTAGTCCAGAAAATAAGAAAACCAAAGAATGCCATCATGGAGTGTTTTCTTTTCAGTTGTTTTCAAAGAGACACTGAATGAAAAAATAGTAGCTTTTTTGGCAGTTTTTCTAGTCCTGTCACATCATCGAACAGTGTACAACCCTGACAAATTTCCAGGGCATACTGAAACAGCTTTCCCACCACATCTTGCAGTAATGTGTAATTTGCATCTATCTTATAACAAAGGAGATCACAGTAGGCAATGCAACCGAGTTTGAAAAAATTGTCCTGTGCTTAGAAATTTTCCACATGAAAAAACTTGGCTGCCTTGGGAAATATTTACAAAATAATGGTGCAGAAAGCATATGGATAGAAACCAGTGTTTTGGACCTAATGTAGTCACGTCTGTACATGATGTGGCACAGTATGAAAGGCCATTCAGAGGTCTGTATGAGACAATGGAAAGAGCGCAGAGGTTGGCAATTTTCAAAACACTATACACTATTTTCTTTGCAGATAATGATAAAGATGAAGATAATTTGGATAGCAAAGTCAGATAATAAGAGGGGAAAACTGAGAGCGATTCATCAAATTATGTATTTTAATTTATCACATGACGTCGCGTCTGGGAGTGAAATAACGCCATGCATTAAGTTCGATATGCCACTAGTGGTTTACAGATTTTTTAGAAACGTTATGGCGTCCAAGACAATGTTGCGTACATAATGACAAAATCATAACGTTTTTACGGCAGAAATGAGATTTCAAAGTAATCTTAATGTCATATGATAAATAGAATATAACATTCGTACTCTTGTATTATTGAATATATTAAACTCGTTGATCGCTTTTTATCTCTTTTCCCCAACACGTTTAATAAATTTAATAAAACATGAGCACTCATGTAAGATCCTCTATGTATCTCAATTGCAAAAAGAGCTGTGGGTTCATGTTATTAAACAATTTCCAAATTTTATAGATGATATTTACTTTATTTTAATAACAAGAAAGCCAAATGATACAAACATACATCACGTAGCTCATTGCTCAAGAGTAACTCAAGCCATTTCAGGACAAAAATGCACACAAAGAAGCTCTAGCGATAAGGCGTATATTTTCCCTAGTTGACATGATTACAAAAGCTAAATTTTCAAATAGCCCTAATGATTGGAAAATTCATCTTTTTGGATAGTATAATATGTATAGTAAGCATCAAAATACGTTTCAAAGCGATTAATCATTCACAAAGCCTTGAAAACTTGCACTTTCTACTTCCTGCCCTCAGTTTATGTCATTTTACTGGATGTCGTTTAAACCAGAATTTTAGTAAATCCATTATAGGTTTTCAAAAAGTAAAAGTACTAAATTAATTACGATATTAATTCCCTCCGTTTCCAAAACTTTTCAGTATTCTTTCTGCGCATGCGTACGAACTAAACTTAAAATTGAGATGTTTGTCATTGAAAAAATGAAACTGGTGTCTTTCAGTTTGTTTTTAGATGCTTTCCTCCCCCTAGACCCAAGATGCCGTTTGGACAATTGAACGTCATTATATAAATATACGACATGTGTAAAGGGCATCTTGGGTCTAGGGGAGGAAGGGTTTGTATACGCGAAAGAAGACATCAACCATCTGACAAAAAATAGACAACTTTGCAAGATGGTCGTTTTTATTGTACATCAACTGTATAAATATATATAATATACTATATCGTGATAAATGTAGGACGATTGTTTACCTTAGTTTAACAGGTCTTTTTCCTATACATGTCACTGAATAGCGAGCACAGTTGATGATCAAAATAAATTCTCATTCAAAACGAAGTAGATATATAACATGCATTTAGGAAAACCCGTTTTAAATATACGAACTAGCGTGCAAGGGTACATAGACGGCTCGTCTATATGTATTTGTTGAGTGTGCCTAGTGTCTCCAGTCGTTATTTCAACAAAATAAAACGAACGTCTTATTTAGGGAAATAGCCCGCCTTATCGCTAGAAATTCTTGATATTTGAAAATGTACGTCAGTGGGGTCCGTTTATTTTATCACGATTTTAGGCAATTACAAACTCACATCAAGTTTCGAAAAGGCATGTAAATAAGTTTATATTTCAGTCTAGTCCCTGATATACTTTTGACGCATTTTCAAAGTATTTCAGCGTTTCCGACTCACAATTTATGTAAAATCATTCCTTTGTTGGCGTTTATCTTCCAACATTTGACCATTTCTAGTATCCGACTAGACTTGTATGACGTGTATGTATGCTGTATGCACTGTTACATAATTAAGGGCCTTTCCAGAATTGTGGACACAAGGGAGAGACAATTAAATCAAATTGAAATGAAACAAGGGGACATAAAATGGTAAAGGGAAAAGGGACAATGAGACAGTTCGTTGAAATTTACATGTTAAATACCCAGTCAAATTATTGCGCATTAAAAAACCATGAAATGATCCGATTTAAACAGTTTCAATGATGTTAATAGTGGTCATGTACTGTCAAATTCATGGTATGCCAAAAACACTGATCGTTCAATTGAGCATTTCATTAAAATTTTAACGCCACCTAACGGTATACAAAATAATGTCTTGAAGATAATAAAGGCATGGTACATGACTTTGAATATATATATCAGGCTTTAAACTGCAGAAATTTATTTCACTCACCTTGCAAAATGGCTTCTCAAACATGTAAGTGCACTAAGTATGGATTCCGAATTAAACTTATTGTCATGATGACATGTCAATGATTTGAGCTATCATTTTGAATCTTTGTGTATGAATACAATACTTCCCAAGAAAGTATAATTATGCAAAATGAGGCAAAAAATACTAGATCCACTTATGAATCTACTATGAGATAAATAAAAGAAACAAACGATACCTAGCTTAATTCAATGTTTACTGGGTTTTCTCTCACCTCTTTCTGTGAACTATTTCTATGCACCAAAACCAAAAGTGGTGATTTGGTTTAATGTAATTTAAATGGTCCTGCTGCATTAAATTCATTGTCATTGAAATATTGTTGAATTAACTAACTTTTCCATTAATTTCAATGCCATTAAAAATTAAACTTAATGAACTTTCATCAAACTGTCTGCCTAATTATTTTTAGGACTATTAAAAATATAACCTGTTAAATTACCTACAATTGAACTAGTTGCACAATCAACAAGATATTATACTCTAATCGTCTTAAATTAACTAAAATAAAATTAATTGCGCCATTACATTCAATGACATTCAGAATGTTTTACTTTAAGTGTCTTTAAACGTTTTGCCATTAATTTAATTCCCGAAAATAGTGCATTAAACAGCTCTGCACAAACAGTGATAGGTTTCGAATGGCGTCGATAGTTTGAATATCAGGGCGCCTTGCGTTTGCACACCTTTTGCAATTAGTGATGATATCTTTTGCGTACTTTTTGCGATTTCATTTGCGCATCATTTTTTGCACCCCAATCAGGAGCAATTAGTGATAAGTGGCCGTGAAAAGATGACTTGTACAGGTAACCGTGCTTGTGCAATGAAGTCAGTAGTACTTTTAAATGTTGTGCAAAATTCTTTCTTGAAATCTACAATATACATGGATTATGCAGTGGACATTATGTTTCTTTAGTGGTCATGTTGTTGTGGGAAAGTCAGAGAGCATTTACCGTAGCATTTGGAGTGCCACAAGATCTTTATTGATATTGAATCTCCCACCGTTCACATTTGCTTTGAAGTAGCTAACATACAGTGCTTAAGAATGCTCGAAGCACCTTTAAAACGAATAATAACTAGCTGTGACGAGTTTCAACTACCTAGATAACCCATAATTATTTTAATGAGGTGTGCAAAAAGTGCGCAAATGATATGCAGAATGGTGCGCAAATGAAGGAATCAAAGTGGTCAAATGAAAAGCGCCAGAATATCAGTTGGAGCAGAATTTACTGTTATTTAATGGCACTCACCCTTTGAAGTCATGCTTTTTTTCATGGTATAGTATAATCTCATTAAAATGTTTCAAAAAATATTAAAGGCAATAATTAATGGGTTTGGTAATTTTAATGGTGTGTTAGTGGAAAATCACTGCATAATGATCTATGCGTGCAGTTGTGTTAGTATAACCTTTTAACTTCAAATGCTTAAAGCAATTCATGACATTTTGATGCCTATCACATAATTTTTTGTGATAAACATTAAAATGTCATGAACTTCTTTTTTAGCAGTTGAAAGTTTACATCAATATTTTTGAACATGAATGCACAGGAATCCTGTTGTTCTTGAGAACTAGAGTTTAGCATTTACCTTCATATATGAGTAGCGGAGGCTCTAACGAGACTGTGCATTTGCACAGACTCAAATGCGCCTTCACTGTTCACCTATGCGATAACAAAAAAAGGGATTTCAACTGTTGTAAATCAAAAAAAAAGTAATGAGGTCAGACTAAATAAAAGGACAATAGAATATTGCAACGTTTCACATGACATATTATTGAAAATATCCAAGTGTTTGTCATGAATATGACCGAGTGAAGAGAAAAATAATATCTCATGTGTGCACCCATTACAAAAAAAAACCGAACAAACAAAAACAAAACGAATAAACAAAAACAAAACGAACAAACAAACAAACAAAAACAAACAAACGAATACTCTTTTTATCATTTGATCTAATTGAATCAAAGGGAGACTAATCTTGCAGCTGAATAACATGTAGTTCCGAGTTAAAGCTGCATACTCTGTAACTTTGAACATTTTCCGAAAAAATTTCTTTTCTTTTTAAATCATTTGTAAAAATAGAATTAAGTTATGTTCTCACAATAAATATGTTCAGTACAGCTGAAAACTGCATGGAAAAGTGAATTATCTTATAAAAACAGGTGTTTTTTCTCTTGTAAGTAATTATTTGCGTCCCTCCAATAATTTTAGACAGTTGATTTTTAACATAAATGCTCTTGTTTTGATCGTGATAATTTGTTAAGATTTGCGAAAATGGTGAAATCTTTACGTGAATTGGAGTATTTTTACTGTATTCTTGAAAAATAGAAACTTTACTTCAAAAATTAAAAGATCAAAAGTTACAGACTATGCAGCTTTAATGAAATAATCTTATATACTATGCACAATAAATTTAGCAATTGTTTTGTATGGGTGAGCCCATCATCATCAGATCTCGAGTTGCGTTTGCTGTCATGAAGATACAAGCGCCCGTCATCTGACAAGAATTTCGATTTAAAAAAAATACAGAATTACCAAACGCAGTGGTCGTGCTTAAGTGACATTAAATTTTAAGACTAGCAGGTAACGTGGGTATTTTTGATCGTTGGAGGAAGCCAAAACTACTTTCAAGCGATTGTTTGGTCACTGAAAATCAAATTAGCATAGCAAATGCTGCACTTTTTTTAACTTTCTCAGAGAAATAAAGGACCAAGTTTTCACAATTTGACGTTTTTATTAATGCTTTTACGTTATCGACTTTAAAGTGGAAATTTCTTGGACCAAATTAACAAGTAAACTGCTTGATGCCTTCCAACACATTCAGACAAGTACTTTTGAATGAAACACCTTCACGGCTACAGAGCACGAGCCGAAAGATAAAATCTAACGTCACCGTTATCTCGCAAATGTGTCGCACCATTTTTCAGTAACTTTCGGTTTTTAATCAACCATAAGACGAGTTACATTGTAAGCATATGATATCTTTGTAAACTGATTCTCTGTTGAATTGATACGCCAATAAACATTAGACGTTTAATCAAATGATGAATACGTTTTGACGTCATTGATGACAGCTGATTTTTTTCAGCATGAAATCTCTATCGCATCTGTCACATAACCAATAGTTTTTATAGGCGTATGATGCACGAGGAAGATGAAAGACCACCAAACGATAAATCCCATGCTTATAATTTTAGCATTACATACAACGGATGTGAGTTTTGCTTTCTGACCCCTCCTCCAATTCTTGCTCTCTACAAATGCCGATTTAAAAGATGGCGTCTGTAAATTCGTGGATTCATTTGCCTAAGATCCTGTTCTCGTCAATGCAATTAAAATTGTTCGATACTGCACACAGATGAGCACAAGAAGATGCGAAACATAAGAAATTGTTAAACTTTTGTGCATAGTATAATTTATATGATTTATATTTTACTTATGTACTTGAATTAGCTTTAAGAAATATGCATTAAACAAATATTTTCACTGATATACCAAACTTTCACAGTCATTTAGCTGTTTCATTGCAAAAACAATTCTGATGGCTTGGACTTCATTTAATGGATTCATCTATTGCGCCAGAAATGATCCATTGTATATATCGAAGGATTACAGGTTATAATTTCCAAATAATAGTGTCTTTCTTTCACTGAATATTGGTTTTGTTGTAGCAAACAGTGCAGACCCATATGAAACGGATTTTCATCGTTTGCCAAAGTACTCAATCAGGGGTTTCCATTATCACACTGGATCGGCGGCAATCGAAAACTCTCTTAATAATCGATGACAGCGTATCAAAAATCGATAGAAACGGTGTTTCTGGTGTCATTTGTCGCGAGTCGGGCGACAAATGACAATCGAAAACTCGTTTTCTAACGATTTTTGGTCTACGTTCGTCGATACTATGGACGTTTTCGATTGCCGCCTACCCGGTGTGATTGTACAAGAGGTTCAAACACATCCCTTAGAATCAAGTGTATGGTCTGCTTGCCCTGCTTGTCTCGTCATGTGAGAAACTTGTTGATCTTGTAAACTCTATCTCTGATAACTCATAAGTAAGATTTTCTTTTGTATATAACCCGCAGTTTTTGAACACTCCTCGAACTTTACATTTATTTCTACATCTGGTCATTTTTAGAATCAAAATTAAGATAATGCTGCGCACGGACACGAAGAAAGTTGCCCAGAATACTAAATCCGCAGAAACGTTTATCCCATCACCCGCAATGAGTATTACCACATCGTAGAACAGTGTGATAAAACAAGTTAAAATAGCCATGGTACAAATGCTGTTTGTTGATTTCACATCGTTTTCTGTTATCTGTTTGTCCGTATATCCGAAACGCATGCTTCTCATGTAGATGATGCAGAGGCAGGCGAGGGTCATTCCATAAGGAAGAACAAACGAAATCAGCACAAAGAACCCAGTCCAAACTGAGGAATGAATATTTGGCGAAGTGAAGTCCGCAGAACATAAACCCAACTCTGCAAAGAAAAGCCAATTTAAAGTTAACAAGTAATGTTTTTGATACAGGAGTATTAACGGGCCCTTCCGTCCTTCTCTGGGCATCAGTTTTCTAACAGCCACACAGTGTTGAAAAATAAGTCGAACCACGTTATTGTACACCTGCTGAATCACAAGGAAGTGGGCCACTATCGAAATCATGCGCGAATCCAGAGGAGGGGATAGGGGGTTCGGACCCCCCCTCCTGAAAAACCACAAAGCTATAGCTTTCCTTAGTAATACAGGTCGGGATCCCGTTTGGATTGAATCATCATCCCCAATCAAATAAAAAAAACTTTGTCAGAGTTTAACCGGACCCCTTCAGACAAAATTTTCTGGACCCGCCACATGTATAAAATACATACGTCGAAAATCGGTAAAGAATCTCTCTCCCCTCATCATTAAAAACGTTGTCAGAAGTGAGTTGGGTCCCTCCTGACAAAACTTTCTGGATCCGATCGGTACTACATTCAGTGAATATTTGGATCTCCTATCCATGTGTGTACCAATGTTGGAAAAAAGTCCTGTCCTGATTATAAATTATAATAGAAGACGAGCCTTTATTGGGTATTTTGGATCTTGTCATCATCTGACTCACATTAATGAAATAGTATGGATGAAATAAATGCATTTTACGCGACCAGATCGGTTGTAACTTGTGTTATCAAAACGTTAAGGCAATTGATATCAACAACTTAATATAGATAGCTGGAATCAATTATTATTTCATACAAGTGCTTTGCTTAATAAGGAGTGACTCTTCTCATTACTCAAAGCACTTGCTTGAAAAAAAAATGCCACAGTTTAATCAACAAGAGCCAACTGTACAAAGAATTTACATATTGAGCCGCGACATGAGATTTCCAACAATGTGGCGTATTGACAAGTGTAGACTCAGACGAGACTGTGCAGCCTCCTTTTAAGCGTAGAAACTCCAAATGCTGTTCGGTCAGTACCTTTACAGTCATGGCATATTCAAGCGACTAGCAAAGGCTCTGATCAGACTGCGCGTATGCGCAGGCTGGTCTGAGCCTTTGCTGGTCGCACATACCACATTGTTAAAAATCTTATGTCACGGCTCGATTATATCATCATCAAATTAAAGTATGAACTATGAACAACTTGTCATTACTATTATCACAGTGTAGGAATGCATCATCATTATGTGATATATCTGTACATTTCATCGCGAGCTGTACAATGAAGCTCACTTTGACGAACCTGGTCTTTGACTGTACATAGTAGATGAAGATTCAGCCAAGACATTAGACATCTATCCACACTTAACTAATGTGGAGGACCCGGAAAATTAAAAATTGGAAAAAAGTGGCCAGAAAGTAGCATAGATTTAGACTATATCCTGAGTAAGTATGATGTTTCAGAAGTGTGAAAACAGATATTGCACAAATTTTAAGTCTTGCAAAAGAAGTTTATTCATGGGGTAACCACAGCTACCCTCATAAAGGTTTCATAGTAGGCTATTCGCTACATTAACGAAAAGAAACTTTCTTTAGTCCAGATAAGTCACATTTATTATTATCCTCACATTGCTTTAAAATTACTTAATTTGATACAACACACTGCCAATAAGGTTAAATGATTTACGCGTATGTTATTGCTATATATGTTAATTACTTTCAAATATATTACTTTATTTACTAACCATTGGCCGCCAAAAGACCTGTAGACAGGGAGTTTTGTACATTAAGATTTTCTAAGCTACATTATATATGCCAAAACTTAATGGATGTAAGCTCTTTATCAGTAGCTGCATTTACCATGCAATAGCCACGTCTCATACGTTACCATTAGATAAAAGGGAGCCTCCAATTATAGTGTTATCATTTGTTTCGTTTTCTTACATATCATCATGAATGATCTTTTCATCAAATGCAACTTCCTAGCAGAATAATAATAACTTAGTTTGTGCACCTATTTGTTCTGTTATATACATTACTTTCTTTCAAAACATTAGTTTTTTGCAACTCATCAATTGTTCAATGCAAATTAAACGCTGTTATATTAAGAAACCAAATGACATTAATCCTTCAACAAGTTCACTATGTGATCAAATGACTCGCCTTTTGTAATAGTACTATGGTAGAAATTAGCATCATCTATATTCGCACTAATGACTAAAACTAAGTATGATCTAAAAACTGCATTTTTGAAGATATTGCTAGTCTCTCCAGCACTCTGCAAATACTATTAAAATCTATTTTACGGTCAATTCAATGTCTTCTTTTCATATTTGATTTCTATTTCATTCTGTCTCTTGATATTTTATAAAGTGAAATCGGTATTGTAAATAACAATTTAACAAATCTAGATTCATTGGTTCTGTTGTTGTTGTTGATTTTTTGGTTTATTTACCTTCCAATGTTTGTGGGGGTTCTGTGTTGGTCTTTGCTTTTTTATACATTACATTATTATTGTCCATTGTCCTTAACTAGTTTTGCAATCATCTTGACGAGGAAGAGAGAACTGGTTGCTTTGTTCTAATTATCTTTTGGATGTCTTGTTACTGTAAATGTCCCACAGCTCCTCCTCTGGGTCTGTGTCGGCTGGTCTGCAGTTTGTGATTGTTGTATTTCCTGATCATACTCACTTACTTTCTTGGATATAATCACTGCCTTGCCATGTAAAACCCATCATTATGAATGACTTCCCCAATTTTAAAAGGAATGTTGCATTTCAAATAACACATTCTGTTTTAAAGTTTACATTGCTTTAGCAATAAAAAAAATTGTTGTTTTAAGTTGATTGGAGTATCAGTTTCAATTATTAAACAGTGAATAATATTTTAGAAATGAGCACTGATAGCCACAATGGCTTAAATAAATTCAAAAGTCACCTTTTGCATTTTGACTTATGCACAAGTAGATGTGTCTTAATGTGCATAATGGAGCCACCCTCTTAGAGAATAAATTATTACAAACACATATGTTGCCTTATATTAAATGTAACGTAAACAACAATTTACTTATATATAAAGGCGTGGTGCTATCTGGATTTCCAGTAAACTTCTTTTTGTACAAGGATTGCCAGCAAAAGTCTTCTTTCTATAAGTGAATATGACTAGGAAATGTCACAATCACACACTGCTGAAGGACCCACTGCACTTTAAGGAAGATACACAGGACACCGATAACCACACTTTTATCAAAGGAAAGAAAGCAGTCCTTTTCATGACAAGATATTTGCTGAATTAGAAACAAATTACAAAACGAAGGCCCAAAACGAAATTCCAACAACCGAAGGAAACAAAAACAAGGAATGGATCGGATGATCAAAATATGTTATAACCACTCTGGTATATGGAGATATGAACTTCAACCGCCAAAATGTGTCGTTATAGTGTTCAATGAATCACCTTTGGACTATAGAATTACGACTAGAACTTGGGCTCTTGGGGATGCGTATATTGAAGAAAATATATTATATAAGCATCTAGGGGTAGTTTTGAATAAATACGGTACGGTAGATGACAATGTTAAAGAGGCTGCGTCAAAACTTAAAGGGACTTTCTTGAGTTTAATCAACTCCGGTGTACACGAGGGTGGGCTTAATCCAATCACGTCTAAAAGTATTTATAAAGCAGTTGTATTGCCTAAAGCATTATATGGATGCGAACTTTGGTATTCTCTTCAATCAAAACACATAGACTTGCTTGAGAAGGCACATAAATTCTGTGTTAAATTTATGCAGTCTCTCCCGAGACGAACAAGTACAGATCTTGCATTTTCTCTTTTGAACATCAAAAGTATACTGTATGATATAGAATACCGTAAACTTATCTTCTTCGGACAACTATGCAACTTGCCTCCCCAGTACTGTGTTAAAGAGATGTTCATACACAGACTTTTAGAGTTTAAGAGCCAACCCAGTTCAGTGAAAGGGTATTTTTCAGATATATATCGACTACTTGGAAAATACTCGTTAGTAGATGCCTTCAACGGTTTCGAAAATGATGGCATCTTTATGTCAAAATTTTCTTGGAGGCGTCTGGTACGGGCAAACATGGAAACAGTCTATGAAGCAGATAGGTGCCTGAAAAGTGTCAATTCAGAGAATGCAAAATCTGTAATGAGAATAACAGAGCCAAACAGGGAATATTTGCTTTGGGAAATTAGCAGAGAAATTCCAAAATATCTTCCATTTATACAAAGAGCTGTACGTTTGCTTGGGACAATGTTCTCAGGTGAATGGATTCGAAAGTGTTATCTCTGCGGTGAAAATATTTTAGCCTCAACTGAACATGTACTATTATTTTGTAAACAAACAGAGAACTTTCGTGATTCTTTATGGTGCAGATTGATATACAGATTCGGTATGACATTTTTTCATGCATTTATATCTGAGCCACCCAGGACCCAATTAGAAATGCTATACTCTGGCTGTTCTTATATACTTAAGAGTAAAACGGATGTGACTGATTGTGTCAAACTTTTTGTGACTGGTCTGGCTAAAATACAGTCACACTCAGACATTGGAATTGTCTTCTGATACCCATGGCTCTAAGCCAATTAACAAGAGTATAACATAACTCGATGAGTCTTTTCAAGACCTGATCCTAGTGCACTTGGAATGGCTAACCCTCTGTGGAGCGATAGCCACTCTGAGTGTATTAGGGTTGAGACCTCAACGCGATAAAGACTGACTTTCTTGCATGGAAATGGCAAATGCAAAGATCAGCCTGCGCATAAGCGCAGTCTGGTCTTCGCCTCTGTTGTTCGTTGATTGGGAAAATTGATCGCCAAACTTGTCTCCTGCCAAAATTGGCTTGTCTCTGTGGTTAGGTGAGCTACTTAGGGTCTCGCTGGTCGGAGGCCCGAAGACAGGTTTTCTCGTGGCGAGGTCGTGTCGACAATTGACTCATGGGACTATTTCGACGACGTGTGATCCCTAAACAGCTGAGGATTCTTGCATTTCGTTTCGGTAAGAGTCCACAGCTAAGGGGACTGCACACTCACTTGTAATAAATAGTTATGTTACAACAGCGGGGTCTAAGCTCTGGCCAAAAAATGGCGGAGTCCTATAGCAAGAAATCAGTACTGGTTCAAACCAGGAACATCTCTCCTGGCATGTTTTAAATACAGTGTCGACTGCGACGTAAAGAACCAATTCAAACAAACAAACAATGGTACGATATAGAAATTCGACATTGTTCATGCATATGTAGTTTCAGTAGCGGCTGTGGCTTACGTGACCAACCGGCAGTTGTAGTAATTGAGCTGAAGCTGACGGCACGTGAGCCATAGTCGCAATTGAAATTGCATAAGTAATTATTTGGTGTGAATAAATAATAAAGAACTACAACAGAAAACACCACAAAAATGTTTATTAGAAAAAAATAGTATTTGCTGTTTGTATAGCTCAGGCATGTAGTTTTAGTGTAAATATATATATATATATATATATATATATATATATATATATATATATATATATATATATATATATATATATATATATATATATATATATATATATATATATATATAATGCCTTTGACAAGTTAAACATTGGTCGATTGTATAGCCCAGGTGTATTTTGGTAGCGACTGTCAGTTGTAGTAATTGAGCTGAAGCTGACGACACGTGAACCATAGTCGCAATTGAAATTCATTGGACCTAACATATGAATCTATTTGGTGAAAAAATGTCTTTGACAAATTTTATACTAGTAAAGCTCAGGTATATCATTTTAGTAGCGGGTGTGGTTTGCTTGATCAACCGTCAGTTGTAGCAATTGGGCTGAAGCTGACGACATGTGAACCATAGTCGCTAGTGAAATTTCATTCGACCTGGCATATGAATCTAGTTGGTGAAAAGGGAATAATGTCTTTGACAAGTTTTATATTAGCTGCTTGTATAGCTCAGGCACGACGTTTTAGTAGCGGCTGTGGTTTGCTTGACCACTCGTCAGTTGTAGCAATTGGGCTGAAGCTGGCGACATGTGAACCATAGTCGCAAATGGAATTGCATTGGATCTCGCATGAGAAATTATTTGTTCATAATACAAAATATAATAAAGTTCAGGAATATCATTACAGATATTCAAAAGTGTCAATCTCTTACTTTTGAAAATGAAATTTATTCACGGTATCAAGTAGAATACTCCTGTTTGATAATACATCATTGGACGCACTATTAGTGCTGTATATATGTATATATGAATTATGTTTTTTTTTGTTTTGCTTAATATGTGTTTGTCAAAACATTGTATGCTCTTCACTTGTGGAGGAAATAAAGAATATTATTAACAAACAAAGTTGCCAAAATTCACACAACATTTCAGATATTCGTAGATATTTCATTGTAAATGAACGGGATTTGATAGAACTGATATGTTGTTTACTGTCTTATATAATGGGATCAAGTGTGAACTGGTTCAGCATAAAGTTTTGGTCAATTAAAAGAAAAAAAAATATACACAAATATCTAAATCTGTTTTTATGTTTGAAGGCTCCGTTGTATACTAAAACAGTTTAGACAAATATATAATCATAATATATACATTTCTATAGTTATATATGTTACTTTAGCAAAGGGGAATTTATCCTAGTTGATATGTTGCATCTGATATATCATTTTGTTAGTTAATAATTATTATAACATATAACTATGAAAAATAGCAGTTAATGTGTTGTTTTTTAAGCTAAGAAATATAGCATTTCTTGAAAGGAAAATATACACCCATTTAAACATAGCCTTATTTTCCTGTGGATAATAGTACTTCATGTCTATCAAATACAGCTCCCTTTTTAAAAGAAGTAAGCTACCCAGTGATGTATAGGTTAATCTATTAAAGGCATATTTTACTGTCCAACAGAGATCATTAAATTATTAACTGGTATGGGACAGTTTCAATATCTCACAAAATTAAAAGGGGCCTCAATTGGGGAATAACCTGTATACAACACAATTTCTTTCACTAAGATAAAGATCAATATTTTATCGTAAATTACATAATCCCTTCATTGGACAACATATTTGCCCCTGTAGAGAAGTCATTATCACCTCATTATGACTGTCCTTTTGATCTGCCCAGTATGACCCCTGGAAAGAGTCATAATGAGTGGTACCAGTATTATTGCTAAAATTTTTAGGTCTTTAAGCAATAATTGTTTGTCTTTGACATTATTATATACGTGACATATTGAAGAGTAAAGTGATATTTTACATTAGAAATTTTGCTATTTATTACTCTTAAGTAGGTGATAATAAAACAATGGTGCTCAATGGTTCTCTAGACAATCGTCTCTAGTTTCATTGCTTAGGTGTGAAATTTAAAATACAAATTCCTATCTCTCTTTCGAGGCATGTGTTGTCAGTGCTCAAGAAAACCATCTCATCGAGATAGCTTATTTGGGTACCCGCAACCTTTGCATAGGGTGTGGAAATTTTGGCGACTACCCACCTGAAAAAGTAAATTACATATCCCAAATCACTGTCATTGTGAAATATTCGAAGTCCATTCACAAAGTTGCCGAGTAATCCAGATCAGGATCGGGTGATTTATTTTCTCCACGTGCTGTTCGGGACTTTTTTCGGACGGATCATTGATCACTTGAAGGGCCATAGCAAGTGAAAACTAATCTTATCCCTCCAAGAAGAAACGATCGTCTGCTTGTGTCGTCTGCTGCACCTGCTGGCAAATATTGATGAACGCGAGTGTGGAGGCAAAGGATGTGGACCTAGACTGGACTTCTCATATAGGAGCTGTCTGGCATGAGTCTACCTTATTTGCTTAAGAGGCGTCTGAACATTTCGGCGGACGACGGAGGCGGGCCATTGTTGATGTGACTGGCGTTTATGAGGGTTGACATTCCATGAACACATAAAGGTCACTGTGGTCGAGCTACTGCGGCGGTTTGGGGTTCGTCACACACTCCGGTGTTATAGTAAAATTACCTCCAAATAAAGGCTGACAAAAATTAGAAGTTTCGAATATGTTTGCTTCGAGATTGCATCCTCTAGTTAACAACCTCTGTTGTTTTGCCAAAACGGAAAACTCAAGCATTTTGGGGTGTTTATCTGTGAATAATGAAGAAATTGAACATGATGAGAAATTTACATTAACACCGGGGTGGGTGACGAGACCCAGATTGCCGTAGTGGTATGATAACAGTTAATGTGTCTACTTAACAAAAGATTGCTTTATGTGCATATCATATTTGCTGTTAAAATGCATTATAGTTGTTCGGATTTTTATGACAATCAAAAATAGTATGAGTAAGTGCGCTTGGTGTGGCGCGTCAGAGTGACCAGTTAAGGGAGATAACCAACACCTGTTTGATGCAAAACGTAATAACCACAGCATATTCAAATATTTGCCCACGGTATTATAATGATTGATCTGATTATGAACCAACATTGTACATGTTCCTTATTGTTTTGTATTAATGTTAACTTTCCGAACTTAAAAAGTAGATCGGCTCAGTCAATTCGTTGTACTGTGATACTATTTGTACATGTTTGGGGGAGAGGATTTTCTAATGTTGTTATATAGTCTGCCAAAATTGACCTTAGACTGATTAATTTTCGCCAAATCTTCGTGATATTAGTGTGTTTTCGTGGAGTACTCCGACCTTGGTCACGCTTTTACAGAGATTATGAATATAATGTCAATTCGGTAATGCAAATGGTCTGATAGCCTAGTGGTTAGTTGACTATTTACAAACCAAGCATACCTGGATCGAAACTTGGAAGGAACTTTTTTTTATATAATTGTCAAATTGCTTTTTTTAAGTATTTTAAATATTGTTCTTATAGTTTACATCATTATGAGCTTTACATCTTTCATTTGTATTTAGCCACTTTTGTATTCATTATTCCCTAAGCTCCTAAGTTCCTCACTCTTTCCTTGTCAGCTGATAACATTTGCAAATTGTTTTTTCTCAGTCCAGTTCAAACAAAAGGTCGGTTTTGAAATGGATACAGGCCATTTGACACTCTGATAGTGTTCCTGTAAGAATTTTTGAAAAAGTTAATTTTGATTAAAAGTCAGTAGATGATAACAAAAGTCTCAAATTATTCAGCGTGCAAAGAGTTAATCACATGTAGGCTTATTGAAAATATTCACGGTGCTACGTGTGTATTTGTTACATAAACGCATGCCAACTTCAAATAAATAGATCCAGTTGTGCACAAAATCAAGAATAAAGACAAAAAACAAGCACATCGATTTAAAAAAAAAAAATACTTCAATGCAACTGGACTCGAACCCACATCTTTTGAGTGCTAAAACACTCGACTATCCACTAGGCTATTGGGGATTTTTGGTTTTTTTCATTCAGATTAGTAATTGTACAACAATCTAAAGTGCACTTTTACGAAGATTTACGAAGAGTGAGTAAAAGGTCATTGAATATTCATATGTCTTGGGTCAATTTTGACAAACAATAACTTGTATCCAATCCCTTTGTTTATGCACAATAAAATATGTTTAATCTATAAAACAATAATCATTAATTTATTTAAAGCTTACAGAAAGAATTGCATGCTTAATTTCAAAACTTAATGGTACTAATTTATATAACTTTTTATCCATGGCCATCTAATTAAGCACTTTATAACTGATTAAGTATTTATCATTTATAACATATCTGTTTACAGTTTTAAACTGGTCAATAAATGATATTTCAAATGCATGTAAGCATGAATGTAAACACCTATTGAAAAAATTTTAATGTGAAACTGATCATACTCACCTACTTTTAAACAAAGTATCATTGATCCCAATGGTATGGTTGAAAATATAACGTAATTGGTATTATTATGGGCCCCAAGAACTTAAACATACATTGATATGTATAGATAATAACATGTTCTTACAGATCGCATAACTTTTTGATCCTTCAAACATTTAAACTGCGACTTAAAATACTTAATTTCATATCTTTTTTTCAGAAAAGGGGGCGGGGGTGCTAACGTATTGAATATACTGTTATAGCCATATTTGCAAGACCTAAATTGAATGCAATATCTGGTATACGTATGCTATGTACTAAAAGATAAAACAAGTGAAAATTCTGTTAAAAAGGGGCATACCTAAATGCTAATTATTGACCTTTCTGGACCCTGGGTCCTCTACTTATATATATACACACGCACCTTAAAGGTATGCCTTTTTGAATATATATACTAGAGGATTTTGAAAACGCACCACCATATTTTTGCATTTTTCTTGCAAACCGTATATGCGATTGAAAAATTACTCGCAGGTTTTAATGTGCAACCCAGAATTGGTATGAATCAGTCGTTAATTTGGCTGCAATATCACGCGACGCTGTTGATGACGTCTAATGGGTACAGACAGCATCCAGCACCTTTCTGCACAGTTAAATGAAGCTTTTTGATTATTTTTATGTTTAAATTGTGGCGTGTATGATACCATATCACCAAAAGAGTCTAAAGACTTTTTTTTAATTAAAAGTCATTGATAACCTCAATATTTTGAAAATAAACGTCAAATTTGATTATCAATTTACAGTTCCTTTTTAGAAACATCTCCATAAGTTACCTTTATGCACGCTTTCATTGCTGATATTGACTTCATATACTGGCAGTCATGTGGGGAAGACATTTTGATGTAAATCATGGCAGGAGATATGCTGTCATGTGATCGAGAAAGTCTTTAAAATTTACGTTAACGTCACTTGCACAATACGAAATACACGTGATACAAGCGTAACTTATGCATGATATGTCATTTGTGTATGCCCTTAGCCTCTTCCAATAAAACCGGACGTAAAAAAATCGAAACTTTGAAAGGCCTAAGACGTTGAATTTTATTACTAGACTATAGTAATCAGGGTGGGTGGGGTATGTCGTTATTTTAAAGGGGTGTCATTTTGAGCATACTGAACTGTAAACTCATTTCTAATCTTTCAATGATGAATTTGCAATCGTGAAAGAAGCAAAGGACACAAATCTGTTGAGTCAGGAATCAAAAACTAATGCGTGTTAACTTGCAGCTGAATTTGTGTTCTTCAAAATTGACCACCCCTGTCTTAAAACGGATACTTTTTCAATATAAGTAAGTAAATTTACAATCATGACTTTTCTAGGACACATTACAAGGTAGTCAGATTATGATATGCTATAACAATTATCTCGCAGACGTTCTCATGGTTTGTGAAATAAAGGATTTAATTTGGGTAATGCGTTTTTAAAGTCCTTAAGTATACTTTATAATGACCGAAATCGCATGCGCTGGTCCATATTTTACATTCTAAAAGAGCAAATGGTATTCTTGGGACAGATCAGGCTGATGTTTGGTTAACCCTACCCTTTTTTAGCTCTGATGTTCTGTGAGTTGAGAGCTATTTTATTTGTCTCACCACAGTATGTAAATAAATTTCATTGTTTCTATGTGATGATTCATTGCATTAGTTAGGAAGACTCCAAGCGAACAAAGTAAGTAAGGGTGCCAAGATCAGGAATCCATTTTTACAACAGTATCTAGGGCGAAGATTTGGCCAGTAAAATTAATTTAAGACCACTCCCAACCCCCCCCCCCTGGTGGTGGTTTCGGATGCTTTCTATTTGTTATTTATTATTATCTGTTTGTTGTTTATTGTTGCTACCATAATTTGTGTGTTTATGTGTTAGGCCCTTGTTTTGTTGTGCAGTAGTTTGTGTCCTTTTCTAGTGGTGCAATAATCACGCAGGGAAGAGAGAGTTATTTACTTTAAGTTAATATGTTTTTATGATGTCATGTGGCTGTTATTGTTCTTTGTCTCTTCCTCGTTGTGCCATGGGTTGATCTACAGTTCGTCATTGTGGCATTTCTTTGTCATATTCACTTACTAGTGTCTTACCTTGAATAGGCAAATATATATCTCTGTAGGTGAAATAGCTTTCAGGATCAACGTTTGCAGTCACTTCCGTTTCAGGAATGTTTAACGTAAAGGCAACGTCATCAATTAATGTCACTTGTGACACATTGTGAGCAAATGTTTTGTCATGGTAGTGTGCCATGAAGGTATCCAGTGACTCTTTTGTGACAGCCCGTATGTAAAACAGTATACCATGTGGTAGCCATTTAGCTCTTTTAACGATGACGTCATATCCGCTTTCAAGATGGGAGGCAATGGCAGACAGTGTGTCATGTCCAGGATTGACAAAAGCAGTCTTTCGTAGATGACTAAATAGCTGGTAGACCGTGTCAGTTTCTATTCTTCTGCGGGTAAATTTACTCTCTAAAGGATAGCTCACATTAGCTGTCACTAACAATTTCAGATAACCTGAAAAAAGGAAAGGTATCTCACATTTTGCATTCACAAACAATTTCAGATAACCTGGAGAAGAGATTGATTTATAACATTTCTGCAACTAGCAATTTCAGATATAGCCAAGTCAATCTACCGAATTTTAGACAAACGCAATACGCACATGTTTTTGAAGTTTTGTGAAGGAAAACTGTTCTTGTGTAACATATAAAAAGTAGGACAAAATCGGAGGATATAAAATTGGCATTTTGCATGGTTTTAAAGCACATATCCACCTGTTCAAATAAACTGGTTTTATGCCATATTTTTACACCTGAATATCGATGTTCTTAGGGTAGATATATAAAAAAAAGTTTATTTACCGGTCAAGGATGGCGTTCTGAAACATTTGATATTTATCAAGTTTTTCTTGGATGATTGATAATATTGTCTCAGTAAGAAAAGGTGTTGAAATAACCCACCTACCAGGTTCTGCTGTCTACAAGTTTATTATTAAAAAAATTATGAATGATGCATTTTGCTGTATAAATATAAAAGTATTTTGGAAAGCAATGTTCTACTTACTTATGATATATTAAAAAACCTAAACACCCCCTCCTCCAAACCCTCCTCTGCCTACCAATAAAGCCAAAAATGTATAGTAATAAAAACTTACAATGCACAACGTTTAACCTGTTCTCCCCTTTCAATATTTCTATTCAATTGTGGTTATTGAACAACAAGTAGTGATATTTATCTATCCAAAAATATAGGGTTTAGGTAACAATTTAATAAGGCTGATCAAGGCTACATTCCCATGTTCTGTAAAATTGGATAAAGTAACATATATAACCGTATTAAATATATAATAAGGTTATATGTTCGTCCATAATGTTGTCTAAGACAGTATAAAATTGAGCTTGAAATGCTAATGTACTAATATATAGAGAATACTAGGCGAGTGTCTTTTGATATTAAGTTTACCAGGCAAAGCTTCGAGAACGCTTGTTGACTTCACGAGGCTTGTCGAGTCATTCATCATGCGTTCTCAAAGCCAAACCTGGTAAACTTGATACCATGCCGTGAGATAGACAACGTTGATCAGGCAACGTGCAACGCTGCAGTTAAAATGAATGGTATAACTGATAAATCAAAAATATCATCACACAGAATTTCAGATAAACTAAAACGCACTATTTGTATCACCAACAAATTCAGATAGTCAGCAAAAAGAAGGAGTTATCACATTTGCTTTCACAATCAAATTCAGACAACTTGAAACAGCGAAGGAAATCTCACATTACTGTCACTAACGACTTCAGATCACATGAGAAAATTGGAGATATCTCAAGTTTGCTGTCAACTAAATTTTAAGAAAACCGACAAACCTGAAAAATGCTAGGACATCTCACATTTGCTGTCACTTACAATTTCAGATAACATGAAAAGGGGAAGGACGTCTCATATTTGCTATCATTAACAAAATCAGATAAGCTGCTAAAAGTTAGGTACAGTAAAACCTGTGTAAAACGGCCACTCCATAATAGACAAAACAATTATCTATATGACAAATAGTAGCTTAACGAAGGCCGAAAGTATTGAAGAATGTGCTGCATTAAGCGATAATTAGTCTTTTAAAATTGGCCGTTTTAAATATGTTTACTGTATATTTTACATGTGTTGTCACCTACAATTTCAGATAATCTTTAAAAGGGAACGACGTCTCACATTTGCTGTGACTAATTAGCATTTCAGATAACCTGACGGATAACTCACATTTGCTGCCACAAATGATTTAAGATAACATGAAAAGGAACACTATTACACATTTGCTTTCATTTAGACTTTCAGAAGAAAAATGAAGGGCATTTCACATTTGCTGTCACTTACAACCTCAGATTACCTGGAAAAGGGAAGAATATCACAACTTTGGCTTTTTCTATATCCTAATTGAACTATGTGTTTTTGTACTAAAGCGACCCATACTTTGGTTCAGAAATAACAAAAAAAATTGGAGGAAAAATCATTACTGTCTACGGTACTGAATCAAACAAACGAGACAATCTGAGCAGCGGAGATATATTAATAGACTTTTCGCTTACTGTAAAGGCGGTAACTTTAATATTAATATCTGTGCGTTGTTTGGCTATTTCATCTGCTAAACAATGGAAATCAGGTTCTATTTATTATTTGGTGAAGAATTAATAAGTTGCTTGGGCCGCGCAAACGTGCGTGCATTTCATGAAAATCCTAACCGTATACACACTGAACTCACATTTATTAACCTTAAAGCGCATAATCATAAAATGTATGTTGTCGTCCACTAAAATATATGAAGCCTCAAAGACAAACAGTGCGGACCCAGATCAGACTGCTCCAGTCTGATCTGGGTCCACAATGTTTGCCTCAATGCTTATGTTAAATAGACATTTTCAGATGCAGTTATTTTGCTGGCACTTCAAGGATTCAATAATGTGTTTTCCGTCTTTACTGAGATAATGGCGCGAGATGATACAGTTACATTTGAATAAAACCACGCCTCATTTTCAGCTTTTACCTATGCCTCCTAATTACGCATTCATGAGGCGCCGCCTTTACAGTAAGCGAAAAGTCAAAGAATATGGGTAAAAGAAGCAATTTCTTTGATAACATGGAATAATTGAAACATTTTGTTCCATTTATTTTCCAAAAGCGTGCCACATCACAGCATAATTATCATGGTGATGGTTAAAAGAAATTTGTTTCTCGAACAGGGATATTGTTATCCCCACGTGCCTTAACGAGACGTCTTGCCAAATTGAAAAAGACGATACTTTACAAAATAGAAATTTTCTAAATTTCCCAGGTGTACGTTCATAAGGGAACTCACATGACGTTTTCAGGACATTTCCAAACCCCGAGGTTATAAAAAAAAATCCATACTCATCTCACCTGAGCATTAAATGTATCCCGCTAATAAATGTTAGCATTTTAACATTCATTAGCATGATAAATACAACATCTGAGAGACTTAAAGCAAAGAAATTTTATTTATTTGTCGGTATTTTAGTGTTTATGAGCAGTTGAAATTTCGCTGAGATGAGTTGAGCATGAAAAAAGTTTTAAAACCTCCTGGCCTGGTGTAATTGCTAATATTTTGTAGGCATATTTCCTGTTGAAAGTTTTGAATTTCGAAAGGTCAGGATTTTTTAAATTTTGAACTTTCACCCATGGGGTCGCTTTTGGTCCCATAACGATAAGTTAACCCATATACTCATAGCGTCCTTTTGATGGTACATGGGCAAAGTGTGCAGACCCAGGTCAGACATCCCATGATGTGGTCATTGTCTAATCAGGATCTTGACTCTTTGTTTACAGAATGTTCTATTAATATTTGTAAAAAAAATGAAAAATGTAATATACCACCCAACACCCCTAAAATAGGAAATGGGCTCGTCCTACTGCAAAGGGTGGGCAAACCCACTTGTCTTAAATGGGTTAAAAGAATAAAGGTCATATAATATATAGGATATGACTAGTCTAGCTCCTAGACCTTAATGTTTTGTCAATTTTACATTACTTTTTATTCAGTAAAATTTGATCTCATATAGCTAGTCTCACATCTTCTCTTTCACATCAAGATATCCTCTGAGTCACCTAGTCACAAATATTGCTACCGTAGAGGAAAACAAGACTAAAGAAATAATTAATTTAAATGGAATTATCATTAATTAAAAAGAAAATGATATCACACTAGTGGCTAGTCTAGGATATGACCTTTAAAGTTGCTGAATGCTTCAGAAAATTATCTTACCTCTTAAGTATGTGTATTCTCCAAACCCATAGAATGGACCTGTTGCAGTTACAAGAACGAGTAGGTACAGTCCGGTCACTAGTATCTGCAGATTTCTGGCCGAGAAGATGGACGTAAACTCAGAGGAAACCAGCAGAATAACATATCTGAAATGAACCGTGACACGTGATTTCCAACAATGTGGCATTTTGACAATTGTAGATTCAGACGAGCCTGTGCAGCCTCCTTTAAAGCTTAGAAACCTCAAATCAGGGTTGGTCAGTATTTTAATGGTCATAGAATATTTAAGCGACCAGCAAAGGGTCTGATCAGTCTTCGCGTATGCGCAGGCTGGTCTGAGCCTTTGCTGGTCGCACATACCAAATTGTTAGAAATCTCATGCCACGGCTCAATAAAATCAACAAAACTATGTTAGCTCTTTGCCTACTGGGTAATTACGCAATGCGTTTTTGTCATCGGCTGATTGTTTTTCAGCAATTTTTTTTTTCAAAATATTTTTTCTTTAAATAGATTTATGACGTCACTCCATTGTAGAAACTGTTCATTGTTTTTCAGAAATGGACAGTTAAGTGTACATTACTTTTGTGTAGAAAGCATGGTCGCTTTTACACAAGCAGTACTGCACACTTGCTGCTGCCGATCTTTGTATGCGAATGGAATTTTCTTAAACAAAAGTTGACAGAATGCCTTTTAAAAACGAATACGTGCGCGAAAAATTAGGCTTTCGCTTTTTTTAATGCCACAGGGGACATAATTCGTATAGTTATTTTTATATGCTTCTATCCAGAATATTAACTCTTAAAGCGCCTATCACAACTTAACTTAATATTTAAACTTGTTTCAATCTGGATACCGGTAAACAGGTACTTTGGCAAATTGTGAAGACCCAGAGGAAATCCACGAATAGGCATTTCATCAGATTTTGTACTTAATGCAAAATACAGGGTGTCCCAAAACACGTGAAACGTTTTGAAAGTCTTATACCATTTGACTCAACAACGATATGTTGCTTATTGTTCATTCGATTAACATACTTTACATTAAAATTATTTTATGAAAATGCAAGATTTAGCTTTTAAAAAGGGGGCTTTAATTTTCGGGTTTACACAGTTTTTACTTGCATTGCTAGCTTTTTGACACTATATATTCATTGATTCTGTTTGCAGCGTTGTATTGACATTCATTTATTGATGCTTGCTCTTGTAAATGTATATTATATCTACACTTATTTCGCATAGCTTTTGCCTTCCTAGGTGTTCTTCGAGTTTTGTAATCAAAATTCAAATTATATAACCACCTTGTTCATAATGAACATTAAATTTTTTAAAGACATTTTGGATTTATAAAATGAAATCTGTTGCCATAGTAACCAACGCGCTGCAGTTTTGATGTAATGTAAAATACAGAAATGACTTTTCTTGCATACAGTGGTTTTATTTAGGATTTTGGGAAGATACCTTTTCCTGGCCATTTGGGATCTTTTATTCATAAAAATTGGGAAAATAAGTGCTAAAATACATAAAATTGGGAAAATACAGACCATTTTACGATTGGGAATGACTCCCATAGAAGGCGGTAAAAATGGTCAAATAAAATCACTGGCATATAACCCAATTCATTTCGATAATATAGTTGCTTTAACTTAATTGAATTGACAATATCTTTAGGTACGCATTTTTTATTGTTACCCCACCCATTTTTCTCTATAAACGCCACTGATACCTTGTGTTTAGTTTGAACTTTCATATACAGTTAAATGTGCATGTAATAACACAAAACCATCGATGTGTATGTATGTAACTATTGTTTTGTTTTATGCCTTTAACTGAACAATTTCATTACAGATAAAGCAGTTTGCCAGGAATATCCCGTTTAAGCGTTTTTCAGTACGAAAAATCATTGAATTTGGGTTATATTATTTAGTGACACCATCTTTGACGGTACCGAAAACATAACTTTTAAAGCGGATAAGAGGATTGTGCAAGCAATGCATTGAATTAAAACTTTCACATATTCTTTTATATTTGAGCATATTTAGGTATGTCAAACTTAACTGTTTGGACTTTTATTCAAGTTTAGAAAGGTTTAATTACTTTTGGGACACCCCGTTTACTATCAGTGTTTCATTAAGAAAAAAATCATATTTAGAGATTTATAAAAAATTCTACGCTGAAAAGTGCTAATGTACATTAAGCTTCAAATGCTATGTAAAATTGCACCAAGAAATCATTTCAAATTAAAGATTTTATATTGAGGGGCCCAGGATGTAGCACATATTTTTTCAGGGGTTCCCAGACAAGATTTATGGTGTCTGGGTCTTAATATTGTTCACAAGAGAAACATATGTACACTCTGCAGAGATTGGCATGTAAGAGAGTTAACTGATAAAGTAAAGAGCTAGGTCGCCATCCATTTGGTTATCTTTATACTAGATACACACCCCTTAAAAGAAAGGCAATAAATCGGCGCATCTCTGCTTTGTCTGGTAAACCCATTACCCCATATAAACCCAGCGTTTTTTTTGTGGGACATAGGCAAACAGTGCAGAACAACATCAAACGCTGCATAATGTTACGTCTGATCAGGTTCTTCACTGTTTGCTTACAGAGTGTTCTATTAAAATTCAAATAAAAATGAAAAATACCCCCAACAGGCCTTAAAATGGAGTGGACTGGTCCAACTGATAAGAGAGGGAAATTCCATTCGGCTTAAAAATGGGCTAACTTTTTTTTAATCTTGCAGAACGCAACGAGGTCTGAATCTGAACTTTAAAGACACTTCATAGTTAACTTCATTTTCATTCTGAGATTAGATAGTTAATATGTCATGTAGCACATTGAAAAGTAAGTACTATTATCAACTGACGTCGCGCCTGGGAGTGATAAAACGCCATGCAATAAAATCGATAAACCACTAGTGGTTTACAGATTACGTAACCTTACGTATGGCGTCCAGTTTAACAGTTTTTCACACAAAGAAGCGATTTCAAAGTAGTTTTAGGGTCATATGATAAATAGAATCTAGCATTCGTGCTCATGTAGTATTGAATCTTATTAAACTCGTTGCGAAAAAGAGACGAAATGCTCAACGAGCCTGGCATTTTATCTCTTTTCCTCAACTCGTTTAATAAATTCAATACAACATGAACGCTCATGTAAAATCCTCTATTGTATATATTATAATGATAAAGTAATGCGTAGCCCAGTGAGATAGACCAGTAGAGAAAATAGCTGAATGTTTTCTTGTGTTTTGATCACTTTTTCTATATGCATGGTGCCTTGGATCAGGTGTGATATTTGATTGTATGGATTCCCGTTCTTTGCTTTCTTTTTTACTTTTATAGTCAGGAAATATATCAGAAAAGTATTAAGTACGGACATTTTGTGGAAAATGGTTTAGCACCTTGATTATGGGTGATTTGGTATGCTGAATCTAAAACGCCAATGTTGACAAGCTGAGATATGGTATCTTATTGACCTTTTTGTACATTTTCAAGATGGCCGCCAAAAACATGGAATGTGACGTAATAATGAAACATTTTATTGTTGACAATGTTTTAATTCAGGTCTGTTTAAAACAACAAAAACGTTGGTTTGATGTTGGTAAAAAGTTCTCGAGTTACCTCTCAGCAGTTGCTAAGGCTATCATCCAGTTGGCAGCTGCTAGCTGGACACTGGCAAAGAAACCAAGGACTTCACAGGACTCGAGCCCAAACGGCCAACCCTCTGAAATAAATCGTATAAATAGTTAAAGATAGGTCTTAAACAATGTAAACTGACGATCGACAGCATAAAGTTGCGAATATACCAGTACTATATCAACAACCAAAAACTGGTTCGATGTTCTTTATTCAACAATCGAGATTCATTTGAATGTTGGATTGAGCTTGGCATTCGATATTCTACTTTCATGTTGAATATCGAACAACAAACCGAGTCTTTGATGCTTTTTATATCACACATGATAAATGGCCTGAACCACCATGTATGCACAAGCTTACACTGGCTAAGTGCATTTCATTTGTGAGGGCGCTCTATGAACAGTGAAAAGTCAGTGCAAAACATGAAAAATATTATGGGATTTTGACCTTTTTAAAGCATAAAAACACGAGAAAAACAATAGGACTTAAGCTTTTCTCAAGCATTATAATACACAAACTGGGAGCTCATCAACGGCAGGCTATTACTGGAAAGCCATTAGCTAGGCTTTTGAAGCTAAATATGAAACCCAATCACGGGTTTATAGCTATGGTTTCCTCTTTAATTGCATGACGGTGGGTCAGTCCTCAGGCTCAATGACGGCCCGGCCGTAAAGCTTTAATCTGTTGGTTGGTGCCTGATGCTTGTCTTTGGCAGAACTCACAGTAGCTTTACTTGCGGTTTCCTTTAGCTCTGACTATCGGTGAGTCATGAACCCTTTTCTTTGTTTAATCATAATGTGTTAATTTGCTGTGATGATGCATTGCATTAGTTAGAAGGCTTCCATGCGAGCTAAACAAATTGTGTTTTAACAACAACAGAGCCTAGGGAGAAGATTTTACACCAGACAAAATGCATTTAAGCCCTCCTGTAGCCTAGGCTACTGTCTGTTCTAAAGCGGTGGTTCTGTTGTTGTTGATCTATTGTTTTATGTACCTCCCATTGTTTGTGGGGGGTCTGTGTTGGTGTTGCTTTTGGTATTCATTACTTTGTGTCCTTTCTAGTTTTGCAATCACCTTTACGAGGAAGAGAGAGCAGGTTGCTTTGCTTTTATTGTCTTTCAGGTGTCTTGTTACTGTAAATGCTTTGTAGCTCTTCCTCACGATGCCGTGGGTTGGTATGCAGTGTGTGATTGTGGTATTTCCTGATCATACTCACTTACTTTCTGTGTTGATTATAGGCAATATGACAAGAAAATGCCACTGTTGGAAGACCAACCTATGGCGCCAAAAGGAAGAGATGCAAGAACACATACAAACAGTGATACACACATAAAAGCAAGTACGTAAAGCACACACAAAAACATCAAGAAACAGTCCTTAAGATTATGAACATTTTCATGCTTACTAAGATTTGTTCTTATGATAAATTTTAAAATACCAGCAATTGTTGTTAAAAATTGTTGGTATTTCAAAATGCATCACCAAAACGAAATGGCATAATCTGCTGCTCGGCTCATTTATTATTGTTTTTTTTTGTTTTTTTAATATTTATAGAGATTTCAAATTTCATGCCCAAGTGAGTTGAGTGTGAAACATGTGTTATTTTAAAAATCGTAGCCAACGATTCTTTGTCTTATGTGGTCCTCTCCTTCCATATGTATTCAAGAAGAATCTCTGTATACTCTGAACGTTAATAGTATAATTTCGCATGCGTTTTTGCCGTCTGCTGATTTTTTTTAATCAAAATCAACGTTTTCGAAAAAATATTTTAGGAATACTATCAGAGTGTCAAAAGCTTTGATCCAGACCAGGCCCGACGTTTTGTCGGGACTGGTCTGGGACGAAACTGTTTGCCAAGAATATCAGCAGAAGACACTAGTAGTCAAAGAGTAAGTTGCATAGTTTTCCTAACCCTAACTTACGTAATTAAGATTCAACAAGGCAATCCAGTAAGGAATTATTATAGACATTTATTAACCGTCTACGAATTTAAAAGTACATCAGGTAAACGCCAGAAGTGGCACGCAGGGTCTATTGTTGTTGTTTTTCCCCGTGGAATCTTTACATCTGCGAATTTTCTGATCTAAAGTATTTCTCTATACTTGAAAAGCAAATTAATGCAAAATCCCCTTCATGGTTATATCAATTCAGAGATCTATAGATTGCGAGGTAAAAGCGTATAAAAAGAAGATGGAGATGATGTGCAGTCTCATCAGAAACTTTGCTGCACTTTACTTTCTCCACTAGATGCCTTTAGCTGCGCATGCATGTAACGGATATATGCAAGGCATGTCATTTTAATGTCCCCTGGTATGTATTTGTATTAAAACTTCGACAAATATTTCAACAAGCGATAATTTCACATACAACAATGTTATTTAGAAACCAAACAAACTTGATAGTTCATGTGGCTAGCAGACGATTCACATGGAATATCACGACAATCTAAAGGCAAAGATCAGGAATCGATACAATCAAGTACCATACCTGACCCGGAACACCATACGGTAAGGTTACAAAACACAAGAAAATACAACACACATGAGAGCCAAGAGGTCGGCCCTATCCAAGCAGGCGACCACAAGACTGCAATGAACAGACAATACAGCCTAACGAAGATACGCATGAAACATAAATAACCAAAATGGCACACACCAGAAGCTCAGGCTTGGAACGGACTGGAGGGCTTTAATATGTTTAACGGTACTCAGATGTGGATCAAGACACATAAATGTTTGGTTCGCGAGAAAGATCCCAAACTCCGAGTCCAAGTACATACAAAGTTAAGGACTCAACAGTACATACAACTAAATACCGGAGCAAAAGAAGTCCAACAGTTGAACACTTGTGGGCTTGATATTTTTTTCTTTGTTTCATCATGGTGTATTAAGATTAGAGCTTTTCATTGCATTAGTTAGAAGGCCTCCATGCGAGCTGAACATTTCTTGTGCTTCATCAACAGCAAAATCTAGGGCGAAGATTTGGTACCAGAAAAATGCATTTAAGCCCCCTGGTGGCTTAGGCTACTGTCCGTTCTAAGGTGGTGGTTCTGTTGTTGTTGATTTTTTATTTATTGTTACTCCAATTGTGGGAATCTGTAATTGTTCTATGTTTTGCTGTACATTAAATTATGTCCATTCTAGTATTGCAATCATCTTGATGGGGAAGAGAGAGCTGGTTGCTTTGTTTAATTTGTCTTCCTGGTGTCTCCTGATGGTTGAGTGGCTCTTCCTCGCGTGCCATGGGATTGTATGCGGTTTGTGATTGTGGTATTTCCTGATTATACTCACTTACTATTTTTGATCAAAGACACGGTTTCAGGCCCAATCCTCTCATCTATAAGTCTTGAAGTAGGAACCGCCATAGAGTCTGAGGTCAGACCCGCCGGCGTGCAATTATAGAGGCAAGCAGTTACCAACCGTGATTGGGTTGACCACTAAGCATGCAGTCTGTCGCTATACATAAATGTTAAAACCACTTTTTATAATGAGAAATTATTTTACTGAACTGCCCAGAAAAAGTATTAGTACCAACAATCTTCTGTAGTTTATACACAAAGTCGCCATAAACTTAAAGGCTGCGAAAGTCCCTGGCGCAAGAGAGCTTTAAGGGGATATATCTTTCAAAGGCTATTACTTGCATGAATTTTTTCCTTTATAAACAAAATTGCTTTTTTTATTAAGGAGAGTGATAACTTTGGCCACATTGTTGTATGAACAATTTATACATCTCACATAGATGACTTTACGCCCCAACATACACCTTTTGAGCAATCGGCAGCATGCTTATCAGTATTTTTTATAGCTACTTCCTGGTTTGATACTGATTGCTATATTGCGACACGCTGGGTGAACTTTAGAAAAAAACATTTGTTTGAACATGAACTACAATTATCTGACTACAATATTTAGAAAGGTATCCGTCTCCTTGATAAAAAAGCATTCTTTGTTTATACAGGAAAAAATTAATGCAAGTAAGAGCTTTTGAAAGATACATCTCCTTAAATCTGACATACGATCTAGTATCGATAATGAAATAATTATTTAGAAAAATATCTACGAATGTTATGATACCAATAGCCTTTTTTAAGACGTTTCTCTGTTAAAAGTTTTTACGCGTGTTGAAGTCTGCAGCATGGCCATATGCTTAAGAAAAATCGCATACGCTGAGAAATATAAACTCCAAATAGGGATGTAGAGCGAGGAACATCCCCCATCTAAATTGACAAATCTATAATGTAGTTTCTGATTAACACTTTAATGCGTATGTGTCATTTTCAAGTAAGACTCCTTAAGAGTTTAACCCGAGGCCCACCTTTTTGACAAGATGTCGTCTGCTTTACGACATTGATAATCTAAAAGAATCTCAGAGTAAGACAGAATGAAGCCCACGAAAGACAGAGCGGCTCACGATAAGACCTAATATCCGTTTACAGGATTTATAATGAGAATATAGGAATTAGAGTTCGCGTAAATTACCTAAGGGTCAGACTATGAACGACATTCACCTAAATTCTCAGAAAAAATCTGCGAGCAGTGTCATGTACAACACAGTAAACTGTACCCGCTAGAGTGTGCCATGCGAAAAAGTGGCGGTTTGGTCAATGACTTTACCTACTAGTGTCGTCTGCTGATAACCTTTGCAAACAGTTTGGACCCAGATCAGGTTTTGTAGGGACTGATCTGAATCAAAACTATTTGACACTCTGAAGGTATTCCTGAAATAATATTGTTTCTAGTGAAATATTGATATTGATCGGAGTTAAAGAAATGTTAGTATAAAAAGATAATGATAAAAATGGATCATTAAAAACAAAACAAGAGGGACATAAGTCCTGGCCCCGAGGTTATAAAACATTATTCATGCTCAACTCAACTGAGCATGAAGTTTCAACTGCATATTAAAACTAAAATACCGACAAATAAAAAAGTTTCGTGATTGAAGGCTCTTAGATGTTGTTTTTATTATACTTATACATGGTGACATTGTTGGCATCATAACATTTATGAACAGGATAAATTTCGTGCTCAGCTGAGTTGAGAATTATAAAAGTTTTATAATTTCGGGGCCTAGCTCATTTGGGTCAGTGGTTAAGAAGGAGACGTCCTTTGATATATTTCTATTTTTAGCTCTGGTGGCTATTTTGTTCAATGGAGCAGAACGGTTTGTGCCATTTTGGCAGAATGCATTATGGAAGTAAGAAAGAGGACAAGGATCAGTAATCGATACAATCAAGCAACACACCTGACCCAGGATACCAATGGGAAAGTGAAAACGTCACACTTAGACTGAACAAACGAGAGCCAAGAGGTTAACCCTTTCTGTGAAATTATTTCAAGTTTGCTGTTCAAGGGCGGTGGTTCTGACGTTGTAGATACACTGTTTATTGTTACTCCCATTGTTTAGGGTTCTATGTATGCTCATTGTTTTGTTATCCAATACTAAGTGTCGTTTATAATTTTTCAATCATCTCACTGGGTAAGAGAGGGCTGGCTACTTTGCTTGTAATTGCCTTTTGATGTCATATGACTGTTAGAGTTCAGTGTGCTGTGGGTTATAAAATTTACTCCTCTATATATAGTTTCTCAAAGTGATGACAATTGCAGTTAGTAACTATTTATGTTGTAGTGTCAAAAAGTTGCATATTTCGGACTGCAGCAAAAAACACAATACATTGTTCCCTACATGAGAGGTTTAGTAATTAGGTTTAAGCCAACAGACAATACACATTAAACTGATGCAAACACTAAATGAAAGGTCTAAACGTTGGCTGCCTCGAGTAGCTTGAAGATTGAAGCCAGTCATATGTGAAGATCTGTCTATTAAATTTGTAAATCAGCTCTAAGCTGAATTTCGTTATCAATGCAGTCATTAAATGAAGACCTTTGGATTGATTTTGGAAGAAAAATATCATATCATATTAAAAATCAATATGAACACATCGGCTTGAAATATTTATAAAAACAAGTGAGTATAAAGATAAAGTTTAGTATGAGCTTATAACGTGCCGCCTCGTCTGAGAGAGAGAGAGAGAGAGAGAGAGAGAGAGAGAGAGAGAGACAGACAGACAGACAGACAGACAGACAGACAGACAAATATAAACACAGAGAGACAAACATAGATTTTCACCAATTATGATACAACCGTTGGTCCTTGCAAAGTTCGGTCTGAAAGCTATGTTATATGGGACTATGGTCTTAAAACGTTATTTTAATTCAGATTGATGGTAATGGCATTCGTCAGCAATCATTAAGCACATTCTCTTGGGACCGAATTTAAAATAAATGTCATTAGAAATCAATCTCAGATCATTATTCACTGGCGGCAGCAAAAAAGTACGTTAGTGATGCTCTTTCTTCTTTTAATTGAACTGAAATGTTGTATCCTGGGTAAACTTCAAGAATAATCGGGTGCTGCGATGTACATATATTGAACGATTCTTGTGTCTATCATGGCACGCTATCAATGCATTTATACCTTTTAGATCTACATAAAACTTTGCACTCAAGTTTGCATCGTCCACTATATATATTAATGTATTTTATACCACCTTTACCAACTTCAGCTCGAACTACCTCGTAGTGTGCAGGTCTTCACTGATGTAGGTGGTATGGAATAGTTATTCCATGGTTGTCCACATGTACAGGAGATAATCCACATTGCCAAAGCTCATGGATTATCTCCACGTACAGGCAGGTTAACTCATTAATCACTCATTAATAAAACGTGGACAACCAATATAGATAAGCGCGGCATATCAGCAAAGCCTACACGACCTGATATGGTTAACCTGCCTATACGTGGAGATAATGTTTGTTTGTATGTCCAGCTTCAGAATCCGGTTGATGACATCGTCGCTGATGAGTACTAACAGAGTTACGGCCCTTGAACCGTACATACCCTTTATAAAGGATTATTAAAATTTTGCATACAGTTGGCAGATATCATTGCCTTTATTTCTAATAAGCACACATTATTGAAATATTTGTATGATTTATAAGGATTTGTATTAGAAAACAACATTGTTATATAGTTTCAACACGTACGATACCTAAAGGTGTGTTTGTCTGTGTGTCTTTTTGTACAAAGTGTCAATGTAAACGGGCAATGCTTATATTTCATAAACACAAATTTTAACCATAAATTAGTTCAAAATGCAAGTTTCATCTTTATTTTTCATCAAGGTAAGCAACAGCATACACTCGTTTTATGTCAAAACTTAAAATTAAGTTGTGACCTTTGTCAAGGTCAAAGGTCAAGGTCAAATAGACATACCGCCAAATCACAAAAAATGCATATTTTATGTATCTTTTTATTAGTATAAGTATATTTTGTGTCTGTTTGAATCCTAGCGTATGAGTAATAGTCTAACATACTTAAATTCGACATATTCCTTGCCATCAAAGGGTAGTAAATACCCAAATCAAGCGAGGCACGGGCTATTCCGTAACGGCCTGAGTTTGAATGACGTCAAGCTGATAACTGCTTTATACTACCACATACGACTGGTCAGAATTCATACTCAAAAAAAAATATTGTCTGAAACCATTAAGTATATATAGAGCCTTGTTATTTGATTTGTAGCATCATCTTGGAGACCTCTACAAATTTTGTTAAAATTATGGCCGTAGGCCCAAAAGTAGCCCGTTCCTGATTCACATGTTTTTCATAGGTTTATATAGGGAAAGCCTACACATCTTCTTGTCAGGAACCACTTGGCATAGAGCCTTGTTATTTGCTATTTAGTATCATCTAGTAGACCCCTCCAACAGGTTTTTCAAAGTATGCCCATGTTGTCAAAATGGACCCATCCTGGGGGTCACGTGTTTTACATAGGCTTTAATAGGGAAAGCATAAAACAATATTCACAGAGCCATGATATTTAATTTGTACCATCACCTAGTGCTAATCACCTAGTGCTACTTTACCATGTTTGTTCAAATTATGGCCCTTGGTCAAAAAAGGTCCTGCCCCGGGGATCATATGTTTTATATAGGGTTTTTTTAGCTCACCTGAGCCTTTGGCTCATGGTGAGCTATTGTGATTGTTGTTTGTCCGGCGTCCCGCGTCTCGCGTGGTCGTCTGGCGTCAACAATTGCTTCAAAAGACATCTCCTCCTTAACTACTGGCTGGATTTAGACCAAACTTGGCAGGAATGATTCTTATATAGCCTTCTTTAATATATGTTCAAATGAGCTTGGTCCGTTGCATATCTAGGTCACACAGGCTAAAATAGACTTTCGAGATGAAAATTTTAGAAATCTTTTTGTCTGACACCACAAGGCATAGAGTCTTGATATCTGGTATGTAGCATCAGCTAGTGGGCCTCTACCAAGTTTGTTCAAATTATGCCCCTAGTGCCAAAAACGGCCCCACCTCGGGGGATCACATGTTTTACATCGGCTTGTATAGTTAAAACATAAACAAATTTTCTGAAACCACAAGGTCTAGAACCTTGATATTTAGTATGTAGCATCGTTTAGTGGTTCTCTTTTACTATGCTTTATTGGTGTCTGCTGACTTTAATTATCCTTTTTGAAATACAAACAGGAATAGCATCAAAGTACAGTGAGGTTTCCATTATAGAAAACTTGCCATTAGAGAAAAATCACTTTTCTGAGAACTGGGCAGGTTCAACATATACTGTCATCACTACCAATGACTTCAGATTCAACACATAAAATGTTTTGTCTACATCTTGGTGTGTTATAATTTAGATATGATAGAAAATATGTCAATCATTTGCAGGCCCTGTTTATTTGGTGTAATTTAGAAACATGTTCTTGAAAAAATATGTATAATTTATAACTTTCGATGAAATAAGGTAATTGAAAGTGGTATGAAACTAAAGTACATTTATTTCTGAGTAAGTATGACTAAAACAGCCCATTGTTATTTTATAGAGTGGACTTATTGACGAGAAAATGTGAGTTAGTAAGGTTGTCACTTGAGGTTAATGATATAGGTTTTAGGTAGTATGTTTTGCAGGGTCATCATCAAAAGGATGTTTAGGAAATTAATTTGCTTTATCTATAGTATTAGGGTACCTAAAACTAACAAGATTAAAAAAGAGTTTTCCAGAGCATAGACGAAAATCTAAGCAAAACAGGAGGATGTCATAAACTAACATAACATATTTTTTTAGAAAACTAAAAAGATATATACTGTTAAGATTAAAAAATATTATTATTAGTCATCATTTCAGATGAAATATGAAGCCATTAAGATTGTCAGTATATTTGTACCTCGCCCACTTTTTCAATGATTATCTATTCTGGTAGATGAATGATAAAAACTGACTCAAACAATTGCAGACACACATGCTTTTTGTTGGGTGATACGTAACACATGCAAACGTCATGAAACTAAATAAAAATGAAGGAAATTTCAATATTTCACCAATATTTTGGGTCAATTGATGCATTTATTTATAAGGCCTATTATATTGATTTTTAATCTTAAAACGCAAAATCAAGGACAAAAATGCATGTTCCATGTTGTGTTTAATATCGCTAAAGTCAATAGATGATGTAAATATGTGTAAAACCATATACCTAGTATATTTTATTGTAATCAGATCCTCAGTAAGCAAGGTATTGGAGAAAAAAAATGATTATTAACCCATTTCCTATGTAAGTATTGCCATTCAGAGAAAACAACATGTTTCAAAAAATAAATATATGTAGCAGAAACAAATTTTGATCTGCAGTTTGACATAGTATTGGTTCAGGACAGATTTATTCTTATTTAGAAAATAAGTTTTCAAATTTAACTTATTGAGCTATTATTATTTTTACATGTCGTTTTCCATACAAAACAATGGTAAAATAAGCAAGGGCAGTAACTCTTGCTAAAATATCTAGATAGTGTAATGTATCATAATTGTGTTTGGCGTACTAAGTCTATTAGCCCCAGTAAGTTTCAGGTATAAATGGTAACATATATATGTTTTAGGGCAAAGTGTGCTTAGTCTTGCAAGAGTTATGATTATTGGTGGCACTAGTGACCTAAAATGATTTTCTTGGGTATGATTGACAATCTTAAGACAAAACATATAAATGTACTTGCAATAGAGTTACCCTGTCAGAAAGTATTCTCTTCTTATTTAGGCTATAAAAACTTTGGTAATTTAGTAATATAAAACTTTTACTAATGTTAGCGTTATCACCTCATCTTATACGTGGGTGGGGTATTTACATGCTAGTAGTTGAATCAGAACATTCTGTATGTAGAAATTAGAATCTAGAAACCCTGTTGGCATTACTAAGGTACTGGTCTTACAATTACTATTCATTGTTACAGACATAACACTAGTGGGCAGATTCTTTAGTTGAAAGTTTCTATGTTTATTCAAAGCAGCTGAGTTTTGACATGTTATATAACTCTAATATACGATGAAAATAGTTCCTGACCCCATTTCTCTGACTAATCTTAATTTAATTACTTCTTCAAGTGCAGTTATAAAAAGTGGGGGATATATTTATTTCCAGAATGCATTATCTCGATTATATTCCAAAACCAATGCCCATAACCTCTCATAATATGATCAAAATGGGTGGGGTAATTCAAGGGACGTTTACTCGGTCAGTACTCAAAACCAGCGGTGTCATCAACTGCTTCTATTTACTAGAGAATCTGCATTTTTGTTTGGTACATGTACATGTATATGACACTAGATGTTAGCAAAATTCGACCAAGGTCACCCTTAAACAGCCCTGAGATCTGCAGTCGTAACATGTGGGTGGGGTATTTACATGCTTATCATTGCTAGCAGAGCATTCCGTATACAGAAATTGGAATCTAGAAATCCTGATAACATAGATAAAGAATCGTTCTTTAAATTTGTAGTCATTTCTAAGGACGTAAAACTAATGGGCAGATTCTTAAATTGAAAATTTCAATTATATTTTTATTCAAATGAGTTTTGAGACATAATTAAACTATTAAACACGAACAAAAATGTTCAAAACCCATTTCTCTGACTAAATCTTAACTTTTCACTTCTTTCAAGTACCGTTATGAGTAGTGATGGGTATATTTTTTGCCTGGATGCATCATCTCAATTATTTAACAAACTAATGATCATAGCCGTTTATAATATGATCAAAGTGGGTGGGGTAATTCTAGGGGAGTTAACTTGGCCAGTACTCAAAATCAGCCGTGTTATCAACTGTTTCTATTTACTAGAGAATCTGCATTTTTGTTTGGTTCATGTATATGACACTAGATCTTAGCAAAATTTGACCACGGTCACCCTAAAACAGCCCTGAGATCTGCAGTAGTCATAGGTAGGTGGGGTATTTACATGCTTATCGTCGCCCGCAGAGCATTCCGTATACAGAAATTGGAATCTAGAAATCATGAAAACATAGATAAAGAGGCGTTTCTTAAATTCTTAGTCATTTCAAAGGACATAACACTTCTTGGCAGATCCTTAAATTGAAAGTTTCAAATATAGTTTTATTAAAAAAGGAGTTTTAAGACATAATTTAACTTCAAAGACGAACAAAAGAGTTCAAGAACCCATTTCTCTGACTAAAACTTAACTTTTCTACTTTTTCAAGTACCGTTATGAGTAGTGATGGGCATATTTTTTTCCTGGATGCTTCATCTCAATTATCTAACAAACTTTTGATCATATCCTCTTATTATGTGATCAAAATGGGTGGGGTAATTCAAGGGGAGATAACTCGGTTAGTTCTCAGAATCAGAGGTGTTATCAACTACTTTAAAAAACTAGAGACTTCACATTTTCATTTGGTTTATAACACTAGATGTTGCAAAGATCTGACCAGTAGACCCCTCTGGCAGCCTTGAGATCTGCAGTACTATTAGCTGTTATATAGCAAGTACACTAAGGAAATATACTGAAGTCAACAAAAACGTCGCATCTAGAAGTAAACATTAATGTCTCTTAGACTGAACAGACTAAAGTTATAAAATTTAGTGCATGATAAAATATGTAACGTGTCAAGCGTAACTCTTGAAAAAATGATTGCTGTAAGAATATTTGAGGTTGAGAAAATGACCTTGGTTTGAGACAGGGGTCACCAGTTTTGTGTGATACAAGATTTTAGCCACTTTTGCTTTGTTTCCAGACAAAATCCATTGACAAGAGTGACTTGTTTTACCATTGTAAAATCGTCAACGCGTTTATAATGTTTAGACAATGTTTGTATGCTTCTGCTGAACGAAACAGCTTACCCCACCCACTTTATCGCCATGCATTTGAGTAAAAATGATAATTTATAACTTTGCAAAGTGCTGGGTTGAAAATATTGTTACGGATCCTTTGCAAAAGGTTATAGTCTTTAACAAGCGACGATTGCTTACGAAACTCAATCTGGCTCGTGTTGCAGATGGCCGTTTTGGATGACGTTAACGTAGACCAAAACTTGGCCATGGATCGTGATAGCTCATCTTGAATAGCGTAATTTTTGTAGGCATATTCTCTGTACATTAACTAACATGCCCGGGTATCATATTTTTGCATTACTTAAGCTAAAATGAGAATGTTTGCAATTTTAATAAACGGACCTTGCATTTTGTCTTTAACACGTAGTCATTTTTTTTATAAAAGATGACTGAAAAATTGATCCAAAATTGGATCATTGGTAGCAAAATATAAACGGCACAAACTGAGTGCAAATTCAAATTCAAAACATAAGCGATTGATGAATAAGGCCGTCAGTTTTAAGTTGAACCTGTACGACATCATCAAAATAACGCGTCATCTGCATATTAAATTAAAGTCATTTTCCAAACTCACCCAACCTCTACACGAGTACGCAGTTGGACCCAGACCTCTAATCATTTTTCCCTAGACCTCCGTTATAGCTTTTAAGTAAGCTGTGGTCCTCACAACTCTTCAAGCACAATGAGGCTGCCATAAAATTACAGATTGGCCCTATTTTAACCAATAAACAAATATAAGATACCTTGGTGACCACCATGTATTACCACTTTTTGACCCCTGAAGGTGGGCACCCTACATGAGAGGAAAAATTCATTGAAAAAAATGCCAAAATGCAAGGTCCTTTTTTCTAAGTCACACCAGTAAACTTAATCAACAAAAACAATGAGATGTTGTTTCAAAACGTACAGCAAAGATATACCCATCTAATAAATAAAATATATTTCCGTAGTTTTATTATTGACCAATCATGAAACACCTTACAACTTAAAAATATTGTGCTGAGCCTCCATTGAGCGAATCAGTGCCCTTTTTACAATTACAGGTCTGTGACCTAAAGACATAGCCCATTTTAGATAAAATACCAACCAAAGCATTTAATTCAAACCATTTAAGCACATTTATATTGTTTGTTTGTATTATTTACCCCAAAGTTATTCTTGGGAACCCTTTAAACAGCCCTACCCCCAACATATATTACTAGAAAAATCATTGTATAGCAAAATAATGAAAAAAGGAAAGTGAACATATTAATTTTCTTATATCTCTTTTATTATATATCAGAAATGCCTCAAACTTCTCTCATATAAGCTTATAACACGACTTTACAATAAACTATACCAAGAAGATGCATGTGCTTTACCATCATTAGTCTAATGGGGAGTTACCCCACCCACCCCAATTGACAAGGCAAAAATTACATGCTCCTAGCTATGTGGAATAGAATCCTTTCTTTGCACAAAAAATCAACTTCTACTCACTTAAAAAGACTCATTTATACAAAAAAGAGCAATTTCTGCTTATTTAAGTGAAAAAAGCTAATATTATGTAACAGTCAGAGGTGGGGAAGAGCAAAGCTTTTTTCCAAGCAGAGGGACTATGGTCACCGGCATGGTATTTGGACTACTTACATTTTTTCCGAAGGCCTAGCAGGAGAATAAAAATACTTCAGCCAGGATGCTGCAAGGTCAAGGTCTGTAAAAGGGAGATATCAAGTTCATAGAGGTCAAAGTTCAAGGTCACTTTGCAATTTTATTGGGCCAAAAAGGTACACATTTTACTATTTATGACCTATTTGTCTTAAAATGAGGTAAAATGGTCAGAGAAAAGCACCAAATTATTGACAAAATTTTAAAATTACTAGCCTAAAATACTCATTTTATAAATGGCAGGCTATAAATTTGCTAAAAGCATGCATGTTAATTGGAATGTTGAAGCAGATTCATAATGCCATTTTTTTCAAAGTGTCATTTATATTGCCGGATCGAATAGTAAAGATTAAAACGGACTAATATGCATACATATATCCATCTGAAATGGCTCCTCTTATTAAGGTCAAGGTCATAAATAAGGTCTAGGGTCAATTTGGCACAGCAAATCAAACAAAAGGGCCCAGATGGATTAATTAACAAAGTGGACACAGCAACTTCAGCAGGTTTCCAAGTTGTTCTTCACTGTTGCTCAATAGAAAGGTCAGTTTTTCAAAGGTCAAGGTCATATTGGGTCACATGACAGTCTCCTGTGCTATCTCTAAGTTCAACTAAGGCAAATGACAAAACAAGAGCCTGCAAATGTGGGTTTGCCACATGTAGCCTAATACATTTCAACAAAGTTGCATATAGCTCAATCAAGTGACCACTACTGCCGTTTACAGAAACTTGCGAAAGGGTCTTTTTACCATATTTTGTCAATTACGAGAAGAAATACTTAAAATGATTTAGTAAACAATAAAAAATACAAAAGTGTGTGATATGGGAACCCGTAAGCTTTTGAAAAATGAAATGATGCTTCCAGTATAGCATCACAGTGCAGCAGTGGAACTCACATGCTTCTCAGCACAATATATAGTGTAAAATGAGCCAACCATCACCCCTACCTACTAATAAGGCTCTTTTTCAGGAGTGTTAATGATTCTTGTTTTAAAAAGGTGGACTTTTTGAAGCTGAAAATTTTAAAAGACTCACTGAAACCAAAACAATGCATCAAAAAACATACTACAGGTCACATGCATAGCAGCCAAAGTATCCATCAAAACAGGCCTGATTTTCTTCTTTAGGGCCCAGACCTGTAATTGTTTTTCCATAGACCTCCATAATAGCTTTTAAGTAAGCTGTGGTCCTCACAACTCTTCAAGCACAATGAGGCTGCCATAGAATTACAGATTGGCCCTAGTTCAACCAATAAACATATATGAGATGCCATGGTGACAACCATATTTTACAACTTTTTGGCCCCTGAAGGTGGGCACCCCACATGAGGGGAACAATTTCATTGAAAATAAAATGCAAGGTCCATTTTTCTAAGCCACACCAGTAAACTTAATCAACAAAAGCAATGAGATGTTGTTTCAAAAAGTACAGCGAAGATATACCCATCTAATAAATAAATATATTTGCGTAAATTTATTATTGACCAATCATGAAACACCTTACAGCTTAAAAAATATTGTGCTGAGCTACCACTCACCTTTGGAGCCAATCAGTGCCCTTTTTACAATTACAGGTCTGTGACCAGTTCGTGGCTGCTCATTTGTGTATACCATCGCTAAGAAAACGGTGATAATGAGTGTGACGTTTTTGCTGAAGTCAGTAAAGGTGCATATGGACAGGGAAGTGCCACAGTTACATATCATTAGTCTACAAAAGGAAGAAAAATACTAAAATAAATCAGTCAGTTAATCAATCAGTTGCATTTACAAATTAACATTAAAGTCGCCAGGTCTTCATCCGGTAAACGCCTACCTCCAAGATGGTCAATATGAAAGAAGGGTACGTGTTACAAGCAGTAACATAGATTGTAAGTATATGTGACCTTGGCCTTTGACTCCTAGGTCATATTGATGAAATCCTGGTTTTCATTTACACATCATAAGCACTTGCGTGCTTAATATGAAAACCCTCCGTCAAAGACTGAACAAGGAATTTGCGTTTACGAGCCATAAAATATATTTTAACTATTTTTAGCTAGGCATTTGACTCCAAGGTCATATGTGTTCTCTGGTACCTTCGTTATCATCTACACACTGTAAGCAAGTGGAGTTCCCATTTTCATGTGTAAATCTGATTTTAAGTAAATTTGGCCTTGACCTTTGACAAATTGATGATCGGAAAGTTTTTTGATTTATTGATTTATTTCAGTATCACAAGTTAGCAATTAAATAAATCAGCATAAAGTAATGTTAAATATACACATAAAACATACATTTAAAATACACAAATTGCATTGTTTTTATGGCTTGCTAACCAATACCAAGGATAACGATGATCTCAAAACTTCGTTGTCATTTACTAGCCATAAGCAATCTTTGTGCTAGATATGTACACCCTCGGCCAAAAATGAAAGAGGAGCTGTAAGATAGAGTTTAAGTATATGTATATATGACCTTGACATTTGTGTCCGAGGTCATACTAGCGATCCGAAATATTCACTGTAATTACACACCATAGGCAATTATAGACATATTTAAGCATATCTGAACTTGACCCTTGACACACACTATTAGCATCCATTTCGTCAAATATGAGCACCCTCCATTCAAATATTTAAGCGAAGTTAACATAAGAACTGTAAGACTGATTTTAAGTATATTTGAATTTGACCTTTTACTTCAAGGTCATATTTATCGGTAACATTGTTGTAATCTACATATCATATGCAAACATAGTGCTAAATATAAAAGAGGAGTTTGCATTACGAAACGTAAGACAGAATATACATATATTTGACACTGACCTCTGACTCCAAGGTCATAGCGGGGATCCAAAACCCTCGTTGTAAACTAGACACTATTAGACAATCCTCCGTCAAAAATTGAAAGAGGAGTCCTTGTTACGAAACATAAAACAGATTTTAATAATATTGTATCTTGGCCTTGACTTTAAGGTCATATCGGGGATCTGAAGATTCGTTGTTATATATACACTGGTACCAAGTATGAACACTTTCAATTACAGATTGAAATAGAAATTCGTGCTAGACAGATTTGAAGTATATTTCACCTTTGACTCGAAAGTCATTAACAATTGGTGCATTATTCTGGGATTAAGATCAGGATTTGTCAACCTGGGAATAGTGATGTTCACAGAAGCGATGTTAACCAAAAACGAATGCATCAATTGTTTTGACACTGCATGTTTATCTTTTCCTAGTTTTATATATAGTCTATTCATATTTGTTTGGATTTGCTCAAGTCAGGTGTTCCTTGTGCACTGAAAACAGATGTTTTAAGTTTCAAAAAATCTTATGAGATGTGCAAAAGAATTGCATTCTCATAAAATGAACAAATTCTTAATTCAAAACATTAATTTGGCCTGTGGTATACGTACATGATTTCTTGACCTCTTGAGTCAGCTTATCCAATATATAATTTTAGCTGTCAGGCAGCAGAGAAAAAAACTTGATGTCTTCTTGCCCTTGGCTAAATTTACCTCAATCTATTTTGGCTGTCTGTCAGCACTGACAAATCCTGATATTGGCCTGTCCTGGGCTGAAAGCTCATCACTGGTAGACATTAAGATCTGTCACAGCCAGTGAAAGCTAGTTTTAGCCAATCAGAGGAGGCCTTTTATAGTGAGTGCTAACTTTTGAATTAAGCTTTAAAATATTCTGAATGCATAATGTACATATGCCTGATTTTTGTTCAGCAAGAGTGGGCACTATTCAGTCATCAAAAACATAATATGTAGGATAGGAAATAGAAAAGTGGATTTTCGACGTATATAGCTACGCATGCGGTCGACAGTGTGCGCGGATCTAGAATGTTTTGCCAGAGGGGGTCCAACTCTGACAACGTTTTTTTTTTTTAGTTGATTAGGGAATAGAGGATTCAGCTGGCCATCATCGTCCCGCCAGCGGAACGCCATTTAAATGGCGTTTTGCTGGCGGGCCGATTGTGGCCCATCATTGAATGCTGGTTTGGTACTTTTGTAGCTTTGTGATTTTCAAGGAGATTCGGACCTTTATTGCTAAGAAAGCCGATATGTTTTATGATTTTTCAGGGTGGGGGTCCGGACCTCCTGCCCCCCTCACCTCCTATGGATCCGCCCATGGATATGTAGTACAATGTAGACACCATGAATGTCATTCTCTAAGAATTAGGTTATTTTCGTGTTGCACAGCGATTTATCTCTCTCTCTCTCTCTCTCTCTCTCTCTCTCTCTCTGTTTTAGTCCCCATGATCCTTTCAAAACACAAAATGACTTAATTTAATTAGGGAATAACTGTATTAAAAGTTTTCATTTTGGGAGGTATATCGTCGGATATACGGTCTGAAATCGCGTTTTACAGCGGCGCTCGCACGACTCCGTAAAACTACATTTCCGACCGTATATCCGACGTTGTTATATGACTGGAGAGAATCCTGTCTCCTGATTGGCCCAATTAGTCTTCAAAAGTCTCTATGTCTACCTGGAAACTGGTCTAAACCGGTCCACAAGTTAATATTGCATGAAAACCAGTTTGAACTAGTTTCCAGAAGTTTATAATTTTGACACTTCTGCAATATTACCTTCTAGAGAGCTAAAAATAGCATGAAGAGTGTGAAAAAAGCATGTGCTGCATGAAATTGACACGATTTGCTGTTTCACCTCCCAACAGCTAAATTCAAGACTTTCGTGAATTTTTACAGCAGTTTTGTTTGCTTATTTATCTTTGTTTGAGTTAACAAACTATAAAAATAGTTTTATGATAATATTTTATATTCCTCATTAAGAGGATTAATATACATTTGAAAATGCAAAACACTACATTATAATATTTTGATAACAGTTGCTAAAACTAGTAAGAAAGTCATTAGATATCTTAGATTGAAGGTTGAACATGCCCAAGAAGAAAAGTGAAATTAGCAAAATTTTCATTCTAAAATGAAAAGTCATATAACAAAACAGTTATTGACTTCAATTTCGGTAGACATAAGAATTTATTTACCCTTAAAAGTGATATTCACCTCGGCCTAGTGGCCTCAGTGAATTATCACTTTTTAGGGTAGATAAATCCTTATGTCTACCTCATTGAAGTCAATAATTGTATAATATACCTCCACAAATGAAATTTTTGAAAATGGTCATCCCCATTTTAATGCACTTCCGTAGTTTCGCGAAACTTGTAGCGTTGGAAGCCGAATAAAATCGCCCGTCATCCACGAAATGTGACATAATCATGGTAGTTAATGACGTCAAACTATTTGCGACAGTATATCGCAGGATATACTGTCGCAAATTCTTGACGTTATCCAATCAGACGTCGAGAGCATTAGAATACATTGTTTGTGATATATATTAGGTTTTATGTATTCGTTTTGCTATTGTTACATGTGTTTTTGTTGTTGTGTTGTATGTTTTAAAGCAGACACTTTGCATTGGCCTAGTCTAGCGAAAAGTGCAACATTCTAGGAATTTAGATGAAAAGAAAAATAATAAATTTCATTTGTCAGAGTTTTAGGGTGACTACTAAACGTTTTGATTAAACGAGACAGTATTACTGAATACATGATTCAATAACTTCGAGGTATACAAAGTAGATTACGAGCAAATGCGTCATAAAATAAATGTCCCTTGGTATAGATTGACATCGATGAATCAATTGCAGGCACTGAAATGGTTCAACATAATGTGGCATCTCATCAGATTCAGCGCTGTTACTGTAGTTAAGAAATTAAGGATCGAAATCAATTAAAGTTCGATATTCCAAACTTGGTAGATGGACGGTGAACAATGGTATCAACCCTTACGCGATAAACCGCCATCATGCAGGACCAGATTTGATACTGCATTCATCACGTATCCAAAATGGCTGATCCTTCTGAGATCCAGATGAAATGAGCCGCGACATGAAACTTCCAACAATGTGGTAAGTGCAACCAGCAAAGGCTCAGACCAGCCTGCGCATACGCGCAGCCTGATCAGAGCCTTTGCTAGTCGCTTGAATATTCTAGGTCTGTTTCGCTACTGACTGAACATAATTTGGAGTTTCTAAGCTTATAAGGAGGCTGAAAAGGCTTGTCTGAGTTTACACTCGTCAAAATGCCACATTGTTGAAAATCTCATGTCGCGGCTCAAATTATGATGATTGAGCCGCCCAGTGAACCATACGTTTTGGTGACGAAGACGTCTTTTGCAAGTTTTGGTGCAAAAGACGTCTGAGACACGTGTTTCAGACGTTTATCAGCAAAACGGACGTCTGCAGGACATTTCAAAAACGTTTTGAAAACTAAATGCAAACGTGTTAGACGTCTTCAATTCGTAACGCTTTTGGAGTGACGCACACGTCTTGTGTAAAGAACGCCTCGATCACGTCCAGGAATCACTAGCACACGTTTTTTAAAACGATTTCACTGCAGATTTATAATGTTTTGATATAAACTCAGAAGAAAAAGTTTAGTCAGTACAGACACTGTGTGCAATAATTTTGCTAGAAAGTCTTAATATTGACAAAAACCTTACTCAACATGAAATTCATTTCATTTCCTATAAATGTGAACATTTTCAACAAAACATTCTGAAAATTAACCCATTTTCTTCAACAAAATCACACATCAAAATTCAAATTTCAAAACTCAAAATTCAGTGATGTACCCCTCAGACGATTTCTGACAGTGTAGACAGAAATTCTTGTACCTGTGGCATGTCTAAGACGTTTAAGAAGTTTCTGAGCGGCCATGAAGCGATTACGTCATGTTGACGTCACTATGACCCTAACTTCAAGTGGCGTCGTTATCCGTGGTCTCCCTGGCAGAGGTTTGTTATTTTCACTGCCAGACTGTCGAAAACATCTTTGCAGACGATAAATTCATCTTTCATTACATCCAAAACTACTCGGCACGTCAGCAGCACGCGCACCTGCTTCAGAACGTCCAAAGGCTGTATTTTTGTAATTTGTCGATAGCCTGGACGGCGATTTAAGCTTGCTAAAACTGAATTTTTTCTGGATAATTGCAATAGGAACAAGTCTCTTTCAATATCAAACAGCACATGCGAAAATAACCCTGCCGGTTTACCGCAGCACGTGCACGTCGTGCATTTTTAAATTGGCTGATACAGTCTAATAGAGGCATTATTTATCACACAATAAACAGGTGCATGTAAAGCTACGATTATTCAACTCATGTCAACAATTTGACAATGATATATCTCCAGTATTGTTGATTTTATGAGAAAACATATTTACTGACTAAACTTTTTCTTCTGAGTATAGTTTTAAACACAGTTTGAACATCAAACAAAGATGGCATTGTTTTGGGATTACCATCACGTCTTAAACACGAATTAAAACGTCATAAAACATCCCAATGCAAGGGTTTCGTTAGATCTTCATCACAATTTGAAAACTAGATGCAAACGCGTTTGACGTCCGCTTTTGGAGTGATGCACATGTCTTGGATAATAAAGCGTCTAAGTCACGTTAGGAATCACTAGCACACGTTTTTAAAACGAATTCACTGCAAATGTATAATGTTTTGATGCAGTTGTGAACACAGTTTGAACACCAAACGAAGACGTCATTGTTTTGGGATTACCATCACGTCATAACCACGAATCAAAACGATATAAAAGCGTCATCGTCCTCGTGCAAGGGTTTCGCTAGGTCTTCAACACGCTTTAAAAACTAAATGCGAACGTATTTGACGTCTTCAATTGGTAACGCTTTGTGAGTGACGAACACGTGTTATATGGAAACGTCTTCAATAGTGTTAGTGGAAACGTCTCCATCGCGTTCAGGATACGTATATAGAAAGACAGTTACAGCTTTTAAAACGATTTCCTTACAGATTTGCAATGTTCCACGGCAGGTATGGGGTTACAAAAACGTCTTGAACACTAAACAAAACGTTACAAAAACGTGTTCATGTATGGTTTTTATTTAGTCTTCTGCACGTTTTGAAAATAAAATTTAAAGGTTCTTGACGTTTTCAAAATGTAACGCTTTTGGGATGACGATCACGTCTTAAACACGTTTTACCTGGGAACGTCATCGTCAAGTTCAGATGACGTCGAATGGTTCACAGGGCGATATGAGAAAACCAAAATGTGGCTTTTCGGGACGAGAAGACTAAGATCTGCCTAAGCATCTGCTTAGTCTGATCCGTCTTCGCTGTCCGCATTCATGAAGAAAACTTAGGCCCTGAGCTACTTAATGAGCGCATAGCAAATAATCTGATCAGCCTGTGCTGATGCCCAGGCTGATCTGAGTCCTTGCTTGCGCACGCTCATTTTGTTGGCTTTTTTTCATGTCATGGCTCAAATAAACTGGTCAAAATAAGTTAAGCCCCATGTCAGCTTTTTCCATATGTTAAAATCCTATTTCAGTTGTTTATTTAAAGATATCTAAATCAAGTGAATAGTCTGACTAAACTCAAGTTAGACAACAACATCTAAGGTGTAATTATACAAAGTTTCAATCGAAAATACCGATCGTCTTTCGATAAATCTTCAATTTTCCAAGAGTGTTCATATTTTGCCATTTTTCTATATAAATGATAGGGAAGGAAACGGAACATTTATTGTAAAGTGTTAATATCTATGGAAAATGTATCAGTATAAGTAAAACTTAGCAAAAATTGAGAAGAAGCATTGCTGCTACTTCGCTGAAATTCTTTTACAAAAATCTTCATTCAATAAAATTTTATGACAACACAAACATATAAGATTTTGCATTAAGTCTATTGCAAAATTCAGCTGAGGCTTTACTTATGTTGACCAGAGGTGAGTTCAATAATGCGAGAGCTCGCCGGGCGCTCGTTGACTGGTACCTATCTTTATTCGTTACGTGTAAAGCCTGACACCAATACAACGAGCGCTAGCAAGCGCTCGCATTGTTGAACTCGCCTCAGGTTATATTAAGCATGCGTTAGTGTCTATGTGCAGACGGTACGCACACCCTAAATCTTCGTTTACTCAGTGCCTACTGCCGGGGTATTTCTGAATGCTCCTCTTACGTCTGATGATTTTTTTTTCAAAATAAACTTTTTCGATAAAAACTTTCAGGAATACCATTAGAGTGTCAAACGGTTTTGATCGAGATCAGGCCTGTTCTGGATCCAAACGGTTTGCAAAGGTTATCGGCAGACGGCACTAGAAGGCAAATAGTTAATTTGAGCGAACTAATGAACCCATCTTCTCTCAAAACGGAAACTAGTAACTAACATGCCAAGATATCTGTTTTCTTCCAACAGGACACAGAGTTCATTGTGAGGACACCAACGCCGCTCAAAATATTCAAGTATGGTATTAACCTAATAAGAAAATGCTCGAGGTGTCCGTATGAAGTCAAATATCCATAGGAGTCGAGGACTAAAATAGAATGGCCAAGGTATACGACCACTTGAAAAAAATCTGTGCTGGAATTGTCTATAATCAATAATATTTAACATGTATATAATAGGTCAACAAAGTACCCTGTGATAATATTGAAATCTGCTAAGAGCTATAACAGATAGGTTCATTTTAAAATTTAATCTTAATGAGTAAATGTAATGTAAGGAAAAGTTCGTTTGATTTGATTGAGGCATTACAAATATATTGGCGTTGACCTACCAGGTCTGATTTTTAAATATCACAAACTTTGCAAAACGCTCTCAAAATACGTTTAACAATCTTTTCCAGCACGTTATCAAACGAAACGTTAACAGCATAAGATGGGGGACTCGTGTCTTTATTGCCGTTTACTTTGTGTTATTTTCAATCATTTTTAATTTTTCAATGCTATTTATGAATATGCAAATTAGATAATTTTCATTGGATCACTGGATGAAAGAGCTTATAAAATTGCATCACTGATTGTATAAAACTTGCAACAATGGTGGTTTGATGAGGTTTTGGGTTGAAATATTTATTTGCGTTTTTTATGATTTTACCTCATTTTTTTTAAAGATTTTCATTAACATTCATGAATATGCAAATTAGATGATTTACATATCCGACCACAGGGAGAAAAGCATGTGTTTAAGCTCTACTTTCACACCAGGTTTAGTGCTCTAAGATTAGTACAACCTTAGATAAACTTTGTAGGCCTAACCCAAACTCAAGAATCATTTAAGGGGTTGCCATGGAATCCATGCATTCTCACATAGCCCATACCAATTTTTAGGACAATTTCGTTTTGCATTTAGGGGGTCCCAATGAACAATTAAGTACTTATGAGAAATGGTCCTGGGGGTGAAAGGTAACCTAAATTGGATGCCGGGGTATAAGCTTCAGGATGTTTTCAATGTATCGGATCTGTGCACGTAGTAGTACATTTTCAGATTCAAAAAGCGCGAAGTGCATAAATTCAGCCCAATCATTTAGCGAGCTTAGCAGGAACATGAGTATGATTTTGTCTCTTTGATAAGCAGATGAGCCTGCTTGTCAGAGCCTTTGCTTCTTGCTATGATACACTATGTATTATGCAGGCCAAAGTATTAAACACGTAGAGTCAACTAGATAGCAACGCAAGCACGCTTAGCAGTGGCGTAGCTACGTATGCGCAAAAACGCATTTGCGTACACATTTTTACCAAAAATATGGGAAGATTATATCACAATTATGATGGATTTGTACAAAACGTGTGCGTTGAACCAATCTTAATCTTTTTAAATCTAATTTTGACAGAATTTGTGATGATGTTGGTAACACCTCCTCATAGGCACCATCACAAATTAATGCAAAGTGAATGAGGGCCTGATCATATACATTTTAATCTACCATTACTAAAAGTGTGTTCATCTTGGTAAATAGCCCAACCCTAATGAGACGCCGCCTTTTGCAGCGCCTCATCTGGGTATATGCTGTTTGAAAAAGTTCCTTTTCGCATGCATTCAGCTTGTTCAACAAGTGCGTGCTTTGAATTTCAGACTAGCTTCGCCCCTGCCTAGTGATTTTTATTTTATGCGATAAGTACCATTATTTTAGTGCTGGCGCAACACTTTAAGATAAGTGTAACTTTACATCAAATTTGTTGGGAGAAACACTTGCCAATTATTTTGGTGCATTTAAAAAGCTATATTCTATTCGACTGTATTGATATAATAAGAATAACTACACCAATAACAGATAAAACTATTTTTATCCTTTATCGCTAGAAAAATTTGGCCTTAAAAATGTTGAGAAGAAAATCAGATGTAAGTTTACACCAAAGGAGGTGGCAGCACAGCACAGCTACCACCAAAGGAGGTGGCAGCACAGCACAGCTGCCACCTCATTTGGTGTTAATTTACACATGTTATTAACATTGAATAAAAAACAATTGTATTCTTTAAAAGTGCATAGGCATACGTTTAGTCGCCATATATCTATTAATTTTGTCTTAGCTTCCAAGATATTGCCACCAACCATTAATTAGCATATCACTTTCATTATATTAATCAGTTTTTTTTCTCTTCTCTTTTGTAATGCTTTATCTAAGGACATGGCACAGGTTATATGGCAACGACTCTTAACAACTTTATATTTAGTAGAAATCTGCATTCAATCCTGATAAATAATGTCCACGAGGCCCGAGGGGGTCGTTATTTTCCTAGAATAGACAGCTACGAAGTCTTTCTCTGACAATATAATAGCCAGTACATCTAAAGATGGCACTGATCACAGCAATGACCTAAAGCCACTTCTGTCTCGCCACAGGGAACCTATAGTCAGGGCTCACCCTGCCATTAGCCAATATAGCCATTTGCTACTAAAATGTAGAGTTGCTACAAATATATGTCATGGCTAAAAGTACTGTTTGGGTGGTTCAAAAATTACATATTTGCAAAAAGTGTATTCTGATCAGCTTTCGGATTTTCAAATATTGCTTTCATTAATCCTTCACACTTTATTATTGTGTCATATTTTAATTTATGGATGCATATTTTTTCAATACCATCAAACTATTTGGATCCAGATCAGGCCCGACATTATGATCTGGGTTCAAACTGTTTGCAAATGCTATCAGAAGACAGCAAAAGTTGTCCCTGGCGGGCAAAGAGTTAAATACAAAACAACTTGTTGATACTTCTTTCTGGCTAAACCCTTGGCTAAATTTAATTTTATTTGACTCCAACTTTTTCCATTCGACTAAAGTTTTGGCTACAACAAATTCTGAGCCAGGGTAAGCCATGATAGTCGTATTAGAGTTGCTCCATCCAAATGTTGCTCCTAATGAATTTTGAACACAATTGGCTCCAACAAGAGCTATCATGGCTAAAAGGGTAAATGCCACCAAGCCCTTTATGGTAATTTATAGCCGACATTGTCTGAGAAGGTTAAACATATAATGTGAGCTTAATGACTTTGGCTTCAAAAGGTGTCGAAAATCATTTTTAAGTTTTTTTAGATGGATATATAGGTCAACCACCTAGGATCAGTTTGGTAGGACTTACATCTCCAATGATTCATACTAGAGAAGAAGACTTAGTAAAAGATTCTACCATATGTGGAAGGGCGGCTATCTTGGTCGTGTGACTAGGACCATTTATATAAGTTATTTTTCCACGCTCAGATCATTTTTGTTATTTATGTTTCGTGTTTATCATGCTTTCTTGTCTGTTCATTGTAGCTTGTGGTCACCTGCTGGGAAAGGGCCAACCTCTTGGCTCTCTTGTGTGTGATGTTTTATTGTGGTTTTGTCAATTTCCCGTGTGGTGTCCTGGGTCAGGTGTGGTACTTGATTGTATCGATTCCTGATCTTTGCCTCGTTACTTACTTAATATGAATTTAGAGCTCAATTAGCGCAGTGGTATCTGTGAAAGCTAGGTTTTAATATATTCATGAGAATCCAATATGGGTGACCTTGGTCGAAAGGTCAAGGGTCTATCTTGGCCTTTGATACGTAACAGTAGTACTAATGTCACTATAGCGCCAAGTTCGATAAAAAAGGTCCCTTATGACCATACAAAATCGTGTAAAAAGGTCCATTTTTACCACACAAATGAATGTTGTAGAATTATAGCATCAAGTTCAAGGTCACCCTTGTAATGACGCCATTTTCTATTTTTAGTAACTGACACGTTCAGACCTGTTTATCTATATTTAGACATTATGACCTGCGCTTGACAGTAGGCTGCTTACACTCTGAGCCCTTTTCTTCTGACGCGTGTTCAGACAGATGTTCGGTTGTCATTTTGTTTACTTGTCCTCATGCACTGCCCCAATCACTGACCAGAATAACGTGTGGTGCGCTTTAATAATGAGATGTTTTTGCAACGTAAGAATCTCTCAAAAAGATACTAGTATAAGACCACCATGTCCAACCCAAACGATACGCCATACTATTTGCATCAGGAGGAGGTAAAGTGTCATATCAAGATCATGAAATGGACATGTGTTAAAGGCATCATATTCGTCTCTCTTAGCACACCACTCTATATTTTAGTGAGCATGGAATGGTCGAATAACTATCCTTTTAATTATGTAACCCCCTGACGAAAATTCCTGGATCCGAGCATGGCAGCAGACAGCTGATTGGCATGGCTACTGTTTATTTAGGCGTCGTATGTAAGTTAATCTTTGCTTTTCTACCAGAAAATATAAGTGAAATGTAAGGTAAAGTGTCAGTAGTTGCGGACTGTCCCTTGCTCTTCATAGAAGCATTGCACAGTATCACAAAAGTAGTTCTGTTGTGAATGGCCCCAGACCCTCATGAATACGGACAGGGTTCATTGAAAAATGAAAAACAGGTCAATGCGATCAGATGACCATTCTTGACCAATCAGATTAACGAATCTCAATAAATTTTATGATAGTTGTAATTATTATGTTATGAAGAGACATCAGGGAAAAACGATGAAAGACATTGTAAAAGACTTTAAGGTACAACAGAAGAAGCGAAATGATCGCTTGATAGTGACTAAAATGATAAAATTGTGTACTCAAAAGCGTCCAGTGCAGAGGAAATGATGACATAATGTACGATTTATGTAGTTCTTGTTCTGGGTTCTATATTACAATAAATCTAAAACACATATACTAGTTTTTGTGTTATTTTTATGCTTTCTCGATAAATCCTCTCTGCAACTCCACTGTACTCTCCATTTATCACCGTTGTACCCTTATCACATTGTAACAAAGTCTTGTAGAGTGGTGTGCTAAAAGAGACTAATATGATGCCTATAACACCTGTCCATTTCTGCGCGTGTGTGCATGTGTGTTCATATGTGTGTATTTGTTTGTGTGGGTATGTGAGTGTGTGCGTTCATGCGTGGGTGTATGTGGTTGTGTGCGTTCATGCGTGGGTGTATGTGGTTGTGTGTATGTATGTGTGCGTTCATGCGTGGGTGTATGTGTTTGTGTGTATGTATGTGTGCGTTCATGCGTGGGTGTATGTGTTTGTGTGTATGTATGTGTGCGTGCGGTAGCATGTTCAGGTGTATGATAAAAGTTAACCTGAACTGACCGCCCCTACATGACCAAAGCTGTTGAGTGGGACGTAAAGAACGGGACCTTGTGATTTAGTGGGCACTTGGTTCGAGCATACAGTCTGACAAGCCTTTCGGAAGACAGTTTTGTTTTGCCTGTGTTTATATACGCTTTCTCTCTTCCAGTAATTGATAAATTGTTGACAGTGACATTAAAGAAAGAAAAAGAGTCTATGCTAATAGAAAGTGCTTTTCATTTTTCAACTACTTTTGTATTATTTTTTTATAAACCCTTTTGCACCATCATCTATGTCTTCAATGACAAAACGGACAAACGTTAAGGTTTTTATAATATATATTATTTAAAGCCACATAAGTAGATTATGCAATATGTACATGAGATTATGCAATAACAAACATTTTACAAACATTTTAATGCAGTGTTAATCCAGGCAGATGGGTCATATGGTCCATGTGCAGTAATGTTAAGAGGTACAGCAGGAGTACAGTCAGGGTACAGCGGGGGTACACTCAGGGTACAGTGGGGATACAGTCAGGGGTACAGTGGGGTACAGCAGGGGTACAGTCAGGTACCGCAGGGGTACAGTCAGGGTACAGTGGGGGTACAGTCAGGGTACAGCAGGGGTACAGTGGTACTAGTTGTGTATGGTGGTTGTGGTGGTGGTGGCGGTGGACCATATTTCATTGAGTGGCCCCTTCATGTTTTCCATGAATAGGCCTATTCTATTTTGCTGTGCAATTCTGCTGTGCATTGGTTTATGAACTTGGATAAGCAGTTATTATATCAGATGGATCAGTCAATTCATATTTAATAACTGTTACTGAGAAACACTCGCTCCCATCACTAGATGAGCCAACCTTTCGGTTAAAATAGTGCATTATAGTGACTGTTTGACAGCCTTGCTTATACCCCCAGTTAACTTTTGTACCATGTAAGACCGTTTCTTTAACTAACGCGTCCGCATCATCCTCACTGTTAAATACGGAAGCCTGTGGTTCATTCCGAAAGATGACATTGAATACATGTCTCCTTTTCCAATGTTCCACATTATGAAATTTTTCTCTTAAACTGAATGATTCCAAAATATGTGCCGGAGGCGAACCAAAGCCACCAGTCCGTCTAACTGCTTTGAAGCTCATTTTCCCTTTTGAAAGCATAAGAGTATATGATTTTTAATTTGGACTTTGTTGGTTTAAATAGAAATAAGTCATAAAAATTGTACTTTGTGATGGATGCATAAACAGCAGCTGTTATATTTTGTACATTATAAATTAATTGTAAATGTTAATTTCTGACGAAGGACTCTCTAAAGTCATAAAAGTGGTCCTTTGATCTAAAATTCAGCTGCCTAAAACAATTTCACTATGAGTTTTATGTTTATACTTGACATCATTAAAGCAGACGACAGCTTGCAATCGCGCTCATTTTCTATTATATTGTTCCATTAGTGGTCTGGCCTATCAGTGCAGTTGGTAGCATGCTTGAAAGTTCATACACCTCTGATAATAATTGTTCCTAATACTGACTTGTTCACGATCAATAAAGGAATGTATAATTATCTCAAGTACTGAATATGACTTTAATATTGTTAACTATATATCGCAAGGAAGCAAAGCAAATCAATCTGCCCCAAAATATGTGAAATATCATCATACATTCAATGCTGACAAAATAATTCATTATTGCATATTTGACATGCTACAAAATATACTGAATGACATTACTTAACTCTTTGCCCCCCCCCCCTTTTGTCTTCTGCTAATGTTTTTTCAAGTGTCAAACAGTTAAGGTCTAGGTCAGGCTTGACATTCTGTTCAGCCTGATCTGGATCCAAACTGTTTGCAAAGATTATCAGGTGGCGACACTAAGAGTTCAAGCAACGCTTTTATTGTATAAAATTAACAGCAGTTAGGGTCTAGGTCAGGCTTGACATTCTGTCCAGCCTAATCTGGATCTAAACTGTTTGCAAAGATAATCAGCAGGCGACGCTAAGAGTTCAAGTTAGAGCAGATCACTACTGTTTGTTTACAACGATTCTCATCTTTCTTTGAAAGTACAATACCTATAGATTTTCGTCTGATTGTGTCATTTGCCGTGTGATATGTCAGTAAATCAGTCATATTTAATAAACTTTATTGTGCATTTTATTGCCAAAGACCAAACGTTGACCTGATCTGGATCTTTTATGGCGGTCATGAAAATTGATTTTCTTGCCAATTTTGCATGAGTAAATAACCAAATAAGGCACATGCGATCCTGACTTGCCATCCATCCTGATCTGGGTCCAAACTGTTTGCATAGGTTATCAACAGACAACAAAAGTCGCTGCTAATACGTACATGCACAGAAAAGACAGAAACAGGATGAGAAAAACCCCAAAAGTAAGCAGCATGCAAGAGGACAAGAAAATGAAATGACAACCGAGCACCTGCTTGAACACGCGTCAGAAGGAAAGGGCTCAGAGTGTAAGCAGCCTACTGTCAAGCACAGGTCATAATGTCTAAATATAGATAAACAGGTCTGAACGAGTCAGTTACTAAAAATAGAAAATGACGTCATTACAAGGGTGACCTTGAACTTGATGCTATAATTCTACAACATTCATTTGTGTGGTAAAAATGGACCTTTTTACACGATTTTGTATGTCATAAGGGACCTTTTTTCAAACTTGGCGCTATAGTGACATTAGTGCTACTCGTAACTATAGGCAATGTCTCATCTTATAATGTGTATGATGGAGTTGGTTTAAAAAGTTGTTTTTCTATAAATCAACTTTTCAAATTTTCCCATTTAAATGCATACACAATCAAATTTGACCTTGCCATTAAAGACCTAACTTTTTGTTCAATAAAAAAGGCACCACTCCCTAGGGGCTATGCCAGGCAGATTAAAGGCCAATCTTAATGAGGTGATCATGAACTACTTACAGGGGGTAATGAAGAGGTCCCATGAAGGGCTTAGGTATTTACTGATAAAGTATTGATATTTACATGTATCTTGTTTAAAGAAATTTTCTGTAGACAGGTAACTTATAGTCTCCATTTGGAGTCTCTTTAGTTCAGTGGGATATTGAAATTGATTTGATCTGTCCCTTATCCGTTTATCTTCCAAGTACACTTCATAAACCGAAATATAGACCTTTAAGTTGGTCAAAGTCCCTAGAAATACTATTTGGACCAGTTTATACCCCACATTTCCAATGCAAGACGCCAAGGTCCAAGGTCAGGCATTCGGCCTTTTGTGCTCTGGAGAAATATTAAGGTTTTTTTTTTTAAAATAGGTGGGCATTACTGCCATCTTGGTAACGTGACCAAGACTATTCAAACTCTTGATTCAGTTCTTTGGTGCAGACTTTGCTTCCAAGGGATACCCTTTTAAGAACATATTTCGTTCCCCCAACCTAAGAAATCTCCACGTGAAATTTGAGTTCAATTAGACGACAGACGGGCAGACAAACGGACGGACAGACAGACGCCCGAGTCATTGGCATAATATTAGCTCACCAAGGTGAGCGAAAGATGAACTATACTGACGGGCAAAATAAACGCTAAAGCAAAATTTTCGATAAATTACTCAGAAGGAAATAAAGTTAGTGACAGCAGTTAAAATATTTATGTGTATTAGCCAACATGCCTGATAAACAAGAAATCGATAAATTAAATAACCCCGATGCTTTACTCAAGATTCTGGACAAGGTAAGCTCGTGCAGCTCGTGTTTGTGAACCACATGTAGCTGACAAAATTAAATTGTAGCATTTCTTTTGTACGTCAGTATACTTGAAATTCATTTCATGGTTATATTTTGCTTTTAGACCAGAAAATGTACAAAATATGAAACCTGTGCATAATTTTTTGTACACTTCTTGCGATGTACACATTTAAACGGACACCGACGCCAACACAGAAGCTAAGCAGATGACACACAAATCTCCCAAGGCACACACAATGGAATTCTAGAATACATCGTTTAGATAAGAATCAATGGATAAAATGTCTAACAAAATAACCATAGATTTGTTCTCTGAGACAATAACAATGCTATATACCACAATCACAGTAGATTTATGATAATCCTATTCCTGCGTGTTTTGACTTGAAGTGTGGTATCTTGATACTGAGTAGAATATCAAACCAATCCAATCTCGTTTTACGATCCCCTCAATCATTATCTAAGACCTGTGTTTCGTGGAGATCTCAATCTTTGTGACATTAGTGAAGACGCTTGAAGGAGTGTTCTATTCTTACTCTGGCCACTCTCGGCACTGGTGGGCCGACGGTGGCCCGCTTTAGGGTTTGTTGGGCATCCTATTCTGATCTTTGCTTCAAGAAAGCCATTCATCTAACGCTTTTTTTCCTTGATTTATCAAATTATCTGATCAAAATGAGAATTGAAGGAAGTACATGTATAGGTAAAACTGTAAATATTGCGTTGAAAAAACAATAGGGGATACGTTTTCAAAGTTTTCACAATTTTACGCAAATGTTTTTCATGATCTCGACCTATGGGCTTCTTTCGTAGAGTACCATAAAATAGTTGTCATTTGCTGCTTTTATGTTTTCTGAAGGTTGATCTTAATATATCCGATATAAAGTGACAGTAGTGCATGCGCATCTCCGCTGGAAGCATTTTAATTGTGTCTGAATGTGCAGTTTTCATTGAGAATAACATATGTTTCCTGGGATGGCAATTAAAGCCGAGGACGTCTGCATGTTCTATTTTGATATCTGCAAAGTGTTTTGTAATTGGCTATTGTGAAAACATGCGGTTGACATCCTAATAATAAAACCATGTTGCATACTTTTTATGCGCCATTTATAAAGTACAGGGGAAGAAGGTAATGTTAAAATGACGTCACCATGTCGCATATCAGCGAATTCAGGATTTTTTGGAAGCCTTTTTCATGTTTTTTCCCAATATTAAATGAGGTATTTAGTGGGGAGCAAGAAAAAAATCCACTATTCGTGTGAAGTTGGGATAGAAAAATCTGTTCCTGGTGATCACGGTTTGTCATCACTCGGCAAGCCTCGTGATGCCAATCGGTAATCGTCGGGACAGATTTTTATATCCCACCCTCACACTCATGGTGGATTCTTATAAACTCACAGTATTGCAAAGTTCGACCTACTTACTTCCTTATTTTGAAGTCACTTCACTTCATTGGTTGGGGGGGGGGGGGGGGGGGGGGTCCAGGATTCCTGCATTTATAAGTACAGATAGGTAATCCGTGCCATGTAGCAATGACATTAATCATTTGTGTCTGCAAACATCATGTCTGTTTAAATTGTTTTATATACCACGCAATTGTAAATTACAGGAACCTCAAAAAGCCTTGAAATTGCTTTCAAAGTGTCCTTATATCGAAATTAGTGTGTATCAGGTTTTGCAACTTAACAGTCATTCCAGCATAAGCGTAAATGTGCTCGCTTCGCAAGAGGCTCCTAGATACATGTACGAGTACGTAACGAACAACTGATATTCTAATTTCTCATGCAGGCCCCGAGGTTATAAAACTTTTTTCATGCTCAACTCAATTGAGCACGAAATTTATACTGCTCATAAAAACTAAAGTACCGAAAGTAAAGAAGTTTCTTGCTTTAAGTCTCTCAGATGATATTTATCATGCTAATAAATGTTAAAATGCCAACAGTCGTTAGCATTTTAACATTTATGAACAGGATACATTTTATGCCCAGCTAATTTCTCATCCAAAACATATACTGAGTTCCACTGCCAACGCAACTTAGTTTTACCTCTCATATTTTAAATCTGCAAATAATCTGGATTTTTGTGTCCGATGATTATCTGAACTATCTTTTTGCATTATCAAATCCAAGTTTGTAGTGCGCATGCGCCAAAACTGGCCTCTGGGTACAAAATGCATTTTCTATAATTCGCGAGCTCGAGGTCTTGATTTTTCAAAACCATGCACACATTCATAATCCTGAAAGATCGCCCAGTGAGAAGTCTTTTGCTACCTAAGGTTAGAAATCGACATGGATTTTTGGTACCCGTAAATCGGTCGTTTTATGGCCCAACGTCATTTGACGACTGCCGGTATACTACATTTTGTGGAAGCATGCTAATCATATTGTAGAAAGTGTATCGGGAGAGTGGACAATTCGTTTTTCACAGTTTTTCGCTGTTCAAGGATATTGGTAAAATACTGATTTCTTTATTTTTTAAAATTACCCCTGTTTCAGTCATGAAACAATTCAAGGCGATAGAGAAATATCTCATACATGTATCTGCCTTTCACAGTTAATCTTTTAAAATGGCGCGTCTATTACTATATCGAATTACAATTAAATCGACTAAAACCGAAAATAATTAATCAAGTTTAAAGTGAGAGTTGCGTTGCCTGTGGAACTCAGTATATGTTGAAAATTTTCTCCATTGTTCGCTTCAAAATTTTGCTTATTTTCAATGAGCACGGAAAACATACTATATTATAGTAGATGACCCAGGGTTCAGAAATGTAAAAAAGAGCATTTAGATATGCACTTTGTTTAGCAGAATTTTCACTTGTTATATCTTTTAGTGCATAACTTAGGCAGTATGAAACAGGATAATGAGTTCTATTTAAGTCTTGCAAGCATAGATATAACAGCGTGTTAATTACGTTACCCCTCATTTTCTTAAAAAAGTAATTAAGTCTATTTAGGTAGTAGCTGTAATGTTTGAATAAACAAAACAGTTATGCAATCTTTTAGAATATAGTGACGTTTGTAAAAGTTGTTTGGGTCCATAATAAAGTCATTAACGTTACATTTTCAACTTTAGGGACATAAACGCATTATAATTTAAAAATTCCGACTTGTGACCCCTTAAAACACTTAATGGACAGTTCAATACTTATTGTATCAATATGTATAAGATCTGTTTCATGTTTATTTGAACAGATGTGAATTTCACTTTTTGCGGTTTGGTAAAATGCTGATTTCTTTATTTTTTTAAAATGAGCCATGTTTCAGTCATTGCATATAAATAAAACAAACAAATTTTGCCTTCTCGTAGACAACGGAGGTGCACCTGGTATATTGAAATAGACAAAATGTCAATTTAAAGCATAACCATAATACGGCAGCCCGAAATACACGCCTACCCCCGACCCCCCCTTCTTTAAATAATTTTAAGAGCTAATACGGATGTATTTTTTATGAAAACGTACATTTACGTGTGCAATTTTCTTTCTTAAAGAGGAACATTCAGTTTATTATTCAAATGAAAAACAGCTTTTGTGCGCCTACAATCTACAATACAAGTGCCCAAAAGGGTATTCCATGTATACAATGTTTCCTGGAAGCATTGTGAAACTGAAATTCTCAAGACTCACAGCCGACTCAAGTTCTTAAATATTGTAAGTATATATCGCCGATAAAACTGATCACCAAATATTGCATTCATGTGTTTTGCATACAAATTAGTGTTGCCTAGGAAACTGTTAACCCTAAAATTTGATGTTTAAATTGCTTCCAAAAAAGAAAGTATCCAGCTGAAATGCTTTTTTTTCAAATAGAACACACTTAAATTATTTAAGTACAATTTATAATAGGTCCCAAGAGAAAAACTGCATCTGTTTAAGAGTAATCGTCCTAGAACGATTTTGAAAATTTCGTTTCAGACAGCATTTTTAAACGCTTAAAATTTGACTACTCATCTTCAGAGACTGTTTCAACCCAGCGAATAAAGTTAAGAACTATTTACTTGGTGACTGCATATTCCTGGAGAACAGAGAAACCTATGTAAATCAATCATTACAACATATAATACGAAATAAATGAGAAACGGCAATTTCAAAATGTGTTCAAATAAACTTGAAACACCTCTTGTATGAATGAAAAAGGTGAAACCAATTCTGTTCCATTAATGCAAGAGCTGTTGTCTCTGTTCAAGATTAATGACTGAAGCATGGTTTAGTATTATCTAATACTGCAGCGTCCGTACATCAGACTTCTTTGACAATATACTTAGTCTTCTGGCTGAAAGCTTAAGAGATTTATACGGAACGTATCGCAAGAAAACCTGTCTTTAGAGTTTGCCACCAGATGTAGCGCACACCTCAGGTGTATACCTGGTCTATGTAGATGAGCGGGCAGGCGTGACACATGTCTGTTCAGCTACAGAGACCAGATAGAAAATTAAAACTCTGGTTGCAGTTTGCATAACTATGCACTTTTCCAGACAACGTCAAAAACAAAATGTGTAGACCAGACCTCGAGGTTATAAAACTGTTTTTATGCTCAATTCAACTGAGCACGAAATTTCAACTGCTCATAAAAACAAAAATACCGACAAATAAAGAAGTGCCTTGCTTTAAATCTCTCAGATCTTGAGTTTATCATCCTAATAAATATTAAAATGCCAACACATCTTGGCATTATACATTTATGAGCAAGATAAATTTCGTGCTCAACTGAATTAAGTATGATAAAAAGTATTTTAACCTCGAGGCCAGTTTGTATGGATGCGCAGGTTGATCAGCACATGTGTTTTTCTAGACTTCACGTGACGTGGTTCAAAACAGACGTGAATATGACCGACACGTGTCACAAAGCACAGATCCACCCATGTCACCCAGATGAAGAGACACTAGTACAGAGACAAGGACACGTACAAAAAAGCAAGAACCTCACCGGATAGGTGACAGTCGAAAACGCTCTTAGCAATCGATGAACGCGGATCAAAAATCGCTAGAAACAGTGTTTTCAATTGTCATTGTAATTTGTCGCCAGTCGGGCGACAAAATTTTTAATGGCTATCAAAAAATCGTTTATAACGATTTTTGATCTACCTTCGTTGATAGCATTACGTTTTCAATTGCCGCCAATCCGGTGTGAGAACACTTTAAAGTTTAAAAAAAATCAATTCTCTCTCTCTCTCTCTTCCTAAGGTGATTGCCAAACTATTAAAGGTAAAATAACAGAACCAGGCCTCGGGGTAATGAAACTGCGACCGAGTATAAAATTTATCCTGCTCAAAAATGTTAAAATGCCAACAACTGTTGGCATTTTAACATTTATTAGCAGGATAAATACAGTATCTTAGAGTTTTAAAGCAAGAAAAATATTAGTTTTTCAGCGTTTTAGTTGTATGAGCAGTTGAAATGTCATTGCTCAGTTGAGCTGAGCATGAAAAATGTATTGTAATCACGAGGCCAGGACTGTACACGTGTATTGTTGATTTTGCTTTTGTTAATGCCTACCCAAGATTTTCTCTGTTATGTTCACGGTAGGAACAATAACGTTATCACTTTTATACAGAGATACTTCCATGATGTTGAAAACGTCTCTAACTCTTTTCTATCTAGCTAATCATCTGCTGATAACCTTCGCAAACAGTTTGGATCCAGATCAGGCACGACATAATCTGATCACAACCGTTTGATACTCTGATGGTATTCCTGAAAGATTATTTCGATAGTTGAATTTGAACACAAATCAGCAGATGACCAAAAAGCATGAAAAATATCTACTAGACAAAGAGATAATAGGTATTCTTCATATGTAATGGAAAGTTTTGCATATTGTTAAGTCCGTGACAAAATACATCCCCCATGAGAGAATGAGGTATACATAAACATTAACATCGCTATGTATTGATATATTGCAACATTAGATATGGGTTGCTTTTATACTGAATAAGATTCGGAAGCGAACTAAATGTAAAATAGCTGTGAACAGAATTAGCATTTGCATATAATGACGCCAAACAGGCAATGCTTAAACATTACAGGAGTCGTTACGAGAGATATGATCCCTTCAGGCGTATATACGCGTTCGAGTCCATTCAACCTCTCGAATTGTGCAATGTTAGTAGAATTAAAATTTAAAACTTAGTTCTTTCGCGCCTCCTAGGAAATGTTCATGTTTTTATTGTTGTCTGCTGATTCTTTAAAAAATAAACTTTTTCGACAAATTATTTCAGGAATACCACCTGAGTGTCAAACAAATTGAATCTAGAATTGTCGGACCTGATCTGGGTTCAATATGTTTGAACATGGCTTTGCTAATTTCTACTATATGAGTAGTACCCTAAGTATTGACCTAACTTTCAAGGTCACCTCATTTCATGGTCATCTTCCTTAAAACGCTGTAAATTCAGCCTTTTCTGAACTGTGTCTGCTGAAATAATGGGGTTTTCTGCACCAAACTTGCATAGATACATTGTTTGGAGACAGAAAAGAGATCATTAGATTTTAATGACCTCATATTTACGGTAACCACAGCACTTTGTAATTTCAAAGTTGGACCAAACTTGTGTTTGTTTATGCTCTCCCCTGAAATAATTGATGGGTGAATGTTACACAATATTGAGCAGTAAGCATGTTGCGGTTGGGGGACATAGTTTTCCTCTGAAAACACTGCTTTAATTCTACTTAAACTAGGTCGATGTGATTTGGGTACTTATTGCATTAAAGTTCAAGTTGCAAATCTAGAGGAGTCGCTAGTTCGATCCCGGCCCGGTCTACCTTTATCTACGTTCTTACTTTGTGTATGCGAGTAGTGAATGCTCTGACGAGTTTGTGCGGATGCGCAGACTCGCCTGAGCATTCGCTGTCTGCCATGTGCGATAAGTAAGAACATATCGTAAACAGGCTCATTCTAGCATTTTGTATTCGCTAGTCGCAGCTGCATACGTATGAAATACGAGCCGTTTTGGGCTTGCAACTAATTCAACCTGCTGCGAATTCAAAACAACAAAGAAAATGAATTATTTTTACAAGCCGTTGATAATTTTTTTTTTAAAAAATAGCCAACATAATCGTTTTGAAAGACGACGAAATACTTAACCCATATAAGCTTTGCATCTTTTTTATGGGACGTAGACTAATACAAAGGCCAATAGTGCGAATCCAGACCGTGCCATCGTCTGACCAGGGTATCCACCCGTTTGCTTACAAAATGTTCTACTGAAATCTGAATAAAAATTACAATACATGTACCACCCAAACCCATAAATTAGGAAATGAACCCGACCAATATTGTCAGGACTGAAATGTCAATTCGGCGTTGAAGGGTTGTGTATGCTTGGCTCCCTCCTAAGGGTCACTTTTCGGCATCAGACGCATATTGACACAATCATGGTAGTATGTTCTATTTGCTATGTCAAGAAATAAAATGAATTTGTATTGCATTTGTATTGTATAAAAAGCAGGCCGACCTGGAAGAATCAAACAAAAGATTACGACAATACTGTACAAAGGAATTGTGCGCAGAATCAAATACTTTTATGTCTATATTTTGATGCGCATTGTGCTGATACGGAGTTTACTCCCACGCACCGCTTCAAGAACCAGCACATGCTCTCTTGTTGGTTATTATCGAATTGATCAGGCAAGCCAGGGTAAAAGCACAGACTCGACAAGACTCGACAGAGTCTGCGCTGTTCGCATACACAAATAAAGGATTTAGATGCAGACTCAGAACACAATTAAGACCTCTACCGGCTTCAAGGTACGTCATCATTGGCGCTTCAAGGATGATTTTGCTCATATGTGAGTACAAATAGCCCATATACATTGGTTCAAACATATGAATATCGTTTCCATTAGGATTTACCTAATTTCGTATATAGAACGACATGCGCCAGTCGTGCGTTTGTTGCAAGTACTGCCTGGTTAGGTTTGCGATACGATGAGTTTACGGTGCCTGCAACATTCCCATATCCTTAGGACTGCCAGAGATCTTTGGGAAAAGTTGCCAAAATCAGGAGTGGGTGGACAGTTAACCTCAGAAAGTCATCTATTTTTTTTCCTCTTTCCCTTTTCTCTTCTTTACCACGTATCTTTTGTATCCAGCCATTTAGTAACGTACGCGGCCCTAAAGTCGTCACCTTGACGCATTTAGGCGATTGTCCCGGGTAAGAGACACTCACTGACTAAGAATAGACTTTAGCAGGTGGTAGTTTAACCACCCAGCTAGTGGATAAACTATAGAAAATTGCTTGAAACTACCCGAAAATAACGTTAAAAGACCGATTTTGTCAAGAGGGGTCTGTCTGACGACTTTAGGACCACCCAGACCTAAAGTCGTCAGTAACTAGGCCCTAAGGTCGTCAGCGATGGGTGGTGTTTTTGTGGCCCTATTAGCGCAGTATAGGGCTGAGTGGTGGCACTTATTTACTTAAATTGGTGTGTGTATGGCCTCAGAGACGTCCTGGCAGTTTGAGCACCGGCGCTGGTGGTCCTATGGGCGTTCTAGGCTTAAGGGGCAGTGTTGGTAGTCGTAGGCGTGTACTATATGTCTAAGTGGTGGTGGAGGTCATCTTAGGGACGCACTGGTGGTCTGAGAGTCGGTGTTGATGGTCCCAGGAACATACTGGAGGTCTCGCTGGTGGTGTTGGTGGTCATATGGGCGTACTCTGAAGGTAAAAGTGGACTGGCAATGTTCGCATTCCTTGACGTGTTGTCTAATTCAGTGACAGTATAGGTGATTGAAGGGAATCTCTAAGCACCTTATTGGTGGTCTAAGAAACGTATTGAAGGTACAAATGGCGGTATTGATGGGCTTACAGACGTATTAAAGGCCTGAATGATGATGCTACTAGTCGTAAGAGTATTTTGTTGCCCTGAGTAGCGAAGTTGGTAGTCCTCGATGTGTATTGAAACTCCAAATGGCGGTGGTGGTATGGATGTATATTAGGTGGCCATGATCATTTGACCACATATGAGCGTACATTTATATAAAGATCAAAGTGGTGTGGCAGGCGTATGTTTAAACAGAATACCTGAGAGACAGTGTTGGTCGTGGATATGTCTTTATTCAGGTGTTAATAGTCATGTAGGCGTTCTGAATGTGGTTGGCATACATGAGCCACTTCCTGAGTAACCATGTCTTTGGGATTTGCAACATATACTGATTTAAACTGGCATGCTCAGCTACTCAGACTTAAAATTTAGGAACTGGCAATTATGAGCATTTAATATACTATCTAGACAACGGAAACAAGAGCTTACCAGACTGTGTGCAGGCTATTATGGTGGAAAATGAAACCCCGGCACATCTACGGCACTGCCAGGACTCATCAGAGGTTAACCTCCGGCACTTGTTGTGACTTAAGCCCCGCTATGTCCCTGGTACACATGGCCCCTTAGGAGCGGGATATACGAAAGGCTGGTGCATAAAACGAGTTAAAGTCGTTGTATTAACACAGACGAAGTGAGTAAACAGGGAGAAAAATCGCCCATTTTTATGAAGCCCAAAAGTCGGCAGGTCGGACCTAAAGTCGTCATCTCACTTTTCAACCTATTATTTCTTTTAGGGATTGTCTTATCGGTCATAGGGATGTAACTATTGCTAATTCGATATCTTCTGTACATGTAAAAATGCAAGCGTTCATGTGGAACAAAAAGGTTTAGTAATTTCGTTTCGCCGGATCGATATCAATCTCACCTTCAGCTCTCGACAGACTCCCAATTCTGCATGCAATTGGGTACCCTCATTTCAACGCCTGCCACTCGGATGCCTTTTATACATTAGCTGTACTTTATATATCAATACACAGGGCAGATAATTTCCTTTCAAGTGATGCCTCCTCCAAGAAGTTTCGATGATGTAGGCGGAAAAGAGCGAGGCCAAAAGAAAACTGACGACCTTAGGGCTATGATGACTTCAGGGCCGCGTACGTTACAGGCTTAAATTATATTGATTTGACAGCACTTTATAGATAGAGGTAGAAAATGGTTTTATAAGAAGTTTTTTTTCTACTTTTCCTCCAACTATGGCACCTTATCAATGTTTGCTTCTTCATATTCCCAGCATGTATAGGCAGCATATGTAGGGCCCAGACCTGTTTTTTTTCTATAGTTCTATAGATCTCCATTATTGTTTTTAAGTAAGCTGTCGTCCTCATATTTCTTAAATCACAATGAGGCTGCCATTGAATTACATATTGGACCTAGTTCAATCAATAAACTAGAATGACGTACCCCGATGACTGCCATGTTTTACCACTTTTTGGTCCCTGAAGGTTGGCACCATACACGAGTGGAAAAATATCAAAATGCAAGGTCCTTTTTTCTAAGCCATATCAGTAAATTAAACAGAATGCGGCAAATATACACCCGCCTAATAAATATGATTTTTGCTCGTATGTTTATCATGTTTATTACTGACCAATCACAAAACAATTTACAACTTAAATATAGTGCTGAGCTCCCATCCACCTTTAGGCCAATCACTGCCCTTTTTACAATTACAGGTCTATGACTTGTACCCATTCTATGGACGTGTCTGCTCTCTGGTCGGAGTTAGGGTCGTTAAAAAGTAGCTTAGTTAGACACAGATTAGTTCCAAAATCAAAGGTGCCATGCGCGGATCCAGAAAGATTTGTCAGAGGGGTTCCAACTTCAATAACATTTTTTATATAATTTAGCTGATGAGCGAATCCAAATACCACTATAAGCGGGCCATCATCGGCCCGCCAGCGAAACGTCATTTAAATGACGTTTCGCTGGCGTGCCGATGTCAAACCAACATTGAATGCAGGCTCGGTAACTTTGGTATTTTTCAACGGTTCGGGACCAGTATTGCTAATAAACCCTTTTTGTGATTTTTTGAGGGGGGTCCGCCCCCCTGCCCCACTCCTCTGGATCCGCGCATGGTTGGATCAATATACAAGTTGTGCACATTTGGTAGACTATTTTCATATCTTGGACTGTGTTTACAACAAAACCGCTGTGTCGTTTCGTGTGGTGTAGTCAATAACTAGTTTTATTGTTCTGTGGAGATACAAAACAAATATAAATAAATTACCGTCATATACTGGAACAGCCACTTTGATATTAAATACGAGTGAAAATGACTTCGTAGCATGCGATCATCTTTTAGTGATAGTACATAAAGTCATGAAAAAACGTTAGTATGTCGTCATATTAGCCTTGGACTGAGAAAACCTAACTGTTGTATACATGTTAACAACAAACGCACAGACAATCCTATAAACGCACCCGCACAGTCTGATCAGCGCCTTTGTCCAGCATTACTGCTATTCTTTGTAGATGAACAGGATAGCTTGAGCCTGCGATGGTAAGAAATCCATGACAGGTGTTGTTTTTTTTGCGTCGATGCTTAAGTATTTAGTCTACATCCAGAGAACCAGTAGTTTGTGTGTCCAGAGAACCAGTAGTTTGCATTATTAAGTGCAGTGCATTTCTTTCTTATTGAATGTACTGGGAAAGATTACATTGTACACCAACCAATCCAAGTTATCCGACGTTACGTCATGTACGTCGTTTTCTGACGCGTCAGTAATATTTCAACAATATCTTGACATTTTGTAAAAAAAAAGCCATCGCGGCCCATGACGTTATCCTGCTTTAAAGCTGGATTGATTGGAGAAATGGTACATGATGAAGAATACCCCGGCCAGGACCCGAGATATAATAAATGCCAATTCTCAAATTGATTGATTGAGTTAAAGTCCCAGTAAGCAATACTCCAATTATGTCGGGATTCATCCCAAAGAGAGGGGAAGAGAAAAAAAGAATGGGATATACTTAAGGATATACTTCTAGAAGTGTCTTGAGACGGGATCATAGACGAGATCATACGAGACCGTGAGTTCGAACTCAATAAGATAAAAAAAAAATGATGTAACTTAATACCAAATTTGGTGGAGGATTGTTGTCAGTTACAAGCGAAAGTATGTGCACTGGTTAACCGCTTAGTCAAGCTTGCCCAGGAAAAAGTGTGATTAGGTCAACTGACCGTCTCGACATGCCAATAGCTGTTGACTGAGACGTAAAGAATAAAACCAAACCAAAAAACTGGTTATGGTGTTATCTTACACTTATTTTTACATTGAACCGCTTATTTGATAAGGATAGCCGTCCCTGCCCAGGAACACTGTACTGAGATAATATGACTGAACAATTGTTGAGATAGAAAGTGGCGCAATAGTTGTGTAATTTAATCTATTGTTATTGCATGCAGTTCCATTTTCTCAGAATCTTATATCTAGACTGACATACCAGATAGATTTGCCGCTGCATTCATTGAAGAAAAGTGTTTTCATAAAGTTACACTTTTAAAGCGCCAATCACGACTGCATCAGACGACATATTTCCTGATTTTCGAAAAAAATAAGGTGTGATATTTCATGAGAATCGTCTGTCAGCAGACGATTCTCATGAAATATCATGCTTTATTTGATATTTTGATAAAGCAGCAAAATTTAAAATTGTCGTTTGCTGTAAATTATAGGTGGCGCTTTATGGGTTAAAACACTTTGGTTGCACCTTCTCTCACGAGTTCAGCTTGTTCAAAGCGCGTACAGAAACCTTAAAAGTATTGAAGCACTATCACTGGAGGCAAACGAAATAAAGAAATGTGACGTTTTATAACGCATATTTCCAATCAAAGAATCCTATATCTTAAGGCGAAATGCAAGCAACATAATACAATACGGTTATATTGCACAATTTTACCACGTCATCGGAAATAACTTTTTTTCTTTTTCTTACTTTGCAAATAACAATCGCGCTGATGAGTCTGTGCATTAGAAATTAGCCATATTTGGCCTGCAACCAGACACGCAGACCACCACATCACATACATGCCACAGTCATCCCATTATAACGTCACATTGTATAATGCCCTGTTGTAGAAGATATTTAAGCCAATATAATATTTAACGATCAACTCTGTGTGTCTGCGATACAAGTTAGAAAATGCTTTACGACGTTTTATGCTGTCGACAGCCTTGTTTAAGTAACTTAGCAGACAATCATTACATAATTCAACCATACTCTGCAAAACGAATATGTTTTAAAATCTATATACAATAGGATAAAGGGATATTAACAATATCCAAATGAATTTCACGCCGTTTATCGTAAATTTTAAATGAGCTATATCCATTAATGATGGCCATGTCCATATCCGGAAATGGGACTTTACTCGCCTCTTTGAATTTTACCAGTCGACAAAAAGGCCTAAATCATGGATATTTACAATTTCCAAATTAATTCCACGTTGTTTGATTGTCGTAAATTTTAAATGAGCCATATCCATTCACGATGGCCATGTACAAATCCGGAAATGGGACTTAAAGAGCCTTTCTTTCTCGCCTCTTTGAATTTTACCTGTCGACAAAAAGGCAAGAACGTGGATATTAACAATTTCCAAATTAAATACTCGTCGTTTAATTATCGTAAATTTCAAATGAGACATTTCCATTTATGATGGCCATGTCACAATCAGGAAATGGGACTTTGAAAACCTTTCTGTCTCGCCTCTGTGAATTTTACCTGTCGACAAAACAGCTTAGAACATTTGGACTAAGAGGGGAGGATCCAGGATTTTTGGAATGGGGAATCATATGTATAAAGTTGTGGGGGTTCGCTTTGCGAATTTTATCTCATTATTCTTAAATATCCCATGAAAATGAAATAATTTGGTCTCACTGGGACCAAATTATTCTATTTTCACGAGATATTAAAAAAAAACGGGGGGGGGGGGGGGGTTCGAGCGAACCAACTAAACCCCTTCTGGTTCCGCCACTGTCTTAATATTAAAAAGCTCACTCATATTGGAACCGTGTGATTAAGTTGGTGCTAAGTCTCCTATATAATTTGCATCGCAAACCCGTTTTCCGAAAATTAATCATTAAAAGGTAATCCCCGAAAATCAACGTGAAACAGATAAAAAGACAAGTTTAGCAACAACACAGCCATCGCCTTAGAACAAACAGTAGGGACAGTGACTGAATTTAAAAAAAACAAAGCCAAAGCATTATTGATATAAGGGAGGGGTAATCACATCGTCATCTTTTGTAATCGTCTAAAACAGAAGGGGGATCAAACTTATCCAATATCCAATACTACCACTTGGCAATAGAGGATAACTCAGATCAAGATTTTTAGATTAGAGCGATTAATTAAAATCATTTCTCTTATTTCTCAAACAAAACATATATTCTGGGTACTCAAAAGAACCGTCTCTATGAGGCGGTTCTTTTGAGCAACCAAAACAGATGTTTAAACTGACAGATAAGAAAATATTCACACTTGTTTACACTCAAATTTTTCAAGATGTACATCTGGCCCTATGCCTTTTTACTGCCAAAGATTATATGGCTGACATCTTGGCATAACTCTTCGTTGGTTGCAGACAAATAAATAATAATGAAGATCAGTGAGACGGTCCCAGCGGGTGAACGTGTAATTAAAATCTGGTAGCAGAAACAGACTTTCATAGGTTGAGGGCTTATAAATAATCATAAACATGAGAACATCAGATACTTTAGAAATCCCCATGTGTAAGACTGACGACCATTGAATCAGTAGGCTAGTGTCTGTATAACTAGAGCGCACGGATACAATTTCTGTACTAATCAGTGAAAATTCATCTGTTTCAAATACTTATTTATGATTCTAACTCTTACTAATTTGAACAATTTTCTTAAGCATGCATCAGAAACGTGTTGGAAAGGTCGGTTGATTGTTTCACAAAATGGCTTTCTGAATTTGTTAATGTTTAAATTTTTATCAGACTTCTCCATCAGTATTATGCTTATCTGTAGCTGGACCCACCGTGGCTCAACTTGAGGATTTCTTTAGCTCTGACTATCTGTGAGTCATGAGCCCTTTTCTTTGTTTCATCATGGTGTGTTAATTTGATTTGAGTGTTTCTCCATGATGATACATTGCATTAGTTTGAAGGCCTCCATGCGAGCTGAACATTTCTCGTAATTCAACAACAGCCAGTAAAATGCAATTAAGCCCCCCCCCCCTCACGGCTTAGGCTGCTGTCCGTTCTAAGGCGGTGGTTCTGTTGTTGTTGACTTTTTGTTTATTGTTACTCGCATTGTGGCAGTCTGTAATTGTTCTATGTTTTGTTGCACGTTACTTATGTCCATTCTCGTATTGCAATTATCTTGATGGGGAAGAGAGAGCTGGTTGCTTTGCTTAATTTGTCTTCCTGGTGACTCGTGATGGTTGAGAGGCTCTTCCTCGCGGTGCCATGGGGTTGTCTGCGGTTTGTGATTGTGGTATTTCCTTATCATACTCACTTACTATTTTTACTCTTCAAGGGCTTCATTGCATGTCTGGGTCAAAAACTACAACATCTCCTTAATTCTGTATTGATATTCCTGTGCAGCAACTTTTTAAGTGTAGAAATTCCAAACGATCTTTAGTCAGTAGCGTAACACTCATAGAATATTCAAGCGACTAGAAAAGGCTCTGATCAGACTGCGAGTCGCACATACCACATTGTTGGAAATTTTAATACCTTTAAATTAAACGCACCAGCAAACATTTTGAGTAAATCATATTCTGAAACTATGATTGAAAAACGAAGCTATTTTTATCAAACATTATTTTACTTTAGAAGAAATTAATTCATACCTCGTTTGGTGTTGGTCTAGTGAGATTTGTGCAACCGTCTACTGTTTTAGGCAGCTCGCATTTAACTGAGTTGTTTTGTATATATTTGTGCGCTATACTGACGGACTAAGTCTGTAACTATGAACATTTTTCGAAATTTTTTATTTTCTTTTTAAATCATTTGTTAAAATAGAACTTAGCTATGTTTTTACAATAAAATGTTGAGTACAGCTGAAACTGCATAGAAAAGTGAATCATCTTATAAAATAGGTGTTTTTTTTCTCTTGTTGGTAATTATTTACGCCCCTCCAATAATTCTAGACTGTTGAATTTTAACATAAATGCAGTTGTTTTGATAGTGATAACTTGTTAAGATTTACGAAAATGGTAAAATATTTACCTGAATTTGAGTATTTTTACTGTATTCTTGAAAAATAAAAACATTATTTTTAAAATTAGAAGATCAAAAGTTACGGACTCTGCAGCTTTAAAAGGTCAGGAGTAGTATTTTCAATTTCAAGTTCAATTACTAGTTTGTTGTAATTTGATATTGTACTAAAATTACTTAGTTTTGTTTTTGTTGTTGTAAATGTGTATGTTACTAGCGTAAAGCACAGCATACCCATCTTACAAAGAGAAGGAGCTAACGCTTTGCCTACTTGAGTCGTCTGCTGATAACCTTCACAGACAGTTTGGGTCCAGAATGTCTGACCTGATCTAGATCCAAATTGTTTGGCACTCCGATGGTATACCTGAAGAATTTTTCGAAACAGTTGGTTTTGGAAAAATCAGCAGACGACAAAAGATTCAAAATTACCCAATCTGCAAAGGGTTAAGCTATCTGTAACATGAACAATTAAGGAACCCAAAGTTGATCAACCTGCTATGGCTCCTAGGCGAGATGAATGTCTTAAAGGTTGCAACTACTGAATCCGTCGATATTTGCACTCTTGAAAAAACGAATAAATATCATCGGGTTCACTGGTGTTTATTGGGAGTATTATTTTGTTCATTAACCGACAAACAGAACCGTCCTTCATTATTTCTCTTGTAAAACAAATCCCTATTTTCAAATCTTGGTATTACTGCTATTACTCATGATTACTATAAGGCTAAAAAGTACAAACAGAAACGGTTAAGCTTTTTGCCTACCATAGTGTCGTCTGCTGATAACTTTTACAAAACGTTTGGACTCAGATCAGGCCCGAAAAAACGTTGGGCTTGCTCTGGATCCAAACTGTTTGGCACTCTGATGGTATTCCTGAAATAATTTTTCGAAAAAGCTACTATGAAAAAAAAAACAGCAGACGATATTTGTATTCCTTTTTTAGTCGCTGATCTAGGTAAATTGCGATTCCACAAGTGCACCACAGATACAAGATTGCATCTGGACGCGTAGTGGCTCAGTGGTAGATTGCTTGACTCGAGACCGAGGGGCGGCGGGTCAGAGCCTCACCGGCGACACCGCGTTTTGGTCCTTGAGCATGACACATTTATTCTAGCTCATTATTGGTTCAACCCAGGAAGACCCGTCCTTGTTTAACTGAAAGGTTCTTGCTGGGATGTAAAGAATCAAGTCATACAAACAAAACAAAACAAGATTACATCTAAAAGAGAAAGCTTGCCATGGGTAAAAACTGATAATATTGTACACAGTTCTTTAGCATCGATATTTAAGGCAGCGCCCTACTGTGTTCTTTGTCACACTGATCACTCCAAACTGCGTTCTTGGTGACACCTAACTGTACTTGGTCGCACTTAACTGTGTGCATGATCACTCCTTACTGCGTACATAGTCACACCCTATTGTATACTTGCTCACACTTAACTGTGTGCATGATCACTCCAAACTGCGTACATAGTCTCACACTATTGTATACTTGCTCACACTTAACTGTGTACTTGATCACTCTTAACTGCGTACATAGTCACATCCTATTGTATACTTGCTCACACTTAACTGTGTACTTTGATCACTCCTAACTGCGTACATAGTCACACCCTATTGTATATATGCTCACACTTAACTATGTACTTGATCACTCCTAACTGCGTACATAGTCACACCCTATTGTATATATGCTCACACTTAACTGTGTACTTGATCACTCCTAACTGCGTACATGGTCACATCTTACAGTGTTCTTGGATACACTTAACTATGTACATGTTCACACCCTTCTGTTTTCTTAATCACACTAAAATGTGTGCTTGGTCAATCCTAACTTCGTACATTGTCACACCTTTCTGTACTTGGTCGCGTTTAACTCTGTGCATGAGCACTCCTTACTGCTTACATAGTCACACCCTATTGTATACTTGCTCACACTTAACTGTGTACTTGATCACTCCTTACTGCGTACATGGTCACATCCTACTGTATACTTGCTCACACTTAACTGTGTACTTGATCACTCCTAAATGCGTACACTGTCACATGCTACTGTTCTCCTGGTCACACTAAACTATGTACTTGATCACTCCTTACAATGTTATGGTCAAACCCTACTGTGTACACGATCACTCCTAACTGTGTACACTGTCACATCCTACTATGTTCTTGGTCACACTAAACTATGTCCTTGATCACCCCTAACTGTGTACATGGTCACACCCTACTTAGTACTTGATCACTCCTAACTGTGTACATGGTCCCACCCTACTATATTCTTGGTCACACTAAACTGTGTGCTTGATCACTCCAAACTGTGTACTTGGTCGTACGCTAAGTACTATGTTCTTGATCACACTAAACTATGCCCTTGATGACTCCTAACTGTGTACATGGTCACACCCTACTGTGTACTTGATCACTCCTAACTGTGTACATGGTCCCACCCTACTGTATTCTTGGTCACACTAAACTGTGTGCTTGATCACTCCAAACGGTGTTCTTAGTCACACGCTACTATGTTCGTGAGCACAAGATCACCACTAACTGCGAAATTGGTCACATCTTACTGTACTTGGTCACACTTAACTGTGTGCTTGACTACACATATCTATGTACTGGTATAAAACACAGTTCATTGGTTTTCATATCCGGTACATGTGAACACCCAGACAGCTAAAATTACATATTATTGGAAATTAAAATGAAAACGCCTGATTTGAAATTCCACCGTTCAGACAAATTAGATGCTTTAAAGTAATACAAGCAACAATCATATCCATTTTCGAGGTACATTGTATTCGGATTAAATTGTACCAGCCGTCGTAACAGGCGTACTCAGATCAACAAGAATCTCGGACAGTATTAATGAAGGATTGCCCATTAAAATGGCAAGAATCTTTTTAAAAGAAAATGATATTTTTCCCGTGGTAAATGTAGTTGGTCCAGCCCTCGAATTTCCGCAAAAGGGCTTTTCATATTGGACAAGCACCGACTATAGTGGTTTTTTAGATCTTTCCGCCCCTCATCAACTAAAAAAAAACGTTGTCAAGGTTGGACCCCCTCTGGCAAAACTTTCTGGTCCCGCGCAAGGAATACCGAAACTGTGACTTACGTGCACGCTTTATGATGTTTTAGTGAGCTGATGTTGTATCATTTAAGTAATTTTCTGTCTTAAGCGTCTAGACAGGCTACAAATTCCTACGTACAAATAATATAGTCCTACTGAATACTATATTTTTGACATTTCAGTGTACAATAATTGCTCTTAGGTAGACTTTCTCTCTCTGTTATATTTTTTTCTCTCTTGGCGAAAAAGGGTATTTATCTATAATGAGGCTGTTAACCTTCCTTGGCTAACATTTCGTCTAGAATCTTGTCTATACGTTTGGGCTTTGCATGAATGTCCCAGGTTAACATAGCCAAGATACATATGTTAGCTTTCAATCAACCTTAACCTTGCCATGCTAGCGGCGACTTTTGTCGTCTACTGATAACCTGTGCAAACAGTTTGGACTCAGATCGGGACCGACAGAATATCGGCCCTGATCTGGATTCAAACTGTTTTACACTTTGAGAGTGTGCCTGAAAGATATTTCTGAAAAAAATAATTTTGAAAAAAGTCAATAGTCGACAACAAAAGCATATACATTTACCCAGCATGCAAAGAGTTAAGTACTAACGTTACTTCATATGCGTCAGTTGATCGTATTTGCGTAAAATCCCCTCTTAAATGCCCAAGTATTTATCTACATCCACTCTGTGTGTATGTGAGCAGCGAAGAATCTGTGCACACGTTCTCAATTCCATCAGTACCGACATCCCATGCGCCGGCTCAAATATAGACTTTAAGGACAATAATGCACACAGTGCAAACATGCAGTAAATTTTTTTTCGCATTTCAACACGATAAAAGCAGCAAAATTAATAATGATAAAAAAAACTAAAAAAAGGTCTTATCAAATGGTATGCACATTCCAGTTTAACTCCATACCCTATCTAAACTGTATTTTGGTCACATGATTCGCAATATATAACTGAAATGTCTTTATTTATTACGAGCTCGATGCATAAGAAAAAATCTTAACTCCTATTTTAATTTGTCGATACAGTACATAGACAATGGAGTCAGTTAAGTCAGACAAATGACTTCTGGTCCCACCATGGTGATTATTTATACTAAGCAAATCTTTGAATGCTGGTAATTTTTCATGCTTTTGTTGTCGATGCTGACTTTTTTCAAAATTAACCTTTTCAAAAAATTCTTTCAGGACCAGTATCAGAGTGTCAGCCAGCTTGGATCCAGATCAAGACCGAAGTTCTGTCAGTCCTGATCTGGGTCCAAACTGTTAGCAAAGGTTATCAGAAGTAAAAAAAAAGTCGCCGCTAGCAAGGAAAGAGTTATGATTGATTGAATATCAGAAAGCTAACATATATTACTTGTATTGAGAGGGGTATCATTTTGTCGACATCTGAAAGCTGATAATTCTACTGGCATTGGATTATATACCCTATATAAAGAAGAGTTTACTGTGGCTCTCTGAATCGCATGGATGTTTTAACGTAATGCATTGGTGTCTTATCTTAATCACCATCCGAAGAGACATTATTTAGTTTCGCCAACTTCAAGATTGACTGTGTTTTCGCAAAATCAGAATAAGCAAGGGTGCAAAGATCAGGAATCGATACAATCAAATGCCACACCTGACCCAGGATACCGATGATAAAGTGACTAAATCACAGTTGGACACCACAAACGAGAACCAGGAGGTCAGCCCTTTCCCAGCAGGTGACCACAAGGTACATATAAACAGACGCGCACAAAGGCAAAACAAACACAAGACAGAAAAACATAAAAGATCCACAAAAGAAGTACCCCTTGGACGGTCAGTAAAATATTTTACTGGAGGGCTTAAACCGGTTAAGCGGCGACAACCTCACCCTTAACTCAGATGTGGATCAAGACACATAGATATTTTGCTTGCATGAAAGACCCCTAACTTATCAATGCATTATCTCCAAGAACATATAAATCAAGATATTACAAGATGATAAAGAAAAGATAAGGACTCAACAGTAAATAAAACTGAATACCGGAGCAAAATAAATCCAACAGGTAAACCCCGGTGGGCCCGACAAACAGCCTAAGCATCGGGCCCCTACCATCTCATCAATAGATAAGTATTTAAGTCGGAACCGTCATAGAGTCTTAAGTCCGACCCACCGGGATGCAATTAAAGAGGAAAGCAAAGTTGCCAACCGTGATTTGGTTGACCACCAAGCATGCAGTCTGTTGCAATACATTAATGTTATAGCCAATCTTTTTATAATGGGAAATTATTTTAATGAACTGCGCTGAAAAATTAAACCTGTCAGACACACAACGTTGGAAAATGCTGAATCAACGTTGAGTAAGTACTGCTGTAATGTTGTGTACAAACAGGGAAGTGTTAATAATTTAGACCCATTAACGATCTGCTAACGTAAAAAATGTGTTCTGTCCTGATGGCATAAATGTGCTTTCATACTTTAAAATTTTTGTCATGGCCAATAAGTAGCATTCGATTTTCTGAACTAACAAACAAACACATATTTGTATGTCAAACAGTGCTTTTGTCGATTTAGTATCATGCAGAACAAAACAAATGTAAGTAGGGTAAAGTATAAAAGACAAAGTACAAAATAATGCCAAAACAATCGTCTGCTTCTGAACGTAACGATTTTTAACATTGCAAATGCACAGAGGGGTTCAGCATAATGTTGTCACAAATACTTACCAGATATAATAATAGACACTATTTTCACTGCATTCTGATGTTGTTACATTTAAAATGACATTTCCCCCGTTGTAGAACCATCAGACGGTTTGTAGGCAGAAAGTTTGTATGGTGGTTTTTGTATGCAAACATTGTTTTACTTACTATTTTTGAATGGATTTTTTAGAACTTGTATAAACTTCTACAGACATATGGAGTATTTATCTTAACACTCGTAGTTGCTGAAATAAAGTACTCAAAATTTGCAATTTTTAATTCTTCCTATAAAATTTGAGTCCGATCAGCTCAGGGGTTTGTGTAAAATGTATGGTGAATCTATTGATAACAAACTCATTGAGACGCTTTTTTATAATAGCCACCCCGAACAGAATAACTAGTGCATGTATGTCATCAGTCTATATAAACAAAAAATCAGCTTAAAAGTGTGCATATCCTTATCCATCCGTTTAAACTTTTGTTTTGGGTGCCCAAAAGAACCGCGTCATAAAAAAGAACCGTCTACTTGTCCAGTATGTTGCATATATTCGACAATACATTAATCTTCTGTTCTATTCTATTCTATTTTGTCTTTCGGTTGAGAAATAAGAAAACTATTTTTTGATTACGCACCCTTATCTATATAGAGGCCTGTTCAGACTGCTCTAATGAGAAGCCCCACTAGGACATGCATTACCTGTATTTTGGTTTAACTCCCTCCCTGCTGGATAATTTTTAATAGTCTCCGCCGTCTGCCGACCTTTATCAAAATCAGCCCTTCCAAAATATTTGCACAGGAACACGGTCAGAGTGCCAAACGGCTTGGAACCAGATCAGGTCCGACATTCTGTCGTCAGTCCCAGTCCGGGTCCAAACCGTTTGCAAAGGCCACCAACAGACGGCAACAACTGCCACAAGCAAGGAAATAGCTACTGTCCCGCAAGCCAAGAGTGACAGTGACTTCGCGCCCTGTCCACAAAGTTATCAGCGACTTATAATCGATGGACCACTTGTGTATTAATCCTATCCTCAGGATAAGATTAATACACAAATGATCAATCGATTCCCCTCAGCTCAAGTGACATGTACGCGTAAGTGTTTTACTGAGCAACTGTAAACAAAGCACGACGTCACTGTCACTATTGGCCGGCACGACAGCACTGGGTGTCAAACTAGAAGTTTCGATTGATAGATTGATTCTACTCATCTCTGCCAAACAAATACATATACGACACATATAACGGACAATGCTGGCCCTGACCAGATGCCTCATGACAAGGCACCCAATCAGGGCCATCATCGTCAGCATGCGCTCATTAACCTTTTTAGGTCTACTGACCAAATAGCAAATACTCGGCGGCCAAATAATTAATTTTGGCACACATGTAGTCTGATCTTGGTCAAGGGATATAGCCCCATTTGTGAATGTGATAGAACGGCATAACATAAGTTCTCTCATCGATGCCCCTCCACACAATCCTCGCTGATGCAGGGGTAGTGTGGATGAGCAAAAAGGAGACCGTCGGGTCAACTACAGCTGGGCATGCATTTACAAAGTCTATCCATGTTCCAGCCCGTCACCATTACCGAAACGAAATGCAATGGTGACGGATGTGGAATTATGATTGTTTGCCTCATACATGTATAGAGACAATATATAAAGACAATATCGTTTCCCATTGTGTAAATAATACATTTTTTAACTAAGGTAATTGTATTTGCTATCTATGAGCTATAATGTAATGGGACAAACAAATGGGTAATCTTACGTACGGATTATCTTTACATGTTTTTTTTCGTAATTTAACAGACGAGTTGAGGAAAATCGATAAAGTGCTAGGCTTGCCTAGCATTTCATCGTTTTTCGCAACGAGTTAAGACGGGTTCATGTCGTCAACATACAATTCCAGAAGCGTATTGAAAAGCAAGTCATTTAGTTGTTTACAAAATAAAAGCAACAGTTCGGACCATGTGACAATTGGCGGGACCGCTAAAAGACTTCAATAATTCTTGATAAGGTGCTCATTGGAAACGTTCCGATGGTGCGCCCAAATTTACATCTAAGCAAGAAAAAAAAACAAAGATAAACAATATTTCTTAAACGTTTGGTAAGCCTTGCGCACTACACATTTTACAAACTGTAATAAAGTTATTTGAATGAATGCATGATAATTTTCATTTAACAAACGAGTTGAGGAAAATCGATAAAGTGCTAGGCTTGCCTAGCATTTTATCGCTTTTCCGCAACGAGTTTAGGTGGGTTCATGTCGTCTACATACAATTCCAGAAGCGTATTGAAAAAACAAGTACATTTAGTTGTTAACGAAATAACAGTAACAGTTCGGGCGAGACCGCTAAAAGACTTCAATAACTCTTGATAAGGTGCTCATTGGAAACGTTCCGATGGTGCGCCCAAATTTACATCTAAACAAGGAAACATCAAAGATATGCAATATTTCTTAAACGTTTGGTAAGCCTTGCGCACTACACATTTTACAAACTGTAATAAAATTATTTGAATGAATGCATGATAATTTTCATGAATTTACTCAGACTTATTAACTTTTCTGTATCGGTTGTCTGTAGAAGCTGCTTAAATTTTAGTACATTAGGTGAACGATAAAATTGCTGATCAATGTAACGGCGTCTCTCGTTTCGAAAAAAGGTACACTCTAGAAGATAATGGAATTCATCACCTATATGGTTTCTTTCACAAAGCTGACATTTTCTTTCGGACAGTTCAACATTATTATGATTTGCGGTTCTGAATTTGAACATTGTATGCAGTGATGTGCCAGTTAAGCTTGACAAATATGCTTCACACTTGTTATCTGACTTGAATAAATTATAATTTCGGCCTTTAGACGAATCCATAAGCAGGGAATTCCAATTTTGCAAGAACTGGTCCAATAACGTTTGCTTAATTAATTTACAAGTTGATAGTGTTATGCGTGCTGGATGGTGTAGCCACAAGTCGTGTCTGCCTGTGTTGTCCAGTATAGCTTGGATATAACTTATCCACTTGGAATTTATTTCATCTGATTTTAGCATGAATAAGTACATATTGTATGACAATTTAGATGTTTTCCCCATTAAAAGTCGTGCCCAAAAATTTATCATTTTACACTTCAAAACATTCATAATTCTGGGGATATATGTGAGTGGCCTCTGCATTTTGTGCAGGTAATATTTGGCTTTTTAAAGACCATGATAATAAGGCATGTCCATCTGAAAATAAGGAATCAAGTTCTATAATTTCGAAGTCATTTAGAAGTTTCAAGCTGTCGGCAGTACATAATGTGTAGTCTATCACAGACTTATCACGAAATGTTGCTGCACCGACTCCTTTGTCTTTGCCAAACCTTCCATTCACTATAAAGATGTTATTATTTTTGAATAAATCGGTCAGCTAGTACCCAGAATTATTAGTTTTATTGTCATGAGACACTCTGTGAAAAGGGATGCCGAGGTCCTCTAGAATGGTTGTTTTATCAAAGAAACTTGCGATATCGTCATCTATATCAAACATGTCAACAGCAAATGGGTCTAGTCTGGTAAAGTCACAAAGGCGTGCCGTTCGTGCATTAATATTCCCTGTAATAAACACATACTTATGGTTGCTGCACAGGGACATTATCTCGTTCTCTAGTACTTGTATTTCATCATCATTATAAAATCTTGACTGTGCTGGTGGTACATATATCGTGCCTAGTATAATATTTTCATCTGTGTTAGTTATACTTTTGTCTAGTGATGTCCACAGGATGTAATCAGACTCTGTTTCAAGGGGTTTGCAGTAATTAGCTAGATTATCTTTGATCAATATAGCTAACCCGCCAGATTTACGTAGGTATGGCTCTTTTCTAGGCTGTGAAATTAATTTAAACCCTGGGAACGAGATAATGTCCATGTCGTCAATTTTAGTTTCTTCAAAGCACAATATATCAAAATGTTTGAAGTAATCTATGAAGTCAGGATACTGTAGGCGAGTTTTTAGTCCGCAGACATTTAGTGAAGCGATTTTTAACGTGCTAGGATTTTTATTGGAATTTAATGAGTCATTTCTCCTTGTATTTGCATATTCTCCCGTCTGATCCTATAAGCTTTGACTGCTTGGAGTAAGGTTGCTTTGTGATTCACCTGAGGGAGGTTTGTTTTCAGCTGTTTTGTTGTTGTTTTGGTTGACAATCTGGGCCGTTTTATTTGAACCGTTTGACCCCTGTTGCGGTACGTTTACTGCCTTGGAGCTTCTAGATGTAGCTCCTCGCTGTGAGACGCCGCGGGTGCGGCTGTTTGAAGAGGTTGAATATGACCTAGGTCTTCCAACAGAGGCCAATTTACGGGTTGGGCTTCTGCCATGGGACTCCAAATTGGCTGCAGTTACATTGTTTTTATTTATAATTTGCGTAGGTGGCTGAGCGACCTTGGGTTCAACTGCTGTAGTAGAGAGTAATGATGGGGAATATTGTTCGTCCTGTTCCATAATTTCAGGATTCACGGTTTGAGAATCCACCTGCTCCACCCGCTCTCTTACAGTCCTAATTTCTTGTAGCAAAGTGTTAACATTTGAAGTATTACCGCTCTGATGGTTAATGATTGGAATTTCGTTTGTGCGATCACGTGTACTATTTCGAGTTGGATCCGTTATTTTGTCACCTGCATAGATATTTATGTCTTTATCGCCTGAGTGGTTTTGTGTATTGGTACTAATACGACTACCTTGCAAGGTGAGGTACCAATCAGGGAAACAATCGGCCACAGTTTCATTATTCACTGTTATTCTAGCTGGATACCCCAGGGTAACTCTTTTAGTTGGGTTGGCATCGCGGGTTGTTTTATATTGCCTCCATAATGACTGGCGTGCCCTGGCGATTTCATTTGGGTAGTCCTTGCTAATACCATAGCTGGAATCTCTCAGAAAATTTGACGCATTCAGGATGTCCTCTGTGTCGCAATAATCGCTGAATGCGACGATAATAGGACGCGTTCTATTGACACTGAAACGACCTATTCTGTGTGCCCTCTCAAGATACATGTCTATATCAATATGAAGTTTTGATGTGATAAATTGCCTGACTGCATCGAAACAATTCTCATGTCTGTCTTCAGGGATGCCCTTAAACAACAGGTTTTTCCTCCTGCTCCTCGCCTCTATGTCAAGTGACCTGTATTCCAACAATTTCAATCTATCATGCTGTGACCTGATTGTATTTTCAAGAGCAGATACTCTAGATTTTATAGTAAAAACGGAGTCTAGTCTATTCTGTATCAGTTTTACCCTACTTTCGTTCACTGAAACCTTTGAAAGGATAAGGGAAAGTTTTTCATCTGTTGTCAAACTTCCGTAGTCCGTCATATTGTCATCATCAATGTCAACAAATGCGTTATGCACAGTCTGGTCTGCACTACCACTTTGACCACTGCTACTAACTCGTTGGCGTTTGGCTTGTTTGCCACGTACTGCGGTAAAACCATCGTCATCATCCGCTGATGTTGTGATAAACATATCAGGCTGGTCGCCATCTTGGTTATCGGCGGGATCAGGCAGCTATGTGATAATATTATTATCAAAACGTCTGTACCTTGGAAATGTCCCTGAATTATATCCCCTGGTTTAACACCACGTCCAAAACTTGTCATAATGTACAGCTAGTAGATAAACGCGCAAAATAGCCAAAAATATTGCTAAATATTGTCTCTTACAGCACACCTCAACACTACTCGTCACGTGACACCAAAAAGTCATATAATACATTTACATCTACGCTATCGAGTGGGGTATCCAAGATGAATACCAATATATCTATCAGCTCAAAATAGTATTGGTATGTGCAGAACCAAAGATCCGTTTGAATGTTTTTTGCCTCCTTCTACCAGACTAAAGGCAACATTAAAAGCAAGTAATCTTAAATCCATGCCCATATTAAACCATGTAATCTGCCTCAAACCCCATCAAAATCAAATGAAAATTAAGAAAGTTACAGATGTTTGTATAGTAGATGCTTCAAAGCAATGGAGGGCATCCTTTTTAGGATGTGTGACGTCACACAGCCCTAATTAAATATGCATAAACAGAATAAATAGTTTCCTGCTATTCATTTTATCTCATTATGCACTGTTATTGATTATTCTGTTAAAATAGTTGATTTTGAAAAAAATATGTACAGTTTGCAATGAAATTGGGGATTTTATTGGCTTTCCAAAATTAACGGGAAGTTAATAAAATATTCAAAATGGCAGCCTCCATTGTTTAATAGAAGTCAGAAATTTAATTTTCGGATTGCTATATATCTGATTTTGATCGGGTTTGCATCAGACTACATGGTTTACTAAAGGCTTACAGTTCCAATGCACTTGCTTTCAATGTTGCTGTCCCCTTCAAGCAAGATTTTAAAGTAAGTCTACTTTAAGGGTTGGCTTAAGAATTAAAATTTGCCAATAATGATTTTCTTGCTGAAATTCATAATCAAGAGTTATTTTATTTTAGATTGCAAAGTTGAACTTGACCTAAACATTTTCCGACAAAACCTAGAGGAGTTAATTTCTGTATCAGTGCTATATATATTTAAGCATATAGAGGTAATGACGCTGACTGTATACGTTAAGGAACATTTTCGTAATTCATATTTGGTATATTGGTTGCAGTCAGTGGTGTAAACTTTGTGCGGAGATGCTGAAAGATTTGCTTTATTTGATTTCGGTTGTTTTGATAAGCTTCAGCGTTTGTGTTCAATTAATAACTTATATTTCATTTGATTGAACTTCCAAAAATGCATCAAAATGTATTTGTGTCTGTGAATGTGTAAGGAAGACCAGAATGTCAACAAAATCATTGCAACAGTAACTCAAAATCACCCTAAATGGTTTGGGGACATAAATGGCACTAGTAGGTAGGATGAAGTACATAGAATCCAAGATGGCCGCCAATCAGACATTTTCCCTTGACTTCGAGTTTTATTCTAAAAAAAGCATGTGTTTATAATTTCTATGGCAGTCAAATTATATAGAAACATAAGTCCTTCAGAAATAAAGAGAACTTAAAACTTTAGAAACAACATCAGGCTCGATGTTTATTTAGTCTGTTCATGAGAATGAATGGGAAGTGCATCAACCCTCACACCCCTTAGCACCAGCTTAAGCAGTATTCTGATAATAGTCCTGTAGAACTAGAATATGAACGAATACCAACATTATACCAACTCCGCGTGGCACAACGAGAGCTGTTTCGACCTCTCAATAATCTGAAAAAAAGTGGATACAATTCAAGTTAGACTTGTAGGTTTCCAAAATGGATTCAAATCGCGTTTCTTAATTTATAGACTTATTTTTTTTTTGTTAATGATGTATCTCCCTGACTTTTTATGGAATATTTATTTTTCAGATGATGTACATGGTAGTGGCTTACGCAGGTGAATACGTCCAGGACATGCCATAAGCACGGATTACAGACCAACCTATAAAACACAAATGAGCCACAACATGTGATTTCCATGAATGTGACATTTTGACAAGTGTAGGCTCAGACGAGCCTGTGCAGCCTCCTTTTAAGCTTAGAAACTCCAAATCATGTTCCGTCAGTAGCTTACCAGTCATAGGATATTCAATCGACTAGCAAAGGCTCTGATCAGACTGCGCGTATGCGCAGGCTGATCTGAGGCTTTGCTGGTCGCACATACCACATTGTTGGAAATCTCATGTCACGGCTCAAATGGAGATTCACCAGAACACAAAGGAAAACACAAAGAAACGCACACCAGCACGCGTGATTGTAATAAAAAAATCAACCAGATTCCTTCCTAAAAGTCCGTGAATTGGGTCGGAGAAATCTTTTTTTTTAATTATAAACTGCATTTACGCAAGAAAATTTCAATCAATAGAAGTGATGCTTGTTTCTACGATAGAAGTGTTGTTTGTGTCTCAGAAAGCTCTTTTTAGGTTTCGTCTATGATAGAAAACACTCGAGCCGTTTAGTAGTGGCTGCTCCAGAGAGGGTTTATGGGGTTTGCTTGAACCCCCTTCTCGCCCCCGTTTTGAATATTTTATGAAAATGAAATAACTTGGTCTCAGTCAGACCAAATTTATAGGATATTTAAGAAAAATGAGATAAAATCAGCAAAGCGAACCCCCACACCTTTATACATATTAACCCCCTTTCTAGAAATCCTGGATCTGCTAACTTCTTTGATAGTTCACAACTACTGGAAATATTCACTCAAAGTTTGCCCAGCTCTTGAGCTAAGCAGTAATACTCGCATAGATAGGGTAAAGTCGGGTAAATTCGGACATCAGGTAAATTCGGACACACATTTGCAAACAGTGGAAATCCAGATGAGACGGCTCCTTATGAGCCGTCTCATCAGAATTTTCACTGTTTGCTCAGTTAATTTATTTTTATTCCAATAACTGAACTATGAAACAGTCAAGGTGGCTGTCCGAATTTAACAGTCTGTCCAAATATACCCGACTTTACCCTATTAGTCCATGGGCCCGGAGGGGCCACCATGCACCCCCCTAAGGACCAACCAGGAGTGGTATGATATTGTTCATTTGACCCCCCTGATTAGGAATCAAGATGTTAACACTCTATATCTTGGGTCCTACCCGCCATTTTGAATGGTTTTCAAGATGGCCGCCATGAATAAAGGCAAAATGCCTATATAGTGTAATATCAGCCTCTAACCATCAGTAATGCTTACTTTTATGAGCAGAACATCTATATCTAAGACTCTTAATTTCATTTCTGATATTTTTAGCTTAATGTATGGTCTTAACATAGTGCATTAAAGATGCCCGCTACTTTAAAGTATAATTTTTGCATATTTTCGTTCATTTACAGATAAAAGTTTCAATGGTTCTTTTGATAAAACAATTCAAGTTTCCAGTTTAGGTCATTATTCATTTAAGAGATGAATTTACAGTCAGCAGTATTCATTCATACAAAATGACAGCAAAGGTGGCTCTCATAAATCACAAAATGGGTACAAAATAGCCAAATGTTGTAAAAAGTTATTTTGCTAACTTTTGAACAATAACAATTTTAATAAGATTTTGATCAAATATCTCATTGGTACATAATGTATAGCTGTTATATTCACAATGTCATTTCAGACCACATTACCAGAATTGTCCATTGATCACAAAGTTATCATCTTCCTGATATTGGATGGACTGCATATAAGGTTACCCCACCCATTTTAATAAGTAGGCAACTTTTCCTCTAATCAAATATACACCTCTACATATATGTACGTTTATGTCACTGATAATGGAGTGACCTTTATTTTGCATTCATAACAATCATCACTTATTTACAGCATATTTTTTAAAATAGTATTTGGGTGCTTCAGGGTGTAACATACGTTACATTAAACCAAGCAAAACCGGTACCTGGGTCCAACATAGCCACAACCCATACCTATATGGAGCCATAACCTCTTCCACTATGGGTTAAAGTAGATATGCTTGGATATAGGGATAGAGAATGGTAGAAATTATGGCTCGGTAGGGTAGGTTATGAGAATTATAAGTGGCAGGGTATTAGTATGTGTTAAGGTAGGGAAATGCTAATTGATGGTCTACCCTACCTTTGACCATGCCCTACCCTTACAAGTTTCTACCTAATCTCTGAACCCCTACTTGCAGAATCCCCTACAAATACATTGAAAGAAATGAGTTTATAAGCAGGGTTAGATATGGTATGCATTTGTGTATGGGTTGGGACTTTGGTAAGGCTGTGGTAGCCTACCTTACCATACTCATACCCTATTTAACCTCTACTTTTCCCAATCTATGCCCGATACACATCCTAAACATACATCCACTCCTACCCCTTGGATATGAGTAGGCATAACCCTTGGATATGAGTAGGGATAGTTATTAGTATGAAGGCGTATATGCTAGTTGGATATGTAGGATATAACAGTGGTTAAGAAACCATAGGGCCTAGTAGGACATTTTAGCAGCAGGTAATATTAGGGGAAGGGCAAATCGGGGCATCATTTGGAATAGGATAGAGTTTGAATAGGAATAGCAAAGATAGGTAACTTGTTTGTTTGGTTTGTAGCGATGTGGTCATGTGAGATGGATTATAGTACATGTATGGTAGAGTGGAACAGTGTAGGTGAGTAGGTTTTGTTATCATATGATATAAATAAAGGTAGGGTTATCACAGAAGAATATTAGGAGGGGTTGATCATATAGGATGGGTGATGGGATGGGAAATGATAGGGTAGTTAAATGGGTTGGGTAGGAAACATAGTGTAATACAATTATGTGTAAGGAAGTAAAAAGGCAGGACATCAATAGGGTTGGCTGTATTGGTCAGAGTAGTGGAGGATTTGGTTAGCTAGGAGAAGCGATTGCAGGGTAGTGTAGAGTGGAAAAGAGCATTACAAGGAAGGGAAAATCAACCTACAACTCATTCATTTAGGGGATAACTGTATTCAAATTTTTCATTGGGGAGGTATATCGTCGGATATACAGTTGGAAATTTAGTTTTACGGCGACGCGCAAGCGGAGCCGTAAAACGTGATTTCTGAACGAATATCCAACGATATACCTCCCAAAATAAAAAAAAATTGAATATGGTCATCCCCATTCTAATGCACTTCTTCAGTTTCGTCTCAAATAGGAACGTTGCAAGCCGCATTTTACCGCACGCCATCTAATGAAATGTGACGTAATTAATGACGTCAAACTGTTTCCTACAGTATATTACAGGATATACTGTCGCAAATTTTTGACGTTATCCAATCAGAAGTAGCGTTACAAAAGCAAGTGCATTTGAATTGGAATTAAGTAAATGGCTTTCCGCCATTTGTCTCTTCTTTTCAATAAAAAATAAGAAAAAAAGTAAAATTACAGTTTTCTTGGAATTTCTGGTTATTACTGGCTACAAAAAATGACTAATTCATATCTTTTAATACTTGTTACTTCTTGGTTTGGACTAAATACACATGTATGGATGAAACGATTGAAATGTTGATAGCACTCATAAACGGTAATTCAAATTTAATGATCACTAAAACTTATCAAGTCTGTTGTGAGGAGAATATATTTAAATTTATTCAAGCAAACATCATATAAAGTTAATATTGCATACTGTGTCTGTTACACATTTCACAATTAGAGAATCAAAAACATTCAAAAGGGATCTGTGTCATGTTTATAAATGTGATTATTGGGGCTATTAACATAGGGTGAAGTAGAAGCGAATACTTTAACTTAAAACATCCAGAATGTTTCAACATATTACTCATATATATTACTTAGTTTTGGTAAGTACAGTTATACTTTAACATACAAATTCATCCAAAGCTTGATAAAGCAAAATATTATTCAGACTTCTGTGAATTTTGGCTTGTCTCATTCAATTGCTATTAATAGTGGTGTTATAGAAACTTTTTAGAAACTCTAAAAATTGATAAAGAATCCCATACTGATAACGAAAGCTGATAATTTAAAAATTGTGTTGATGTTATGTATGTCACACATGTTATTTGCACATAGCTTATATTGAGAAACGTCTACGCTGATTGCGTTTATATTATTTGGGAATTTCGCAAGCCTGAAGAAATTACAAACAATTGGTATGTCATGTTTTGTAACATTTAATAGCAGACTTTCATTCTTTACTGATTGACAAAGTGGTCTTTCTGATATGCATTTTTACATTTTGCTACCAAGTTTAAAGATCAATAACTGGCGCATTATGTGAAAAAAATTATAGTCTTAGCGGTTTGTGAAAAACAAAATCAGTTTTCTATTAAGTAAATACAAAGTATTGACTCATTTGGAAAAGAACTACATCGTATAGATTCTGTAGAGGCTATTTTGGGCTCCTATGCATGTTTTGCTGAGTTTACACACTGTACTATTCTTGATATAAAAATGTAACCGATGTAACATCCTAAACTTTCAACAGCATAAACTGCAATAAATGATGAACCTAACGAGAGCAAACTGAAGGTCATTCCAATATCAGAGATATAGATGCATGTAGAAGTTTATTATGTTTATTTTGAGGAAAAGTTGTTTACTTATTAAAATGGGTGGGGAAACTTAATACGCAGCCTATACACTTTTATGAAGATGATGACTTTGTGTGATTAATAGACGATTCAGATGATGTGTACTTAAATAACATTGTGAATGTAAGTCACTAACAGCTTGCCAATGAGATGTGTTTATACCAGTATTTGATCATAATCTTTTTAAAATTGTTATTGTTCAAAATTTACAAGATAACCTATTACAGTCATTTGGCTATTTGTCATTTATAACAGCCATATCTGCTGTCATATTACATGACTACTAATGCTGACAGTAAATATATCTCCAAAAGTAATAATGGTACAAACATGTAACTATAAATTGTATTATCAAAAAAATCATTGAAACTTTTTCTGTAGATTATCGAAAATATGCAAAAATGTACTTCAAAGTGGCGACCATCTTGAATATATTATGTTAAGACCATAAATTTAACTTTTGATATCAGAAAAGAAGTTGAGGGTCTTAAATATAAATGTTCTGCTCATAAAAGTAAGCATAACAGATGGCAGGGGGCTGATATAACACTATATAGGCGTTTTGTCTTTTTTTCACGGCGGCCATCTTAAAAACCATCCAAAATGGCGGGTAGGACCCAAGATATCGAGTGTTAACATCTTGATTCTTAATCAGGGAGGTCCAATGAACAATATTATACCACTCCCCGAGGGTCCTTAGGGGGGTGCATGGTGACCCCTCCGGGCCCATGAACTATATCTTATAATTTAGCTTGATTCTATTAAAATGCATCCCGATCATGATCTGCTGTAAATTCAGCTACAGTGTCAACTTTATGACTATATGCATAATTTAATACGTCTGGTAAAATAGATTTCTGACTTAATGAACCGTGTGGTAATAAATTGGCAAGCGAGAAGACGAATTGAGACTCTTTGGAGTCTGAAGAGAACAATAAAACGGTATAGAATGTGATAGCATAGATAAGTTGTAATTTGACTTTTATTTATAAGTCGGCGTCGTGCTCTTAACCCTTAAAGCGCCAAGAAAAAAATGCATCTGAAAAATTACGTCTGCTGAAGTCGTCTGCTGCAAATTTTTGCCTTACTCTTCTGACAAATTTAAGTATAGAAGCAAACAGGGTGGACCTACATCAGACTGATCCTATAGGAGCAGTCTGATCTGGGTCCAAACTGTTTGTCATAGAGGCTTCTTAAACATTTCAGCAGACGAGAAAAGCAGACGTCTTTTGTTGCGTTTGGCGCTTTAACGACTAGAAAAAAGTAGGCGACTGACATGGCCGAAAAAATCTAATGAATATGGCCAGATAAACGGCTAATCCACAGATCTTAGCCAGCATCAGACAGCAAAAGGAAGAAACAAAACACTGACTTCAACCAACTGGTCATTTTGTCTTACATTATATAAGTAACAACCTTGGCCAATCAACCCCCTCTCCGCCACACACACACACACACACACACACACACACACACACACACACACACCAAAGTAAGATTATTACCAGAATAGATAGACACACAGCATAAAAGACAATCTCAATTAGCTAGATCCTGCGAGCACAAAAACGTATATTTAGACTACAGTAACACCTGTTTAAAACGACCATTCTAAAAAGGCAAAAAATTGGTTTTCAAGACCATTTATTGCTTAATGTAGGTCAAAAGTATTGCAGAATGCTCCAAGGAGAGCATTCTGCAATACTTTCGACCTACACTAAGCTACCTTTTGCCATTAAGATATTTGTGTTGTCAATTTTTTGATGACCGCTTGACAGGTTTTACTGTACATGTATATAAACCATGTATTCATTGTTTGTTGTTGCTCCTATTGTGCTTGTATCATTGATTTGTAATGTGGCTCTTGGTGCCCTTACTAGTTTAGCAATCACCTTGTGGAGGAAGGGAGTGCTGGCCCCGAGGTTATAAAACTTTTTGTCATGTTCAACTCAACTGAGCACGGAATTTCAACTGGTAATAAAACTAAAATACCGACATATAAAGAAGTTTCTTGCTTTAAGTCCCTCAACTGTTGTATTTATCATGATAATAATGTTAAAATGCCAACAATTGTTGGCATTTTAACATTTATGAGCATGATAAATTTCGTGCTCAGCTGAGTTGAGCATGAAAAAAGTTTTATAAACTATGGGTCTGATTGCTTTACTTTAATTATGTTGTAGTTATCTGTATTCTGTGTATCTCCTTCACGGCTCCTTTGGTTGGTCTGCAGTCTGTATTGTGGCATTTTCTGGTCATTCGGGCTTAGTGTATTATATCATTTTATGCTTATCTGGATCAATGACATTTAAAACCAGTGCTAAAAGCACACACTTTTGGTCAAATCTGGATGTTGTGCGACAGTATATGTGTTAAAAGCCTATACTTCTGTCTTTGGGAGGTTATTAGCGGGTTAAATGATAAGGGACATATTAAATCAATTTCATTATTTCACTTGACTATAGGGGTCCCATTAGGGGACTGACTTGTATAAAACAAAATTGCTGTCTCTAAGATACATATCAATATCTTGTCAGAAATTTCTTAACACTTCATGGAACCGCTTAATTACCGCCTATAAGGAGGTCATAATCGCCATATTATGTTTAGTCTTTGATCTGCCTGGAATAGCCCTCAGTCAGTGATACAACTTTTGCAGCGTAAAAGTTAAGTCTTGAACCTGCACCCATCTCCTGTATGGAAGTTGTTTTAGGGGTACTTCATGTTGAATATCTGTGTTACCTATCTTCAAACCTCCATCTTCCCCACAATTAAACCTTTCATCTTAAGTTTAAGAGGTTAACTCTTCCACTATAAATTGTAGAAAGGTCCATGTTGTTAAAAACGGGTATTAGACAAATCCTGAAAAATCTGCAAAAAGATGAGATTGAGATATCCTTACTACATGCATGGCCGAATATAAAGGTACATCTATAGCCTTGCCATTATACAGAAAGTGTTCAGATCCCTCCCTACCTGTCTAGGACATGTACATGTAGTACATGTTTGCTAGTTATGAAGAATATATATCTCATAAAGATGGGTCCCGCCTTCGAATCCCAAAAAAACAAAGAAACGATAGCAAATATTGGGAACTTAAGATAATGATCCCAGTCCATGAGTCTGGTGATGTCTGACTAAACCTTTCAAGGAGTCCATACTGATAGTGCCAACTCAGACCAAGTTTCACCTATAGATTTGGATGGAAACGTTTGCATGTAATTAAGATATTGATGCTTGCTGTAGTCATTACGATCAGACTACATTTTTATGTTAGCACATTCTAGGTCAGCATGAATACTGGTGCAATTAGTAATGCGCAGAAGTTCAATTCAATGATTGATTAAAATTAAGGACGAAACATAATAGAAATTTCTTCGAAGTATTCCGCAACGCAACACTTTTGGTTACAAATAAATTCGAAGAAACTTTTATGAAGATGCTTTCTTAATTTCAATTTATCTTTAGATGATAATAATTATAAATGTGATGAACTAGAAAAGTGATATAAAAGAAAGCATGGCTCTTATTACAACGCTTGAAATTTGATGATGAACAATCTCAAAGCTGCTTGGAGAGAACAAATTGACCGACTCCTAAGTGTTGATTTGTCCTATGCCCCATCAGATATCTTTTGGCAAAATGTGAAATGGTTTTAATTTATCTTGCTTAATCTCTCTAAAATTCAAACTTCAAATTATCGGACTCGCATGAAGTCATTTACAGGGCCTAAAAATGTCTTTTGTTTTAAACACGCACTCTGTAAAGAGAAATAAATGCCGTCACAACGCATTATTTATTCAAGCTTTTAGTTGCGCAGCTAGTTCTATTAAGAAGTTAATAGTTTAAAATCATGATGCAGACAATGAAGACTTAAAAAGCAGGGTCATTACAGACTAGGTCCCTGAATAACTGTTTCAGTCGTTTTGTTTTCGATAATTGTCGTCTGTTATTGCACTTGGTAGCCTTTACTGCAAACAATGTTTACCCAGATCAGTCTAGCTCACTGGGAACAGTCTGGTCGATGCACATATTGTATTCAAACACTCACTGCCCCACTTGAGTCAGCGGTACAGAGAAAATGGTAACATATTTTCCACTAGACAAATCTAAACAAAAGTACGCTGTAACCTGGTTCAAAACACTAGTAACGATAACCATCAAACGGTAAAATGTATATCTAGGATATGGGTTGACAACGTAGACCCAAAAAGTAAGTGAGTATGACCAGAAAATGCCACAATCACACATTACAGAACAACCCATGGCGCCGTGCGGAAGTCAAAGAACGATAACAACGAAATGACACTCATAACACAACAAGAGTAAAGCAACCAGGCTCCGCGGTTATAAAACTTTTTTCATGCTCAACTCAGCTGAGCATTAAATTTATCCTGCTCATAAATGTTAAAATGCCAACAAGTGTTGGCATTTTAACATTTAGTAGCATATTAAAATACAACATATAAAAGACTTAAAACAAGATACTCCTTAGTTTATACTCGTTATTTCAGTTTTAATGAGCAGTTGAAATCTCGTGCTCAGTTGAGTTGAGCATAAAAAATGATATATAACCTCGGGGCCAGCTATCTCTTCCCACGCGAAATGATAGCCTCTGCAAAACAAAACAAGGACCCAACACAAACCCCGCACATAATGGGAGCTACAATAAACAACAGCAGAGCCACCGCCTGAGAACGAACAGCAGCCGAAGCTACTTACCGCTTTAATTAATTTTACTAGATTCTGCTGTTGTAAAACACAAAATTGGTTAAGCTCGCATGAAGGCTTCATCACATGAAAACAAACAAATCAATTAACAGATTATGATGAATCAAATAATAGGTCTCTCAACACACAGACTGCCAGAGCTAATGAAAACCCCAGTTGAGCCACGATGGGTCCAGCCTCAGACAAACATCAGGAGACAGACAATCCCAACCAGTGTGAAAATAACTCTGATAAAACAACAAAAGGTTTGAACATCTGCACCCATAACAACTGGCTTATTGCATATATTTAAACGATGTTGAGCCGTTCTCTTTGTTTCATCGCCGTAAAGTTAATTTGATTTGATTTGTTTCCGTGATAAGATATATTGCATAAGTTATATTGCATAAGTTAAGCATTCATGCAAGCTAAACACTTTTTTGTATTTTAACAAAAGCATAATCTAGGGTGACGATTAATTTCAAGCCCCCACCCCATCCCACCCTTCAATCCTTAATTAGACGAACGACGTTTAACATGTGAATGTAAATACACACCGTGTCTCTAAAACTTATTGTTGGGGATAGCCCTTATTTTATCATATCATTATTTTTGGAGGCCCGAATTCCCTGTAAAGCGGAATAAGTTGGATTTTACAGTCATGTGAATATATCCATTTTCGACTTAGTAAATCGAGGTATATTTTTTGCATTTGCTATGACCACAATGCCTAAAGAAATAATTATTTACGCTGATTCAGCAAAAATATGTGCGTGCATATTGTGAATAAATTCCACGCTTTGGGTCCAAAATATTTTGAAGTTACCTGGTGTACAGTTTTATCAAACAAACTTGACCTACCCGGGTGGTTCGCTCAGAAAGGGAAGGCATCAATTCCGATGAAAATTTTGCAATAGTAATGCTTGAAGAGACCTTTTCTGCGGTTGATGCACATATTTCGTCTTTTCGCTGATATTGCGAGCAAGATGACCCAGACCCAGACTTATTTCTGCAATTCTAAATCATAATCTGAGAGGAGTTATGGTTGAGGTTTATTATAACCTGACACAAGGCCATTCATCTTCATTTCATGTTTACTCTGTTGATTAGTTCATGACCAATAAACTGATTGGAGACTATATTGACCGATACACTCTATGTTTCCACACTTTCTCGTAGACTACGAGGTGTGATCCAAAAGTTCTCGGTCCGATATGCTTTGGTGGGATTAATTTAATTAAAATCTTTGTCAGTCGGTCTTTTGATCTAAATGAAGGCCATTGGGAGTGTGAAAAGCATGCCATCATGCATGGTTGCTTATGTAAAACACTTTTAAGAGATGAGAGTGCGACACATTTGCAAAATGGAGAAAGTTGAAATCAGAGCGGTTATCAAATACTTCTGTAAGGAAGGGATGCCCCCTCAAAGAAATTCATGAAGACTTCCTTGAAACCCTTGGGAAGGCGCTTCCTTCTTATAGCATAGTGAACAAATGGGCAGTAGAGTTGAAGAGGGGGGGGGGGCGCGTTGAGGATTATGGGCGGTCTGGCCGCCCCAAAAATGCCACCGTTGATGAAAATGTTAAGGTCGTGCACATCCTGGTTATGTGTGATAGAAGGCGAGACATGTGAAGCATAGCTTGCGAAGTAGTCATAAGTTTTTGGGCAGTTCAATCAATCCTAACAAACATCTTAGGTGTGTCAAAGGTTTCCGCAAGATGGGTGCTGCGAATGTTGACTGATGATCAGAAAAGGACTTGGCTTGATATTTCTAGGTATCTCCCGTCTCGCAATGAGATGATCCCAGTGATTTTATCGAGCGAGTTGTAACCCAAGCTGAGACATGGGTTTACCACTTTGACCCAGAGTCAAAAATGCAGAGCAAACAATGGAAGCATCCTGACTCACTCACTCGTTTATCGATTTTAATACATGGCGATATATAATACTCAGACATGTGACAAACCAATTTATATACATGTACAAGTATGAGCCAGAGCATCATATTTAACCAGACGAATGCACAAACCCACCTGAGCATTCGCTGCTTGCATACACGAAGTACAGATGAGCCGCGACATGAGATTTCTAACAATGTGGTATGTGCGAATAACAAAGCCTCAAATCAGCCTGCGCGCCTTTGCTAGTCGCTTAAATATTCTATGAGTGTTAAGCTACTAACCGAACAGCATCTGGAGTTGCTAAGACTAAGAGGAGCCTGCACAGGCTCATCTGAGTCTACACTTGTCAAAATGCCACATTGTTGGAAATCACATGTCGCGGCTCAGATATAGATGAAGCCTCAGAACATAATTTAGACGTTTATCCCTGCACGATACGTCAGTGTGGACATTTTAAGGAGACTTGTGGGCGTATACGAAGCACTAAAATATTAACAGCTGTCTCACGAAAAGCTGGCAACTATTGGATGCAATGTCACGTGCAAAATAAGCCTGTATCTCACACCATCGTGATGCATCACAAAACCCATAAAAAACCTTAAGGCGTAAATGCCTCTTGGAACAACCAGCAAGTTACATTTGACTCTTAGAACCACGTCTATGCTGTCATCGTTATTCCTTTCATACATTTCTCTGAAGACAATTATCAATGACGAAAAGGGCAAGAAGTTCGAAGGCAAAGTAGTGATGAACTTACATGTCAAAGATATGACGAGAGTGTATTTCCTTTGCAAGTTAAAGCCATCACGATTAACTGTAGCCATGATAACAATGATCGTGTTTGATATAAATATGTTCTTAAAAGGGTATCCTTTGGAATCAAAGATTGCATCAAAGAACTGAAACCAAAGTGTGCATACTTTCTAACGTAAGCCTATGTAAAACGGTCACTCTTAAAAAGACCGAGAATTAGTTTTCAAGACCAGTTATCGCTTAATGCAGGCAAAAAGTATTGCAGAATGCTCCCCTTGCAGAATGCTCCAAGGGGAACATTCTGAAATACTTTTGACCTTCATATAGCTACCATTCGTCATAAGGATCTTTTTTTTGTCTATTTTTGAGTGGCCGTTTTGCACAGGATTTGCTGTATTTTGAATAGTAAACAAAATGCCAGGTTACAAGGTTTCAGGCGAAGATATGTTAGAAGGTGCTAGTGTTGCCCATAGAATATAGCATTTTAAAAAATTTACTTTTATGAGGTTCCATGCAACATACTCTATATAGTATCTTAGAAACTCGTGTCATGTAGATAACACAGTCATGAGAAAAGATGATTGTAAATAGGTTCCAAGCAACATACATCTAAGAAACTATTTTCATGTCGATAATACATGCAATATTTTGATTGTTAGTAGGTTTTCAAGCAACACGCATCTGAAAAACTATTTTTCATGAATAGAATGCATGCAACCATTTGATTGTAAGTAGGTTTCAAGCAACACGCATCTGAAAAACTATTGTCATGAATAGAGTACATGCAACAATTTGATTGTAAGTAGGTTTGAAGCAACACACATCTAAGAACTTATTGCCATGAATAGAATATATGCAATAATTATATTGTAAGTAGGTTTCAAGCAACACACATCTAAGAACTTATTGCCATGAAGAGAATATTATGCAAAAATTTGTAAGTAGGTTTCAAGCAACACACATCTGAAAAAATATTGTCATGAATAGAAAACATACAACAATTTGATTGTTAGTAGGTTTCAAGCAACACGCATCTGAAAATCTATTGTCATGAATAGAATATATGCAACAATTATATTGTAAGTAGGCTTCAAGCAACACAAATCTGAAAAAAAACTATTGTCATGAATAGAATACAAGCAACAATTTTATTGTAAGTAGGTTTCAAGCAACACACATCTAAGAACTTATTGCCATGAAGAGAATATTATGCAAAAATTTCATTGTAAGTAGGTTTCAAGCAACACGCATCTGAGAAACTATAGTAATGAATAGAATGCAAGCAACAATTTGATTGTAAGTAGGTTTCAAGCAACACACATCTAAGAACTTATTGCCATGAAGAGAATATATGCAACATTTTCTTGTAAGTAGGTTTCAAGCAACATGCATCTGAAAAACTATTTTCATGGAGAGAACACATGCAGCAATTTGATTTTGGATAGGTTTTAAGCAAAAGTAAAGAAGGAGGCAAAGATCAGGGACACACATCAACGAAGCTATTCTCATGAAGAGAATACATGCAACAATTTAACTGTAAACAGGTTTCAATCAACACACATTTGAGAAACTGTTGCCATGAAGAGGATACATGCAACAATTTGATTGTAAGTAGGTTTCAAGCAACACACAGCTAAGCACCTATTGTCATTTAGAGAAGACATGCACTAATTTGAATTTGAATAGGTTCCAAGCAACACACACTTAAGAACTATAGACATGAAGAATACACGCAACACTTTGATAGTAAATAGGTTTCAAACAACACTCAGCTACAGGCAGGCACACGACATTGACTCAACATTGATTCAATGTTGATTCAACGTCATGATGTTGAATCAATGTTGAATCAATATTGAGTCAACGATGTGTGCCTGCTGGGCAAGCACTTATTGTCATGAAGAGAATACGACTATTTACATGCAACAATTTGATTGTAAGTCGATTTCAAACCGCAACCTTTTAAAGATCCTTAAAGAGAATACATGCAATTATTTGAATTTGAATAGGTTCCAAGCAAAATACACTTAAGAACTGTTGTCATGAGGACAATACATACAGGAATTTTATCAGGAATAGGTTCCAAGCAACGCATATCTAAGAAATCTTGAGAATGTATGCAACTACGTTTGCTTGTCTTTGACTCTTTTTACAAACATAGTCACTTTTACATTTTACATAACATTCATTTCAATATGACTTCCCAACGTTGACTGACGTTCAGCCAACGTTGGTAAGACATATTTAATACTCTAAACACTGATATAAACATATAGAAATGTTCAACCATATAATTAAGGGTCATTCCTATATACAATGATAGACTTGCATCACGACGTGCTCCCTTGTCTGAAATCAGAACATGACTGCAGTCTGAACCGGACTTGCTCGGTCATTTATCTGGATTGTTAGCTGGTGATAGCTAAACAAATAAGACACCAGACTGAACATATATTCATTTTCATCCCAAAGCAGAATGTATGGTATAGTTTACTTCCTGACATAAGATTATAAGCTCAGACTCAATTTCAGTAAGACGACATTTTTGTCATCACACGGGATAAAGGTACTTTTCACATAGGCATTAAATCCTGCCTTATCCGTTCATGCATTAACCCACTAAAGCCGAATGGACTTGCCTACCCTTATCAATTGGACCAGTCCATTTCTGTTTTAAGGGTTGTTAGGTGCTATTTTTCATTGTTATCCAAATTTTGATAGAATTTTCTGTAAGCCAACAGTGGAGACCCAGATCAGACGCCGCGTTCTGTGACGTTTTATCTGGGTTTGCACTGTTTGTGCTGGCGGTCATGCTTGGATTCAATTACGGACCAGTCTCACTAGCCTGAGTCCCATACAAAAGTTCGGAGCATAGTGTTGCTTTAACCCATTAAAAGCCTAGCGTCCTTTTTGTTGGGCATAGGCAAACAGTGAAGACTCAAATCAGACGCCGCAGGACTCGGCGTCTGATCAGTGTCTACACTGTTTGCTTACAGATTGGTCCATCATGTTTGAATATAAATTATAAAAACGACTTATAACCCTTAAAATGGAAATGGACTGATTTAATTGATAAGGGTAAGACATTCCATTCGGCATAGATGGGTTAAGCCAGGCTTAATACTTCTGGTAAATCGATGAACTGGATATTGTTTACAAACTTCAGCATGGATTCTGAGAAAAGACATCCTGCGAGACGTAGCCTATAATATTATTTGATGAAATATCCAGGTGGGCAGTCAGACTGACCTCATTCTTTTGGACTTTAGCAAAGCTTTTCATAAAGCTGCCCACGATAAACTTCGCCTGAAGCTTCACCATTATGGCATCAGAAGAGCCACTCTTAACCCTTAAGTCGTCCGTTTTTCTCGTCTGCTGAAATGTTTAAGAAGCCTCTATGACAAACAGTGTGGACCCAGATCAGACTGCTCCTATAGGAGCAGTCTGATCTGGGTTCACCCTGTTTGCTTCTATGCTTTAATTCGTCAGTAATGTTAGGCAATTATTTGCAGCAGACAACTTCAGCAGACGTCATTTTTCAGATGCATTTTTCATGGCGCTTTAAGAGTTAAATGGATTAAAGACTTTCTGGATATTAGAAAACAGACTGTTGTAACAAATGGTATTAACTCAAATGAAATCTCAGTCCTCGGAGCTCAGTTCTCGGCCCAATTCTCATTTTTGCATACATTAGTTACCTTCCCGAGCAGGCCAAGGGACTTTTTGCAGACGACACTGCCTTGAACGTTGCAATCAGCTCGACATCAGAAATCCTATCACAGGTTCGCATTTTTTCCAAGCAAGGTCTATTATCCATTGGAACGCACGCCCAGTCAATATTCGGCGGGCACAGTTTAGCAGTGCTGTCTGCTAGGTGATCCATGTATCTCCCTGATTTGATCTTTTAACCCTTAACGCGCCAAGAAAAATGCATCTGAAAATGTCGTCTGCTGATGTCGTCTGCCGCAAATAATTGCCTAACATTTCTGAAGAATTTAAGTTTTGTAGCAAACAGGGTGGGCCCAGATCAGACTGCTCCTAGAGGAGCAGTCTGATCTGGGTCTACACTGTTTGCTATAAGAGCTTCTTAAAGATCATATGAAAAGGTTTTAAAAATGAATTGAAATGAAACAACTTATATCATAAAACAAAATGCTGAAGACCGCATCAAAAAATTCCAATCATTAAAAAAGTTATGCCTATTTGAATTTCAGACTTGGTTCTGGTTTTCCAAAACAGACTTGAAAAACTAAAAATAGATTCTATCCAGCAATGCACCATTCTATGATGTCGTATGAGGATATAAAAGTGTGTAAGCTTTAAATATCTCAATCTGTATATTTGAAAAGTACATATTCAGTTTGAAAATGCCAATATTTTAATTGCCTAAATTACATTTTGTTCAATGAAATGTTTTTTGGTAAATTTGGGTAGATAAGCGAGAAATTGAATTTTACCTTTTTATTTCAAAATTTCAAAATTTATTTTTTTTTTACTTTCAGACACCATGTTTTTGGATTATCTTTTTAATGTTTAAAAATCAGTTAACATAAAAATTTGATTGCTTATTTTTGTATCATTTAGAATAAGAAATGCATTGTAAAAGTAAATTAAAATTTTTGTTCAAATTTGATATTTAAGCATAAGATTTTAATTAAATAAAATTTAACATACAGAAAACTCTTTATGCGAGATCAATCTTCACTGTTTCACAGAAAAGCATACTAAAGCATTGTTGTATAGAATCTATTTTTAGTTTTTTCAAGTCTGCTTTGGGGAAAATTTCCAGTCCGAAATTCAAATAGGCATTACTTTTGAACGGATAGGAGTTTTTAGATGCGGTTTTCAGCAATCTCTTTCTTACAATAACTTCTATTATCTGAAATGTTTAGTTAAAAACTTATTACAACCTTTTCAGTTGACCTTTAAACATTTGTTATTATTATTTATTTATCTTTATTTAAAGAGGACAGCACATTTAGCGATCAACGCTAGTCTACCATGCGTCCCTCTAAAACATATATACATATAGACACAAGTTAAGCATATGATAAAAACATAGAAAATGTTAAGTATAAATGAGCGTATAAAACATTTGGCAGCATTTGGTGATGTTAATACACCTAGGCGTAAAAACTGGTAAATGAGCATTAAAGTTTATGAAAATGATTTAAAACTCCATGGTAAAAGTTAAAATCATTCATTAAACATAAACTGTTTGACTTGCGTCTTAAAATGTAAAAGTTAAAATCATTCATTAAATATAAACTGTTTGACTTGCGTCTTAAAACAACTTAAAGCTGCATACTCTGTAACTATGAACATTTTTCGAAAAAAAATATTTTCTTTTTGAATCATTTGTAAAAGTAGAATAACGTTATGTTGTCACAATAAATCTAATTTCTACAGCTGAAAACTGCATGGAAAAGTGAATTATCTTATAAAAACAGGCGTTTTTTCTCTTGTTTGTAATTATTTGCGTCCCTCCAATAATTCTAGACAGTTAATTTTTAACATAAATGTTGTTGTTTTGGCACTAATTATTTGTTAATTATTACGAAAAAGGTTAAATGTATACCTGAATTTTAGTATTTTTACTGTGTTCTTGAAAAATAGAAACATTATTTCTAAAATGAAACGATCAAAAGTTACAGACTATGCAGCTTTAAAGAGGATGCCTTTTTGGTAACCTCAGGTAGCTGATTCCACAATCGTGGTGCAGTACATGAGAACGAGCCATCAAATATTGCTGTTTTCGATCTGGGTACCGCTACAGAGCCGTTTGAAGTTGACCTTAGTGCTCTGTTATGCGTTTGTGACATAGGAATAAGTAGTTCAGTTCTATATAAAGGCGCGAGATTATTTAGCGTTTTATATGTAAGCACAGCCTTATTATAGCTATGTCGTTTTTCTATGGTTGGCCATCCTAAAGCGTTGAACATATCGGAAGAGGCTGTATCGTAAGGTACATTTAAAATAATTCGTGCTGCTCGTTTTTGAAGTTTTGATAGTCTTTCTAAGTTACTTCTTGACGTGGTACCCCAGTTACTTGAGCCATAGTCAATTAACGGTAAAATATACCCTTGATAGAACATTTTTGGGCTTCAGTTGGAATATATGTGGAAAGTTGCCTCAGTAGTGAAATTTTGGATGAGATATTAGCGCAAAGGTAATCAATATGATCTGTCCAGCGAAGATTTTCGTCAATATAGATACCAATTAGTTTCTGTTTTTTAACATCTTTAATTTTATTGCCATCAATGCAAATATTTAAAGGTAGAGTATTTTTTGTTCTATGTTGAGTTCCTACAATCATACATGTAGTTTTGTCATAATTTATTTCCATTTTATTTTGTTTACACCAAAGCTTTGTATTATTGCCATCTTGCTGTAACTTGGACTCAATCACATTTGGTGTATTTCCATGTGTATGGACCGTCGCATCATCTGCGTAATAGTCACTGTCGCAGTGTTTCATAAATAAATGCAAATCATTTAGAAACATTAATACTAATGTAGGCCCCAAGATAGATCCCTGAGGCACGCCCGATTTAATGTGTGCTGGTCTAGTGGTACCAGTATTACTTTCCATTACTTGATGACGATCCAGGATGTATGAAGAAAATAACTTGAGAGTAGAATCTCTCAGTTTATAATTGAGAGTTTCTTAATAAGGATAGAATGGTCGATTAGGTCAAAAGCCCTCCTAAAATCTAGAAAGAGTTTACCCACGGTATCCCCTTTGTCGATACAGCTCATCCATTGGTCGATTAATTTTATTAATGCAGTTTGACAGCTGTGTTTAGGTCTGAATCCAGTCTGATTTTTGTGTATTAAATCATATTTATTTAAAAACCCCATTAGATGTTTATTTATAAGTTTTTCGAAGATTTTCGATATTGTTGGCAAAATAGAGATGGGTCTATAATTTGTTGTGTCAGATTTGGATCCACCCTTATGTATGGGAAATATTTTTGCTGTCTTAAGATGAGACGGGAATGAAGCCGTTTGAATGCTTTTGTTGATAAGGGAGGCAATCGACGGTGCAAAAATGCTTGCTGCCATTTTAAGTATCCTTGGACCTAGCCCGTCGATACCAGTTGCTTTAGTGGGGTCAAGTGCATGTAAAAATACATTTACCTCCTCAGGAGTGATGTAAGGCACGGTAAAATTAACATGCAATGGGACCTTAGATTCAACATATGTTCTTAGTTTATTTAGATCTAGATGGTCCGCAGGATCGTTTCCAAAACTGAACTGGTCGCACACTGAGGCAAAAAAGTCGTTTAATTTCAAGTGCTATATCTTTTGAGTCTGTATATGTTTGGTCGTTTATCAAAATTTCTTCAGGTAATTCGTTTTGTGTGGAATTAGCCTTATTATTTAGTGACCGAAAATGTTTCCATATCTTCGTGTGTCTTTTTGAGATGCTATAGATTCCGAAAAATGCGTTTTTTTAGCAGCACGAAAGAGATTTCTCGTTTTATTGCGGTATTCTTTGAATTTTGACCAATTTTTTGAAAGTTTATAATGATCGCGTAATTTTCGTGTGTCCCAAACTATTCAGGCATACGCTCTGATTTTACCCGTCTCGTTTTCAGTGGAGCGTGCCTATCTAAGTGAATATTAATAACTGAGAACCATTTTGAAAAATCGTCATCTACGTGACTTTGAGATGCTTCAAACGACTCTAAACCAGAACCCAGATCATCCAAAAAAGAAGATTCATTAAAATGTTTAAAACATCTGTAAGTGGTTGATATATGTTTAGTTTTGGTAATTTTACTATTTACCTTTCTTGAGAAGCATACGGGAAAATGGTCACTTATAGCATATGATGGAACAAAACAGTCAATGTTATTTTCAGGATTTGAGGTATAGATGTGATCAATAATTGTAGCTGTCAATGGAGTTATGCGAGTGAAATTCGTGACCAGCTGGGTAAGATCAAACAATTGGATCAGCTGGAGCCACTTGGTATTTGAGCATGACCTGTAATCAATATTAATATCACCCATTAGGATAAGTTCAAGACCGCACTGCATTTAAGCAGACAAGAATAGCAGACGACTTTTGTTGCGATTGGTGCATTAAGGGTTAAGATTATACTAACACTCCAACTTGCACCATGTGCACTGTACAAACTAATTTCACCATATTTTCTATCACTTTGTTAAGGCTAATCACCTTAGCTAATCACCTTCATGTGCCTATCTCAAACCTAGTACTCAAAGATCATTATTATGTTTGACCTGTTTGAATTGATGCTTTAGGTCCAAGTCAGCAATTTTAGTCATTTCGGGACATTTCCTGGGTTGAATCAGTGCTTAGCCTTGCTCAAGGGCACACCGCAGTGTCTCCGGCGAATTTAGAACCAGCGATACTTTGATCACAAATCTAGCACTCTACCACTGAGCCACTGTGCATGCGCCCCTCGAAGATGATTCACACACAGTGTGAAACTTAAAGGAGAGAACTATTATTTGCGTATATCTTATCTGCTAAAAGAGATTATAGTGTCGTCTGCAGATATTACGATCTTGTGAATGCGATAATCCAGGAAGGAAATGGCGGAAATTGAGTTTTCCAACCAATAGTCTGAGACTGAAAGTTATTACAAATTGTAAACAGGAATCAAATCAAGGGATACTCTGTAACAAATACGTGTAAGTTGATAGCAAAAGAGGAGGCAGCTGAGCACTTGAATCATTGGTCCACTAGAATTGAAGAAAATGGACGTTTCCGAACCACGCCCTGGATGTCACTCAAAGTCGCCTGATAGTGTATAACTAACCAATGCAACAAAGACACAGCTAGTGACACATAGCCACACAAACAAAATTGCACGTGTTCGATCTCCTACAATTAACCCGATGTTTACCATAAAATAAGTGGATGGATGCATACATATATACTCTTTGCATGCTGGGAAGTTTTTCATGTTCTTTGTCGTCTGCTTATTTATTTACTTTTTCAAAATTTATTTATTCGCATTTTTCTTTCAGAAGTACATCTGAGTGTCAAACAATTTGGGACCATTCTCAGCAGACGACACCATTAGATAAAAAGTAAAAGCAGGCGTGGTTTTCGGAAAGGTGAATTGCGCAAGACATCTTTTTCAAAGGCAATACAGGATCAATTTTGAAATTTTCACTCCGATTGCTAATCATCAGTCCTTCTCTGTGCCTTAAATAAGTGCAACCACATTGTAAAAAACAAAGTATCTTTACAATAAATTTGGTGGCAGCTGAACTACCACATATTTTGGTGTAACCTAGATTGCTTTAAAAGCTATGTTCTGTTAAATTGTATTTACCGGGAGACTACAATCATTATGATAACAGGTAGAACAGTTTTACGTAATGTTGGCGTCAAGTTGTTTTAGTAGGAAAATAAGTGTTAGTTTACACCAAAAGGGTTTGCAATTATTTTCATCATAGCTCAACTATTTACATTAACATTTTGTTGTCTTCTGCTGATTTTTTAGATAACTTTTTCAAAAAATTCTTTCAGGAACACTTTCAGAGTATCTATGGTATCAAACGGTTTGGATCCAGTCAGGACCAATGCAGTCAATCTGCACATAGCTTTCGAAAGGGGGCGTTGCAGTTATGTACCAGTCATTTGTAACCAACGTCCACCCTTTCCACCACCCACACACAAACATCACCACCACCACCAGGTAGCATTCCACTAAATATTCATGAGGTGTGGCCACACCCTTTTTGGGGGGGAAGCTTATAATCGGAAGAAAATTCCAGCGGGTCATTTCAATGGTCATATACCTTTGCTTTATGAGAAGTTGATAAAAGACCAGATATACTAAATCAAAATCAAGAGTGTTTAAACATTTATGCCAAAAGCTGGAGTAAACTGTATTGAATTTCTAGGTCACCCCTTATGATAAAAATCATCCCTTTATTCGCTTCGAGACTTCTGGGTTTCCTCAGTTATTAATAGACCATTCGTTTGGGAGATGGGAAACCCAACTTTTTTTACAACAGAAATCTAAAAAGTTAGGGCAGTTCTTTCAAATCGAAAAACTTTTGGATAAATTCTTTGTGTGAGTATTTAAGAAGGCTAGATATTTTACTCCTATTTTGCATTGTCGGCAATTGGGAAATATTTAGTGGAAAACCTCCACCATCACCACCAACACCGACTGGGATGGCCGGTTGATTCCTGAGATTCCCCTGAAAACCGGGTAAAGGCTGGTCTAGGGCTATAACATAAATATCGAGTTAGGCAATGAAAATAGGATAATCGACACAGGACAGGGCTGTTAACCTTTTGTTTTATGATCGAGCCATACAATACCGTACAATACAATAAGGATGGGATTGCCCAGTATTATATTTTAAGGGGTTATATATATGAAAAATACATACTTCAGTCCCGGAAGATCTTGCTTACATAACAAACAGTGTATGCATTGATAAAATGTCGCGTTTTGCGGCATTTCATCTGGGTCTTCACTGTTTGCAAAAGTTATTCTCTCTGATATTCCCCGCAGGTTACAAATGGTTAGTGCATAAAGATAGAAAGAATAAATGGTGCGAAGAATAAAGTATTGGTTGGAATGCCAAGTGACATACACATCATGTTTCGTTTCAAAATATCAAGAGAGGATCGGGACATTATGACACATATTTGATTCCGTGACATCAACGCATAATGTTGCTGAAAAACCACATTCCTTGAGAAATTTAGAGACAGCGTGTTTGTAAATGCCAAACTAATGCGAAAAGATACAACATAAACCAAAGTAAATGATAGGCTTTCGTTAAAAAGAACCATTAATGAAACCTCTGAGACGCTCAGACATGTCAAATTAGAGTGAATGTTGGCGTTTTTGAGTTCCGATTACAGCAATTGTAAACATTGAAAAAAAAATACTTTTTGTACTTACTAGCACACGACCGCAGGCTTTTTTCCAGGCGCAGGATATTGAATACTAGACCCCCAAAGCTACGCTTGGTACCCCTTGACAAAGCATTTGCACATCCTATTGGGTTATGAAACCTTAAGAGTGTTCCAGATAAGCAACATTTATAAATAGTAAATTGTGATTATTTCTTATAATTGAGCCGTGACATGAGATTTCCAACAATGTGGTATGTGCGACCAGTCAAATCAGAGCCTTTGCTAGTCGCTTGACATTCTCGCGAGACCCAGGACGATACATCTAGATCTAGATACTGACATCATCTAGATCTCTCGCATTTTGCCCTATTCATTATGGGTAACTAGCGATATTTGGCTAGTCCCGTTCAATCTCGCAGTTCTGTAGTGACAGAATTTATTGTTAGAAATTGCAAAAAGTTAAATCTTTGACAGTTTATCATTTCTCTTTTAGTCAATATTTTCTAAATGTAAAGCCCTGGGTCATACAAGCGGTGATCGCATAATATAGTTTCAATAAAAATGGCGGTTCAATCCCAGTGTGCACCGAACGAAAGGCGACATGTTAGTACGTGCTAGCGTGCTTCTTGTCTGCGACAATGAGTTGCTTGAATATTCTTTGAGTGTTGAACTACTGACTGAACACCATTTGGAGTTTCTAAGCTTCATAGGAGGCTGCACATGCTCGTCTGAGTCTACACATGTCGAAATGTCACATTATGCCATTATGGAAATCACATGTCGTGGCTCATATAAGTTTGAGCACGTGTTTATGGTTCTCGAACTTAAGACAATTCTTACGAGTACCCACAACATAAGTTTTGGATGAGAAATGAGAAATAATGGATTATGCGCATTTATCAGGCGGCTTCTCTCTATTCTGAAGGATCCGTTTTTCCAGATTATTTAGAGGTCGCAACAGCCGTCATTGTTTCTGTGTGGAGTTGGTAAAACTTCTCCCCGTGCATCGGTATAGTGTTAATATATGTTCATATTCTGGTCTTTCAGAAATATTGGGTTCTGACAGAACGGGCCGGTGCTAGAGGGACGTGGAAATTGCTGCACTTTCCATAAGTTCTCATGAACAGACTCAATAAAACCGAGCCTGCTGTTTTCTAGTACTCTAGGTTCTCTCTATTTCTGAAGGATCCGTTTTTCAGATTATTTGTTACTGAAGCCTGTTCAATTTCATTACTTTTGGTCCAGGTAACCCAGTTTTAACGTATTCATAAAATACTTCTTTTGTTATTCTCATATGACGTCGCGTCTGGAAGTGAAATAACGCCATGCAATAGAATCGATATACCACTTAGGGGATAACCGTATTCAAAATTTTCATTTGGGGAGGTATATCGTCGGATATACGGTCGGAAATTTTGTTTTACGGCGACGCGCGAGCGGAGACGTTAAACGTGATTTCCGAACGTATATCCGACGACATACCTCCCCAAATGGAAATTCTGAATATGGTTATCCCAATCCTAATGCACTTCTGCAGTTTGATCTCAAATTGGAGGGTTGCAAGCCGTACAAAGCCGCACGTCATCCAACGAAATGTGACGTAATTAATGACGTCAAACTATTTCCGACAGTCAGTATATTCCGACAGTATCAAGTGCATTAGAATAGTGGTTTACAGATTTTCGGGAAACGTAATGACGTCCATAACAACGTTGCGTACTTAAAGTCAAAATAGTGACGTTTTACGGCAGAAATGAGATTTCAAAGTACATGTAATCTTAATGTCATATTATAAATAGAATCTTGCATTCGAGCTTTTGTATTATTGAATTTATTAAACTCGGTGCGAAAAAGAGCTAAAAGACTCGGCATGCCTCGCATTTTATCTCTTTTCCCCAACTCGTTTAATAAATTCAATAAAACATGAGCACTCATGAAGGAACCTCTATTTATTGCGATTTTCTCAAAATATGGCGTATTTATCTCAGCCAATTCCTACGAGTCCTGGCGTACACAACCCTAATTACCAGTACGTAAATTGAATAAATGGTGAGTACACCGTATCTTTATCAGTAGCTTGTTTGATCAGAAAAACAACAAAGTTCATGGTTTATTGGCAGAGTATATTGAATTTAGGGGATCGCAAATTACTACCGAGTTATCATCCTTTTATGGAAGGATGTTCATGATCAAAATATGTGATTTTGTAAATCACATTGTTGGAAGAAATCAGTACATGAAACCAGTCTTAAGCGACCACTCACACATCGACAAAACAAAGCTCCTATTGACAAATGGTAGCTGAATTAAGGTCGAAAGTATTGTAGAATGCTCCCTGCAGTATTTTGATCTGCATTAAGCTATCTAATCGGTCTTGAAAACCAAATTTGTTCTCCCTTTTGAGTGTCCGCTTAAGACAGGTTTTATGGGAGTGTACTAAGAGTTAAGGATCTGTTTTGTATGATTGCTCAGGATATGAATTTTCAATGTTTATCAGTGGTTTTTGCTATTGATTACATTATTTCTTATATTCGCCTTGACAATGGCATTATTACAGAGCACATTTCTATCGATAATAAAGTTACTGGATGAACGATATCTAATTTAGCTGACGTTAGTATTTGCTTATTTGTACTTTTGTTTACGAGCTTACATTCCTCTTAGTTATTATGGTATTGGCTATTGTATACATATGATGTCCGGTGCGTGCGTGCGTGCGTGCGTGCGTATGTGTGTGTGATCCTGGATTCATAATTGGGGTTTTGCATACGTTTAAAACAATTTCGTTAAGCTATCGGTCAAAAAATAAGCAATAGTTATACCATTGACCTTCTGCCTGTACGTCGAGATAATCAACGAGCTCCCATACAGGAGAACAGCCATTGTATAACTATTTAATACCACCCAAACCAATGTAGACCATTCACATTACGAGATACATGTAGTTTGTGCTAAAGTTTGTAAGAGTAATAAAGCATGGTATTTTTTATGTAAATGCTATGCTTTCCTATACATCTTCTTTCTTAACCCAACAAACATAGATTTCGGAACGAAATAATGCACAATTTAGCCAAAGACCTCTTGTGAGTGTTCATAATACCCCATTTGCTCACTTTGAAGCTTTTAATTCTATGTTTATCAGTTACCTCTCATATTAACTGGAATGCTGTACGTTGCCTGATAAACGTTGTCTATCTCACGGCATGTGCCTTTATCAGGCCATGATGACGTTGCACTTTTTGACGTCGCTAATGACACTGAATCAACACAAAACTCGATCATTACGTCATATTCGCTAGTTTGTAGAGTGAATCAACACTAAACTGTAATGGATTAAATTTTTGCTATCACCTTTTCTTTTAGGTTTTAATGATAATATATACAATGAAGGTAATATTTCTAAAATGCCAGATTTTGATGTTTTTCCTCTTTTGGAATGTAAATAACGAAAAAGTATATCTCATGGTAAACGTAAAAATGGCAACATTAAGTGCAAAATTTGTACTGAAAAACGCATAAATACTTCTCTAAAGAATAATTCTATACATGTAGCTTTAAATAAACATGGTCGGCATGGCTTACTTTCATTTTTAAGTTCCTTGCCTATCGCAGTTTGAAGTAACTTAGAGTCAATGGGTTATAAACTTTACGATAGAGCAAACAAATAATATGACATTTTATCAAAATTTCATTCATTAACAAAGGTAACATAGTATCTTTAAGGATAATTTAGTGATACCATCTATTCCAAACTAATTTAATAATTCTGAAACTCCTATCATTTGTTATAAATATAACAAACCAATTAGGTCTACTGTATTAAACTTTAATAAAATTGTAACTGATATAAATATAGATTCTAATACTCCTGACTCCTGAGATTGTCAAAATCCTAATTATTTATATCCCTCTGCAGGGCATGTTATTGCAGGTAGTCTAAATGTCATTTCTGACGCTATAGTTCACAATATTATTTCTAAAAGTCCTAGATATAGATTTCCCTCTAATATTGACTTCACTTAATGTCGTAGATGGATCGCCGCTTCTTTAAATGACTTCAGTATTCGTTGGTGTAAGCGAGAAAATGTTAAACCTAATGCCTTGAAGGAATTGAAAGTTAACATTTTTAAAAAATTTTATACTCGTATTTCATTTTACTCTCGTAATACACATCTTTTACCCCCTAAACCTAAATCTTCTTTTCGTCATCTTAAACGAGGTATCCCGGATTTTCATATGAACTACGTTTTGGTTCCAGCTGATAAAGCTGCTAACAATGCTGTAGGTGTTTGACGATTGTATTATATAAATACTCCTAAGCATGAGCTTGTTGAAACCAATGCCTATAAACTGCAGCCTTCTTTGAATGAGAGGGTGGTTGTCGATGGGCATGGTTGTCATACAGCCCTACATTTTAGTGCCAAAGCTAAAGAAAACCAAGACAAAGTTCCTACGCTTTACTGGTAACCTAAACTCCATAAAAACCCTAAAAAGCAAGATTTATTGCTAATTCTAGATCTTGTACGACTGCCGAACTTTCTGAATTGTTAATCTCATGTCTTACACCTGTTAAAACATGTTATCAAGTACTGTGAAAAGGTTTAAGAGAGATCCGGTAAAAATCTATTCTGATCTATTACAAATTCCGGTGAAATTTTCGATAAACTTAAAGCTAGAGATTTCAATGTGACCAGTTTGTCTATTTATGATTTTTCTACTCTTTACACTACTTTACTTCATAATTTAATTAAAGGTAAACTTATAAATCTTATTGAAAGAACCTTCATCTTACCTTGCATCTAACGACAAAAACGCATTTTTACTTCCGATAATCCTAAAAGATATCATGCATGGTCTTGTCAAAATGTATGTGATGCGCTGGCCTTTTTGTTGGACAACATTTTTATTCGATTTGGCACCAAGTGGTATAGATAACTAATTAGGATTCCCTTGGGCACTAATTGTGCTCCCCTGGTTGCCGATTTACTCCTGTTTTGTTATGAGAGGGAATTTATGATGTCTCTTTCTGATGATAAGCAGGCTGACATTATTGATGGTTTTAACACTACATCTAGATATTTGGACGATATTTCAAACATTGCTTATGTTCATTTTGACAATATGGTAAGTCAAATATACCATTCAGAGCTCCAGCTTAATAAAGCTAATACCTCTGATATCGAAGCAGCGTTTTTAGACTTGTATTTGTCAATTTCTAATGACATTGTTTCTACCAAAATTTATGATAAACGTGACGACTTTGATTTTGAAATTGTCAATTTCCCATTTTAAGCAGGTGATGTTCCTCCCTCTACATCCTATGGAGTCTATATCTCTCAACTCATTCGTTTCGCTAGTGCATTAAGCCATGTGGGAGCGTAGTGGCTCAGTGGTAGAGTGCTTGACTCGAGACCGAGGGGCCGCGGGTTCGAGCCTCACCGGCGTCACTGCGTTGTGGTCTTTGAGCAAGACACATTTATCCTGGCTTAGTACTGGTTCAACCCAGGAAGACCAGTCCCTGTTTAACTGAAAGATTGTTGAGGGGACGTAAAGAATCAAATCAAACAAACATCTAGCCATGCTGCTGACTTCAACACTCGCAATAAATTGTTAACTCAGAAACTTCTTAAACAAGGCTATCGGTGTCATTAATTTTGCAAAACTTTTTTTAGTTTTATAGACGATACTATGATTTGATATCTAAATTCCAAATTGGACTTAAATCTCTCTTGGGCCAAGGACTTTTGGAACCTGAATTATATGGTGACTTGGTGCATAAATTTAAGAAGATCGCTTCCAGGAAGGCTAATAATTTTTCAGCGCAGTTCATTAAAATAATTTTCCAGTATAAAAAAAATTGGCTATAACATCAATGTATTGCAATAGACTGCACGCTTGGTGTTAAACCCAATCATTTTGGCTTTCCTCTTTAATTGCACGCCGGTGGGTTGGACTTCAGACTCTATGACGGTTCCGACTTAAAGACTTATCTATTGATGAGATGGTAGGGGTCTGATGCTTTGGCTGTTGTCAGGCCCACCGGGCTTTATTGTTGGATTTGTTTTGCTCTGGTATTCAGTTTCATTTACTGATGAATCCTTATCTTTGCTTTTTCTCTTTTTTATATCTTGATTTATATGTTCTAGGAGATGATGCATTGATGAGTTAGGGGTCTTTCATGCAAACCAAACATCTATGTGTCTTGATCCACATCTGGACTAAGGGTGAGGTTGGCACGCCGTGAAACCGGTTTAATCCCTTCAGTAAATTATCTTTACTGACCGTTCCAATGTGGTGCTTCTTTTGTGGAGCATTTATGTTAGTTCTGTGTTGTTTTTGTTATGCTTTCGTGCGCGTCTTTCTATTGATGCCTTGTGGTCACCTGCTGGGAAAGGGCTGACTTCTTGGCTCCCGTTTGTAATGTCTAATTGTGAAGTTGTCACTTTCCCATTGGTGTACTGGGTCAGGTGTGTAGCTTGATTGTATTGATTCCTGATCTTTGCCATGTTTCTTTATTTGGTTAGCTGATAAACAGAATGTCAGGTTTGCGTCTTTTGATATCGAGATTATAACCAGGCTCAGCTTCGAGAACGCATGTTGAATCGCTCAGCAAGCCTCGCGATGTCAACAAGCGTTCTGGAAACGTTAACCTTGCCTGGTAACTTGATATTAAAAATCACTCACCTATTATCCTTTGTTTATCAAGGATTATAGAGTCTTTGTTGTTCTTTGCTGGATTTATATTAAGACTCAGCATTAGACCCTCTAGCACAGTTTGATACACCAACAGAGGCGTTTTGGAGGAGTCCGCGTATTTGCGATGAGTATCAAAATCCATGTGCTAGGCCATAAATGCGCGGATCCAGAGAGACAGGGACAGCCCCCCCCCCCCCTGAAAAATCGAAAAATATAGGGTTTCTTGGCAATTCTGGTCCAGATTCCCTGAAAAATCACGAAACTACTAAGCCAGAATTCAACGTTGGGCCATCATCGGCACGCCAGCGAAACGCTCGCTGGCGGTCCGATAATTGCCCGCTTATAGTGGTATTTGGATCCTTCACCCCTTATCAACTTTAAAAAAAATAAAAAATAAATTAAGTTTCTAAATTTGGACCCCCTCTGACTTAAAACTGACTGCATCCGCGCATGCCATATATTTTGGACGAAGTGTATTTGCACGAATGCTGCCCTTTTCTAAGCTAAAGTGGAACATCTAAGACAGATAGAGGTTCTGTCTGCAGATCAAATTGATCATTTTGGCGTGACAACGTTGCAGATGTGATGCCAGAACGAATTAGGCGACAAAAGTGATTAGTAATGTTAGGTTAAAAGTATATATTGTTTGACAGGCAGACACCTTGATCCCCTAGGGCGACACATTATCACAAATTGGTGGAAAGCTTATTAACTAAAAGTCTACATTGCTAGGAAAAACGGTTTCCGTTGACAGCATGATCACACTGGCAAATGTATACGTCGATTTGCTGGTATTTACGCGTATTGCCGGTACTTCATAGACCGGAAGTGGTGGAATTGGTGTTAATACTATATAGAAAAGCATACCATATGCCTAAAGGACTATAGACTTCAATCATGTTTAAGTATTCAGTATGTGCATGGCGATTTATGTAAGCATTTAGGAATAGATTCGAGTACCGATCATCCAAAAATCTTATGACTGGAATGCTGCAGGTTAACAGGATAAGACTTGGGGAGGAGTGTAGTATATAGAGGATCTTACATGAGTGCTCATGTTTTATTGAATTTATTAAACGAGTTGGGGAAAAGAGATAAAATGCGAGGCGTGCCGAGTTTAATAAATTAGATTATGCAAGAGCGCGAATGTTAGATTCTATTTATCATATGAACAATTCTTTGAAATCTCATTTCTGGCGTAAAAACGTTATAATTTTGTCATTATATACATGTACGCAACGTTGCTATGGACGTCATAGCGTTTCCCTTAAATCTATAAACCACTAGTGGTTTATCGATTTTATTGCATGGCGTTATTTCACTCCCAGGCGCGACGTCATATGATAAATAAATTATTCATCACGACAAGGGTTAATACTTTGTAAAACAGTCCTACTCTCTGCCACCTGACTGATAAATGAGAAGTCTCAGACGTTAACTCAAGTGTAAGAAGGTGTCAGGGTTACTTGAAAACAACAAATCGTTTATCTAATTCATTTCCGATATTCTCAATGGATTCGGCCTCTGATTATATAAATGGAGCCTATGTCTGCATTAAAGAAACTGCCGACTGTGAATACGGAAACGAAGATAGACGGGAAGTACAATAATCAAATATGAAATGATTCCTAAAGCATTGCGTGGGAAAGAGATAAGTGCAAACAAGAAGCGGAAACTAACCACAGGGATGTAACAGCGAGTTTACAAACTCACAAGAGAAACACTGCATTGGAGTTTACTAAACACCAAAGATGCTTTGCTATGTAAAAATGAAAACACAAAAAAATGTCACAATTAAGTATCAAAAAACAATTTTAATGCCCTTGCTTTTGTATGACGTGCAGGTTATGCGGCTAGCAACGCTACTTTCGAGACGAAACTGCAGAAGTGCATTAGAGTGGCACGTTTTACAGCTCAGGTCGCCATAAAACTAATTTCCGACCATTCCCCAAATGAAAATGTTGAATACAGTAATCCCCTAAGTAAACACAGAGCATAGACCACTCTATGGTGTCAAGAGGAAGATACTCTAGAAAAGACACACACCATAATTTAGACTCTCAATGACACAGAAAAGAGAGAAGCACACGAACAAAATTATATGAACAAGTCGCTTATCAAAAAGTATGAGTAAAAAGTGGGACATTTTTGGTAAAAAAACATCAGTTAACGATAAAAATGTAAATATGTTCTTATAAAAAGGTTATCCTTTGGAAGCAAAGATTGCACCGAAGAACTGAAACTAGAGTGTGCAAATTTTCTGGGCCAGACTAGCTAGTTTCGGCCAGTGATCATCTAATAATTTCAAAGTTCTCAAATGAAACCCATGATCTCAAAGGACAAGAAAATAAAATCTACACTATAGTTAAGGACAGGGAGACGTTCTACCGCCGCCACAGAGTCCCAATCACCAGCTGTAGTGAAAGTAAGTAAGGGTGCAAAGATCAGGAATCGATACAATCAAGTAGCACACCTGACCCAGGATACTAATGGGAAAGAGACAAATAGTGAGGTCAAATATGTTCTTAAAAAGGTTATCCTTTGGAAGCAAAAGATTGCACCGAAGAACTGAAACTAGAGTGTGCAAGTTTTCTGGGCAAGTAAAGATAAACAAAAAGCTTTGAAGCGTGACTATATTTACAGTTCTAGAAATAGGGGTTTCAGGCGTTTAAATAGGTATACTATGATATTTGACGCACGTAGATGTTCAAGACAGACTGGCTCATTTTACAAGTTACGCATCAACCTTTTAAGATAATATTATACTGATCCAAAGGACATTACTCAGATGTCGTGATACATCTATAATCAATGAGCTTAACGAATCGAATAAAGGTAAAAAAAAAAGAAAGCAAAAAAAACAACAAGAACACACGTGAACTCGAACTCACGACCTTTTGGTTGTAAACTCTGCACCATAACCAAATGACTAGTCAGTTGGACTGTCTGCATAAGACCTTGCTAAATTCCTGTAAAACTTACGGTAAATAACAGAAGTCGACCAAAGGTAAAACATCTTGAGCATTAACCGTGAAATTATGCACCTGTGTCAGGTTAATAAAATCATAGAATACATATTTCGGCATTCATAGTTTGCAGTATTGCTCTACAGTTGCTATTTTTAAATTTTGGTTCATGGTTAAAATGTTACACTCGGGACGAAAACTGTCATTTTAGAACTGGTTATGAAATTCACAGAGTTCTGGAGTAAAAATTCAATAGTATTGGCCCTCTGCCTGGCAAAAGTTGGGGTGGTTTCAGGTAAGCTTTAACATCTTCCTGAAAGTACAAACATACATGTACATGTAGGTAATGTTTTGGAAGCTCTGTATATACATCAGCTATGTCTTTAGGAATCATACCCGTAGTTCACCATAGATTTGGCTGTACTTGGAGAATCTGGATGATTTTATGTTCATTCTTACAGTTCGTTTTTCTTTAGTTCAATCAGTCATTAGATATTTATATATTAATTTATCCTTTGTTCATCTTTATTATGAATTAAAGGAGCTGTGATTTGTTTTAAAACTACATTCATTTATTCCTTCTTTATCTATTTTGTACTAGCATAAAATGAACCTTAATGTTAAATTTTTAATCTGAATTCTGTCTAGATTTTCAAGCTTTGATTATTTCATATTTTATATCATTGAAAACTCTAGTGAATTCTCTGCCTAGCTTGTAAAAAGTTATGTTTCTCTACGTAGTTCCTTAGAGCAAAATTGCGAGAGAGGGGCTCAAACTGTTTTGTTGTGCGGTAATGTTGTGCAATCAACAAAAATAGTAAGGAAATACCATAATCACAAACCGCAGACAACCCCATGGCACCGCGAGGAAGAGCCACTCAACTATCACGAGACAGCAGGAAGACAAATTAAGCAAAGCAACCAGCTCTCTCTTCCCCATCAAGACGATTGCAATACTAGAATGGACATAAAGTAACGAACAACGTACAAAAGACACTGATCAGTCATAGCATAACTGAGTGTTTGTGATTCTATCAAATTCACTATGGAAACACTGCTTACGGGAGTTGCTTGATTTTTTCATCCTTTTCGAAAATACATGGCTGTCATAACCAACGATGTTTAACCAAAGATATTGACCACTTTTGAAATTCAACAATCAACTTTGGGTTTCAGGTGAGACCTTACAAATTCTGTTAGACTACATTTCCAATATTGCTAACGTCAGGATAGGAATGGAGAACTCGATAATAGGCTGGTAATCACACATAAGTTAGCCAGTTCATGAGACTTTGGTTCTTTCCACATATGCGCGAAAACCTCCTTTATTAACAAATGCACATGCTGACGTATATAGCTTTTATCTACGTCCATACTTTGTGCATGCGACCAACGACATTTGCGATAAGAAGCAAAATCTAAATGTGCTGGCCAAAATGATTCTGATTTTGGAACTAACAATGGCGGTCTGTAACACAGTTGCTGCATGTAACACCAAAGTGATACGAACGATGATGAGGAAGGTACCTATGTCTTTTGGTGTACTCATTTCATCTAGCTTTATGATCAAATCCATGTATATGTCTAAAAGTCATTTCCGATCGGAAACGATAGTTTAATGGAATCAAAGTGTCATACACATTTTGAAATTAATCTGTCAATTATCTCGTCTCTCTACACAAACATTGTAAAGATAGATGCAGCTACTTTATAGGGGCCATGACGTGAGAAAACCTGTCTTCGGGGATGTCTACCAAGCAAGAGTCAAACCACTCTGCTGAGTTATATGACTAGCGAGAACATTGACATTTTGTTTATCACATGATGTCGCGTCTGGGAGTGATATAACGCCATGCAATAAAATCGATAAACCACGAGTGGCTACAGATTTTCGGGAAACTTTATGACGTCCATAACAACTTTGCGTACATAATAACAAAAATGTAACATTTTTACGTCAGAAATGAGATTTCAAAGTAATCTTAATGTCATCTGATAAATAGAACCTAACATTCGTGCTCTTGTATTATTGAATTTATAAACCTCTTTGCGAAAAAGAGAGAAAATGCTCGGCAAGCCTCGCATTGTATCTTTACCCCAAATTGTTTAATAAATTCAATGAAACATGAGCACTCATGTAAGATCCTCTATGTATAAATGCAAGTCAAGTATATATATGCAGATGCAAAAATAAGAACATCCTGTTACTGATTTCTTTTTGCTTGAAAAGATAGGGTGTCTTTGTCTCTTAATAGTTCGCATCTCAGTGTAATATTACACTCTCAATTACCTGTTCAATCATCGAAATAAAAAATCAAAATACCTCAAAATAAAGTACAAGTGTCCCCTTAAAGGATCAGTGGCACTTGTTATGGGTAAATGCCTATGATTTTCAGTAAAAATAAAAGTTTGTCGATCGTCCCTTTCTTCATCATGAAGCTACCCTGACCTGAGTACTTTGTGGCAGTGAAATCCATTTTCGATATTTAATGCTTCAAAAATGTAAAATTTTGGGTAGAACACTCAGTTTTACATTAAAATATATAGAAATCAGAAAACATTTTTAAACCATCATTCCCCCACCCCCCGTGTGCCAGCAAAAGCTTTTGCCTGTATATGTGTTACCATATTTTACACATTGTATGGAATTGGCTTGCTGGCACAAGGAGGGGGAGATGTTCAGCAGCCAAAAAAACAGGGCCTAAGCCCATAAAATGCTGAACAAGAAATGAATGATAGTAATGAAGTCTTCTAGAACCAACCTTCTAAATTGCATTGTATTCTGTGCTAGTTTGATATAAAGTACATAAAGATTAAAAGTAGAATTAGCAAGGTGTATGTATTTTTTCATAAGAAAAAAGCTTACTGTTATTTAATGCCACATTCTTTTGCAAACAGCCTTTACTTATCTATTTGCATGCTAGGGAATTGTTAATGTTTTTATTTTTTGCCTGCTGACTTTCTTCAAAATTCAGCCAAATAGTAGCCATTCTGGATAGAAATTCAATAAGTAAGACACAACTTCACGTACCCAGCCATTTCGACATTTTTGCACATATATTTAGATATTATAGATTTAGATAATATATACTCAGAAGAAAAAGTTTGGTCAGTATTTATGATTTCTCATAAAATCAACAATACTGGATATATCATTGTCAAATTGTATACATGAGTTGTCTTATCGTAACTTTACATGTAGCTGTTCATTGTGTGACAAAAATGCCTCTATCAGACTGTATCAAACAAATTTCAAAATACACGATGTGCACGTGCTGCGGTAAACTGACAGGGTTATTTTCTCATAAGCTGTTCGATATTGAAAGAGAGTTGTTCCTATTGCAAAAATCCGGAAAAAAATCAGTGTTCGCAATCTTAAGTCGCCGTCCAGCCTATCGACAAATTACAGAAATACCGCGTTTGGACTTCTTGAAGCATGCACACGTGTTACTGACGTGCCACGTAGTTCTGGACGTAATGAACGAATAATTTATCGTCTGTAAATACGTTTTCGACAGTCTGGCAGTAAAAATGACAAACCTTGGTCAGGTAAATCACGGATAACGACGCAACTTGAAGTTAGGGTCATAGTGACGTCAACCTGACGTAGTCGCTTCATGGCCGCTTGGAAACTTCTTAAAGGCTTTAGACATGCAACGGGTACGAGAATTTCCGTCTATACGCGCTAGACTGATTTTTGAGTTTTGAAATTTGAATTTTGATATTAACCGCTTTGAGTGATTTTGATTAAGAAAAGGGGTTTATTTTCATTTTTTTTTTATTGCAAATGTTCACATTTATAGGAAATTAAAATAATTTCTTGTTGAGTAAGGTTTTTGTCATTATCAAGACTGACTAGCAAAATTATTGCACACAGTGTGTGTACTGACTAAACTTTTTCTTCTGAGCATATATTGAATGACAAGAAGTAGAATGCAGACAATGTTTTGTATTCAAATATTGTTGTTTCATTTTGGGCCTCTTGATAAGAGTGCGTAACTATTTTTTCATATTTCAAAACCAAACCATTATGGTGTAGGTTCTCCGAAAACGTCTCAATACGACGGTATTTTGAACACAAAAACATATGTTAAAACTGATGGATAGGAAAATAATCCAAATTTTACGCTGAAAAAATGTTTATTTCACTCTATTCCAGTAGATCATTTTAAAGATCAGTTTAAGATCCCTTATACAAGGGTTCGTGAGGGTTTCTGGAAAAAAAGGAACAGCAACATTGAGAGCAAGTGAATCTGGAATGCAATGACTTTTCTTAATGAGGGGATAACTGCATTCAAAATTTTCATTTAGGGAGGTATATCGTCTGATATACAGTCGGAAATTTAGTTTTACGGCGAGGCGCGAACAGAGCGGTAAAACGTGATTTCCGAAAGTATATCCGACGATATACCTCCCGAATATGGTTATCCATATTCTGATGCACTTCTGCAGTTGGGGCGTTGAAGGCCGTATAATGTCGCACGTCATCCAATGAAATGTGTTGAATTCATGACGTCAAACTGTATCCTACAGTATATCGCAGGATATACTGTCGCAAATCTTTGACGTTATTCAATCAGATGTCGCGTTACAAAACCAAGTGCATTATATGTATAGCTGCTCATTAGACAGAGATAAAATAACTTGTAAATTGAAGTATATTTTTTTCTCCTAGGCAGAACTACTTTCGCTAATGAACTTTATTGTCTTTTCAATGTATGGCTTGACCTAATATAATGGAAAATCGACAATAATGAAACGCCTCCATCAATTAATCAGTTGGTTGTTGTTGTGCAAAGAGAGCAGTCAAATATGCTAGCACCGATCACGCACTAAAGCGGCATCAGTGATACAATGGTACACAATTAGAGTTCTTGGGATCATTAGGCCCCATCCCCATGCGTGGATCCAGAAAATTCCGTTGGGGTGGTTATTTTTATTTTATTTTTATTATTTAGTCATGGATCTCCATCGAGAAGCAATAGGAGGTCAGTACCATGATTTTAAGGAAACCTATAGCTACTTGTGATCTTCCAGCGGGGGGGGGGGGGCGATCCCTTGCCCCACCACTGGATCCGCCCATTGTCCCTGGTTTGAGTTGCACCAGAGGCATTGTGTTGTTTTATATGCTAGCAAGACTATTTATCACCATTCCTTAATACTTGTTCGATCCAGAAACCTGTCCTGCAACCATTAAAGGCTCATTTAAAAAGTTCAGAGACCTGTCCTACAACCATTAAAGGCTCATTTCAAATGTTCCATATACAATGACCGCTCGTGGATGATCCATATATAAACCTCATAACCCCCTCGGTCCAAATGAGTTGGTATTCTGCTCTCGATATTGTAACACACAATATTGTAAGCTACAGCTTGATGTCATCAAAATTTCTCAAAACTCTTTTTTTACATTTTTAGAACATTTGACCATTTCAATATTATACCATTTATTGTGCAAATATATAATGCAATCACTTCATTCTACTGAAAACATTTAAAAACTAGTGTATAAATGTATTTCGCAAACATTTTTGGTTCATTAGCTGTGTCGTCAAAAACACTCACGGTTAATATTTGTGTAGGCATCAAAACAGATATTTAGTTGTCCAACCTTTAGCTTTTATAACAGCTGGACGTCGTCTGGACAAAGATTTAAACAAATTTCAATTGCTGTTTGGGACATATTTTACATGTATCGAGCGTCACATACACGTTGCCACATTTCGTTAACCTAGAAGGCAATTGTTCCCTTATTCGTTTTACATAACTCTCAAGAATTTTTCAATCAGATTTAAATCCAGGCTATGAGTATACCCAGGCCAATCGAGTAATGGAATTTTGTTTTGTTCTCTAGAGAGGTTTGGGTTCTTTTTGAATACTAACATTGGGCTTTATCCTGCACAAATGTGTATAGATTCTTAACACTTTACAAGGAAAATTAATATAAAGAAATAACTTATTTTTGTTGACTCTTCCAGCCATCATCAGTATCAAATTAATGTCACCGACCATTCAGAACATTATTTATTGGTCCCGGTAGGAGATTTCCAGCAATTTGACAAGTGTCGACTCGGACGGGCCTCTGCAGCCTCCTTTTAAGCTTAGAAACTCCAAATGGTGTTTAGTCAGTAGCGTAACAATCATAGAATACTCAAGCGACTAGCAAAGGCTCTGATCAGACTGCGGGTTTGCGCAGGCTGATCTGAGACTTTGCTTGTCGCACATACCACATTGTTGGAAATCGCATGCACTATCATTTCAAGAATTACTTGAAGCATACGAACAAAGTTATTTATCTCACACTAGATAAACTATTAAGAGTGTACATTGGTTTTCCTTTAATGCGAGTAAATGCAAAGTATTATTACAATCTTGATAATTCTTGAGAAATGCACTGGCGTTGATATACGTTTAATGTACAGATGCATTAAAGTAAAACAAATCGCAAAACTGTTACTCGTTGCACATTGTTGAAAGTGTAAAATTACTTTGGAGAAAAAATGTCAAAACACCGTTTTTATGGGTATTGATATCTATACCATTGTAATACATTTTGTTATGCTCAGGTAAATGCTAGGTATATATGTTCACCTAATCATAATTAACTGCAATTAGGTGTAATGAGCTGCAAATCTACATCACAAAATATCAATTTAATGTCAGGATGAAAGAAAAGTAGATTTACGAGAAAAAAGATTGAACATATAATCAAAGTCTAATGATGGATCATTCGAAAGCAATGCCGATAAGACTGCTGTCGTCAGTTCTCGTTTTTTAAGCGTAAGAAATTATTTGAAACTGTTGCCCAAGACATGAAATGGACCCACTGAAAATACCCATCGTGTTAACCAACGTTGAGGGTACCAGGTAACACAATGCGTTGACAACGTAACAGAATGCGGGTCTATTATGATGCATTTTGCAACACGGTGACACAATGCGTCTCAATACATTTTGTGACAGACTAAGGTATTGTGTTACCAAAAAAACATAAGTATGACCAGGGAATACCACAATCACAAACTTCAGACAATACTGATTCAATGTTAAGGTGTTTCAGAGGACACTCTTTTTAGGGGTTCTGTTCAACTGAGCGGTGTGAAAGTTTCGTTCGAATAATTGGGTCTTGGGTCTGATGGACTGGGTGGTTGTGGTGTTTTATAAAAAAGAATTGACAGTTAAGTGTGTTTCAATGAACTGAATCGTTAGTAATGTTGAAACACATGTAGACTGGGTGATTGATATTGTTTTCGTTTACTATGAGGTTAAGGTGTTTCAACGGACTGCATGTTTTGATGGAGGGCGGTTAGGTAGACTTGGTTTTGTGGTGTTTCAGTAGACCGGAGGCGGACTTGATTTAGCAATTTCAGAGCACGCAGAATACACCAGAACAGCCACCCAAAACAAGTAAAACTGGGCACTTTGGAGTACTCCGGAGCAAATCAAGCGATGCAAATATCTCAGTACATTAAGGCAGCGCTCTGCCATCTTCCTTTGGAACAGGTCACGTGGCTGTTCTGTCTACACCACCTTGGAATGCGGAGTATTTTTTCTTTTGCTTTTTCTATACTTGTATAGCCTTTAGAAATTAAAGGGAAGGACGGACACTCCGCTGCTGCAAAAATTGTTTCTGGGTGAATTACATCGTTATTATTCAGGTTACAAAGCCGTGCGCATACTTTTTGAATAAACAATTGCTTGCTCTATCTTCCTCCCTATATCAGAAGTTTGTCACTTTCACGGTTTTATTGTCATTTTGATTTTTCGATGAAGTCTGTTTGGATTCGTGTGATTGGTGCAAACTGGACACATGGCCATCTTTGATGTGTAATGTTCATACATTGGAGCGAATGCATATTGTCATTTGATTGGTCGAGATGATGAAAATATTCTGTCATCCTGTATTGACCAATCATTTGCTCCGATATATGCACACTAAGCAACAAAGATGGCTCTGTATCCAGTTTGCTCCCATCACACGAATCAAATCAGACTTCATCGAAAAAAACAAAATGACAATAAAACCGTGAATGTTGATCAGAGCTGATATATGGCGGGAGATAGACCATTCAATTGTTTATTCAAAGCATGTAAGCTGAGTTATAACTGTAAGTCTCACCTTTAACAATTTTGAGCAGCAGCAGAGTGTCCGTCCTTCCCTTTAGTTCCTAAAGGGTATATAAGTATAGAAAAGAGAGAATAACGTCAAGCTCCTGCGCGCCGGAGTACTCCAGCACAGATGTTCCTACACACTTGATTTCCTGTTCAGAATGGAAGGAGTAAAGAGAACAGCTAAATCAAGTCTGCCCTATGTAAATGTGTGCGTTTCAATGGACGGAGTGGTCTGGGTATTTCAATGAACTTGGCGGTTCGGGTGTTTCAGTTTACTATTGGTTTTAGGGTTTTCTATGAACTGCTGGTTTGAGAACATCAGTGGTCTGAGTGTACTTTGTTGCTGCAGTGGACTTTGTGGTTTGGGGTGTTTCAGTGGTTGACCGTAGAATTTCAATGGACTGGGTGGTTAATGGTATTACGTAAAATGTGTGGTTAATGGTGTTAAGTGGACTGTGTGGTTTAGGGTGATTCAGTGGACTTTGTGGTTTGATGTGCATCAGTGGACTGGGATATTTTAAATGACTGGGTGATGTCGGGTTTTTCAGTGGACCGGTGGTTATTTGTGTTTCAAACGTCTGAGTGGTATTCAATGTTTTGATGTGAACACATATAAATGGTAATTAAACGTTTGTAAAAGGTGTGGACTTTTTTTTCAATATTACCCTCGCATTTCGTTAAATCATTTAGGCACTGTAGACCCGCATTTTGTTTCCGGTACCAAACTACTTTGGGTTTACAAAATGGGCACAAACCACCACAATGTACGATAGCAATACACGTAAATAGGATTACAAACACATTTATTAATTTCGGGTACAATGTAAAGCATTCATTGCTTATAAAATATAGAACAAGTCTATGGACAGAAATAAATCGCGTGTAAATGCGAAAGTTAATGGCGAAATTATGTCCTTGTACCAGATAATTGGTTAGGCACAGAAACATAATGATACAGTCAATATGACCCGAACAATGTTACTGAGTCTGAAAACAAAACAGGAAGCGAACCTATTGCATATAAGCCTATTATTGTCCCAGTTAGCAAAAAAATGGGTCTCTGTCGGCCCTTGATTACATGCTGGCTGGAAAGTAATCTTTTTGTGCGATCGATTAATTAAGATGTTGTTTTTTTTTTCATTGACTAAACGCAATTACAGTAAAACCTGCGTAAATGTCCACTTAAAATAGACAAAACAAAGATCTTTATGACAAATGATAGCTTAATGAAGGTCGAAAGTATTGCAGATTGCTCCCCTTGGAGCAATCTGCAATACTTTTGACCTACATTAAGCGATAATAAGACTTAGTCTTGAAAATCAAGTTTTTGTCTTTTTTAGAGTGGCCGTTTTACACAGGTTTTACTGTATTATTTCTTTTAAAAAATCTCGTGCTTCATTTACTTCATCAATTTTATAACTAAAGTTAATGACAAAACACACGTTATATTTAATCTGCTATAAGCACAGTTTCACGAGAAAATCTGTCTCTCTTGCTTGCATGCAGTTTTAAAAGATGTTTTAAAGGCTTAGCTACACAGACTGGTAAGAACCTCAAGAAATATTTGTAGCAAGTACATGTATAACTGCCATGCATCTTAGAAACAGTACATGTACGGATACGCAGGCCGATATGTGCATTTGTTGATCGTTTTTGACGTGAATGTTTTTTTTTCATGATGTGGCGAACAAGAGAACATCGATGTTTTGCTGAAATTATCCAAGATTTACTGACATTTTGTCTTAGCACACGAATGCCTTTAACGGGGTAATGTTCTCGATGTTTGATATTTTTCGAAACTTACGTTTTCAAAAAAAAATCTGCATTTCAGGTATAAAAAATCAGCGTATCAAAAAAGTTTTTGTCGGCCATATTCTAGATCCAAACTGTTTGGAAAAGTTATCAGTAGACGACGCTAACAGGTAAAGGGTTGATCGGGTTATTGTGAATTTCTTGAAGGTTTTTTTAATTCATCTTCCGGTTGACATACTTAGTTGTGTTGGTTCATTGTGTGCATTTACGAGCTCCAATAATGGCGCATTTAGGCGACATCGCGTGAGCGGGTCCAGAGGGGGAGGGGGCAGGGAGTTTAGCTTCCCCCCCCCCCCCCTGAAAAATCACAAAAATATAAGGTTTCTAAGCAATACTGGTCCGGATTCCCTGAAGACTCACAAAGCTACTAAGCCAGCATTCCATGTTGGGCCATCATCGGCAGGCACCAGCGAATCGCCATTTCGCTGGTGGGCAGATGATGGACCGCTTACAGTGGCATGTGGATCCTTTCTTCCCTCATGAACTAAAAATTAAATAAATAAAATTTTGTCAAAGTTGGACCCCCTCTGACAAAACTTTCTGGATCCGCGCATGCATCAAGAGATCAGCTAGGCACAACAGCTGATTGAGAAAAGTTTGATCTATATATAAAACATAGGCTATATGAGCCGCGACATGTGATTTCTTACATTGTGGCATTGACAAGTGTAAACTTAGACGAGCCTGCGCAACCTCCTTTTACCATTGAAACTCCAAATGGTGTTCATAGAATATTCAAGCGACTAGCAAAGGCTCTGACCAGAATGCGCGTATTCGCAGGCGGTCAGAACCGTTGGCTTGTCGCACACACCAGATTGTTCGAAATCTCATGTCGCGGCTCATATACCACATATCAATGGTCTGGAAAGTTTTAGAATAGCCACACTGACAGCAAAATCTTATGTTTCCTATGGTACTTTGTTATAGGGGGTCATCAAGGGGCTTAATGCTCCATGAAAATATTCTCTTCTGCTCCTTGTTATAATTTGTCTAGTACTCCTGAAATATATGGATCAGCGAGGGTCCTGTAGAAAGTTTTGTCATTGGGATAGGATTTCTTAAACACTACGTTTTATCAAAATTATTTCTATTACAAAACTTTATAACGAGTTTGCCCTTTACAGAAATATATTTTTGTAACCGCTTTACCAAATCTCAAAAGCTGATGCATAGTCTTCTCGAATATTGGGACACTGATAGGAACGGCAGAGAACTTCTTGACTTACAATTCTTTCAAGAATGTATTTTCTTAAGCCTCTGAAAAAAGCCGTCATGAGGTGAATAAGGCGAATTCATGGTTTACAACAACCACAGTTTCAGAAACCTAAAGGACTTTACAACGTTACGCTTGTGTGAGAAGGCGTTGGTGTGAATTAGATGAAGCTTAGACATTTCTTTTTGTTAAACTAAATGTATTTAACTATTATCAGTACATTGGTCTTGTAGAATCGCCCAGCGACTGTATGGCAAGATTGACGTAACCACAAGAATTAAAGAAAATATCTTTTTCAAATCTTACGGTTCTCTTGGTAATAGAAGGTCAATTTTGTTCTTTTAGCTTCAAATGCTTATTATCAGCCCGTCTCTGTGGCTCAAACGATGCACCCTGATTCGCTAGCTGTTTAAAAGTTAGATATAATCCGGCTTCATGTATATAGCAGTATTTGTATTTGCATCTTTTCCCAAGCACATATAAGGCGCTCCTCCCAATAAACGAATGAGGCACCAATCTAGTACCAAACTTCCTAAGGTGCAAACTGTTTTTAAGAATAGTTTGCACACTACATTCTGATATGCAAGTAAAAGTGTTGATTTCTTTTACCCACAATCTCGCATCCTGTACGACCATAACTTTTACAAGAGCGACGGTCAGAGGTATGTGGCCTACCATAGCGGTTATTAGCTTTCACAAATAATTCCCCGGCTTTATAACCTTAACCCAGGCCCCCAGATAAAAGTACGTAACTGAACATTATTTATTTTATTTCTCAACCAAAACATATGTTGTGGGTACTCAAGAGAGCCGTCGGCTTATCTGACCCTATGTAATAACCAACCTAAAACTGTGCGCAGTGAAATTGCATAAGGTGATTATGTAACACACAGTTCATCAACTATCTTTTCTGAATCTGTATAGCAGGGTAAGTGCAACATTTAATATAACTACGAATTTCAGTTTTTTGTCTATACTACATGCACTATGTGTCAAATATATATAAACTGCATGTATTTCAACTTAAAAAGCCATTTGCAAGAAATAAACAAAATCGATTGTTATTGGACTCACCATTCAAAATTCAGTGAAAAGTTGTATGTGTGATAAAACAAAAAAGCCGTTAGTGACAAAATACAAAACTTAGGTAGCGGTTATTCTTAAAAGTCAAAATATCATTTAAAAAATCAATATTAAACTAAAGATAAGTTTACCTATTGAAATAGATTGTTCTGTACCCAAACCATATGCCACAATTGTTTTTTGGAATTATTTGGTGGAACTAGTTTATTAAATAATTATTTCTAAATTCCAAGTTGGACTTAAATCTCTCTTGCGCCAAGGACTTTCGGAACCTGATTTCTATGGTGACTTGGTGTATAAGTTGAAGAAGATTGTTGGCTCTAATAATTTTTCAGCGCAGTTCATTAAAATAATTTCCCATTATAAAAAGATTGGCTATAACATTAATGTATTGCAACAGACTGCATGCTTGGTAGTCAACCCAATCACGGTTGGCAACTTTGCTTTCCTCTTTAATTGCACGCCGGTGGGTCGGACTTCAGACTCTATGATGGTTCCGACTTAAAGACTGATCTATTGATGAGATGGTAGGGGCCTGATGCTTTGGCTGTTTGTCGGGCCCACCGGGGTTTACCTGTTGGATTTCTTTTGCTCCGGTATTCAGTTTAATTTACTGTTGAGTCCTTATCCTTGCTTTATCTCCTTGTTATATCTTGATTTATATGTTTTAGGAGATGATGCATTGATAAGTTAGGGGTCTTTCATGCAAACCAAATATCTATGTGTCTTGATCCACATCTGAATTAAGGGTGAGGTTGGCGCCGTTAAACCGGTTTAAGCCCTCCAGTAAAATATTTTACTGACCGTTCCAAGGCGGTACTTCTTTTGTGGATCTTTTATGTTTTTGTTCTGTCTTGTGTTTGCTATGTTTTGTGCGCGTCTGTTTATATGTGCTTTGTGGTCACCAGCTGGGAAAGGGCTGACCACTTGGCTCTCGTTTGTGGTGTCTACTGTGAGTTTGTCACTTTCCCATTGGTATCCTGGGTCAGGTGTGGTACTTGATTGTATCGATTCCTGATCTTTGCATCCTTACTTACTTTGTGTTTGAAACAAAAGAAATAATCATATTGTTTAACTTCAAATTTATCAATGATGCACGTTGTGGCATCATAGTTGTAACTGCCATCACACAGCAGTGGACATGATTATCCATCACGTGAACATCTATGGCCTAAAGCCCCCCCCCCCACCTTTATATATATTAAAACAGGACTTCAGGTAAAAGTGCGCAATCAAAAATTAATTTCATATTTCTCAACCGAAATATATGTTGTGGGTACTCAAAAGAACAGTCACAATGAGACCGTTCTTTTGAGCACCCAAAACAAATTTTTAAACCGATGCATAAGAAAATATTAACATTTCTTTTTATTTATCTGAAGGCCTGGTGAAACTAGTGATACCTGGGGCTGGTATTGCTTACTTGTCAATCTACAGGTTCTTATTACTACAGGAAATGTTTTACGTGGCCAATAACCTTCCCAGCAGGCTGACAACCTTCAAACAACGTTGTATCAACGTCGATGCGACATCATGACGCGATGTGCATGCTTGATTAGTCTGTTGAAACAAATATGCCAGTTCTGGAGACTTGGGTATTTATCGCATAAGCGAGCAGCGACGGCTCAGGCGATCCTGCGTAAACGCACAGTCTCGCCAGAGTATTTGCTTCTTGCACGCACTAAGATGTATTTGAAGAGTCAAACAAAATTTTAGGCCTCTTGACCAACTAGATGGCTGCGCATGCACGTTTATAAAGTCGCTTAACGTATGTGATCTCAAGAACTGGCCCAAAGCTAGTTATTTCAATGTGGGTTTTATTGATGAAAGTCTTTAAGTGGCTGCAAGTTTTCTCAGTTGCTGGCACAATGTGCAGGATACTGCTTATCTTATGCAAAATCTTGGATTTACTATTTATCAAGACAAATCAGTTCTTATTCCAACTCAGATTATTTCTTTTTGGGGTTTGTTTTGACTTCTGTTAGTATGACTATTTGCTTTACATCAGAGAAAGCTAATAACCTGATACATTGTTGTGAAGAACTTTTAAGGTTAAAATCGTTCTTTATAAGGGCATTTGCTCAGATTGTAGGTAAAATGGTAGCTAGTCAACCAGGGTTATTTCATGCACCTCTATTCTCTGAGAAAAATAAACAACTCCAAGTAAATTAAGGGAATTATCATGCTAAAATGGTTTTGAATGAAGACTGTGCGCTAAGCTTGCAATGGTTGATTGCCAATGTACATAATGAATGTAATTCAATATATAGGGGTAAATCAGACATTATTATTTGAAGTGACAGTTCAGGCTTTAGTTGGGGTGAAGTTGATGAAACTGATCAGAGACAAACAGAGGGTCATTGACTACAAGAAGAGCAGAATGAGCGCATTAATTATTGGGAACGCATGCTAGTTTTCTAACTTTGAAAGCTTTGTACTGTCATGTTTCAAATGTTCATATTAGACTGTGCATGGCCAATTCAGTATCTTAACAATATAGGTGATTGGAAAAGGAAATTCAATAATCTTACAAAGAATATTGTGTTACGATGTATTGATGATAACTTTATATTAAGCAGTGATCATGTAGCAGGATCAGATAATTTGACAGTTGATAGATTGTCAAGAGATAGAAATGCTGATAAAGAATGGGAATTGAACACATATATCTTATATGTTGACTTGTTTGCACCAAAAATAAACAAACACGTGACCTAATGTGTATTTTATTATCCAGTTTCTTAAGCTGTAGCAAATGATTATTTGACTATATCATGGAGTTTTACTTTGTGTTATATTTTCCTCCTTTCAGTTTAATGGGTCAAGTATTGAAGAAACTGCAAGAGGATCAGGGAGATGCAGTGATGATCTGCCCTTTGTGGGTCACTTTTGGTTTCCTCTATTACTGGGAATGATTCGTAAATTCAGCCTCAAATGAACAAGTTGCTTAATCTCCTCAGGAACCACATAGCATTGTTTGAGGATAATGCATCTAGGGTAATTCACTTGTCAGGGAAGCCCTGTTGCGTTCAGGCATACATGGGCAACCAACGGATATTATCCTTGATTCATTGAGGCCATCTACAGCTAAGCAGTTTAAGAGCTTTATCAAGAAGTGGTTGCAGTTTACAAATACGAGACAAAGCGATCAATTTAACCCATCTATAAACATTATTCTTAAATTTTTAACAGAACAGTTTTTGTCAGGTTATAGTGCCAATAATGTGGCATACTCAGCAATATTTTCAGTAAAACCTCTTCAATTGAATAATACGTGAAAAGAAATTGATTTAGAGATTTCAATATTAAGGAGTTTTCAATTGTTAGTATTTTGCCAAAGTATTCTTATACATGGAATGTGTCTGCAGTGCTTCAATATCTTTAAGAAAGCTATCGCCAACAGAGAACTTATCATAACTATTGTTGTCATACAAGCTTGCTATGTTACTTGCCTTGTTATCAGGTCAAAGAGGCCAACCCTTTTATTTAATTGATATAAGAAATATTATATAAAATTTAGAAATAATACAGTAATTGTGAGAATATGTGATTTATTGAAATCATCTTGTCCAACCATTCATTCCTGAGAACCGGCCTCGAGGTTATAAGACTTGAGCACAGTCTCAGACTCAAAAAAGCACAGTGATTGGTTGCTTGTGGACACGTGTCCGCAAGCAGCCAATCATTGCGCTTTATTTTGAGTCTGAGAATAAACTCAAGTTTTAAAACCTTGAGGCCTGGTGTTTGAAGGATATACACTGAACGAAATTCCCAAACTGTCAGTTGACAAAACATAGTTTTTCAATGTAACTCATTAAATATTTATATTTTATAAGTATCATTTGTGACTAGTATCCATTGATTGGACATAGCAAAGTCCAATTCAAAAAGGATGTTTACTTTTACATCAAGATGGTAAACTAATACAGGGTTTTGCAAGTGATGCATGATGTCAAATTTTCCTCGTCGTGTGAGTACTCACACCTTTACCGACAACAATTCAACAATTTTATTCCATCATACAAATACCAACCTATGGGTTGAAATGGTATATAAATGAGAGACCTCGCTGTAGGATTAATCGAAGGCAGGGCCCCATTGGGACAGATTCATAATTTATCACAAATCATGGCATGTTTTGAAATAGCCCAAAGTGTACATCTCAAAATGTCGATTAATTGAATGTTTGAACTCGTAGGATGAGAGTTTTCGACATAATACTGTATACTGCACATGTTATAAAATGGCCTGTATAGTCCACCATACTTGGACGTGGTGATGCAAAAATGTTGCATTCGAAAGACGAAATGTGCAGCACAAGCCTTATGTGTGACACATATTTGAAAAATATTGTGGACAAAACATAGTAAGAAAGGGGGCAAATATCAGGAATCGACACAATCAAGTACCACACCTGACCCAGTATTCCACATGGGAAAGTGACAAAAACACAATTAAACATCACAAACGAGAGCCAAGAGGTCAGCCCTTTCCCAGCAGGTGACAACAATCAGCAATGAACAGACACGGAAGCATAATAAACACAAGACATAAATAACACAAATGATCCACAAAAGAAGTACCGCCTTGGAACGCTCAGTAAAAATATTTTACTGGAGTGCTTAAACCGGTTTCACAGCGCCAACCTCACCCTTAGTTCAGATGTGAATCAAGACACATAGATGTTTGGTTTGCATAAAATACCCCTAACTTAGGCATGCATTATCTCCTAGAACATATAAATCAAGATATAAAAAGGAGATAAAGCAAAGATGAGGACTCAACTGTGAATAAATAAAAAAAACTTCTTTTTAGCCATTCAACTGATATAGTATCATAATGCAATTTTAGAGTGTTATACTAAGCCTTACTTATCCCCCTTTGCCCTTGGTTTGAACATCATTGAGTATACTTGTGAATAATGTATACGTTTGGCCATCCTTAGTCACCGAAATTATTGCAAAAATCACAGTTTGAACATTTGACCTTTTCACAAATGACTTTTATGGAGCTTTCACGCTTAACGCATTACCAACCCATTCCTGAACCTTCCGTGTGTAATATCTCGATTATGCAGAACTGACAACCAAAAAATCTATATCACCTTTATGTGCATGTCGTGTGTGCAAGATGGTATATTTATATTCTAGCATACTGCAAATTCAAATAAGCTGCAACATTCATAACCTATTCCAGTGTGTTTTCGGTGGCTTTCGGCTCAAAATATGCGCTAAAAAGATGGTCTGAAATTTGCTCCATAAACAATTTATCCATGGGTAATTGAGTTCCCCGATTTGAAATTATTTCCTCAACCAATCTATATCTCTCTCAAAAATGCAAAGCGTGTTTAATTTTGACGCTATTGGTGAACAAATATGGCGCATATACCCAAAACCCTCGAGTATGAAATGTCACCTGGCGGAAGACAATGATCTAGGACATGCTTATACGTGTGCAATTTTTAAAATATTGTTTTTTTCTAATGCATTTTTAAATCTCAGTCAGAAAATACCACTACTCCATGGGCCAGTATATCAAATGTAACAAATTACATTGGTCATCCCTAACTAGTTACATGCACTTACCTGATGACGTAGATATCAACAAGCTGATCAAATTGATGGCGTCACTGACAAGTCCTGATATTACCAGCAGCTTCATGATCCGCTTCAGACTTTTTTCCAGCTCATCGGATTTTCTAAACTTTTGAAGCAATTTAATATTTCCACATAGAACAATCAGTAACACAACCACAATAAATATACACTTGAAGATATCCGCCTCGGCCATTTTGTCACGAATGTTATCTATGTCTCAGCGGTAAATTTCCATTATTCGTCACATGTACAATATATTAATGTAATATAGACCTATATGTTCAATATAATCCGCAAAGGTAACAGCTTCATTGGCCCTCGCTGCAAGAAAATCTGATTTAATTCATGCGAACAACAACTGCGCATACCAGACTGCGCAGTCTGATCAGCACATTTGCTTATGGCAAATACAGTAGCTAAAACGTTAAAGTTCTAATATTGACTTAAGAGATGTCCAGAGTGCGTTGACAAACCCAGAAGACGGGTTTCCTCGCGGTGAGGGTCAAATTCAATTGCTCTTTATATAGTTAATCTTATTAATAGAAGAAAAGAGATATTCTTGCTCTATTCGTCCAGCTGCACTAGTTGATAAATGTCATCTTAAAACAACTCATGCACGGTAAGATTTATTCCTGGCGTCTCTCATATACAACTCTTTTCTTAGTGGTTCCTAAATTAAAAAAAGGTATCTACATGAACTCTATAGACTTTTAAAACAACCTACGCTTATAGGAGACTATGGTCAGCAGGTACCAGAGCATATTTCACAGGTACATGTACAATGTAGGGGGCGTTATACGAAGTTTCCTTCGAAACTGAAAGCAGCATGGTGTCAGCTAGACTTTAAATGTTTGTACAAAGGTAAACTGAAATTTGTATAAAGGTAAAATAAATTTGTATCAATCGTGTTCTCTCTTTGCATTTCGAGTATTCTATTTAGCTGCTTATTATTTATACAATTGATTTATTTGTAACGATGCTGCTAGAATCTAAGAATTTGTCTGATGTCGTGCTTCTAGCCAAGATTATAACGATACTGTGCCTTCAGCTGAGTAGATTGTTGAAAAATGACAAATGTCTATTTTAGCCAAGAAGAAAGTGAGATGGTTTCACTTATTAGAGAGTTCAATCTTTGGTCAACGACATATAGTTGAAATATACTTTGAATCGACAAAACTTTCTGTGCGAACAGCGAACACTCTGGTCAGACTGGGCATCTGGGCGGAGTATTCAATGTCCACATGATGACACCATTAATCCTAAGCTGCATCTTCAGTGTAAAGAAAATACTCTGATTTGATTGGGTTGATGTCCAGGCTGATCTAAGTCACTGCAAATGCTAAGTGCATAGCTGATCTTGAGGGTTCATATTTTCATTGTCGCCAAAATATTAATGTAGCATCAATGAAAAGTTACTACTGTAGTAACTTGCGTTCACTTAACACAGGACAATATTTGGTTTGAGTATTACCGTTACGTCAGCATTCACTTTTTGGCATAGAATCTGATGCATAGCTACAAATCAAATGTATGCTCATCGCATTCGATACCACAATACCCATTCCATGACGAATGGCATGTAGTTCCCATTTTGATGTATATGAAATGCAATGTTTTGGTGCTTCCGTAATGTTTGTGTGCCATTTTCTCAGTTTGGTGGAATAATTTAAGCAATTTTGATAGCGATTTCAAGGAAAATCTCTCGGGCATGTAATGATTTGTTTGCTTGCGAAAATAATGCTTTACGATTCTAAAAAACGCGAAAGTACGTATAGCGGTGCACAGTTCTCGTAACTTTTTATTGACGCTGAGTTTACCTTGCAAGACACTGACCAATCTATTTACGGGGGCGGCGATCAGCTAGTACACTAATAAGCGTGTTTAACTCCAGAGACCAGTCAGAATCTGGAAAATTTGACCCCAGGCAGGTAATACTGTAGGAGGTGATCAGATGGCGTTGATGCAAAATAACCTTGTCACTGTGTTTTAAATCCTATCACATGTCCGTCTTACGTACGTTAAAATAGTCCACTCAAGTAACATATCTATTCATATTAATTTCATAAAATGCCCTATTAACAGGGTTAACGCCTCAGTTTTGCATTCTATTCTTGATATATTTTGCTAGTTCAAAAGTTGCTTGCATGGGTTTTGGTATGTGTGTACTCGGGAACGACGTCGCGACTAGCTAACTTTTGTCTTTGTTAAATGATTCATGTAATCGCGAATGAGTAGAAAATATGATATATAAATAATGCCCAGAAAACTGCAATTTGAGATTTTCTTTGCGTCACTCATATTGCACTGAATAAAGATTTCAAAATGTTGTAAGCACTTGAAATAGTCGAATAATAAAGCCTCCACAACGTATGGTAATATCCATGACAACAAATCTTTTTTGGTAGAATCGCCAAAGATAGGCCACAAAAATTACATACGTTGCGCATCAACTTTGGTCCTCCTAAAGATTGATATCATCTATAATAAGTTTTCCCATCTGAACTTTCCCTTTCGCATCATAGAAACTGAACACAACCATGTAAGTTATAATGTGAACGAAGTTAAGTTATTAGCTACTAAATTAGATAGATTGGAAATTCACTGTTACTGTATCTCTGTGGCCTCCACTGAACAGAGACATGGCTTTATATGTATTGGTAATTCTGCCGTCAAATCACGTGTACGCCTATCCAATAATTCCATGCGAAGGTAAAATGAGCACTTCTACCAAGGGAATAGAGGCAAAGTCTTCACTGTATGCTGAGATAGAATAAAATCTTCAGGGACAGAAGTAAACTTACGTTAAAACTACTTCAAAACGGGTCTCGAGGTTATAAAATCGTTTTCATGTTCAACTAATAAACATGAACTTTATACTTCTCATTTATTAGCAGTATAAATACACCATCTGAGTGTGTTATTAAACAGGGGAAATCTTTATTCTTCAGCTTAATGAGCAGTTGAAATTTCATGCTCAGCTGAGTTGAGCATGAAAAGCGTTTATAACATCGGGCTCTTATTCTACTCAAAATATGCAGAATAAATATATCATCTTAACTTAATTGTATCAGCCTACATGGTGGGTAATGCCAATGGAACACATAAAAGGTTCAAAGGAGTCTTATGCGCATTGAACGTTGTTCCTCAGGTAATTAATTTCGGTCCAGTCAAGGCTTGTGTCATAAAGAACTTCTAGCGATAAGGCGTATATTTTCCCTAGTTGCATGATTACAAACACCAAATTTTCAAATTGCCCTAATGTTTTTAAAATTGCTGTAGTTCAGCAGTAAAATATGCATAGTAAGCAACAAAATACGTTTCAAAGTGATTCATCATTTACAATACCGTTAAAACGTGCACTTTCTACTCCCACCCCTCATTTTACGTCTATATACTGGGTGACGTTTAGACCAGACTTTGAGTGAATGCATTGCTAGTTATAAAAAAGTAAAAGTGCTTAAATGTTATTTTATTTCTTCTTTTCCTTATATTTAGCTAGACGTCTTGCTTCTGGAAAGATTTTCATTCGCTGGTAAAATATATGAATAGCCTTCTTCTTAGATATCATTTCTTTCTTATAATATTATCCACACAAATCTATTCTTTTTCTTTACATCACATTTATGAAATGCTTTTATAAATGCAAAACAAAGGATAACTCAGTATTTGATTTTGCGGTTATGAATTTTTCTATCTTTTTTAGAAACATTGACTATTTGAAGGTAGGGTTGTTAAATACTCAATAACATGAAAAAGTAAGAGACTATGATCAGACCAACCCATTGCACCGTAAGGAAGAGACACAGAACATAAATAGTAACAAGAGATACGAAAGACGATTAAAGCAGTACAACCAGTTCTCTCTTCCTCGTAAAGATGATTACAAAAATAGAAATGACACAAAGTAATGCATACTAAAACGAAGACCAACACATAAGTCGCCCATCACATGTTCGTCCGGACTTTGGTTAGACTGCAAAGACAACGACACGTAGAGCCCTGCAGCGTTATTTTGACTATGTTGACATTCTGTATTTGCAATAATATTTACCAATTTAGAATAATACATGCATTTTATTACATCAAAATGTTATATGCACATACAAATCATAAGGAGAATTCTACCATCATAGAGGTTTCGAGTTCGAACCCCGTCACAGTACCATGTAATTTTATTTTTTTTTTTAAATTCTATTTTATTATCAATTATTTATTGAGTGCGGCATGTGATTTCCAACAATGTGGCATTTTGACATGTGTAGACTCAGACGAGCCTGTGTAGCCGCCTTTTAAGCTTAGACAGTCAAAATGCTGTTTGGGCAGTAGCCAAATATTCATAGAATATTCAAACGACTAGCAAAGGCTCTGATCAAACTGCGCGTATGCGCAGGCTGATCTGAGGCTCTGCTCTTCGCACATAGCACATTGTTAGAAATCTCATATAGCGGCTCATTTAAAGATATAATTCATAAGCATTTCCAAACCATTTGGGTTGCTGAATATTGCTGTACTTGATTGTATCGATTCCTGATCTTTGCACCCTTACTTACTTTAATGACAGCAAACAATTCGCACCCTATTGAGTTGATGCATTCAGTGGCATCTCGCATATGCGTTTTCGTGTTTGATAATGTCCCATTTGATGGACACTTTGTATAAATGTTAAAAATGTTTTCCAATAATGCTTAAAGGATACATGTGAATATATAATACAATAAAAATGAAGAAAAAGAAATGAAAGCATTGGGGGGATTCAAACCTGCGCACAATGGAAAAGTAAATGTATGTTCTGCTGCCAGAGACTACCTTCTGAGCTATACAAGATGCTATCAAACTGTTTTCAAAACTACACCTGACTGCTGAATATGCCAGCCTACTGTTTTGATTTCAATGTATACAAACAAGCAAAAGTAAACATGTCACTAGATCTTGGCAGCACTATAGAAGGTTTTAAGGAGCGATATCGTTTCTCTACCACCACGCTAACGTATATCCATGCGCGGATTCATGAATTTTTCGTAGGGTTTGGCGGTGGGGGGGGGGGGGGGGGGGGGGTTCCAAGCCCGACTGACTGAAAAAAAGCTCTGACGTTTTTGTGTTTTTTTTCCTTCCTTTTTGTAAGTCCTCAGCTTATTTTGCAGAGGGAGTCCAGTGGTCATGGCTTTTTCAAAGAAAACTATTATTTAACTATAACTTTCCGATATTCCATGGAGAAGGACGGTCCAACATATCCAGGGGGTCCAACTTTTCTCTGGGGGACCCAGTGGGGTCCAACTTTTCCCAGGGGGAGGGGGTCCTATGGCAGATTTCTATATAAAACTATAGAATTTGTGATTTTCCATGGGGCTAGTTCCGGACCTCCCTCCCCTCCTCTTGATCCGCGCGTGGCAACGTTAACTGAGTTCGTCCACACATCGTCTTGACCAAAAGACAACGCATGACTCACTCCATTGATGCAAGTTCTGTGCGGGTGGGGTAAACAACGACAGGTCCTACTGTTTAGTGATTGGAGATACGCTTGGGGTATCAAAAAATGCCGTGAGTAGGGTAGTGCACCGTGTATCAAAGGCGTTTTGTGCAAGGGGAATTTGTATTATTCCCAACGTCGGATGTTAAGGGAGTCTCTATAATGTTGCTAGCACAGATAAAATACCGAATTACCCACATGCTTTGTCTCCACCAAACTGTATGCCATGCGGTGAACACAAATGAACTGAATTGCTAGAAACGCTGTTTTGTATTTTAAAAAATGCGTATCGCTGCCTATCAGGTATGATTTTATAGTTAAAAGGTTGAAGGGTTCACCACATTAAGAAGTCTGCGAGTATTCTATGACTACCCACACACACACTCCCCCTTAAGCATATGAACAAACTAGAGGATCTGAATTATCACGTATCCATTTTAGCGTGTTCTGGCTCAATTGGTGTCTTTAAATTTAAAAAAAACTAGCTAAGTATCTGATAATCAGCCAATTTCTGGCTTGTCATTGGGAATTTATCATTAGTTATGACTCGACAGGGCTCTCGAAATAGATGGGTAACCGGGTGCCACTTTGGCAGAGATATTTGTGCTTATAGCATCGCATCAGTGTTGTACAGCTGAAGTCGGATGAAAATCCCGAATTACGTGGACCTCGAAGTCTCCCAATTACAAATGTACTGATATTGCTTGGGAGCGCTGTGGCTCAGTGGTAGAGTGCTTGACTCGAGACCGAGGGGCTGCGGATTCGATCATCACCGGCGTAACTGCGTTGTGTCATTGAGCAAGAACATTAATCCTAGCTTAGCACTAGTTCAACCCAGGAAGCCCCGTCCCTTTATAACTGAAAGATTGTTGATGAGACGTAAATAATCAAATCAAATCAAACAAACACAACTGATATTGTACTGTTTACCTTAACTTTAAACATTCGTATGAGCAAACTGCAACCGAGCCAGCACGATATTATGGTACTTATCACATAGGCGATCAACCATGGATCGCTCAAGGATCCACATAACCTGCTAAATCCACCTCAACTTAAAATATGCACGCGTGTGATGGTTCAGAAAAAAGGATGAAAACTTAACCCCCACTGGATAGCTGATCATGCATCATTTATGTTAGGTTATACTGATGGGATAAGCAACACAGTATCATTGGTTAGCCCATAAATAGTCTACAACGAGCTAGATGCATGTAAACTGCTCCCACAAACACACAAAACATGATGATCGCGAACGTGTTCGTGTGTACTCCCCCCCCCCCACCACCGCAGATCACCACCACCTGCCCTCCCTTCCCGTCTCCTCTAAAATGACGCCCATACTCTTTTATGAAATTGAAAATATCAACTCAAGCAATTCTGCGTCGTGGGAGGGGTTTTATGAGCAGGAATGACTCTCTTTGTAGTATTTTTCGAGTCCGCTGATTAATTGACAGGACGCGCGAAACATTTGGGTCGCTTACAGTCATTAAAACTCTATTTTTCGTATGTCCTCGTAAGCATTTCCGCCAAATTGACGATTTTAGCCGAGGATTTATACTTAAGTTAGGTTCACAAAAACGGCGCATTATAAATGCACATTTAAGATAGAATCTTAACTTTAAGAAATATTGGAGTTAAGTTCGTACAAGTCTACTTAACTTAAGGAGGCATTGTAATTCTGGGCCCAGATAACATTAGTAGATTATTATCTCTGCTCTGCATATTCAACGGATTTTACAGAATTACCATATTAACCAACAACTCACATAGGTATGTTGTTATATCTAGTGAGTTTCCCAAGCCATTGAGACATTGAGATAGTTTGATAAAGTTCTTCCTCATGCAATGTGTCCAATCACGTGGTCTGCCTGATAAGGTTCGCAAGTAATAGGACATCACAGGTAAGGGAAATCGTTCATAACTTTCGTTATACTAAGTCGATTTAATGCGGTAAAGTGCACCCCTCCCCCCCCCCTCATATTTTTTCTGCACAAAACTGTGTAAAAGTCCCAACTGGGGTCGCTGCCGTTTTCCAGATTACTTCGACCAACTGAAATGTGTACCCAATTGCGAAGAATTTTCCGTTTTTTCTTCAGTTGTTCGAGGTAATCTAGAAAACTACAAATATGAGGGGGTTTTAGCACTTTACCGCATGAAATTTGACTTAGTATCACGAAAGTTATGAATGATTTGACTGGTTCAGGAAATCTGTGAACCCAATCATACTGACAACGTGATTGGCCACCTTGTCATGATTGGAATTTAAATATTCTCCCATTAAACTTGATACAAATTTGGCACAGAAATTGACATTGGGAAAAAGAATACTTATAAATGGCTCTATACTAAATTTCAGCTCTAAAGCAATATCGGTGTTACCTATATTACATTTTACAACAAGTTTTAAATCAAGGGCTGATTTATATAATATAGTTATTTAACAAATTAGGAAATTGCTATCGAACGAGAACCCTCCCTAGCTGGCTTGACAATGGCACATGCACAGTTAAAGTATTTGAAATAGTATACCACCTTTACCAACATGAGCACGAAAGAGTTCGTGATGTGCAAGGTCTACACTGATGTAGGTGGTATAAATAGTTATACCATGTTTGTTCACCTGTACGTGAGATAATCCACGTACAGGTGGACAAGCCATGGTATAACTATCACGTAATGAATAGAGAGGTTTCAGCACTGCAGCATTATTTAATCAATTTTAATATCGTCAACGTATTTGAATTTCGCAATCAGATGGAAGAAAATTCATTGAATTAATCCAAACAAGTCCAAGAAAACGAATAAGCGCATTTGCAAAACTAATTAAAAGCTAATAGTACATAATTGCATCACTACTACGTAATTACGGCGTCATTTATTCAAGTTAATACGCAAAAAACTATCGATTTTGCTGAAATATTGAAATTAAAAGTTCCAAGCATTGGAATTAGAGTTTGATAAAGAGATATACGTTGCAGCAAATTTAAGGTATGAACAAATGTAATGCATCATGATCTCCTGCTGTCAACCGATCGGGCACCACGAACTTATAAAATCATTTAAAGAGACTAGGTCTGTAACTATGAACATTTTTCGAAAAATTTTCTTTTCTTTTTAAATCATTTGTAAAAATAGAATAAAGCTATGTATTCACAATAAATACTTCAGTACAGCTGAAAACTGCATGGAAAAGTGAATATCCTACAACAACAGGTGATTTTTCTCTTGTTAGGAATTATATACGACCCTCCAATAATTCTAGCCAGTTGATTTTAACATAAATGCTGTTGTTTTGATAGTGATAATTTGTTAAGATTTATGAAAATGGTAAAATGTTTACCTGAATTTGAGTATTTTACTGTATTCTTGAAAAATAAAAAAAAAATATTTCAAAAATAAGAAGATCAAAAGTTGCAGACTATGCAGCTTTAAGAAAGAAAATGGACTTTCGGAAACAGAGATTATACAAAGTTTGAAACAACCGAGTATGATGCATGTCATGGGTTCAGTTCAAAGTAAGTGACGCTCTAACGTATCTCACCGAGTGAGGTATATTATAATCTTACAGTTCTAACTGAGAAAACGAGTACCCGCACTTTATGTTTCTGACCATAAACAACGAAGCTATTGGAGTTTAAAATTGACAAAGCATGGTTCATTTCACCTTTGTTGCATAACGTTTCCTTTCACAAACGAACCGTACGCGCATCGTTGTCGCGCATGTCGATAAGCGCCTGATGGAGTGTGAGTTTTTAACAGCAAAGCGGGAAACCAGGCCATGGTATAGTGCCAGTCAATAGTCAAAAATATTGAATACTGGAGCAAAAGAAATCCAACAGGTAAACCCCGGTGGGACCGACAAACAGCCAAAGCATCAGGCCCCTACCTTCTCATCAATAGATAAGTCTTTAAGTTGGAACCGTCATATGGTCTGAAGTCCGACCCACCGGCGTGCAATTAAAGAGGAAAGCAAAGTTGCCAATCGTGATTGGGGTGACCACCAAGCATGCAGTCTGTTGCAATACATTAATGTTATAGCCAATCTTTTTATAATGGGAAATTATTTTAATGAACTGCGCTGAAAAATTATTATCTTCTTCAATTTATACACCAAGTTACCATAGAATTCAGATGCCGAAAGTCCTTGGCACAAGAGAGAATTAAGTCCAACTTTGAATTTAGATATCAAATCATAGCATCGTCCTTAAAATTTAGAAAAGGTTTTGTGAAGTTTAAGAAGTTTCTGAGTTAACAATTTATTGCGAGTCTTTAAGTCAGTAACATAGCCAGATGCTCTAGTAAAACGAATGAGTTGAGAGATATAGGCTCCATAGGATGTAGAGCTAGGAACATCACCATCTAAAAATGGGAAATTGACAATTTCAAAATCAAAGTCGTCACGTTTATCGTAAATTTTGTGGAAACAATATCATTAGAAATTGACAAATGCAAGTCTAAAAATCATTTATTCATGTAAAAATATTTGCAATGTAGACCTCTTCAGAGGGAGGATAAAAGTGAATATGTAAGCGCGCATTTTGTACGAGATATTCTTGTAAGCAGTAAATAAAAAAATGATCAAATACATTTCTGGGCTATGAATGCTGTTTGAAGAGAGAGCTGGTTGCATTGCTTTGTTTGTATTCCTGGTGTCCCGTGACTGTTGTGTGGCTCTTCCTCACGATGCCACGGGTTTGTCTGCACTTTGTGATTGTGGTATTTCCTGATCACACTCACTTACTAATTTTTAAGGACATATGCTTCAAAATACTTCCCAAGCTGTAATCTGTAAAATAATTTGCTTACAGTTTGTCTTTTGCATGGGGTATACATTTATGAAATAAAAGGATATGTCACCGTGCTTATTTTTTCATAATATATACAAGGATTTTTTCATCATTTGACCAATGATCTAAGCAGATGAAATAATATCACTACTCTTAAAAACCGAGCTAAAGTAGATGTTATCTTCAGCCAGCTTCTTTTTTTAACGTAAATTAGTGCTCATGACCTCAAACCTTTTTTGAAAATGTGCAAGTTAATTTGTTATTGCCCAAGCTGTGACAAGATACTGCATAAAATATTTTGGCAACTCGTCCAAAATTGGAACTTTATTTTAGAAAACAAATCATATATTGAAAAATCTGATGTTGAAAATCTCAAGAATTCGTTTATATTTCATGGACTATTACTAGAGCAGAAGTCGATGTTACACCATCGCAAATACCCGCTTTTTGACCTATAGCCTTTACCTTGGGATCAAGGTCATATAAAATGTAGCTCAGTACCTTCAGCATAATATGATCTATGCACCTGTAAAGTTTGAAGTTGCTATGTCCAATGGTTAAGGAGAAGAAGCATTTACAAAAATACACTTTATGACCTTGACCTAAGGTCACACCAAATGTTGTCCAGTGCCCTCAAAATCATATGACCTTTACACCTGCAAACTTTGAAATTGCTACGTCCAACAGTTTAGGAGAAGATGCATTTACAAGAAAGTACATTATTTGACCTTGACCACTAAATGTTGCCCAGTGCCCTCTACATCATGTGACATATGCACCTACAGAGTTTGAAATTACTACGTCAAAAGCTTTATGAGGAGAAGCATTTACAAGAAATTCAATATTTGACCTTTGACCTTGACCTTGGGGTCAAGGTCACACAAAATGTTGCCCAGTACCCTCTACATCATGTGACCTATTCAGCTACAAAGTTTAAAGTTGCTTCGTCTAACCGTTTAGGAGGAAATACATTTACAATAAAATACAACATTGACCATTGACCTTTGACGTTGAACTTGGGGTCAAGGTCACACGAAATGTTGCCCAGTACACTCTACATCATGTGACCTATTCAAATACAAAGTTTGAAGTTGCTACCTCTATTGATTTAGGAGGAGATATATTTACAAAAAAACGTGACGGACGGACGTACGCACGGACTGACGGACGGACGTAAAGCCAGGGAAGACATTGTGAGGTATTTTACCAAAACTCACTGTGGGGTTAGCCTTATATTGTTGAAATTGATCATGTGGGGTTTGCATTAAAAATACAGACTGAGAGGACTCTGTGGGGTAGCTCAATCAAAACCGTTATGGGGTTCCAACTTTACACTAATTTCAACTTCACAAGCATTTCAACACTCTTTTAGAAGATCCCAGATAAAATACAGCCTCTATGGCATACACAAAGTTTTCAAGGATTTGACTGTGTATACTTGTGGGGTTATTTAGTCTAAGAGCTGTGGGGTTAAGTCAATAGTTAAGGGTTTATATGCCCAGAAGTGTTGTGGGGTAGCACGTTGTATACTTTGGGGTTATTTGTCCGTAGCATTGTCAGGTCAAGTGTTCTATCATAGTGTATGGGGTTTGTCAGTCTGCATGAATTGTGGATAGCAAAGAAAACTATACTCAGAACAAGAATTGTCAGAAAACAATATAGCACACCTAATGGGAGCATGGCTATAATCAGGCCAGTTTGAAAATGGTAAGGATGTCTTAAAAGCTGGCTGCATCTAAGTGTTCAGAAACAAACCAAAATGCCAAAACTGAACAAAATCAGTGGACCATGAAATATAGGTTCAGGTAAATTCACTGCTCATAATATTTAAAGGAACACCTAATAATTTTTCATTTGTGATAATGTCAACCCCTGTCCAATAGACAAGTAATGCGTTTCATTGGACAATAAGGCAGAAACCCAGTTTATTTTGAAATTTTTACTACGACAGCCAAAGTTTTGGACCATAAAAAGTTATTGATTAAACAAGCGCAGCTTATGTTCATGGTTTAAATTTTGTCATTTTTAATTTTTTTGAAAATGACGATTTTTTCTGGCAATTCTGTAGAATCTTCCGAATTTGATAATAGCGTAACCTAATGATTTCAGCAACATAAAATTGCTATTGACTGAACATAAATAATGCTGTTGTGCTACTCGATTGAAAAATTCGTATTAAAATTTGGTTTCAAAAAAAGGGGTATTTTTAACAAAATTCCAATTTCCATGGAGATGCCTGGAAAGGGATTACACCACTTATATCACCAAGCATCATCATTGATAGGTAACCAAGCTAATCACAGGACAAACATGTTTTTGTCTTATTAATCCAACTCTTGCTATGAGTCAGACCATGAGTGCATTTGTATTGTGATCAATGTCAAAATACGCAGTGTACCTTTAAATATTTTAAGCAGTGTAGAATCCTTATTTAAAGGTTTTGCCGCGAATATGTATGCACCAAAACTGTTTATTGTAGCACTGATAGTTGTTAAAAAATGATTTAAATGCTAAAAATGTTAAGCCACTAGACCGTTACCAGGCTTTAATATGCCCTTCAACAAAAAAGTAGGGAACAAATAGGGATAAAAAATTTGATAAAAATAGGGACTATTGGTGTAAAAAGGTAGGGATAGTAGGGCATTTGCAAGTACAAAATGAATCACAATGACTAGTTAGAAAAAATATGAAATTTCACACTAAATCAGCAGGATAATAGCTGTGCCAATAGTTCAAGATAAACAGAGAGACTTTTGGGTTTTAAAAAAAATGAGATGTTTTGCAGTGTGCTCCCTGAAAAATTAATTCGATAATCTATTAAATCCTCACGTTCGGAGTGGGTGAGGGAAAATTTCTGGACTTTAACGCGCAAATGACACTTTAGAAAGAAAAAGTAGGTATAGTATGGCATTTTTCAGAAAAAGTAGATTAAATCAAAAACAGTAGGGAAAAGTAGGACCCGCTTGAAAGCCTGCATGACAAAATAAGCCAAAGTAAAATATAGATTAATCCATGAGGCCATGCGGTGACAAAATAACCTCCAAAGTATATGCAGTGCTTCAACATTAGATTATTTAGTTTATGTTTTCCTTGCTACGTACCCAAACAACACATATGGACATATAAACCCCATATACCATTGACTCTTCACCCCACAGTTCTTAGACAAAATAACCCCGTAAGTACCGGTATATGCAGTGCTTGACATTATTTTAAGTTTTCCTTGCTAACCCCACAACACATATGGACATATAAACCCCATATACCATTGACTCTTAACCCCACAGTTCTTTAGACAAAATAAATCCGCAAGATTATGCAAAGCTTTGTCATAAGATTATAGCAGTTTAAGTTTTCCTTTCTACAACACAACACATATGGAAATTTAAATCCCATAATTATACCATTGATTCTCTTAATCCCACAGTTCTTAAACAAAATAACGTTAGTATATTCAGTACTTCAGCATGAGAATATATAGATTCAAGTTTGCTTTGCTACCCCACAACATATATGGACATATAAACCCCATATACCTTTGCCTCTTACCCCACAGTTCTTTAGACAAAATAACCCCACAAGTTTATGCAAAACATTGTCAAAAGAATATTGCAGTTTAACTTTTCCTTTCCACCCCACATAACATATGAACATTTAAAATCTCATAATTATACCATTGACTCTCTTAAACCCATAGTTTTTAAACAAAATAACCCCATAAGTATTAATTATATATGCAGTGCTTCAACATACGATTATATAGTTTAAAGCTTTCTTTGCTACCCTTCAACTCATGTGGACATATTAACCCCATATACCATTGACTCTTCACCCCACAGTTCTTAGACAAAGTAACCCCATAAGTATTAATTATATATGCAGTGCTTCAACATACGATTATATAGTTTCAAGCTTTCTTTGCTACCCAACAACTCATATGGACATATTAACCCCATATACCATTGACTCTTCACCCCACAGTTCTTAAACAAAATAACCCCATAAGCTTAATTATATATGCAGTGCTTCAACATACGATTATATAGTTTCAAGCTTTCTTTGCTACCCCACAACTCATGTGGACATATAAACCCCATATACCATTGACTCTTCACCCCACAGTTCTTAAACAAAATAACCCCATAAGTATTAATTATATATGCAGTGCTTCAACATGCGAATATTATAGTTTCAAGCTTTCTTTGCTGCCCGACAACTCATGTGGACATATAAACCCCACATACCATTGACTCTTCACCCCACAGTTCTTAGACAAAATAACCCCATAAGTATTAATTATATTTGCAGTGCTTCAACATACAATTATATAGTTTCAAGCTTTCTTTGCTACCCCACAACTCCTATAGTCATATAAACCCCATATACCATTGACTCTTCACCCCACACTTCTTAGACAAAATAACCCCGTAAGTATATGCAGTGCTTTTACATTAGATTATATAGCAGGTTTTTTTCTGGGATTTTTTGGGGAAATTTTCGCACCGTTGTACACAAAATTAGGAAAAAACACACCCTATTATAATATTATCAAATAAAACAAAAAAAAATCAAATATTTGGTTCACTTATACACAACATTCAAAATTTGAAAAGCAAAAATATAATTTGCTGTGGCACAATGCAGTTAAGATGTCACAAAATGGAGATCAATTTTTTGCTTCCTTGAATTGAGAATTTTCTCATTTAAATTGGGGAAACATACCTTTTGCCATTGGGAACATGACCCAATAACGGTCATCAAAATAGACCAAAACACCTGTATAGTTCAAGTTTTGTTTGCTATCCCACAACATGTATGGACATATACTATAAACCCCATATACCATTGACTCTTAACCCCACAGTTCTTAGAAAACTCCGCAAGTATATGCAGTGGTTTGACAGATTAAATTCGCGTATTTCAAAATTTCCTTGCTACCCCACAAGATGTATAGACAAAATAACCCCACAAGAATATGCAGTGCTTTGACATTAGATTATATAATGTAAGTTTTTCTTGCTAAAATGCCCCCACAATTGATGTGGACACACAAACACAATACACTATGGACACTTAACCTCACACTGCTTCAGACAAAATAACCCCAGAAGTATACACACCACTACAACAGATTGCATTTTATATTTCAAAAGTTTTCCCTGTTTCCCCGATAAAAAATGACTGAGTTAGAGTAACCACGGACAAAGCGAAAACAATTGAGCTCCGCCAACATTTGCTGGCGGGGCCCTCACAAGGAAGAAATTTACTTTAGAAAGTTCATGATTTTGGCTATAAATTACATGATAAATGATATATTAGAAAACTCAGTGCATTTTGGGGTTATTTTTCAAACTTTTTTGCTGGAATTGTAATGGTGAAAACTTGCTTTTTCCGACACATAATAAGTGTTTACTTTTAAAAAAGATAGATAGATAGATAGATAGATAGATAGATAGATAGATAGATAGATAGATAGATAGATAGATAGATAGATAGATAGATAGATAGACAGACAGGGCTACCAGACAGACCATAATCTACTTAGTGACCGGTAAACGCAGGAAACTGCCGGATAACGCCGGAAAACACCTAAAATATGCCAAAATTGGGGTCGCAGAGGTGGAGGCATGATGGGTAATGGGTATATGGGCTTTGTATAATTTATGGACAATAGTTAAGTCACATTATGCCGGAAAATATCGGCAAAATTCGCGTGTATCCTGCTACCGTTATCAACAGCGTTGAGATATCCGCCCACCAACGATGTGTATTCAAGTATATTGACATTTGCCATGCGACATGATCAGGTTGATGACCAGTTAATTTCCAGATTTCCGCTAAAACAATTTAAACTTAATTGTTACAAGGTATAGGCACTAACTGTAAGAGCAATTTCTTTATGCCCAATTTATGGCCTATCGTCCCATAGGCATACAGTGGAAACCCAGATGAGAAGCCGCATACTACCCAGTAAGCGTGTAAAATCGGGCAACTATTGGCCTGCCAGCGAAACGCCATCAAGATGGCGTTTCGCTGGCGGGGCAATAGTGGTCCGTAATGGGATGCTGACAGGGTATGCGCCTCATCATGTTCTACGCCGTTTGCTTGCAATAGGCGAGCAACGAAGGCTCAGACGATCGTGCCCATACTCGGCAGTCTTGCCAGATCGGTAGCCCCAATATATAGTTGTGCAGATTCGCGATAAGTTCCAAATAATCTATAATAGACTATTAGAAGGAACGTGCGAGGCTGTACATTGGCACAGACTCAACAGCTTCTTTTGGATTACCTTAATCTATGAACCCCATTTACAATAAATAAGATCTGCAAAGGAAAGTGCGAGGCTGTACATTGGCACAGACTCAACAGCTTCTGTAGCATTTATAACCTTAATCTAATGACACACAATATTAAACTTCTTTAATTGGTTTGTCTTTTACAGGATTAAATAAGTTATAAATAAATACTAATTGGGCCTCGACGCAAGAAAACCTGTCTTCTTGGTTTCCGATAAAGTGATATTCAAACCAGCCTGCTCAGCTACAAATTGAAACTTCGCTTATAGAAAGTCTACACATGACACTTTCCTATAAATGAAGAACAAAGGCGCTGATCAGACTGTGTGAATGCGCAGACTGGTCTGCGCCTTTGTTGTTCGCAAACACCAGAAGAGATGTTTTCGCGACGAGGCCTATCATTAATCTCTGAAAATTATCAAAGAGATTGCAATGGGAGCAGTTAAAATAAAAATAAACAAGTATGAACTTATATTTAATTAGCAGATAACCAATATCGCTGACTGTTAATGTGTTGGTATTAAACTGATCTATGTGACTATCCAGATGTTCAATATAGCTATCACCAAATAATGTTATTCTTGTGGTCATCAGCCTGAATTCAAAGTTTATATACATACAGAGCTTACATGACAGGAAAATGAGCCCTGATTCTAATAAAACACATCAGAGTTGATTCTTGGATTTTTCCAGAAGGGGCCAACTCCCCCCTTGTGTTCCCAAAAGGGGGCCAACCTACAAATCAAATGGTTAATGGTGTTTTTCTAAAAAAAAACACTGCCGACCACCCCTTAATCTCTTAAACTGCCGACCAACCCTGCACCCCTTAAAAAAACTGCACCCCTTAAAAAACTAAAGATTGATATCATCTATAATAAGTTTTCCCATCTGAACTTTCCCTTTCGCATCATAGAAACTGAACACAACCATGTAAGTTATAATGTGAACGAAGTTAAGTTATTAGCTACTAAATTAGATAGATTGGAAATTCACTGTTACTGTATCTCTGTGGCCTCCACTGAACAGAGACATGGCTTTATATGTATTGGTAATTCTGCCGTCAAATCACGTGTACGCCTATCCAATAATTCCATGCGAAGATAAAATGAGCACTTCTACCAAGGGAATAGAGGCAAAGTCTTCACTGTATGCTGAGATAGAATAAAATCTTCAGGGACAGAAGTAAACTTACGTTAAAACTACTTCAAAACGGGTCTCGAGGTTATAAAATCGTTTTCATGTTCAACTAATAAACATGAACTTTATACTTCTCATTTATTAGCAGTATAAATACACCATCTGAGTGTGTTATTAAACAGGGGAAATCTTTATTCTTCAGCTTAATGAGCAGTTGAAATTTCATGCTCAGCTGAGTTGAGCATGAAAAGCGTTTATAACATCGGGCTCTTATTCTACTCAAAATATGCAGAATAAATATATCATCTTAACTTAATTGTATCAGCCTACATGGTGGGTAATGCCAATGGAACACATAAAAGGTTCAAAGGAGTCTTATGCGCATTGAACGTTGTTCCTCAGGTAATTAATTTCGGTCCAGTCAAGGCTTGTGTCATAAAGAACTTCTAGCGATAAGGCGTATATTATCCCTAGTTGCATGATTACAAACACCAAATTTTCAAATTGCCCTAATGTTTTTAAAATTGCTGTAGTTCAGCAGTAAAATATGCATAGTAAGCAACAAAATACGTTTCAAAGTGATTCATCATTTACAATACCGTTAAAACGTGCACTTTCTACTCCCATCCCTCATTTTACGTCTATATACTGGGTGACGTTTAGACCAGACTTTGAGTGAATGCATTGCTAGTTATAAAAAAGTAAAAGTGCTTAAATGTTATTTTTATTTCTTCTTTTCCTTATATTTAGCTAGACGTCTTGCTTCTGGAAAGATTTTCATTCGCTGGTAAAATATATGAATAGCCTTCTTAAGATATCATTTCTTTCTTATAATATTATCCACACAAATCTATTCTTTTTCTTTACATCACATTTATGAAATGCTTTTATAAATGCAAAACAAAGGATAACTCAGTATTTGATTTTGCGGTTATGAATTTTTCTATCTTTTTTAGAAACATTGACTATTTGAAGGTAGGGTTGTTAAATACTCAATAACATGAAAAAGTAAGAGACTATGATCAGACCAACCCATTGCACCGTAAGGAAGAGACACAGAACATAAATAGTAACAAGAGATACATAAGACGATTAAAGCAGTACAACCAGTTCTCTCTTCCTCATAAAGATGATTACAAAAATAGAAATGACACAAAGTAATGCATACCAAAACGAAGACCAACACATAAGTCGCCCATCACATGTTCGTCCGGACTTTGGTTAGACTGCAAAGACAACGACACGTAGAGCCCTGCAGCGTTATTTTGACTATGTTGACATTCTGTATTTGCAATAATATTTACCAATTTAGAATAATACATGCATTTTATTACATCAAAATGTTATATGCACATACAAATCATAAGGAGAATTCTACCATCATAGAGGTTTCGAGTTCCAACCCCGTCACAGTACCATGTAATTTTATTTTATTTTTTAAATTCTATTTTATTATCAATTATTTATTGAGTGCGGCATGTGATTTCCAACAATGTGGCATTTTGACATGTGTAGACTCAGACGAGCCTGTGTAGCCGCCTTTTAAGCTTAGACAGTCAAAATGCTGTTTGGGCAGTAGCCAAATATTCATAGAATATTCAAACGACTAGCAAAGGCTCTGATCAAACTGCGCGTATGCGCAGGCTGATCTGAGGCTCTGCTCTTCGCAAATACCACATTGTTAGAAATCTCATATAGCGGCTCATTTAAAGATATAATTCATAAGCATTTCCAAACCATTTGGGTTGCTGAATATTGCTTTACTTGATTGTATCGATTCCTGATCTTTGCACCCTTACTTACTTTAATGACAGCAAACAATGCGCACCCTATTGAGTTGATGCATTCAGTGGCATCTCGCATATGCGTTTTCGTGTTTGATAATGTCCCATTTGATGGACACTTTGTATAAATGTTAAAAATGTTTTCCAATAATGCTTAAAGGATACATGTGAATATATAATACAATAAAAATGAAGAAAAAGAAATGAAAGCATTGGGGGGATTCAAACCTGCGCACAATGGAAAAGTAAATGCATGTTCTGCTGCCAGAGACTACCTTCTGAGCTAAACAAGATGCTATCAAACAGTTTTCAAAACTACACCTGACTGCTGAATATGCCAGCCTACTGTTTTGATTTCAATGTATACAAACAAGCAAAAGTAAACATGTCACTAGATCTTGGCAGCACTATAGAAGGTTTTAAGGAGCGATATCGTTTCTCTACCACCACGCTAACGTATATCCATGCGCGGATTCATGAATTTTTCGTAGGGTTTGGCGGTGGGGGGGGGTTCCAAGCCCAACTGACTGAAAAAAAGCTCTGACGTTTTTTTGTGTTTTTTTTTCCTTCCTTTTTGTAAGTCCTCAGCTTATTTTGCAGAGGGAGTCCAGTGGTCATGGCTTTTTCAAAGAAAACTATTATTTAACTATAACTTTCTGATATTCCATGGAAAAGGACGGTCCAACATATCCAGGGGGTCCAACTTTTCTCTGGGGGGCCCAGTTGGGTCCAACTTTTCCCAGGGGGAGGGGGTCCTATTGCAGATTTCTATATAAAACTATAGAATTTGTGATTTTCCATGGGGCTAGTTCCGGACCTCCCTCCCCTCCTCTTGATCCGCGCGTGGCAACGTTAACTGAGTTCGTCCACACATCGTCTTGACCAAAAGACAACGCATGACTCACTCCATTGATGCAAGTTCTGTGCGGGTGGGGTAAACAACGACAGGTCCTACTGTTTAGTGATTGGAGATACGCTTGGGGTATCAAAAAATGCCGTGAGTAGGGTAGTGCACCGTGTATCAAAGGCGTTTTGTGCAAGGGGAATTTGTATTATTCCCAACGTCGGATGTGAAGGGAGTCTCTATAATGTTGCTAGCACAGATAAAATACCGAATTACCCACATGCTTTGTCTCTTCCAAACTGTATGCCATGCGGTGAACACAAATGAACTGAATTGCTAGAAACGCTGTTTAGTATTTTAAAAAATGCGTATCGCTGCCTATCAGGTATGATTTTATAGTTAAAAGGTTGAAGGGTTCACCACATTAAGAAGTCTGCGAGTATTCTATGACTACCCACACACACACTCCCCCTTAAGCATATGAACAAACTAGAGGATCTGAATTATCACGTATCCATTGTAGCGTGTTCTGGCTCAATTGGTGTCTTTAAATTTAAAAAAAACTAGCTAAGTATCTGATAATCAGCCAATTTCTGGCTTGTCATTGGGAATTTATCATTAGTTATGACTCGACAGGGCTCTCGAAATAGATGGGTAACCGGGTGCCACTTTGGCAGAGATATTTGTGCTTATAGCATCGCATCAGTGTTGTACAGCTGAAGTCGGATGAAAATCCCGAATTTACGTAGACCTCGAAGTCTCCCAATTACAAATGTACTGATATTGCTTGGGAGCGCTGTGGCTCAGTGGTAGAGTGCTTGACTCGAGACCGAGGGGCCGCGGATTCGATCATCACCGGCGTAACTGCGTTGTGTCATTGAGCAAGAACATTAATCCTAGCTTAGCACTAGTTCAACCCAGGAAGCCCCGTCCCTTTATAACTGAAAGATTGTTGATGAGACGTAAATAATCAAATCAAATCAAACAAACACAACTGATATTGTACTGTTTACCTTAACTTTAAACATTCGTATGAGCAAACTGCAACCGAGCCAGCACGATATTATGGTACTTATCACATAGGCGATCAACCATGGATCGCTCAAGGATCCACATAACCTGCTAAATCCACCTCAACTTAAAATATGCACGCGTGTGATGGTTCAGAAAAAAGGATGAAAACTTAACCCCCACTGGATAGCTGATCATGCATCATTTATGTTAGGTTATACTGATGGGATAAGCAACACAGTATCATTGGTTAGCCCATAAATAGTCTACAACGAGCTAGATGCATGTAAACTGCTCCCACAAACACACAAAACATGATGATCGCGAACGTGTTCGTGTGTACTCCCCCCCCCCCCCCCACCGCCGCAGATCACCACCACCTGCCCTCCCTTCCCGTCTCCTCTAAAATGACGCCCATACTCTTTTATGAAATTGAAAATATCAACTCAAGCAATTCTGCGTCGTGGGAGGGGTTTTATGAGCAGGAATGACTCTCTTTGTAGTATTTTTCGAGTCCGCTGATTAATTGACAGGACGCGCGAAACATTTGGGTCGCTTACAGTCATTAAAACTCTATTTTTCGTATGTCCTCGTAAGCATTTCCGCCAAATTTACGATTTTAGCCGAGGATTTATACTTAAGTTAGGTTCACAAAAACGGCGCATTATAAATGCACATTTAAGATAGAATCTTAACTTTAAGAAATATTGGAGTTAAGTTCGTACAAGTCTACTTAACTTAAGGAGGCATTGTAATTCTGGGCCCAGATAACATTAGTAGATTATTATCTCTGCTCTGCATATTCAACGGATTTTATAGAATTACCATATTAACCAACAACTCACATAGGTATGTTGTTATATCTAGTGAGTTTCCCAAGCCATTGAGACATTGAGATAGTTTGATAAAGTTCTTCCTCATGCAATGTGTCCAATCACGTGGTCTGCCTGATAAGGTTCGCAAGTAATAGGACATCACAGGTAAGGGAAATCGTTCATAACTTTCGTTATACTAAGTCGATTTAATGCGGTAAAGTGCACCCCTCCCCCCCCCCCTCATATTTTTTCTGCACAAAACTGTGTAAAAGTCCCAACTGGGGTCGCTGCCGTTTTCCAGATTACTTCGACCAACTGAAGTGTGTACCCAATTGCGAAGAATTTTCCGTTTTTTCTTCAGTTGTTCGAGGTAATCTAGAAAACTACAAATATGAGGGGGTTTTAGCACTTTACCGCATGAAATTTGACTTAGTATCACGAAAGTTATGAATGATTTGACTGGTTCAGGAAATCTGTGAACCCAATCATACTGACAACGTGATTGGCCACCTTGTCATGATTGGAATTTAAATATTCTCCCATTAAACTTGATACAAATTTGGCACAGAAATTGACATTGGGAAAAAGAATACTAATAAATGGCTCTTTACTAAATTTCAGCTCTAAAGCAATATCGGTGTTACCTATATTACATTTTACAACAAGTTTTAAATCAAGAGCTGATTTATATAATATAGTTATTTAACAAATTAGGAAATTGCTATCGAACGAGAACCCTCCCTAGCTGGCTTGACAATGGCACATGCACAGTTAAAGTATTTGAAATAGTATACCACCTTTACCAACATGAGCACGAAAGAGTTCGTGATGTGCAAGGTCTACACTGATGTAGGTGGTATAAATAGTTATACCATGTTTGTTCACCTGTACGTGAGATAATCCACGTACAGGTGGACAAGCCATGGTATAACTATCACGTAATGAATAGAGAGGTTTCAGCACTGCAGCATTATTCAATCAATTTTAATATCGTCAACGTATTTGAATTTCGCAATCAGATGGAAGAAAATTCATTGAATTAATCCAAACAAGTCCAAGAAAACGAATAAGCGCATTTGCAAAACTAATTAAAAGCTAATAGTACATAATTGCATCACTACTACGTAATTACGGTGTCATTTATTCAAGTTAATACGCAAAAAACTATCGATTTTGCTGAAATATTGAAATTAAAAGTTCCAAGCATTGGAATTAGAGTTTGATAAAGAGATATACGTTGCAGCAAATTTAAGGTATGAACAAATGTAATGCATCATGATCTCCTGCTGTCAACCGATCGGGCGCCACGAACTTATAAAATCATTTAAAGAGACTAGGTCTGTAACTATGAACATTTTTCGAAAAATTTTCTTTTCTTTTTAAATCATTTGTAAAAATAGAATAAAGCTATGTATTCACAATAAATACTTCAGTACAGCTGAAAACTGCATGGAAAAGTGAATATCCTACAACAACAGGTGATTATTCTCTTGTTAGGAATTATTTACGACCCTCCAATAATTCTAGCCAGTTGATTTTTAACTTAAATGCTGTTGTTTTGATAGTGATAATTTGTTAAGATTTATGAAAATGGTAAAATGTTTACCTGAATTTGAGTATTTTACTGTATTCTTGAAATATAAAAAAAAATATTTCAAAAATAAGAAGATCAAAAGTTTCAGACTATGCAGCTTTAAGAAAGAAAATGGACTTTCAGAAACAGAGATTATACAAAGTTTGAATCAACCGAGTATGATGCATGTCATGGGTTCAGTTCAAAGTAAGTGACGCTCTAATGTATCTCACGGAGTGAGGTATATTATAATCTTACAGTTCTAACTGAGAAAACGAGTACCCGCACTTTATGTTTCTGACCATAAACAACGAAGCTATTGGAGTTTAAAATTGACAAAGCATGGTTCATTTCACCTTTGTTGCATAACATTTCCTTTCACAAACGAACCGTACGTGCATCGTTATCGCGCATGTCGATAAGCGCCTGACGGAGTGTGAGTTTTTAACAGCGAAGCGGGAAACCAAGCCATGGTATAGTGCCAGTCAATAGTCAAAAATATTGAATACTGGAGCAAAAGAAATCCAACAGGTAAACCCCGCGGGGACCGACAAACAGCCAAAGCATCAGGCCCCTACCTTCTCATCAATAGATAAGTCTTTAAGTTGGAACCGTCATATGGTCTGAAGTCCGACCCACCGGCGTGCAATTAAAGAGGAAAGCAAAGTTGCCAACCATGATTGGGGTGACCACCAAGCATGCAGTCTGTTGCAATACATTAATGTTATAGCCAATCTTTTTATAATGGGAATTTATTTTAATGAACTGCGCTGAAAAATTATTATCTTCTTCAATTTATACACCAAGGCATCACGGGACGGTTCTTTTAAGGACCTTTTGGCCCCAACCGCATACTTTTTTTAAAACTTAATAACTTTTCAACAAATAGGCACATCAACAAACTTCCTACCTTGCCCTTCTTCCCACAGAAGTCAAAATCTGGCAAATGATAAATAATGCCCCTATGGCCCAAAACTAGGTACCAGTGGAATATTTGTTACATCCCCATCAACACTTTTTCGATAGAGAAAATACACTGACCCCAACACAACTTATATGGAAAACGAAAGTTACCTGCACATCACCAGCCCTATCACTCACTTTCAGTCTGTAGATCAATATTACACAATATTCAAAATCAAGAGGCGACCCTTTAATAACCAATTAGATTTTTGGCAAAATCTCTCCGAAAAAAGGTCACTTTTGGTGCTCATTATAAACAACTGTCAGCTGCAGCCGATGCAATGTTCCCCACCACAAGCAGGGCTGTATGATATGAAATTTTAGTTTCGTATTTCACTCAAACTTGTAGAAATACCCATCCTACAATGCTTTTTAGCCAAGATATCCTCATAAATCAACATTTTAAAGTCAAAATATGCTATTTTGGACCCCTATACTAGATTATATTAAAATTCGTCCATCCCCAATTTCGAAACTATCCCCTGATGCCTTAATTTTTTGAAGTTCATTTTGAAGCTTGAAAAAAGTTACCCTACCAGGTAATATTGTCCATTTTGACTAGCAATCAATGAATTAAATTTGAAAAAAAACTCATATTTGCTTTTTCATATGAGATTTAGAATATGTCTGAAAATCCGAAGCCGACCTGTTTGAAAGGGCTAAAATGTTGTAGAGCAGGCATAGCTTAAGTTGCTGATACATAGTGTCCTTTGCAGCTCTGCAATGATTATCTTTAAGCTGTCAAAGGGAAACATTCGTTGTGTCATCCTAAGCCTTATAAGTATGACACATGGACTACCAAATATGTAAAAAGGGCCCTTACAAAGCATGTGACCCCATTTTATGTAGAAAACAGAGGTAAATACAATTATCTCCCCTTTGCATCTGATCAGGGTCTAAACTGTTCATTCTAATCTGTGTAGATCATCAAGCAATTGATGTTGTTGTTGTATGGGTTAACCTAAATGCCCAATTATAGAGATAATAGCAGCTAATTAATGCAAGAATACCAATAATTTACCCTACTTGGATGCACACCAGATACTATCAGCAGTATTCTAACATTTCCAAATGTTGTGAAGTCATTTCCATCCAAAATCTCTCAAAGAGTGGGTGCATTGAAGCCAATTCATTTTTAAATAGTCAACATTTTGTGAATTTATATTGAATAAAAGAACTCGGCAATGGCTGCTTCAAAGAAAATTCCCTGGTGAAATAAGACGAAAAGAGCTACTCAGCTTTAACACGGACATTTCCCATTATATTGAAAGAGGTCGGACAAAGATGAAGATTCAAATTCTAAAAATGGACTCACAGTTAATATCAGGATTTCTTACTTTCATTCAGAATGACCTCTCACTGTTTAGAGCTGGCTGCAGGGCTGGTAACACAGGTATCAAAGTGATTCCCTATAGCTTCCGTCAGACAGTCAGACCTGGAATAAACAAGAAGCATAAAATAAAAGTTATTGGCAACTAAGAATGATTTTGGCAACAACAACAACAGCAGCAGCAGCAGCAGCAGCAGCAGCATCAATATCAAACAGTAAATAAACCTGCTGTTCCTAGATCTGCATGTGCAAGAGCAAGAACAAATACAGTTTAACAAAGGGAACCTACTGTGATGACCGAAGTATTCCATGTTTACAATTCATTCTCTTATTATTAATAACAAGTGGACCATACAAATAAGCTACATTGACACACTGCTCAGTTTGTATAAAAGAGGCCATTTCATGTTCTTCTGACACCACAATTGTGCATTTATTTGCCATGGACAAATGCAACAAGATGCACATTTCGAGAAAAGTGTTTAACCCGAATCTGAAACTGGAGTGCATCACAGCCATAGGAATCTGTCCGTCCCTACCCGATGAAACAAGTACATTGTGTACTTTTAAGCCTCCAGTACTTTCGAAACTGCCTTGCTATTCTAAAGTGTCTGTTTTCAGTCCAATTACCAAGATTTCCATTATATGCTCTAGCCAATGTGGTTGGCTGGTAGACCAAATGTATGAGCACTTAAAAGCATGCACTTCTTGTGCCATCATCATAGGCAAAACCATGTCCTATCAATTAAAGAACTAATCCAAAAGTGTCTCTGGGTGATGTTTATCCTAAATATAGACTATTTAGGAACTACTCCTTGCAAAACAAAGCATTTTCTGGCATTTTTACTGATCCTCTGAGAATTTAAAAACATATTAAGTGGCATAGTGCTCGAGGACAGCCTCAGATAAGGAATCTCAAGATAAGTACGGTGGCAACTTATTTCAGCTTTTTCAACAAATACTGTGTGCACTACATGAAAATGCATACTGCACATGTAGTCGGATATAGATGATGCATCAAAAAGATAAAAAATATCTTTGAAAAAAGGAGAATGAAAATTTAGTCGTTTCCTTAAGGCATCACGGGACGGTTCTTTTAAGGACCTTTTGGCCCGCGGCCGCATACTTTTTTTAAAACTTAATAACTTTTCAACAAATAGGCACCTCAACAAACTTCCTACCTTGCCCTTCTCCCCACAGGAGTCAAAATCTGGCAAATGAAAAATAAAGCCCCTATGGCCCAAAACTAGGTACCAGTGGAATATTTGTTACATCCCCATCAACACTTTTTCGATAGTGAAAATACACTGACCCCAACACAACTTATATGGAAAACGAAAGTTACCTGCACATCACCAGCCCTATCACTCACTTTCAGTCTGTAGATCAATATTACACAATATTCAAAATCAAGAGGCGACCCTTTAATAACCAATTAGATTTTTGGCAAAATCTCTCCGAAAAAAGGCACTTTTGGTGCTCATTATAAACAACTGTCAGCTGCAGCCGATGCAATGTTCCCCACCACAAGCAGGGCTGTATGATATGAAATTTTAGTTTCGTATTTCACTCAAACTTGTAGAAATACCCATCCTACAATGCTTTTTAGCCAAGATATCCTCATAAATCAACATTTTAAAGTCAAAATATGCTATTTTGGACCCCTATACTAGAATATATTAAAATTCGTCCATCCCCAATTTCGAAACTATCCCCTGATAACCAAGTTACCATAGAATTCAGATGCCGAAAGTCCTTGGCACAAGAGAGAATTAAGTCCAACTTTGAATTTAGATATCAAATCATAGCATCGTCTTTAAAATTTAGAAAAGATTTTGTGAAGTTTAAGAAGTTTCTGAGTTAACAATTTATTGCGAGTCTTTAAGTCAGTAACATAGCCAGATGCTCTAGTAAAACGAATGAGTTGAGAGATATAGGCTCCATAGGATGTAGAGCTAGGAACATCACCATCTAAAAATGGGAAATTGACAATTTCAAAATCAAAGTCGTCACGTTTATCGTAAATTTTGGTGGAAACAATATCATTAGAAATTGACAAATGCAAGTCTCAAAATCATTTATTCATGTAAAAATATTTGCAATGTAGACCTCTTCAGAGGGAGGATAAAAGTGAATATGTAAGCGCGCATTTTGTACGAGATATTCTTCTTAGCAGTAAATAAAAAAATGATCAAATACATTCCTGGGCTATAAATGCTGTTTGAAGAGAGAGCTGGTTGCATTGCTTTGTTTGTATTCCTGGTGTCCCGTGACTGTTGTGTGGCTCTTCCTCACGATGCCACGGGTTTGTCTGCAGTTTGTGATTGTGGTATTTCCTGATCACACTCACTTACTAATTTTTAAGGACATATGCTTCAAAATACTTCCCATGCTGTAATCTGTTCAATAATTTGCTTACAGTTTGTCTTTCGCATGGGGTATACATTTATGAAATAAAAGGATATGTCGCCGTGCTTATGTTTTCATAATATATACAAGGATTTTTTCATCATTTGACCAATTTTCTAAGCAGATGAAATAATATCACTACTCTTAAATACCGAGCTAAAGTAGATGTTATCTTCAGCATGCTTCTTTTTTAACGTAAATTATTGCTCATGACCTCAAACCTTTTTTGAAAATGTGCAAGTTAATTTGTTATTGCCCAAGCTGTGACAAGATACTGCATAAAATATTTTGGCAACTCGTCCAAAATTGGAACTTTATTTTAGAAAACAAATCATATATTGAAAAATCTGATGTTGAAAATCTCAAGAATTCGTTTATATTTCATGGACTATTACAAGAGCAGAAGTCGATGTTACACCATCGCAAATACCCGCTTTTTGACCTATAACCTTTACCCTGGGATCAAGGTCATATAAAATGTAGCTCAGTACCTTCAACATAATATGATCTATGCACCTGTAAAGTTTGAAGTTGCTATGTCCAATGGTTAAGGAGAAGAAGCATTTACAAAAATACACTTTATGACCTTGACCTAAGGTCACACCAAATGTTGTCCAGTGCCCTCCAAATCATATGACCTTTACACCTGCAAAATTTGAAATTGCTACGTCCAACAGTTTAGGAGAAGATGCATTTACAAGAAAGTACATTATTTGACCTTGACCACTAAATGTTGCCCAGTGCCCTCTACATCATGTGACATATGCACCTACAGAGTTTGAAGTTACTACGTCAAAAGCTTTATGAGGAGAAGCATTTACAAGAAATTCAATATTTGACCTTTGACCTTGACCTTGGGGTCAAGGTCACACAAAATGTTGCCCAGTACCCTCTACATTATGTGACCTATTCAGCTACAAAGTTTGAAGTTGCTTCGTCTAACCGTTTAGGAGGAAATACATTTACAATAAAATACAACATTGACCTTTGACCTTTGACGTTGAACTTGGGGTCAAGGTCACACGAAATGTTGCCCAGTACACTCTACATCATGTGACCTATTCAAATACAAAGTTTGAAGTTGCTACCTCTATTGATTTAGGAGGAGATACATTTACAAAAACGTGACGGACGGACGTACGCACGGACTGACGGACGGACGGACAGACAGACAGACGGACAGACGACGGACCGACTTTGACACGAAATTAATATACCCTTTTTTCTAAAGAGAAAAGCGGGTATAATAATACCTTTTAGCAAAATAATAAAAATCTGGGGTCACTGTACTAATTATCTTTTAGGAGGGCCAAATTTAACCCCACCCCATAGGTTCCATGCATAATTCAACATAACGTTCAGGAATGACCATTTCGGTCCTTTTGATGAGGCCATTTAGTGGTATGAAGTAATTCAGCATTAAAATGTTAAAAAAGGATGGAAAAATTTACACTGAAAAAAGTGCGCACCAGGGAATCGACCCAGGTCCTCTGGTTTCGTAGCCAGACACGCTAACCACTAGGCCACGAGATCAGATCGTGCGCGGCTCGAAATAACCGTACATATAGAAGAGACAATCCTTGTCCTGGCAACTTTCGTATTTGCAACCAGGGTTAACTGTGTACATCGTTTGATTTCGCCTGATCTACATTTATCGGTATTTAGTATTGAGACGATCAGTTCTGACATAAGGTCAATAGATAATTCGGTCACATTTTAATTACTTTATTTTGTCAAGAAAATGCCGGAATTTTGATATGACATAAAAGTATCTGAAAACTGTGTTGATCTGAAGTCGTAAATGGTCGAAAGACAGGATCCAGACAACTTTACCTATTCCCGAAGCAGGAATGGTGCGCAAGGAAATTAGCCGCATATGTCTTTAATGACATTTGAAGCAAAGAAATAACTTTAATTTCAAAATATGGGTGCTCTAATCTATATGCTTTAAAAAATAATAAGCAGTATTCTGAGATTACCACCACTGCTTCAGGGGTGTACACGGAAGTCGTTTTATTACGAGGGTGTTTTTTATGTTCGTAGAATGGTAAATTTAATGGAAACAGCGAAAGTAAATGCATACATCATGCATATTTGGAAAGATTGAGCTTTTATTTATACATGCAACCTAAAATTATTTCAAAATAAATTACTTTGATGGCTTCAAGAGGCAAAGACACACCTATCTATCGGACACTGGAAAATGGTATAATATAACATTTATAGACTTAGTCTCTGACAGAACGTTAGTAACAACTGCGTGAAAATGGGCCCATAGCCATACACAACTTCTGAAAATTTGGCTGCACATAAAGGACATTAAGTGCTACAATATTACATGGCCATTATAGCATATGCGTAGCAGTTACTGGGTATGGAAGATTTATTTGGAACCTCAGCAAATCGAGCGGTAGGCATATAAACTTTAATTGTAAAAAGTTGACACAAGTGGAAGTTGGATACGAGCTTTTGAATGTGGCTCTATATGTTAGCTGTAAAGTACTATTATATTTCCTTGTTTATTTGATAGATGGAAGTGTTATGGTAACTTTCATCCCCAAACAAAATTAATACTTTTGTTTTTTTAGAAATGAATAGCAAAATAAATAGCCTAGGGGTGCTAAATCCCTTATTTTGTACATAAATGACGTCATGGAGCGTAACTTTATTTAGAAAATACATTAAAACGGATTTTTGTGCCTCTTAACAGCTGTTGGAATCACTGCAAAAAAAATTATGCAGACCCGATTGTTATTGTTTTTTCTACTCCGGGTTGATATACCCCCAGGGTCCAGACCTGTAATTGTTTTTCCATAGACATCCATTATAGCTTTTAAGTAGGCTGTGGTCCCCAAAACTCTCCAATCACAATGAGGCTGCCATAGAGTTACAGATTGGTCCTAGTTCAATCAATAAACAAGAATGAGATACCCCGATGATCGCCATGTTTTACCACTTTTTGGCCCCTGAAGGTGGGCACCCTACATGAGAGGAAAATTCTACTGAAAAAATACCAGAATGCAAGGTCTTTTTTTCTAAGCCACACCAGTAATATTAATCAAAAAAGGCTACAATGAGATGTTGTTTTAAAAAGTACAGCAAAGATATACCCGTCTAATAGATACAATATATTTCCGTAGTTTTATTATTTACCAATAATGAAACACCTTACAACTTAAAATTATTGTGCTGAGCTTCCACACACCTTTTTAGCCAATCACTGCCCTTTTTACAATTACAGGTCTGTGACCCCAAACCACTTTTTATAACATTGGGAAGTTGCCAGGTACACGCTTTAATCGATACATCGATATAACTGCTGAGTATATGTCATGTGCTATGCAAAACCAGAATATTTTAACAGTTGTTCATAATCGTAAATTAAATTTTAACAGATATAATAACTAGCTCTTGACTGTGATTATTTTGGTATATTGATGGGTGTTTTAAAATTGTTATAGAATACCAAACAACGTGCTTATAGTTTTGCTGCACTTGGCTACGATTAGCGTTTGAATAATTAAATGGAATATGCTGCGTCCAACAGTTTAGGAGGATATGCATTTACAGGAAAATGCATTCTATTACATTGTCCTTGGGGCAAAGTTGCACAAAATGCTGCCCAGTACTCTCTACATCATATGACATATGCACTAGTAACGTTTGGGGTTGCTGTGTCCGACAGTTTAGGAGAAGATGCATTTACAAGCAATGTATTTTGACCTTTGGAATGTTTCCCAGTACCCTCTACATAATGTGACCTATGCACCTGCAAAGTTTGAAGTTGCTACGTCGAACGCTTTAGATGCAGATGCATTTACAAGTTAATATATAATTTGGTCTTTGACCTTGATTTTGAGGTCAGATTACGGTCACACAAAACATCGCCCAGTACCCGCGACATCATGTAATCTATACATCTGCAAACTTGAAAGTTGCTACCTCCAAAGGTTTAGGAGAAGATGCAATTACAAAATACGTGACGGACGGATGGATGGACAGACAGACGGACGACAACGGAGCGGCTTTGGTACGAAGTTAGTATACCCTATTTTTCTAACGAAAAAGTGGGTATATTAAACATTACTTAAGGATGGTTCAGTGCCAATTAAGAAAGTAAGAGTAAACAGTGTCAAGGTTGTAAGAGTGTCTGAAGCTGCTAAGAAACTATCTTTGAAAACGTCTTTTGATGGATATTAACACACTTTAAATCACACCAATCCTCTTGTAACTTCGTTCAAAACAAGTTATTTAAGACGAAAATAAATATTATTTATGTGAAAAGAAGAATAAAGAATTATTTTAAAATAAAGGAATTATAACAATTAAAAATTGGTTCAAAACACAAAACGGGCATACTCATTAGTGTCTTAGTCATAGTCTTCACATCATACAACAGTGTGTTTACAAACAGCTTACATGTATGCTCTGGCAAAATCGAAAGTTAACACAAAAGAAACAAGAAATATCTTTAAAAAGACGTTCGGCTGAGATTAAATGGATGGGTGTTTGGTAAGATACTTTTCAGAAACTAGATATTATCTGCAAATAAACATTATGGCTTGTTCGAAAAAAAATATTTACCTATAAAAAATTCAACTTTTGGTTCATACTCTGGAAACGGGTTTGAGACATGCCACATTCGTCACAAAAGTCTAAAAGTACTGATCATGTTGCTGGGTCATGCAGGAAAGTCGATCGCAGTACATATGAATCCACAGTAATGTAATGTGATAGCATGAAACCTTCATCTTTTATAAGAATAATGTTTATTTTATAACTCTAATGCCATACAAACTTCTAAAATGCTTTTTATAATAACAAAAATAGCTTGTTTTAGAATTCTCCATGTTGATTACGCTTAAACGTTATGTGACCTGAAATGGATCCAATCATCATTTGGATATGAAAATTACTTTTTCGATGAAATGGCCAGATGTTTTATATCGACCAATAGATTTACTGATATATAGGTCAAGGCTGATTATATGCCGGCTCTGCCATAAAAAATATGGTATAAATAGTAATAATTGCTCTAATGAGAAAGTCAATCAGCGCATTTGCTTCCATATGCGACATTGCCTGCAGGAAACTAGATTTTATTTTTGTGAATGTCTTTAAGTCTTAGGACGTTGTAAGGCTTGAGAGTTTAAACATCTGATACAGTTTTACATTACACGTGTTAAAAATGCGGTTACTGACTGAGACTCATTTATGGCAATTAGTTTTCTATCTGCAAGCAAATTGTCTATATATTGCGGTGGCACATTTACTACTGAGGTTAACACTTTGCCTTCTACTGTCGTCTGCTGAAAACTTTTGCAAACAGTTTTGATCCAGATTAGGCGCGACGTTTTGACAAAACGTCGCGCCTGATCTGGATCAAAATTGTTTGATACTTTGGTGGTATTGTTGAAAATCTTGAAAGAATTGTTTTAATAGGAAATCAGCTGACGACATAATATCATAAAAAATCACCCAGCATGCCAAAAGAGTCAGCATTTTCAGTGCCGTTTGCGACTAATGTCGTCTGTGTATCTTATTTTTGAAGCATCTGCTGTTAAATGTGTAAAGCAAGATCAGAATGCTCCCAATGGAACACTGTCTGGGCTATGCACAAGCTATCTTCATTCAAGTAAAATGTTGTTTACTGTTAAAGCAGAAAATTGCAGTTTATGGCTTTACCAGGTGCGTTTTTGGGCGAATATAAAATGGAACACCGTGTCGTACAGAGGTGATAAGGTTGCATTTTTAAAAATAGTACACATCTAGCATGGTAAATAGACAGACAGTCCCAATAAGGTGCGAGATTCTGCAATTTCTCTTTGTAGCACAAGTGACTGACATTAACAATACATGGAACAGGTGCAAGTTTTATATTTTGCACATTCAAGGCCAACGTTAGTAACAAAGTCAAAATCAAAAGTCAAAAAAATACGTATGGTATTACCATTGCTATTATAAAAGCTAAACTAAAGCTTCGTTTCCTTGTTCTTCTGACTTCAATGTGCGTTTTCGGTGTTAAAATGTCAAAATCAAAGTCAAAATATATGTGTAGTATTACCATTGCATTTTTTTTTCTTCTGCGTTTTTCCTAGTGAATTTGTTTATGATCAATGAAACAGCAAGATACCTTTTATTTCTAGCTCGCGTGATGTCAATAAGATTTTTTATAATAAATAGATTATCTACAAGAAGTGTTTCACGTTTATTGGAACAAATTTTAAATTGCTGTAACATATTACTTTCCCATTTTGGGGATAACTGTATTGAAATTTTTCATTTGGGGAGTCATATCGTCGGATATACGGTCGGATATACGTTCGGAAATTTAATTTTAGGCGACGCACTAGCGGAGCCGTAAACTAGAAAGGTGATTTAGTACTGCATAAAAAACAAACACCAAACACAGAATCCCCACCAACAATGGGACAACAATAAACAACGAATCAACAACAAAAGAACCACCGCCTTATATTTCAAGATTTTTACAAAGTAAGTAAGGGTGCAAAGATCAGGTATCGATATAATCAAGTACCAGTTAGACACCACACACGTTAAATAAACTTTGAAACTTTGTTACCAACTCGTAAATCGCAAATTATTGCACACACGTATTTTGCATCCCTGTCTTAGTCACCCTTTGTTCACCTCCTTGGCATCGTTTAGTTCGTATCTGAGCTTTCAGGCATGAAATGTCCTTGAAAAGAACTATAAATGTCCTGTGGCTCTTTCTCACAGTGCCGTGGGTTGGTCTGCAGTTTGTGATTGTGGTATTTCCTGATCATACTCACTTACTTTTTGAAGCTATGTAGATATTGAACACAATATCAGCCCTGCTAAAGGTAGCACATAACAGCAATGATGTACCTTTGGAAGTGTATATACCATCCAAATGACCTTTCCTGTTCGAGTTGGTAGTGAGTTGTCCAGTGACGAACCATTAATAACAATGGCAGTAGCATCGGGTTTATTGTCTGGACATGTGACGTCATCTCTCTCAAAGATAGCGGCAAGTTGTGATTTCCGACAACTATACAAGTTTTGACTTCTGCCAACTATGCAGTTTTCGGCCATCACTCAGTGCTGCCTAGGGAGATTGATTCTTGTGCTTGAAGGATTCTAGCAATCAAACTCTCTTTACTGACAGGATATGAAGAATTTTGAGAATAGCCATCCTTTTAAACCTTTTGTTTCAAATCACCAGATACAGGTTTTGACTTGTTTGATGAAACCAAGCTTGTTCCGCTTGGTTGGTTCGTAAAATAATTACTTGAGTATCTTGTCAAAGAAACCACCTTGATGGCACTCTGCCTGCTCTTCCATTTGCATTTTAGCATATGCCAGTGATTCGTACTCTGCAACAAGGCAACAGGCCAAGCTACCATCCATCTCCGTATTGGTGACGCATCGTCTGTTATGACAATAGCTCCTCCACCAGATTCTATTACAGCGTTTGCATGCTCAGGAGCTTGATCAATAGCCATAGAAGAAAATTATGGCTTTGACTTGGACAACAATTCGCCTGACATGAATCTGTGATGCAGAACAGGGTGTGTCTGCTCTAATGTCAACATGTCTCTCAAGTGAATAGGAAGCCAACATGGATTATTAGTATTGTTGCTGGTAGAGAAATATGGTATATGTGCTGATTGCTTGGCACTTCTCTGAATGTTTGGATAAGTTATATAAAAAGTTGCCAGTTTAATTCATAATACCAAATACCAATATCTTAATTGAGAAACAGTCATCTTTGCGTTTTTCACATCACCCTTCAAAACTAAGTAAAGCGCAGCTCGGTGGATTTCATCATCATTACTGCAGTAATAAAAATAAAAAAGTGAGTATGATCAGCAAATATAACGATCACACACTGCACAGAAATTGTTACAGAGCAATAACAGACACAATACATCAGGAAGACAATTAAAATAAAGCAACCAGCTCTCTCGTTCCCATCAAGATGATTGCAAAACTAGAAAGTACACAAAACATTGCATAACAAAACAAGGAACAAACACAAAAACCTCACAATGGGAGCAACAATAAACAATACTTCAACAACAAAAGAACCACCGTCATAGAACGGACAGCAGCCTAAGCCACTGATGGGGAGAGCTTAAATGCATTTTACTAGTACCTTACCTTCGCCCTAGATTATTCTGTTGGTTTAACACAAAAATATTAGCTCGCATGGAGGCTTCCTAGCTTATACAATGTATCACCACAGCGAAATAATCTAATCAAATTAACTCACTACACTGAACCGAAGTTATAAGTAGCCACCATACAATTTTCGCCCCCGTTCAGAAAGTAAAAATCGCTCTCACAAAATTTAAATTCTATGAAAAAGTCCAAGGCTTTGTTGAGACACTGCAAATTATGCCATTTCAAAATGACGGGTAGACTTTGCACAGACGAGGTCCGAGTAAAGGTACCATCATTTCAAAAAGTCACACCTTTCAGTGTGATATAAACTATTCATCAGATACGCTATCCATTTATATTTTAATTAGTTTGAAGATGTTTATAACAGCTGTGATATAAGATGAAAAGAATCAAAAGTTGTTTGACAATTGAACACAGCATTTCTTTTCTATGTTAACATGAACACAGCCACGGTCAACAACTTAATCAAAGGATTTTTAGCTTAACTATGCAGTTTGCAAGCTCACTTTGCATTGCTCTGTACTATTTATTATCTGCGGCACAGCAGTGCTATTTTCAGGAGTTCTTCATTATGAATTGGCGTCACTGTTCTGCTTAAAAATTAAAAGAAATCTTTAACAAGTGCCATTTAAATGACATTTAAATTTTCACGGAAGCGGATACCAAATAAGTAAAAAATATCGTTAGAAAATGGGCTCAATAAGTTGCATGGTGTTTTGTCAAACATATTAACATAAAATAAAACACATACAATGATTTAAGTATGTGCAGCTGACGATTTCCAAAAATTTCGGAAATTTCGGAAAGTTATCAATTTTTAAAAATTCATAAAAAAAATCTGTCATTAGCAAAATGTCAAGTGTTTGGTGTTTTTTCAAGTCGACTAGGCAGGTTTGCAATCACCTGTACTTGAATTGGATAAAACTGCACTCAAAACGCTTATTTTCTTTAAAAAGTTGATTTTTGAACTCAAAAATTGTGAAGTGATAGAACACTCTTCCAAAACACCGCTTAGCTCTAAGTACATTATAATGCACATACTTGGGCAAAAATTCATTTCAATATCACCAGGGCTAAGTCAGAAAAAAAGAAATTGAAAAGTGGCTACTTAGAACTTCGTTTCAGTGTATAGTGAAACAAAGAAAAGGGCTTATGGCTCATAGATAGTCAGAGCTATAGAAAACCTTAAGTTGAGACATGTTGGACCAACCCAAAGACAAGCATCAGGCACCAACTTACCGTAGAAAGTTTTACGTCAGGACCGTCATTTAGCCTGAGGCCTGGCCCACCGTCGTGTAATTAAAGAGGAAACTCGTATAGCTATAAACCGTGATTTTGGTTTACAACCAGACGTGCAGATCATGTTATATCCTACTTTTAAGGCCCTTTTTTAAGTTTAACTTTGTAACCAGGTAATTATTTACTTGTCCAATGAAAAGAAGTGGTGGCTGTAATAGTTGATGGGTTGTAATCTATGCTGTCCATAGCTGCTGTTGTGAAAAGTATGTTTCATAAATAGAAGGACAAACCACTCCTTCTCCTATGTCCTTTCCTACAGCTGACGCTAAAAGAGCAGATATTTCTAGACTACTCTGTCATAGGGGTCGCTAAGACCATGGTCATGAAGCAAGTCTATGAGAACTTTCATATGGGTCTTGGCATTGATATTCATGCATATTAACCCAGGAAACAGAGTCTCGCGTTCTGGTGAATGTCTGAAAGTTTTTGCCCCTTCATGGTACCTTCTACTATAAAACCATTACCGTTTGCCTAGCTCTCCAGCGCTGGCATAATCTGTCAATTCAGGTCCTGCTATCTAACTAATATAATATAGAATATTAAAATGTATCAGCGGATTATCTGCATCGGGCTCATTAGACAGCATTTGGGACGCTTTGAATTCCTGAGCATATTATATGTATTGGACTCTCTTCAGCCGATACTGGACCCTAAGCTGGATTACACAGCAGCGATGTCACTAGTGTGCACTGGTTGTGTACTGACAATCACTCTTTTCAATGAATGCAAATGACAGCTTTTGGTTAAAAAAAAATCAGGAAAATTTTATTCTCATTTTCTAGACACCGTAAAACCATACCTATGGCGGTGGACATCATGGAAGATAACTGATCTTTAAAAGTGCATATGCTTCAAACGTAGAAGCAGCTTCATTTTATAGACTCCAAGCAAGAATTTATGCGATAAAAATACTCCAGATTCAATTATAAAATATTCCTATTTATACCCACCGAAAACAGCATACTATCAATTTTGACGGAAACGAGCATAGAAAATGGCGGCCATCCCTGAATTCGATTGTGGGTAGCTGCTCAAACATTGAAAAATAGAAACATTAAAATAACAATTTGCCATGATCATGTTACCTCCTTTACAAGAAAGTTGCAACTTTTAAAAATCATAATTAGTTTTCATTTAAATTGAGAAGTCCTGTAAAAAGAATAGCAATGGTGGCCATCTTGGAAAATGGTCGCCATTGTGATTTTTTCAATGGCCAATGGTTTTGTTTTATAAACAGTATACACATATTGGCGTCCTTACAAAATGTCATGCTTGTTTCACTAAATGCACGATTCTAGTCAAATATTGACTTAATCTGATCAGCTAGTTACGGACATATTAACTTTTCCCGAAAATCTATAAACCACTAGTGGTTTATCGATTTTAATGCATGGCGTTATTTCACTCCCGGACGCAACGTCATATGATAATATTCTGTATTACGGTTTTCATGGGTTTTTTTTGTTGGTGTTTTGCAACAACAGTTGAGGATTTAGTTTCTCCCAGAATGCACTTAAGCATGACCATACTATTTTGTTCTGTCAACTGCCAAAGGCGCTTGCAGTTGAACAACCTGCTCGAACAAAAGTACATTCTAATGCACTTGCTTTTGTAACCGCGACGTCTGATTGGAAACGTCCAAATTCTGCAACAGTATATCCTGCGAAATACTGTCGGAAATAGTTTGACGTCATTAATTTCGTCACATTTCGTTGGACGACGTGCAGCCTTATGCGGTTTGCAACGCTCCACCTTGAGACGAAACCGTAGAAGTGCATTAGAATAGGGATAACCATATTCAAAATTCTGATTTGGTGAGGTTTTTCGTCGGATATATGATCGAAAATCCCGTTTTACGGCTCCGCTCGATCGTCGTCATAAACTAAATTTCCGGCCGAATATCTGATGATACACCTCCCCAATACAGTTATCCACTAAGTGAATGAATCTTAGTTTATGTGGCATATAGTAATTTGTATCATTTCTTTTTCTCTTGATTCAAATCGACGCGTTTCACTATTTTCGCTTTTTATAGTCATGTCATTAGCTATTGTATGGTAGCTATTTTACACATTCTCTGTGGGAAACCCTGTGACTGTTATATTCTTAAAAACCGACTTTAACATTGAATTTCTCACACTAACTTTCTTGCCTCAGGCCACTTAGTATTATTCAGTTATAAATCACGTCTGCGAATTCTATAATTTTGCTGTTGACAACTTCCTTCTGACAGCATTTTGTTTTCCTGTTGTCATAGTTGTCTGACATTGTTATTTTTCTTGTTGTTGGTTAAATATTCTTCTAGTTATTAGATATACATTCTGATTGGAAATCTCCGTTTCTGTAGATATTGTAACAATAACCAGAGTTACTCTATGATTTATTGAATGGGATTTTACTCCCTTATCAATTGGACCAGTCCATTTCCGTTTAAAGGGTTGTTGTTGGTATTCTTAATTTTATTCAAATTTTAATAGAAGCTTCTGTAAGCAAATAGTGCAGACCTTTTATTCTTTGGCGTCTGGTCTGGGTATGCACTATTTGCCTACGTCCCATAAAAAGGACGCTAGACTTATATGGGTTAACTATCACTTGTCTTTGACGTAAGGTGCCTTCCAGTCTAAAATCAGTCTCATTTCATTAATTGTGTTCTGTTTTTTGGCTTCTGGATATAGTTGCGTTCTTCTATTTTCAATTTCCTGTGGAAAATGTCCATTCTACATAACATATGTTCCTATTTGTATTTCTTTGTCCAGCCCTTCTACTTGAAAGCAATACCGGGCGTCCAGAAAGTTTGTCAGAGGGGGGGGGAAATTTTGATAACGTTCTTTTGTTGTTGTTTTTTCAGTTTGATGAGGACAGGAAGGATAATACCTAATACCACTATTAGGTATTATCATCGGCCCGATTATTTAAATGGCGTTTCGCTGGCGGGCCGAAGATGGCCCAAAATTGAATGATTGAATGCTCGATTGGTAGCATTGTGATTTTAAGGGGATCCGGACCAGTAATGCTAAGGAACCATATATTTTTGTAATTTTCCAGGAGGTTCGTGACCGCCTGCCTCCCCCTCTGGATCCGCACACTGTGACATTAACAGGTCTGTGTACAAGTAACTATGCGTATTCTTGTGTGTCTTCCTCATAGTACCATGGGTTTGCTTGTGATCTGTGATCGGGGCCTTAGCTGGTCATACTCACTTGCGCCTTTATTGGTTTTAGAGAATGTGATACAACGTTATTAGCATAGTTTCATTCCTTTTGGAATGTCCTTCGTCTATCTCAATGATTTTGTTCTATTCATTTCCTGATATGAGATGTCACAACTTATAATTGACCACGTCCAACATATATGGGTCAGTTCGTCTTCATTTATGATGGCAGCAATTTGTCTAGTTTCCGGACTACCGACTATTGACCGAATATTGCAATATATTAATCAGAATCGCATGAAAAGGCCCTTTGACTATACAAAAAACTCTGATAAGACAAAGCATTTGCAAATGTTTATAATGCTTTTTCTGAATAATAGATTAATCAATGAGCGATTCCTTTAAGAAAGATTGTTGCTATCTGTAATATTGTGCACATGTGCAGACACATTTCAATCTGGTGAAGCGTCATGTGGCCTATCTCCTTATGATTTAGTTTTGCTTTAATAAGAGCAATTAGATGTTGTCTAATGTATTGCTTTACGTCTGATATATGGATTCTTTGCCACGGTCTTAGAAAAAGAAATTAGAAACAATCAGAAAAACTTTTGTACGGTGTGTTCACCGTTCGCGAGTAACGAATGGAATAGTTTTAAAAAATCAGATCAATGTTTCCTATGTTAGCCTCTACCAGATGGGCTCAAACCGTTTTGCTCAGTTGGAAACGGTTGCCACGTGAATATAAACAGTCTTAAAACGCAATCCCATTCTTCACCGCTTGACCAATTCTGAAATCCCAATTTGCCCTTTATAGTCTAATCAGTAGAACTGATAAGGTTGAACTAATTGCAACAGAATTTTTTCAGCAGTCCTGTGACTGTTTGGGTTATCTTGAGCAACATACTAAAAGTTGCAAGTCCTATCTTGTGGGGAAGTATATATATTTTCAACTTAAAAATGATCACTGTTATGCTTAAAGTGGCCATTGAAGATTATTGTTCAGTCATTTGGACACTTCTTCTACAGTTGTTTTAAGTCCTTTATGCTTTGATTATAAAAATTGATTTGATTATATGAGTATTACACATGATAAAAACCATATCAAACCATATCAAATGAGCCGAAATGTTAAAAATCAGGGGTTGAATTACCCCACCCTCTATATTACAACTCTATTAAGATTAGAAACATAATAGTTCTGTTTATTTTTCTATTACAACATATAAGTATTATTTTAACAGTGTTGAAGCTGTTGTGATTGGACTTAATGACCGAACAACATATCATATGATATTACAGTTATATATGTTACTTACTTTCAAATGTATTAACATTTAATGAAGTACTATCTTTAGACCATAGGCTGCCAAAAGACCTCTTCGGATCAGGTTTGTAGATTTTATTTTCCAAAACCACAATTGTACTTGTCACATAATAAAGTATAATAGCTCTTTAGCGGTCGTGGCGTTACTCTGCAATAGCACAAGTCACTATGCTACCCTAAAATAATAGTAAATCCTATAGTGTTATTATATCAAATTATACTTTATTCTTACATATCAATATTATCTTTGAGTTGAAAGCAAACGATTAGCAATATGATTAAACCTAATTTAGACACCTGTTATTACAGTTATATACGTTACTTTATATTAAGTACAATATTTTAATGCAATAACCACCATATGAGTTTACACTACTATAGTGTTTCCAGGTTATAAGTGACCCCCGTTTTTCTTTATTTAAACAGCTTTTAATTGAACTTAGAAGAACGGCACTTAGCATGTGGATTTAAATGCACACCGCGTAACTAAGTCTTATTTTTGGGAGACGCCCTTATTTGTAACTGAAGCCCCAGTCCCCTGCGCAAAAGAATAACTTAGTTTTTTTTCCCTGTGAATATACCCATATGTACCTCAATAGATACACGTGGTATATTTGCATTGCTATGATGATATATACTAGCCTACAGGACTATCTTTATCCGATGATTCAACGAAAATCTTTTCCGAAAACCTCACTAGTCATCATTTTGACTCACACACGCACGCACACACGCAATTGTAAAAGTCTATAGGGGTCCTAGACCGTGCCGTATTGAAAACAGGCAAATATAAGGCTTAAGCATGAAACATGCATGAACATGTAGCACCTTCCATTTCAATTCATTGACTAGTTTTGCCTACGAGGTTATTTGTCATGATTTTGTCGTCTGCTGATATTTTTTTCAAAATCAGTTTGTTCTTGCTGTTGCTTTTTCGGAAATGATATTTTGGGAATATCAGAAGTGTGCCAAGCAGTTTGGATCAAGATCATTCCCGACGTTTTGTCGGGCCTGATCTGGGTCCAAATTGTTTGCAAAGGTAATCAGCAGACGACACTAGTAAGTAAAGAGTTTATGACGACAGTTCAAGTTTAGAGAGCTGACGAGAAATAGCGAATTAGGGATATACATAAAACTTAAATTTGCCTGCTAAAGCTACTTCGCTGATAAACTTTGTCAACAGCCGAAGGCAAGTTCAGGTTTAAATGTTGGGCATTATCTGGATCCATACTGTGTGATAACCTACTTGTATTCCTGAAAGACATATTTTCAGGAAACAGTGATCTCGAAAGAAAATTCAGCCATTATTTAAGGTTCATACAAAACTGTTACTTGAATCGTTTTTTTAACACAGGCCATTTCAATGCATCGCCTTTAGATGTACAGTGAAGTTTATGAGTCAGTATAAGCAGTGAAGCATTGCTTAATGCACGAAGATTGAGCCAGTTAAGCAATTTTAGCGCCTAGTTGCGATTGTTTTTTTATCAGTTAAAAAACGTGTTTGGGTGCTCAAAAGAACCATATCATCGAGACGGTTGTTTTGAGTACATACAACATATTTTTGGTTGAGAAATATGAAAAATAATTCTCTGTTACGCACTCTTATCTATGGGACTGACGAATTACCTCCACTGACCTGTATAAGCCATGTTTTATTTAAATCGCTAGGCTCACTTGGGGACTAATTCAAAGAAGAGCAGCAAAAACACACCAAAAATCCATCTAATCCCAGCCTATACAAAAACTCATATTTATGTGGAAAAAATAAATTCAATTACGCGGTATATATCTAAATTCATTTCTCTAATTAATTTTTCAATTAAAATTACCATTTAAGAATAATTAGCAAAAAACGGGGGTCACTAAAGGGCTGGAAACACTTTAATGTATGTAAATTACTGTCATTAATTAGAGAAATGATGAATATTGTATTATTTGACGAATCAAGTAACTAAGAATAAAATCCAACAAGGAATTACTGATAAAAAGGAAAAAAACTTGAACCTAAATCACATAAAACGCCATTTCACGTCAGAGTGTAAACAGCATTTTTAGAAACTACTTATATTTTATGATCAAATTATGTTTCTTAAATGCTTACATGATATCTTTTTATCTCTCTGAAACATCTGTGTTTCCTTCTTTTTGTATTTGGAATGATATATACAAGATATTTTAAACTGGCTACAGCTTAAGTTAAATGAGACATTGATATAAAACAATTGTAGTTGCCTTGTAAGCCACCAAAATACATATAATTATAGCTTATCAGTTATCGACTACAACAACTATATTGGTAACATTCAGGGACAAACGAGAACTCAAAACTCCTTAAATTACCGTTGTCATTTCAAACAAAGAACTTTTTTTATCGTAACGGTTACTGTCCCACATATGGCACACCTATCCATATGGTTATAATCTCTTCATGTCCTAAGCATATCCAGTTTGGTGAAGAAAGAATACAAATTATTTTAGTAACCTATACAAAAAGAGTGGTTACGAAAATGGTCACACTTATCATATGCTTTGTCTGGTTCTACAATGCTGTGAAGCATTGCAACAGGACAGATTTTGTTCTAAAGCTTCTTTTTATACCCCCGGTACGAAGTTTATAGGGGGTATATAGTTTTTGCCTTTTCTGTAATTATGTTTGTCTGTCTGTCTGTTTGTCTGTCTGTTTGTCTGTAAACTTTTTTCCGTCAAAGATTTCTCAGCAACTACCTGGGTTAGGATTCTGAAATTTGGTACAAAGCTTGATAGTGATGAGTTGTATCGTGTTACAAACGAACAGCCACATATTGCTTATCAGTCCTTTTATTTGTTCATTTTTCTTTCTCTCCAATGGAAATTTCTGTCACAGATTTCTCAGCTCCTATTAGAGCCAGTGTTTTCAAATTATGTGTACACCTTCAGGAAGGCAAAGTGTACTGTGTAAATGGAAATTAAGATGCTAATCCTCATTTTGCCTTCTTTTTTCAATTTTTCATTTTCCATCTTTCTCTCTTACATAATACATATTGACTTTTTTTCTGTCAAAGATTTCTCAGCAACCACTTGAGTTAGGATTCTGAAATTTGGTACAAAGCTTGATAGTGATGAGTTGTTTTGTGTAACAAAAGAACAGCCACATATTGCTTATCAGTCCCTTTATTTCTTCATTTTTCTCTCTCTCCAATGGAAATTTCTATCACAGATTTCTCAGCTCCTATTGGAGCCAGTGTTTTTCAAATATTGTGTACATCTTCAGAAAGGCAAAGTGTACTGTGTAAAAGGAAATTAAGATGCTAATCCTCATTTTGTCTTCTTTTTTTAATGTTTCATTTTCCCTTCTTTCTTTCTTATATAATACATATAGACATTTTTTTCTGTCAAAGATTTCTCAGCAACTACTTGAGTTAGAACTCTGAAATTTGGTACAAAGCTTGATAGTGATTAGTTGTATTGTGTAACAAAAGAACAGCTACATTTTGCTTATCAGTCCCTTTATTTATTCATTTTTTTTTTCTCTCCAATGAAAATTTCTGTCGCAGATTTCTCCGCTCCTATTTGAGCCAGTGTTTTCAAATTTAGTGTACACCTTCAGGTAGGCTAAGTGTATAGTGTAAATGAAAATAAAGATGCTAAAGCTCATTTTGCCTTCTTTTTCAATTTTCCTTCTGTCACTCCTATATAACACATATGGACGTTTTTTGTCAGAGTTTTCTCATCAACTACTTGATTTAGGATTATGAAATTTTGTGTACACTTTCAGGTAGGCAAAGTGTATTGTGTAAATGAAAATTAAGGTGCTCATCTTCATTTTGCCTTCTTTTTACAAATTTTCAATTTTTCCTTCTGTCACTCTTATATAACACATATGGACATTTTTCATCAAAGATTTCTCAGAAACTAGGATTATGAAATCTTTGACAATTTTGTTTTTTCTCTGAAAGTGTTACAACCTCTGATGGCTACCGCCGGGGGTATGTGAGCTTTGCTCACTTCTTGCTATATTTGGTAATTCATTTGAAAGATCTAGGCTTATTATTTAGAAAAACTCTCTTGCACTGTAAGTTACAACGTATTATATTATAACCATTACAAAATGAATGGACTCTAATAAAGGATTATTGGTAGTTTTGTTTTGCATTATTTCTATCAATTAGACTTAGTCTAGGCGTGACATTTTGTTCATATAAAATCATTTTGATATATAGCATGTCAAATGAGAACATAAGCATTCATACAAAAATTACATCCAATTCATCCTTTGCACGTTTCAAAGCAAACTAAATACCCTTTTAAGAACATATTGATTATAAATAGTAAATAAATAATAAATCAAATGAGCAAGCACATTTGATTTTGGTTCATAACCCAGTGTTGAGCAAAGAAGGGGCAGGCGATCCTGTAAAAATGTGTAGATTGACACAATATAACCTTTGCAACTCTTATACACAAAGTAAGTGTGTAGATGAAGACACAGGCCAAATTTCAGAATTCTATCTCTGCTGCATCAGTATGGGTGATTAAAGGTGCATTTGCCATTTGCGATAAGAACCCAATTCTCTTGTGCTGCTCCAAATTTTCATTCGAGCTTGTATAAATTACATAAAAAGCGTTCAACATCATTTTTACATCTAAAGGTAACAAAATTCATACTTATATTACTGTAAAAAACCAATCAACATGGTATTGAATACTTAATATTCTATATCATACACACTCAACACAAATGACAATGGAAACACAGCTTTATCAACCTTAATAACCTTAATACAATACACAAGTAAAAGAAATATGATTTCTTATGTTGATGATTGAACAAAAAGAAGAATGACAAATACAATATGTATATATACTTTCATTAAGTTCATGTGTACTTTCTAGACATTACATGTAAGTCTATCATTGGTGACAATGACTGTACTGAATTAAGGGCCCTCTTAATGCTAAAGTTTGTTAGAACAGTTGATTTTTTGCGTGTGTCTATTAATAAATACCCTCAACATTTTTGGGCGGTTTTACATAATTTCCTATTTACGAGATGGGCAGTCTTACTAGAGCCTTTCCTGCTCACATGTAGTGCATTTGTTTACTGTCTGAAGAAGAAACAAATTTCTGATACATATTACAGTAAAACAAAACTGTGTTGATTTTGAATTTATTCCATTTATTCATTAAGTCAATACACTGGTGAGTTTACAATTCATTCTAACGTTTTATATGCATATAACGCTGTGTTATAAAGGATTCCATTTACAATATTCCTGTAATAATTTGGCTATACCACATTCTGTATAGTGGAAATAAGCATCAGCTATATAAGCATTGTTTGCTTATCTAAGTAAGATCTCATGACTGCATGTTTTTTAAACATTTAACTTTTCCATCTATTAAAAGTAAACTGATACTGACTATGTTTGTATAATGTGAACAACAGTAAACAGGGTACACAAAAATATTTTTGAATAACAGCAAAGATAAGGACTCAACAGTAAATAAAACTGAATACCGAAGCAAAAGAAAAATCCAACAGGTAAACCCCAGTGGGCTCGACAAACAGCCAAAGCATCAGGCCACTACCATCATTGCTAGTCGCTTGAATATTCTATGGCCATAACTACTGCATGACAAAACATAATTTGGAGTTTCTAAGCTGAAAATGAGGCTACACAGGCTCGTCTAGTCTTTACACTTGTCAAAATGTCAAATTGTTAGAAATCACATGTCGCGGCTTAAATGTAGAGAGTTGTCGTTGTGCCGATTGGTGTTAGTAGAACTTCTCCTCCTACATCGATATAGTGTTGATATATTTACATATTTTTTTTCTGGTCCCTCAGGAATATTGGGTCCTGGCAGAAACTAGATGATACCGCTAAGGCTGGTGCTAAGTTGTTGAAATATCTATTAATTCTCATCAATCCGCGGACTCTGCTCTATGTGCACTCTCTATTTCTGAAGTATCCGTCTTGTTTTTTGTTTGTTCGTTGTTGTTTATGTGTGGACAAGGCAGGGCCAAACTCATTGCTTAATGCATGTAGCTTTTTGTTATGTAATGACCAGCGACTTCAATAACAGCGGGTACAAAAGGTCGTGCGGTGACAAGAAATTAGCGCAAGCAGCAAGCCAGAAGTCGCAGACCACTTTATACGGCTGGGTAGGCATATCTAGCCCTTCAGTCCTCAATGAAAGCTCATTTGCACTGTTCAACCATCTTATACCATATAGGTGAAAATGTGAGCAAATGTTCAGCTGTGCATAGGTATGATTCGCTGGCGCATTGAGATCTTTTTTTTTAATTCATCTTTGATGATATATGGGCCTGCGCTCGATAGTTCATACTTATCGCGTCAGTGAGCAACGAAGGTTCAAGCGATATACGCAGACTCGCTAGAGCCTTCGCTGCTCTCGTACACAAAGTATGGATGTATATGAAGGTCCAGACGAAACTGTAGTCTCCTTAATTCACTGAATACGTCAACATGGTTGTTTATAAGAGGCATTTGCGTATATGCGTTACTCTCCAAAGTATCGTGCACTAAACCATATTCAGCATTATTTAGCATTTTACAATATATGCGACTTAGTGTCCTATTAGTCTATATGGCGCTCAAAAATACTCAAGAAGTAAACCGATTCCCCGCAAACGTCTACGCGTACAGATGTTATTTCTTCTAATGACTTGTTGAGACTACTCAAGCCAGATTATGAATGATTTCCTTTTGTATGTACATGTAGTGACTGACATGCTAAATGTGTCTGGACGAGATATGACCTTGGTGATAAAAAGAAACCTAACAAGACTATGGCTAAAATATTTAGTTTGCCAATTTTACTGAGATGTTTTAAAGATTGCGGGCACTAATCAACAACTTGTTTATGACTGTGATGTAAGGTATTTCCCAGAATCGACATCTCTTTCAATAACTTAAGATCTACTGTTAATCAAAACAAATAATGACCTCGCAGTCGGAAATTCCCGTTTAATAGTAATAGGTACAATATTTATTAATTTATTTTATGGATAGTCAAGAAATAAGCTATAGCCAATTCTAACACAATTAGCCTATAGAGTCTATGCTAAAAAGTGTGATATATCAAACAATAATTCACAGTGTTGAAAGCGCGAGGGAAGTTCGTGCTAGCTGACGTCATTTGTTACTGGAAAATGACGCCATGCATGGCGCTAGACGATGTAACGTCTTTTTAACGCTTGAAAGACGTTGCAAAAACACGTCAGCGAATGCGACGTAGTCTAAGTTTTGGCGGGAGTTCTTCAGTGCAATGGCGGAAAGTTGGAAGAAGCTGAAAACTTCAAATATGTTTTCGTCGTTTATTGTGTGTTAGAATCGAAATAGATCAGCTCCAGTGCGTGAATTGCTGAGTAATAATTCACTGTTTGTCGGTCAGTTGTACGAAGATAAATCACTCGCGCTACGCGCGCGTAGGCATACGCGCTCGTGATTTGATCTTCTTTACAATTGACCTCCAAATAGTGAATTATTATTCAACAATTCACTGCTAGAGCTGATCTATTTACTTTCAGAAGAAAATAAATAATTCACACATTGTCACACGTTGTTCTTGTTGTTTGCCTATTGAGCAAAATGCACAGTGCATTTTACACAATAGCCATAGACACGAAAAATTTAAAAAAAATCTCAATCTGAGGCGAAACATTTTTTGGGGGTAAGGGTTGACGGCAAACAAATATTTTCTTGCCGATGTTATGCCATATCAATGCCTTTTTGATTCGGTGTGGGGAAACCCCCTGCCAAGAATTCCTGGATCCACCCCCGTAACGTGTCGTATTGACGTCGATGCAAGTTGTGCCAGAACCATACTGACAACAGAATACGATGCGACATGGCATACGTGTAGGAGTAAACATGTAAGAACTTAAGGCTCTGAAGGGCAGATAGAAAAATTCGCTTCCATGATCATAGACTCAACATTGCTTTATCTTTGCATTTGAACACGGCCATGGGCGAATCCAGTGGGGAACAGGGGGTTCAGATCCCCCTGAATAATCACAAGGTTTCCTTAGAGATTCTGGTTCGGAAACATCCAATAATTAATCCAAATCAGGCGAGTAATCTGTATCGATTAGGGCTGTTCCATTAATTAATTGTGGCGGGACGGCGGTCGAATTTTTCGGCAAAGCTTCGTCCTAGTTTGCATACGAGTGACCAGACAACACAGATAAAAACATGTCTTCGTTGACGCCACGACAATTTTTCAATTGATGCCTATCCGGTTTGATTGTAACGGGGCTTTCAACTTGTCACTTTTGATGAAACTAAAGTGCTATTTTGCGTGTTTTAAATTGATATTGCGGTGCATTGCATTTTATGAAACATTTGCTTTGAATTAAATTGCAAACGATTTTAGACGTTCAGAAGTATTAACTTTCTTGGCACGGGCACGATCATAGTCAAATGAAAACTGCTTTCGCTACTCATCTATGGTGATAAGTAGTTTCTTATATCTTCTATATTTAGAAACATACTAAAAATACCTACAAAATAAGTAGTAATGAAAACTTTGTTTTTCATGCACGTTTTATCATTGTTTTTACAATTTATATTGTCACTCAAATTTAGGGGATATGTTTAATCTATGTTCAAGATAATCAGGTATCAGGTAAAATACTGTTTGATTACGCTCTGTGTATAATTTGAATACATTATACACTGCTCCAAATATTTAAAGGAACACTAAGTTTTTTGCCATTGATCACAATACAAATGCACTCATAGTACTACTCATAGTGATAGTTTGATTACTAAGACAAAATGATGTTTGTCCTGTGATTAGTTTGGTTACCCATCAAGGATGATATTTGTTGATATAAATGAAGTAATCCCTTTCCAGAAATCTCCAAAGAACGCTTTATATAAAAATGGAATTTTGTAAAGAATACCCTTTACTTTCAAAATCAAATTTTAAGACGATTTTTTCAATCAAACACTTCAATAGTATCGTTTCTGTACATTTTAAAGCCTTTCAATGTGTAGAAATCATTAGGTTACACTATTATCAAATTCCAGAGATTCTACAGAGTTCCAGAAAAAAACGTTATTTTCAAGAAAATTACAAAATTTGAACCACGAATTTGAGCAGCGATTTTTTTGTCAAAACTTTTTTTGATCCAATATATTGACTTTTTTCTTTGCAAATATAGCAAAGAAACTGTCTGCCTTATTTTCTAGTGAAATGCATGGCTTGTCTATTGGCCAGGGTTAACATTATCACCTATGGAAAATTACTAGGCGTTCCTTTATATGTATATAACGCTGAAAACGTAAGTTGAACCACAGTTTACAAAGATTATTTTTGATAGGTAAAATGAAAATAAAATTCAGAAAAGGATTAGCTTTTTTAAGACACTAATTTTACTTATATCCACACTAACATATGCGTTTCTTTACGTCATATAAATTAGATGCTCGTGCTAAAAAAAGAACATAAAAACGAGAGAGAGAAAATGAATCTCAGAATACGATTTTTTCAGTTTGAATTATGTTTGTCATTATTTAAAAGAATTGATGTAAAGTCGTACTCAAAAACATTTAATCTGCTATTACTTTTTGGCTTAGATGTAGTGTATCTTATGCTAATATGAGTGTTTCAATGACAGAAACAGTTTGAAAGGGAATAATCATTTTTCCCTGTTTTACAGGTGTTGCATTTTCACACTTTATCACATGACGTCGCGCCTGGGAGTGAAAAAACGCCATGCAATAAAATCGATAAACCACTAGTGGTTTATAGATTTACGGGAAACGTTATGACGTCCATAACAACGTTGCGTACATAATGACAAAATTATAATGTTTTTACGCCAGAAATGAGATTTCAAAGTATTTGTCATATGATAAATAGAATCTAACATTCGTGCTCTTGTATTGTTAAATTTATTAAACTCGTTGCGATAAAGCCTCGCATTTTATCTCTTTTCCCCAACTCGTTTAATAAATTCAATAAAAAATGAGCACTCATGTAAGATCCTCTATTTATACATTTTCAGGTTGTCTTGATTACTCTGTGCCTCACACGAGTTACACTTCCAAAGCTATGTGTAGCTTAAAAACCACACTAACATACTTTGATTTTGTGATTTCAAAAATGTTAAGATACGCATGCTAGAATTAAAATAATATGAAAGAGAAAAAGTTTGATAATTTTTTGTAAGTATCAGTCATCAGAATATCGAAAGACGGGTTCATGTCATGTGAGGAGAGCATGTGTTGCATATGCGAGCAGCAAAAGTTTTGGCGACCACGCTCGGACGAGAGTCTGGCCCCGAGATAATAAAAGTAAGAAAGAGAGCAACGATCAGGAATCGATACAATTAAACACCACACCTGACTCAGGATACCAGTGGGAAAGTGAAAACAATTGGACATCACAAACGAGAGCCAAGAGGTCAGCCCTTTCCCAGCAGGTGACCACAAGGCATCAATAAACAGACATTGTTATTCCATATCCCAATGTATATGTTCTTTTTTCATTTCTCATGATTATCATTACCTATTCCTGTTTGTCTTTGTCCATCCACGGGGGAACATGTCATCATTTTGGTCAACTGCCTCAGTACAATTCTGCATCCACGAACCTTCTCCATTCTTTAATTGATAAGATATCATGATTTCTATTGAAGTTTATAGGATGCGGATCGGCTTGCATTATAGCCGACATGATAAAGTTAAAGGCATAGCTCATCTTAATATTTTTGAACTTCTTATAATCTTATCACTTCTTTTTATTGGTGGTATAGAGCGAAACCCTGGCCCATCGTCTTCATCTTCCGACGATTCAATATCGTTTTTATCTGCAACTGAACATATAACTGAAGATAAATTTTCCATTGTGCACTATAATGTTCAGAGTATTGCGAATGAAATGGATTCGATACAATTGGAACTGTGTAATTTTGACGTTATTTGTATAACTGAGAGTTGGTTAGATGATAGAACTCTAGATGATGATATAAAAATTGAAAACTTTAAACTGTTTAGAAGAGACAGGCCAGGTGATCATCATGGTGGAATTTGTGTTTATGTTCGTAATAACGTTTTTTCAAAAAGAAGACACGATCTTGAGCTACCAAACATTGAGTGCCTCTGGGTAGAAATTTCTATCAAAAACAAAATACAACTCATAGGTACGTTCTACAGACCCCCTAATTCAACAAATGCAATCTTATCATCAATAGAAGATTCAATAGGTGATATAACACTAACCTTTGTTCAAAATAAGCAGATATTTAAAGCAGTACAAGAATTTATAATTAAGTCAAAACGTTTTGAATATACACATTAATGCTTCAATAATGCATTGCATTTGTATGGAACATACCTAAATGTTTGCAACAATAGTACTATTTAAAATATGTTTTGTATACACATAGCGATGCTCGAATATCACACTACATTTGCAGAAATCATATCTCAATGTTCTAACGATAGCATATTATCCACCAAAATACTTGTATGTTCACAATTGATTGGTTTGACGTCTATTCTGCTAGCTGGGTACATAGAGGCAACGACCATACCCCCCCCCCCCCCCAAGTATGGATCATCTCCAAACCCCGTGGAGACAACAAGGATAACTGTATTTGGTAAAATATTCATTCTCCTTTTCAAAAGTCAAAATTCATACTTTTTATTAAACAGCAGTTTTGAAAATATTATATATACAGCTAAACCTGGTTAACTCCAATTTGAATTATCGAGTTTTTGCTGTATTGTTTATACATACTAATGTCAATTCAAGTCATACGTTTATTGTATTTCTAATATTGTTATAGCTGGGAAACAGATTTACAAAAGTCAATAGACTTTCTTCTGAATCCCTTTTTTTGTATTTCGTAATGATCTGTATGTGAACTTATTGCATTATATGTACACATGTTGTTATACAAAAATGAAATAAAAGTTTAAACTAATAAACAGACGCGCACGAAAGCATAACAAAAACAAGACAGAAATAACATAAATGATCCACAAAAGAAGCACCGCGTTGGCACGGTCAGTAAAAATATTTTACTGGAGGGCTTAAACCAGTTTCACAGCGCGCATAACACTTTTTCCATGCTCAACTCAGCTGATGGCGAAATTTATCCTGCTCATAAATGTTAAAATGCCAACAATTGTTGGCATTTTTACATGTATTAGCATTATAAATACAACATCTGAGAGACTCAAAGCAATAAAGTTTTTCATTTGTCGGTATCTTAGGTTTTTATGAGCAGTAGAAAGTTTGTGCTCAGTTAAGTTGAGCATGAAAAAGTTTTATAACCTCGGGCCCTTGCCTTTGTTGTTCATTGGCTGGCACTAGCAGTGTAACTTCCTAGTCGTTTTAGCGTTCCAAATACCTGTAAAAATGTTATTAAAATATCCTTCTGCAAAGGCGCTGGTCTGACTGTGAAGATGCGCAGTCCGGCTAGTGCTTTGCTGTTCGGTCAGCCATACCCATAGTTTTAGCGACCATCTCTCATCTATTGTAAACATGCATTTTACTTGAATCGAAGCCAAAGGCTTTTAGCCCAATGCATTTAAATAAAATTCGGTCACTCTGTGTTAAAAGAGTCAGTTAACGTGGCGAAAAATTGAGAATTAAATTCAATCAATATATACTGTTCACAAAAAGTAGGGGATATTCATATTTTTGCTGGCCCCTCCGCCACCTTGTTTTATAAATGCATATATATGGTATATCAGTAAGACTGTATATCATGTGTGCACATTTAATTGTTGTGAACTTTAAAATTTATGCTTGGATGGCCACGCACGTGAACATTGAATACAGGTAGGGTTTCATGTGAATTTTCACACCAATGGCAAACCGGTTTGTTGAGGTTGGATTTTGATAAAATTTTCTGTATTGACTGCTGGAAGGCTATTTATTGACACTTTGAGTTAGTTTTCGCTATTGTCAACATGAGACGCCTTACAGAAGCTGAGCGTTGGAGAGCTATTGGGATGCTCCAAACCGGAAGTACACAGGTACAGACTGCAAACATCATGAACATTTCACAGTCTGTTGTAAGTCGGTTGTGGGCACACTACCAGAGGAGCGGAGCAGTAGCGGATATGCAGAGAAGTGGGCGCCCAAGGAGTTCGAGCCGTCGTGACGACCGCCTTGTTGTCAATCAAGCGCTACGTAACAGGTCGCTTACGTCGACAGATCTCCAACAATACTTACGCCGTGTTCTAGGGGTTACAGTCTCCAGGCAGACCATCAGAAATCGTGTCCACGTAGGTGGATTGAGGGCACGGCGTGCACAAGTTGTGTTACCGTTAAAAGCCAGACATCGTAGAGCACGTATGGCATGGTGTACACAGCGTCGACGGTGGAACATCAATCAGTGGTCGCACGTTATGTTCAGTGATGAGTCAAGATTTACCTTGGACTTTCTTGACAGGCGTCTGAGAGTCTGGCGTCGAGTTGGTGAGCGTTATACTGACCCTGCTAGAGTTGCTCATGATCAGTATGGAGGAGGGTCTGTTATGGTATGGGTTGGAATTACCATGACTGGCAAAACTGACTTACATGTGTGTCAAGTTCGAGTTACTGGTGTGTACTACCGTGACAATGTGTTGGCTCCTTACGTTATTCCGTTTGCTCAACGTCACGGCCCAAGATTCATTTTCCAGGATGATAATGCCAGGGCACATCGGGCAAGAGTTGTTACAGACTACCTTCAGCGACGGAATATTCGTACTTTACCGTGGCCTGCGATGAGTCCAGACTTATCGCCTATTGAGCACGTGTGGGACATTCTCGGTAAACGTGTTCGGAGACGTACTCCTCAACCAAGGACCCTGGGTGAGCTAGGTGCAGCGCTATAAGAGGAATGGGGGAGGATTCCTCAGATCACTATTCGTCGACTTATTGGGCGCATGCGTCGTCGCTATATTGCTTGCTATGATAATCGAGGCGGACCTACACGTTACTAATGACGTGTGAAATTTGACGTTGACGTTATGGAGATTACCTGTCGTGTATCTCGATATTGGGGCCATCAATGAAATGAACTAGTGACTGATTTCATCGAAATTTGATTGTTCTTTGGATTAAATGTCTTTTTGAGAGGTAAAGTTTTCCTTATTTTCCCAAGTCCATCCTTAATGTCAAATATCCCCTACTTTTTGTGAACAGTATAAAATAAGATGCCCAGCGTACAGTATTACTCCATTCGGATAGAGTGCTATAATATCTGTATCCGAATTCAAGTCTGGAAACAAATTCAATTTAACATGCCTCCCTCGATGGATTACAATGCATAATGACTCCGCTTTCTAAACCTTGTTTTTGTAGCACTGAGGGAACATGTGAAGCCAGTGAGGGTTAAGTTGAGAAATTGATAATGATTGGTGCACTTGATCAGAAAATGTAAAAGCCTAATCGGAACAGCCTCGGCTTATTCCGTGGAATTCCATGGAATCAGACCTCGGATGTACATCGAGGATTTACTTTGATAAAGTGACGCTGACGTTACACGACGTGACGCTGATGTCACAGAAACCCTGCCAACACAATAACAAGTGTGATTGCAGCAAAACAAGCGGTTATAAATGAAGGTTATGTTTTTTCACTAAAGTATTGTTATAGCAACATTTTATTGAAAAATCATAAACTTCATTTATTCTGTTGATAAAACGTTTCGGGTAATCAAAATAATGGATTTTAATAGGACCGAACCCAGATGCTGCAGTACTATTTTTCCTTACGCCAGTTCCGGCTTATAAAATGGAACTTCAAGTTTCATACATAGTACTACGCCTTACATACATCCGAGGCTTGATTCTCGAATTGAGCTGAAGTTTTCTTATTGTATAGAAGCCGTGACCAGAAAATACATGAGGCATATTTTAAGAGTTTGTTTGATCCTAGTCGCGTCTGCATCCGTCGAAGGTCCAGGCGAACCCTAGACTGGTATCAGACCAGTAAATAGAGCATATTAAAATTTATTACCCAACCGTCTATAATATATTATACGGAGTAATTGTCTATTTTTTGCTATGTCATGAGTCACTGAACTATTGACCAGTCAATATTTTGACCGTATTGAATGGCACTATACCATGGCCTGGTTTCCCGCTTCCCTGTTTAAAACACACAGGCACTTATCTACATGCGCGATAACGATGCGCGTACGGTTCGTTTATGAAAGGAGACGTTATGCAAAAATGATGAAAATAAGGCATGGTTTGGCAACTTTAAACTCAAATAACTCCGTTTTTATGGTCAAAAACATAAAGTAAGGGTACCGTTTTCTTAGTGAAAACAATTGTAACATTTTGAGACCAAAATTGAGTAGATTTGGTGAAATTTTCTGTTTTGCAACAAAACCGCATCTCTCAGTATTTCATCAAATGGTTTGGGTAATAAAACAGTTATTTCATGCCTGTTTGTAGTATTGTCAAACTAATACACCTCGGTACCGTGGACGTCCACGGCACCTCGGGTAATAGTTTTGACTATACTACAAACAGGCATGAAATAACTGTATAATGTGCACATACATGCATACATATACAATGTAAAAATCACTAATTGTCTTATTTACGGCCCTATATTTCTGGCACTGGGGATGTAATATAGTATCATGCAGCAATATAATTCTCTTTCATGTTTTGTTTTGTTGCTTTACGTCCCAGGTCAACAGCTATGGTCATTGCGGGACGGTCAGTTCACCTAATCACTCTTTTTCCTGGGCAAGCTTGAATAAGCAGTTAACCAGTACTTCGTGCACATACTTTCGCTTGTAACTGACAACAACCCTTCTTGAATGATTCAGTGGAAGGGAGGAGAATGACCGTAGAAATGATTTCATGATCAATCTCCACGAAAGTATGGGACCGGGCCGGGATCGAACTCGCGACCCCTGGATCTGCAGTCAGACTCGCATCTGTTGCCAGACACGTTACCGACTGCGCTATGTATAATGTTAATAATAAAATGGTGCCTTCATATATTCAAGATTTAATTCCTCCTCTAGTTGGTGAAATTTCAGTTTACCCCCTGCGAGATAACAGAAACATCTCAGTGCTCTTAAATAGAACTTGTATCTCACAGAATCATGCATTCCATCTTCCATTAGGCCATGGATCTCCCTTTTAAGATGACTTAAAACTTATCAAAATTACACACCTTTAAAAAAAATTACCTCAAACTTCAATAAATAATGTGTTCCTCCTTACTTTACCATAGGAAATAGATATATATCCGTATTACATGCACGACTTAGAAATAGGTACAGTAACCTTAATAATGACTTTTTTAGAAATTATTATATCCGTGATAATACTTTATGTGATTTGTATGGCGTGGTAGAGGACGTCATCCACTACTTCTTTCATTGTAGAAAATTCACAATCGAAAGGCAGGTTTTCAATGATTTAGTTAGAGTTTTTCAGCCCCTGAGCATTAATTTGATTCTTTTTGGCAATGATATCTGGAATATTGAAAAGAATAACGTCCTGTTCTGGGCTGTCCACAGATATATACACGCTACTAAATGTTTTAGAAACAATTTTACTCTTTGTTTGGAGATCATCTTGAAATATGTCTTGATATGAAAATACCAATACTTGATGATCAAATTAAATATTTACTCACAAACTGAAGGGGTTCCTAGTAGTAGTCTTATATTCTGTTTTTCTATTTATTTATTTTTATTTTTCGTTTAAATATTTACTTAGCTATTTACTTTAGTACTGTCTTTTGTATATTCATATACATACTTATATGCTTATTTACTTAGCTATTTATTTAGTACATTAGTTCACTTTTCTATCTATAAATAGTTCTTTTTCTTACTATTTTTCATTTTTTATTTAACTAACTTATTTTTTTTATATAGTCGTGTTTATATTTCTATATCTTTTGCTTTGTTCATAACTTGTTTAGTATACAATTGTGTTTGTATATAGCCATGTTTATAAGCTATTATGTTTATCTAGACTTAGGGGATGGGTCGAAACTAATGTTGTGAGAACTTGTGACCCAACCCCATTGCTGTAAATATTGTGGCAATGAAATATGTTTAAACTAATGTCATATATTTATCTCTGTAGTAGTTATAGAACTTTCAGTTTAAATAGAAGTCTTAAAGAACCAGTGTATCCGTACTGTTGGAGAATAAGCGAAGATTGTTTAAATCAAAATTTATTCGTTTCACAATATGTATGAGGGGCATTTGGAAAGTACATAGCATGGTCTTTTATCTCAATTACCGATTAAACAAACCATTTGGGCCTCGCCGCGAGAAAACCTGTCTTCGGGGTTTCCGCCAAAGCGAGTTTCAAACCAGTCTCCTCAGCTACAGAGACTAGCTAAAAACCTGAAATTTCACTTGAAGCAAGCTCAGATATGGTACTTAACAAAACGCGAATAACAAAGGCGCTGATCAGACTGCGCGGATGCGCAGGCTGGTCTGCGCCTGTGTTGTTCGCAAACCTCCGAAGACAGGTTTTCTCGCGTCGAGGCCCATTTCATGTTTGATATCATTTTAAACAGCTTTCTTTCATCTATGTTAGGCCACACATTTCATGATAATGTTATAATGCAGAAACGAAAAAAATTAATATGAATATATGTACTGTTTGTACACTGGCAAAAGCAAAATTTCAATGGAAAAATGTTACTTTTTACCTTTTGAAAAGTGTACAGAAAATTGAAATTAATATTTTTTCTCTCACACCAGATCCTCACATACCCATACCAGCCCGTGGGAAAAATAAAAAATGAACAATTGCAAGTCGTTCGATCACTGGTAACACGTCGATCCGTGACGTCATTGTAATGTTAAAACGACATGACCATGTCGCATCTCGGCGTATTCAGGATTTTCTGGAAATCTTTTTCATGTTATTCCAATATAAAATGCGGTAATTAGTGATGAGCAAGAAAAAGAATCCATTATTCGTGTGAGGGTGTGACAGAGAAATATTACCCTCGTGAACACCATTTGTCATCACTCGTATAGCCTCGTGATGCCAATCAGTAAACCTCAGGATGGATCTTTCTATCCCTCCCAGGGTGCCCACTCTTAGTCTGAAATGAAATTCCCTGACCTTTCACTTACTTTTCCCTGACCAAGGCCCTTTCAGCTTACTGGTACACACATACACACAACACACATACAACTAGCGTCATTGATAGTAAAATGTACCTCCATTTTTATACTTTTTTGAACTCATACATGTATGTGAAAATGTTTTTATTCTGGTAAATATTGTCGGTAATGAAAGACAGAAGATATACAGATTATATTTCATCTGCATCCCTTTGGCGTAACGTTCATTGAATAAGGTATTGCAACTGCATGTATTGTAAGCATTAATACATGCAATAAAATAATTCAAACAAACTCATTATCACTAATGTTATCTGTGTCATTTATCACACCAAAATACATGTTTACATGCCTCCCTAAAAGACTTGTCAATAAATCCGTATATGAGAGGATTAGCACAATAACTTATCATAAAAGACCGTGACATTAGTTGATAGACAACCTTCCCTATGGGACTTAATTGGGTGAAGAAGTCATGAATTACTGCGTTCAAAATCAGATATATACAGTGTGGTACAAAGCTTATTATGTAAACCAGTGTGACGGCGAACATAATGTGTGTGAGTCTCTTCATGCCGTGATCAAATAGTCCATGTTTTGAAGGACGGTCTTCTAGCCGGGTTTTACTACACCTTTTTTGAGATACTGTAAATATATATTTTCCTTTATGTCCTTCTGCTTTGAAATTCTGTTCAATATTGAAAGCATCTATGCAGTGGCTACCCTGTTCTGAAACGACTTTCTTCGATATGTTTACAAACCGGATGTGACGCCATGTTGTTCTCCAAATGAGGCTGTAGGCTATGAACAAAAATACTGCGCCGATCAAAGCGATGGATAATAGAGCTATGTTATAAATAAGTGGGTAAGAAGTGCGTTTGAATTCGTCTGCAGTGTGACATTCAACACCAGTTAGATTTACAACTCCTGTTTTAATTGTTGAATGACCATTCAAGATGGCAGCAGGCGAGGCCAGAATTGCAGGAATCACGATTGTCAAAACATGTAGCAATCTTCTGGCTAATGGTAAAGTGATCTGCCATCGCAGCGGGTGGCAAATCTTCCTGTTGCGCTCTAAAGATATCAGAAGCAAAGTGAAAACTGATGCAAAAGGTAAGAGATAAAACAGATATCGCATAGATTTGCATATAACAATGGACGTGAAGGTATAAGAATAATAGATCTCTGCTATCAGTGCTGGCAACAAAAGACAACAGGAAATAAAATCACAAATTGCTAGCACGATAATAAACAATCTTTTGGTGGAATGTTTTGTAATATATCGGAAGTACACAATTAATGTTAATCCATTTCCAATCACACCTAGTACCATCATAATAGATGTGTAAATAACTGCTGGCAAGAAAAGGTTAGCAGCTTCACTATTTAGTTCATCTAGATATTTATTAACATCTTCCACATCTAATACACTTTCATTTTCCATTTAAAATACTTTGACAATAAAACCAATATTTCAAAAGCTGTTTCTCTTGAAAAATGTTTAATAGTTATTTAAAGAGTTTGGTTAACTTGATTTGTGATGGTGTTCAAAACAAGACGAACTAAGACGTCATTTCTCTGGTGCCCTATCTGGTGCCCTTTCGGTAGTGTCTGAAAAAGAAATGAATTTAATCACAAATGATCCAAAACTGTGGTGAACTTCCATGAGTAATTGAACCATGTTTAAGACATACCATAGCAGATATTCAGTATGGTATGCCTTAAATATTTGACATATTAAGTTGAAGATGTAACGTTCCCTTTATGAAGCTTGGTTTTAGTGCTCATTTCCCACGTACATACCATTTATTTTAAAAGTCATATGACGTCGAGTCTCGAAGTGAAATAATGCCATGCAATAAAATCCATAAACCACTATAGGGATCAAACATGTTTTTCTATGCATTAACATCTGCTGGACCTCGAGGGTGGTGTTGAAAATCCGAGCCTGAAAGGCGAGGGTTTTAACAACCCCCAGGGGTCTAGTAGATTTTAGTGTATCAGAAAACCATGTTTGAATATTGCATAAAGTCGTTTTGTCACTTGAAAATTTTGGAAAAACGCTTCGAAAAGTTAAAAGTATATAGTTTAGACATTTAGAGGAGTTAAAACAGTTTCTCCCCAATCTTGCTTGTAATTTTCAATAAGCTTCATTTTGACCAATTTAGCCAAACCTAATCGTACATTTTATTGTAAATCCCATGCTCACAATAAGACAATTTTGACAATCAATAACCATTTGGAATGAAAATAATCACCTTCATGCGTTGGCAATTGAATTTTATATAATCTTTATGATATCTTGTCCTGTTTACCATTAACAATCCTTAGCCAGAAGCCTATAATTCTTGATTTAATTTGAATGCTAATTGGTTATCATCCTAGTTCACCATATAGGATACAGTTAGGTGTTGTTTTCTTAACATTCAAAGTAATTTTGTAGAACTGTGTACACAGTATTTCGAGTATGTCAAAGCTTTCAAAGCCAGTTATTTCAGAACAATACAACAACATTGGAACAATCATACCATCAAAAAATTACAATTGCAGAACTTAGGAAGTTTTTTTTAGATTTCCTTAGAACAGAAAACATTGCTTTACATGCCTGTTCAACAATTCTTTGATTATTTTAAGGAAACGGCCATTGTAAGAAAAAAGAGTTCCCAAATACACAAAACTTTCATCGATTTCTAACGCTTGGCCATTATAAGTGAACACATAATTATGCTGGAATTTTCTATTGCAAAGTATAATTATTTGGTTTTGGAAGGATTGACTTCGAGGTCCCACGAATTACAATATAAATATGTAGCGTTTAGAGCTGCCTGTAGTTCTTCTTTGGATTCCGCTAATATCACAGTATCGTCCGAATAAAGTAGTTGGACAGCTTGAATAAAACTTCAATTTCATCATTTCTGAGCCAACGTTAGACATACCAGATATATCTTCCAGACTGTTATAGGCATGTGTAATAAATTCATTTAGATCATTGAGAAACAGTGAAAATAGCAAAGGCGATAAATATTTTCCCTGCCGTATTCCAAAATTACAACAAAATAGCTCTGACTTTAAATGACTCACCCTTACACAAAATTTTGCATTAGCATACAGGTTGTGAATCATCTTAAACATTTTACTATCAAAAGCATGATTTGAAAATTTTCGCCTTAGATAGCTTCTATTTACAGGGTCAAAGGTTTTTTGTAGTCAATAAAGGTACAGAAAAGTTTCCCCCCTGAACAAGTATAAACCTATTAGACATTTCAAGCTAAATATATGCTAAGTTGTACCATAACTGTTACGAGACTCGGCTTGTTCTTCACAAAGCAGGTTCATATTTTCCAAATACTTATTCAATCTGTTATTCAGTCAACACTGCTGTTAAAAATTCCCAAAGCAACGTTAACTTAAAATAGTAATTCCTCTATAATTGTCAGGGTTTGCTTTGTCACACTGACTTATATATATAGGTGAAATGATGCCCTAAGACCAACCATCAGGAATAATACCTGAAGGAAACACAATTTTAAATAGTCTAGTATATGCTGTTAATATTTTAGATTTTGAATATTTAAGAAATTCATTCAACATCAGATCTGATGAACAGGCTTCGCTTAGTTTGAGTTGATCCAAAGATTTCAAAACTTCTTCCTCTGTAATAGATAAGTTTAGCTCAATTGTTATCACTAATCTTAGATTGGTATATTTCAAATTTCAAGACGTTATAAAGACAATTCATAAAGTTTTATTATAATTGGAAATTATGATTAAACATCTTACCGCCTCTTAGCTTTAACTCCGCAGTGTAGTCGCGATTGTCTCATAATAATGAGTTTTGGAATGAACTTACACCACCATATTATTTATTGACACAAGACACATTAAAACACATTAACCCTTAGCCGCCACCTTTAATTTGCAGCTAGCGACTTTTTGTGGAAAGGGTTCTGCATAGTGAACAAATATGGCTTGGTATTCCATGATAATCGTCTGCTGGTAGATTATTTTAATGTTGTATGAAGCATTATTTTGCTGGGAAATAAAAACGACTGAACATATACTATTGTATGATAGTCAAGAGAGTCATGGTTGGTTCTTTAAAGTTTAAAAATCTCAATGGGTGTGCTCTCAGGTCCTTGAAATTGTGATATGGCTCTATAGCATAGACTTTTGTAAATTTGCTCTATTCTTTCCGAACCCATTAAGGATGCTAAAGTGGTTGAATACAAGAACGTAAATAATTCTTTCAGGTAGCATGACTACGCCATTTATTGAAAATCTCATAAAGTGCTTTAGAGGTACTTAACTATCACCCAAGTAGCCATCAATAGTGGCGGATCCAGAAGGGGTTCGGGGGGTCCGCCTGAACCCCCTCCCCTCCCCCCCCCCCGTTTTTTAAATATCCTATGAAAATGAAATAATTGGTCTCACTGAGACCAAATTATTTCATTTTCATGGGCTATATAAGGAAAATGAGATAAATTCAGCAAAGCTAACCCCTACACCTTTATACATATGAATCCCCTGGATCCGCCCCTGCAGGTAAATAATATTTATTTGAAAGAATATTTATGCGTAAGATGCACCAAAACGTGAAAATATTTTACTGACCGTTCCAAGGCGGTACTTCTTTTGTGGATCATTTATGTTTTTCTGTCTTGTGTTTGTTATGCCTTAGTGCGCGTCTGTTTATTTGTGCCTGGGGTCACCTGCTGGGAAAGGGTTGACCTCATGGCTCTCGTTTGTGGTGTCTAACTGTGAGTTTGTCACTTTCCCAATGGTATCCTGGGTCAGGTATGGTACTTGATTGTATCGATTCTTGGGCTTGGAATTACAATGCCTCCTTAGAGTTAAGCAAGACTTAAGTTATGTATTGATATTTAAACATGCTATATTAAATGCTAAATAATTTGCCTGGATCGATGTGGTATTTGTGGTCAAATACATATGTATATCATTGTGATCTCAGAAAAAATAAAACTATTTTGATTTAAATCAGTTTTAAACGTTATTTTTCGCATCCTGAAAAATCAATACTTAACTTAAGTCTTCCCTAACTGAAAGGAGGCATTGTAATTCTGGGCCCTGATCTTTGCACTATTACTTACTCTGGTAGCAAAACGTGGAGACGCTGATCAAATACCGCGTTCTGCGGCGTCTGATCTGGGATTGCGCTGTTTGCCGATTTCTCATTAAAAGGACGCTATGCTTATATGGGTTAAGGTATGACATATACAGACAAACAACTTATTTGCGTGCGTATGTGTGTGTCACTTTCAATCATTGCTCGATTAATATCCTAAATTAGAGTCACATTGATAGGCCAATTAGCTCGCCAGTAGCAGTCTGTTTCTGTTGTTATGGTTACATACAGGTAGTGTTATGTTTTATGAGGGTTCATCGACATCATTCTCATAAAGCGCAAAACACTTCCATATTTATGCAGCAAAACAAGATTACAGGAGGTGTTTAGTAAACGTGACAATATGAGTTCAAAAGAAAAGCACTATTCTGTAGACATTTTCAAGTAGTTGAAGCAGTTCTATCTGACAGTGACGTAAAGGTATATCCCAAAATCGATACAGTCAGTATACAGTGTCGGGCCACCATCGGCTCGCCATCGAAACGCCATTTAAATGGCGTTTCGCTGGTGGGGCGATGAAGGTCCGCTTTTAGATGCTTACTTTGGTTTAAGCGCTCCAGTAAAATATTTTACTGACCGTTCCAAGGCGGTACTTCTTTTGTGAATCTTTTATGTTTTTGTTCTGTCTTGTGTTTGCTATGTTTTGAGCGCGTCTGTTTATATGTGCTTCGTGGTCACCTGCTGGGAAAGGGCTGACCTCTTGGCTCTCGTTTGTGGTGTCTTCTGTGAGTTTGTCACTTTCCCATTGGTATCCTGGGTCAGGTGTGGTACTTGATTGTATCGATTCCTGATCTTTGCAACCTTACTTACTTCTCAATAATTTTAAGATCTACTGATAATTTATTTTATTCGACGTCACAGTCGTAATCTCCTTGTTTAATAGTGCATGTAGTTGTTGATGTTTTTGTGGTTGTTGTTGTGTTGTTTTGGTGATGTTATCTTAACAAAGTATACGCGGGTTAATAATGTACATTGTATTTGTCCATCTGTGACTTTGCTGAAAAAAAAAAGACTTTTATAGAACAGACTGATAGTGGCTGTGTTGAACCGCAAATTTCACATTTCGCAAATTTCACACCGTGTGAAGAATTGGTACCAATTCTTCACTTTTGGAAAATGTGAAATTTGCGTATGGTCAATTTCGATAATTTTGGGGGTTTAACATCTGTGCTCAAATTTCACATCTTTCTCATTTTTAACTGTGAAGAATTGGTACGCATTCGTGCTATCTGCGAAGGACTGGTTTAACTTTTCTCAGATGTGAAGAATTGGTACTCAATTTTCACAAATGTGAAGAATCAGTACCAAATGCTCACAGATGTGAAGAATTGGTATCAATTCTTCACAGATGTGAAAAATTGGTACCAAATTTTCACAGATGTGAAAAATTGGTACTTAATCTTCACAGATGTCAATGACAGAATTTGTAATATCTAAACTCCAGCTGATAAGTTTTTAGACTTAATTTTTCTCAATAACTTTTTTATCTTCAATATTAGCAAAATGTGTTCGCGATGAAAAGTATTCAGAAACATCTCCGCCAACTTCTCCAAATGGTTTCAACATCCTAGATGCTGCAGGTTCATCTGTGCTTAGATGCACTCTTTGAACAGTTTCAGCAAAGCGCAAATAAACTAAGTCCAAGATGTCAGTCAAAAAGTTACATTGCACCGCTCTATTTCAATTACTAAAGCGATGGATGGCTTGTTCAAATATACTCAACTACAAAAGAAACCCATCAGTTACTTTTTTGGGCAATTATAGAAAATATAATTTAGAAATGAAAATATATTTTAAACCATATTCATTAACAATCAATTATGCTTCAAACTATTAAATTATGTAACAGTTTTACTTTAACCCGTTCATACGGTACGCCAATGTATAGACAAGGGGTCATTTCTAAAAATGACAAGTTTCAGACAATTGGTTTTCACTCAAGTTCTCGTCTAAATCCGTCACTTCGTCCAAAAACCGGAGACGAGGCCATCGAGTGTGCCTAGAAGCCAAACCAAACCGCGATAGTTCAGTAATCCCGGATCTGAATCCGATAGAGCAGCTGTGGGATGAGCTCTGGCGATGCATCCGGGATCGTTCAGTGCAATCTCGGAATCTTCGACAGTTTCAGGTTGCTCTCCGTTAAGAATGGGCCTGGATTCCCAAGAATGTTGTGCGACGTTACGTGCTTTCAATTCGACCTCTTTATGATGCATTAATTGCTGCAGGAGGGAGTCATGTCCGTTTTTAAAGAATTTAATTCAATGAACTGAATAGGACGAGATCGAGATATTCATTCTCCGACGAAAAACTTGTCATTTTTGAAAATGACCCCTTGTCTATACACTGGCGTACAGCATGAACGGATTTAAGTAAAACTGTTACTTTATTCATTGAATTGATGCAGAACTGATTGTTAAGGAATATGGTATCAATCTTTTTCCACTTCTGCATTCTGTTTTCCATAATTGCCCCGAGAAGTGACTGATGGGTTTCTTTTGTAGTTGAGTATATAATAGAAATCGCGCCTGATTCGCTCGTGCGTTAAGCTAGTAGGGTCATCTCAAAACCGTTCATTTCATAGCACGTGCATAAGAGAAAAAATGCAAGTCATGCGATAATCCAGCCTTTGTTCCTACAAATGAGCCTGCTTTAAGTTGATTCTGCATATGCACGGTAAATTCTGAGTATGTTAAAGGCAGTTTTATGTTATGCACAGAGCGGGATATGCACCGCTTGCGAAAAAATTTTGAAACTACCTCTTTCTGTCACGCCTATACAAATTATACCTGTCATTAAAAGACTTAGAAATTTAGGACGAATTCAATTTATTGCAAAATCTTCATCTATATACACAAAAATCTGTTTGCGTCACAAGCACAAGACCTTTTGGAGAAGTTGGCGGAAGTTCTCCTCTACAACTTTCATCGCGAACACATTTTGCTAAAATTGAAGATAAAAAAGTTATTGCGAAAAATTAAGTCTAAAAACTTAACAGCTGGAGTTTAGTCACATGTGAAAGATTCATGTTATCACTGTCTTCTGTTGCACACAACGTGTTTTCTTTAGCTATTGCTTGCAATGAGAGTTAATCGCTTTATCATATTATATCCGCCTTTTCTATAAGAAAAAAACATATACCAATAATTTACCACATTCGGCCAGTTATCCGTCCGTCCATCCGTGCTTTCTTCACGTTTCTTACGAATGCACCTCCTCTTAAGCTGTTGGACGTAGCAATCTCAAAATAGGTACATATGTCACATAATGTAGAGGGTACTGGGTGGTCTTGTTACGTGAAGTTGACTTCAAGGTCAATGGCCATATAATTGTAGTATATTTTCTTTTAAATACGCCTCCTCCTTAACCATCAAATCAAACTACGATGCTGTGTACAAGCAACGGATAAGAAAGGGCTAAGTTTTTCAGACTTTTTAGACCAATGTTCCCTCCAAGTTGTTACAGCAAAGTTTGACATGAAATATTTTAGTGAAATGCAATTCATGCAATAATTTTGTTATTTGAGTGTCTAATCTGTCCCCATTTGCTGCAAAATATTGCTAGGTGTTGTGAGAAGAATCGTTGTGGCATTTACAGACGATAAGACCCAAGAAACAGGAGTCCTAGCTATTATTCTAAATGCAGCCTTGTCTCAAAGGCCAAAAATTGGTCATTATTAAACCCATTCGAAATTGCCAGAGCCATACAGCTATGCCGGTGCGATTTAGCATTGTTGATTATCTGCAAACTTTGACAGACAGTCAGCAAAAGCATTCCCGAATTTGGGAGAAAATCAACATTTTGGTTTTCGCAGGTGTTTTATTAGGTACATTTCTCACGTCCCGATGACGTCATCAGAATTTCTAGAGTTCAATAATACTGACTTTTGGATAGTAGATTAACAGTACTTTTAATGAGCATAGATAATTTTGTAAAAAATATATATTCTGGTAAAAATTAGAAAAACAATCAAAATATGCTTAACTTTTTTTCATTAGTATATATATACATTCCCGATTATTATTGTTTTCTTTTCGTAGAATGCTGGGGAAGTCTGTTGAATTGTAGATCCTTAAAGAAATGATTCAACAAGTTCCACTCTTGCAACGAATGTAAAAACAGTAAATTTAAATTAAAAAAAGTTCTTAAAACGAACAATTACGCAAGCAGCTTGAAGCCACTGTCAAATGAATACAAGTCAATGTTCAAGTCATGAGATCCAAGTATTTGAAGATGCATTTTGATTTGACAACGATTTGTTTGTCTGACAATACAAACGGACAAAGTTGCAGCCCGGACCGATCGCGACGTCGCGAGAACGTCGCACGCGCGCGTTATGACGACAGAATTGCGTTCGGAAGTTTGACGCCATTTTGCTTTCAGAACACCAGTGTAAGAAAAATGATTACTTAAGAGTTTTTCGTTGTTTTAGTGGGCTCTTGGGTGAAATTGCGTAAAACATGCAAGAATATTGATCACAGATGTTTGTTTTACTGCATTTACCATTGCATTGCCGGGTGCCTCAGGAAAGTCATGAATTACAAATTGTGCCAAAATGCGAATTTTAAAAATGGGATACCACTATTCAAATGGGCATCCTATATGTACTGTTGAACATTTTGCCAATATCTTTACTGTCTATGGTACATGTAGTCATGGCATCTTACATTCTGAAGAAAATTAATGAAATGCAGGTGGCCAGCTAGAACTTTTGGCTAAATCAATATGTCTCTCAGGAACACGATTCATTCATCATTGGAAACAATAGGGTTTTCGGACCAGGGTCGCTCATTAAGAATAACTTCATATAATGGTATAGCAAAGCATAGCTCCTCTCAAAGCCCAGCCATGATGTTTTATTAATCGGCAGTTTCATTGTAAAGCTTTACATGGAAAAGTGTTAATTTATATACTCAACAAAACAAGTTAAGGAAATCTCAGAAAACCATGCAACTTAAGAACAAATAAGCAAACAATTATTCAATTTTTATTTATTTGTTTAGATACATGTCATCCGTTGAGAAAAATGTTTAATTTAGTTTGCTAGCACCAATACCTTTGTTGTTGCACAGTGTCAAGTAACCTAGGGGTCAAAGTCATTTTTCGCAAAAATGACCACAGAGTATTCCCTCATAAACACATGAAAAACATGTAAGTTTTCAAAACTTGAAGTGCAATTCCTTTGAATGTCACATGAAATTAACTTGATAGCCTTAAACATTACATTTCGAAGATGAGAAAGCCTTCATCAGTAACGAGAGACAGTCAGACTGTCCCCAGTCAGTGGCAAATTAGGACTATCACCGGTTTCGCATACTCTGAATACTAGTGATTTGGTGCTGCGGGATCCACATCAATATCTCATGCAACGCTGCATCGAAAAGCTTGGGGTTTCTTGATGCCATTATTATGCGTTGGACCCTCTGTTCAAAATTGTCATAGACATGTTAAAATTTTAGACATGTCTGATGACCGAACTGACCAGTCAATGCGCACAACATTGTTTTTGCTGTTTCTAGTGAGGTGTATTCTGGCATTGTCATCCTAGGCCTGGTACTGTCACTGGTTTTCGCACAAAAAAGCAGGACAACAGACCTCAACACCTCATCCATGAACACTGGACTGATCAAGTGTCCCTCTACAAGCACCTGATCTATCGTCCTAGGTTTTAAACATCTACATCTCCCGAGGGACTTGGCGAACGTTAATGTATGAAAACCTATGTTTGCTCCGTATATTGAATTTTCGCGAAAAATGGAGTGAAGACCAGTCAACTTTGAAATGAATTTACTAAGCTGCTATGGGCACTACAGACCCCAATAAAGCGTCAATATAAAGAAAAATGGTCATATTATACTATTGTGAAATTCAAATGTCTTTAAATGTTTTAGAACTTTTGTCATAGCCCCTCGAACACAATTTCCTTAACTTTTTTTGTTGAGTATATAATGTTGACAAAAGGCACAGGATATTAATACACTGTGCGGGGTCATTTTTGGTTACAGTCATATTGTGAACAAAGATGGTAGAGGTCTACTAGCTGATGCTACAAACCAAATATCAAGGCTCTGGAGCAAGTGATTTCAGACAAGAAGTGATGTCTTTCTTATTAGGCCTTGCTATTTCAGATGAAAAAAATAAAGTTTCACCAATATTGACATAGAAAAACTGGTTACGCCACCTGGCGGTCATATTTTTAAAATAGTCAAATAATTTGAACAACATTAGTAGAGGGTGTCCCACGGACAATTTGTGCCTAATTCTTTTGGAATCTGACCAGAAGTTTTTGACAAGATTTTAGAGTGTTTCCTTTTGCTTGACAAGGCAACCAGATTTCTACATAAAGTTGCAATCTTTGAACAAGTTTGAAAGGGGATCGATCAACCCAGTGAATATTGGTGAGATTCCACCCAGTGATTTAGGAGGAAGCTATTATTGACAGACGACGGAAAGATGGGTAGGTAGCTGGCAGGACGGACATCCTATGACCATAACGTGAGTTAAAAAAAAGGAATCCACCATTCAAAGATATATGAAATTGTTGAAAAGCTGAATCTAGGTCTCCTTTAGCTATATACAAGCCTCACCCTGAGATAATATTATTTTTGCATATGCCAAAGGCGCAGACAAGCTCTGTAAATACATAGCTGGATTAAGGCCTATGTTTCTTTGCTATACAGATTGAAATTTTTCCTGCACTGATTGAAAAATCTCCAAAGATTCTTAATCTAAAACTAGAAATTGTGTTTATGAAACGCTATGCTCACAACCATTAACTTGTCCACCATCCTGTTCACCAGGCAAACTATGCACCATCCTCCTTCAGCTGACCAAATCTGAGGCAACTAGCTGTAACAGTTTTCAAGATATCTTTATTGGATGTTTTCGATGTACAAATTTGCAAAGGGTATTAACTTTAAAAAATGCAAAGGCGATAACTAAAAAAGAAATACATTTTTTTTTATTAATTTACACCAGTTAAAGCTGCATAGTCTGCAACTTTTGATCTTTTAATTTTAGAATTAAAGCTTCTATTTTTCAAGAATACAGTAAAATCCTTAAATTCAGGTAAAAATTTTACCATTTTCGTAAATGTAAACAAATGACCACTATCAAAACAACAGCATTTACGTTAAAAATCAACTGTCTAGAATTAGTGGAGGGACGTAAATAATTACCAATAAGAGAAAAACACCTATATTAATAAGATAATTCACTTTTCCATGCAGTTTTCAGCTGTACTGAACATATTTATTGTGAAAACATAACTTAATTCTACTTTTACAAATGATTTAAAAAGAAAAAAAATCGAAAAATATTCATAGTTACAGACCTAGTCTCTTTAATCTACTCATTACCCTCTATCAGCTGTACAGATTTGGAGCTCCTAGCTTAACGGTTTTTGAGATATCAAGTTTTCTATGTCAAAAATTTGCAAAGGGCAATAACTAAAAAATATTTTTTTTAAATTTCACCAAGTAGTCTACCCATTATCCTCTTTAAAACTGACCAAGTTTGAAGCTCCTAGCTGTAACGAATTTTGAGATATCAAGTTTTCTATGTCCAAATTTGCGAAGGGCAATAACTCAAAAAAATGAAATGATTTTTTTTTATTTTTCACCAGGTAATCTACTCATTATGTTCTATAAGCTGACCAAGTTTGAAGCTCATAGCTGTTATATTTTATGAAATATCCTGATAAAAAAATTCGTTATGACCCTTAAAAAGTTTAATCTGTTTGAACCACGTTATAAAATCCTGACATTTATGTGAAGAATTGGAATCGATTGCAAAATGCAGCAGATTTGCGGTGTTTTTTATCGATGTGAAGATTGCGCATGTATGCTACATATAATTTCACTACGTGCGCAAATTTCACAAAATGTTAAATATTGGTATGAAATATGTGACGTATTGGTACCAATTCTTCACGCGCTGTGAAGAATTGGTACCAATTCTTCACAGTGTTTAATTTGCGAAATGTGAAATTTGCGGCTCAACATGGCTGTCTCTCTTGTTTGCATAAGTATTAAACCCGCATAGTATCGAACATTATACCACCTTTCAGGAGATTCTCATATTGGATTACGCTTACGTTTACTGTCAAATCCTTTTCATTCACATGGCTTGTTATATTGTTATGCATTGTATGCTGTATTCTAGAGAATGAATAAAATATGTTTAAATAAGTTAGCCTAGCAATATATTGGCAAAAGCCTCCAACCGAACACAGAATTCTGTCAAATTGTATAGCACACTGACATTAAATTACATGTATGGTTATGGAAGGGAACCCAATCTTTGCACTTTATTTTGAGTTTGTTAATGAACTCAAGTTTTATTACCTCGAAGCCAGCAGAGACTCTGGTCGGCCTGGGCATGCACTCAATGGATAGAAAATGACCCAAGATTCTGCTGCGTGCCCAGAGAGCACTCTAATCTGAATGGTCGAGTGTGCATCCTGCTTTGAGTATTCACTGGGCTCAGTCAAAGTATTTTGTTCTGTCAAACACTGGCTTGATGAGCAATAGTGTCCACTGTCTGTCAGGTTAATTAGCGCTGTGAAAAGCGTCAATAGGCCAATAAGGGTATATCTTTTATAAATTTATTAAATAAAAATTGGCAAAAATACAATGCAATTTTTCATATGTATTTCATTTCATTTTTATATACAGCACCGCCCTCTCGTGGATCGGTACACAGAGTTAATGTTTAATATTAAGGTTGTTCACCAAACTTCTAGAGTCATGAATGTGGAGTTGGGCTATTTCCAGGGAAGGGGTGGGGTGGTATCTCGTGTCAAGACAAACTAGACAGGACCATGGAATGCAAAAGACCACCAATTAACCATTGGCACACTGAGGACGAGAGTCAAGATCACTGACATATGTACAAGTATTTATACAATTCAAAAAGCATGTAGTCATCTCTTCCACAGCAAAATGATTGCTAAGCTAGAAAGAATATATAACACTTCATCGTAATATCAGAAATCAGCCCATACAAGCCTAGCGTCCATTTTATGGGACATAGGCAAATAATGCAGACCCAGGAGCTTCACTGTGTTCTTGTAACTTTTGAAAGAAAAGAAAAACATCCCAACCAACACCCTTAAAATTGCAAATGGGCTCATCCTACTACCAGCATACATTGGCATCATTAAAATCACCATACTAACAACAACAGAACCACTGTCTTAAATCGGCTATCTAGATCTTAGAAATATGGTAGGCGGGCACTCAAGCTTCAGATTAGCAAACTTTGGTGCCTTAGATTAAGATTTTTTTTCTATCAGATCTCTCTAAAACATATGTATATCAGCTCAAGAGATGACAAAACATGTCGCATAAGCTTAATGTAGTACTTAAACACGCTTAAATATACATTTCCAGTTAGATTAGATGCTACGATCATAATTTGAATGGGCCTTAATCTAATTCCATATTTGAAGCGAAGCTTTGGGGCGCTCGGACATTTGTGCAGGCTCCACTCTACATTGGCTGCTCGCCCATGTTGCAAATTCTCAGGTGTTGATTAATTATATATGTTGTGGGTACTTTAAGTAACCAAATTGGATATTTGTAAGGATCCTCAACATTTGTTTTGCAATAATTCAGAAAGACCTCCTCTGGTTTTAATCTAATGTATCCAAAACACATATTGACATAAGTAAGAAGATTTGAGTAATAGGACCCACTGTCAAAAGTTAACTGATTTAAAAAAATGTGACAGGCGCAATCGCTGAAGATAACATTATCCACTTATCCTGAGCTCTATTTCTTAAGATGATATATGGGGCTTCTTGGGAGAAAACCTGAGTTTGTTGCATGCGACAACAAAGGCCAATAGCAGCCTTTGCATTTCCGCTGTCAGATTAGTGCCATTGTTATTTGCTCTCTAGAAGGCATAATAGCTTAACTTGTAACATGCTAATTTTTAATATTATAGCTAGACTCTGTAGCAGAGCATATTGATTTGAGCCTTACTTTTTTGTTGGAAACCCCAAAGACCGGTTTTCTTGTACTGAGGCCCATAAATAGCCTGAAACAAGGATATTTCAGAAGTTCCTTACGTGTTTAATTACAATGCTTGTATGAAGTCAGCCAACGATAATCACCAACCTAGAAACTACATATACAGCTATTTGGTTTGCTTTGTATTGTCACAGAACCAGAATCGCACACTCTGCTTGATGTTCAGTATGGTACAGTAAAACCTGGGGTAAGCAGCCACTCAAAAATAAGACCAAAATTGGTTTTCAAGAGCGGTATTCGCTTAATGCAGGTCAAAGGTATCGCAGAATGCTCCAAGAGAGCATTCTGCAATACGTTTGACCTTCATTAAGCTACCATTTGTCTTTAAGACCTTAGTTTTGTCTATTTTTGATTGGCCGCTTAAGACAGGTTTTACTGTATAGCTATTTGATTTGCTTTGTATTGGCACAGAATCAAAAACACACACTTTGCTTGATATTCAGTTTGGTACTTAAAATGATCCAGTATCCAGCATAAGGTTCAAGTAAGCATGTGCATACAGCTAAGATTAAACTGCCCATCTGCTTAGCCTGACTTAGTCTTAGTTTAATTTCCGCTGCTTAGTCTGCCTAGAGTCTTAGTTTAATTTCCACCTGAGGAAACATTTGATCCTCAGCTACCCATAGAGCGCCTATCAAAGGCTCTGATCAGCCTGCACGGATGCGCAAGCTGATCCGACCCATTGATGGGGCACATGCAAACTTGTACCCTGTTGCTGGACAATCTCTCAAATAATTATCGAAGTCATAGAGTATGATGTTCTTCCATTAAATTCCACATCACCCTTGGTGGTCATACAACGAATGACATTGAACCAACGTTGATGCAAAATTGTGATGCTATATCAATAGTGAAACATCAGTCTGCCATACAACATATAATATTCAAGTAATGTTTGATCGACACTGATACAAGGTTTGTTGTTTTTCTTGACAATGTAGCCAGCACATGGAATTTTGGTACTTAAAGCATATGAGCAAAAGCAATCTTTAAACGACCATGCCATGCGCGGCTCCAGCGGGGTAAACAGAGGTTCCGGACCCCTCCCTGAGAAATCACCAAAATATAGGGTTTTCTAGCAATACTGGTCAGGATCCCCTGAGCAATCACAAAGCTGCCAAGCCAGCAGTCATTGTTGGGCCATATTTGGGCGTTTCTCGCTTGCGGGCCGATGTTGGCCTGCTAATAGTGGTATTCGGTTCCCCTCTCCCCCTCATGAACTAAAAAAAAGTTGTCAAAATTGGGAAAATTGGGGAAAAAGCCAGGTTGGACCCCTTTGACAAAACTTTCTGGATCTGGCATATTCAACGTGGATAGAAGTCTGATTTATGGTCTGAGCCTTCACATAAGACCATAATCAAAATTAAGTTACTTTATAACTCCATACTTTATAACTTGTAATAATTTGTGTCTGCGAGAGGCGGGGGCTCTGGCGAGACAGCGCATATGCGCAGGCTCGTCTGAGCCTTTGGTTCTTGCTGATGCGATAAGTACCAAAATAGTGTGTGCTGGTACATAAACATTTTGATTCACATGAAAATTGAGCCCTCTGAAGGGCATTATAAACTATATATAAAAGAATCGTTTGGTAACTTTAAGATGCCGTCTGCTGCTCGTTGTTGAATCATCGTCTGGTAATTCTTTTGATGTCACGGTGTCGTCTGGTAATTGTCAATGTTGTTTTGGCGTCATAGGTTTAGGGTCTGCGAGCGGTAAATCGTGGGCTCCCTGCTTGTAGAGGTTACTATTGCTCATGTTGACAGATCGCTTCAGGTTACGTCCGATTTGCACCAGCATCAGTACAGCTGAGATGATGGCTATTATCTGAAACAATAACTCAAATTAAAAGGAGAAAAGCTATTGAAGTCTTTTAAATTGTTAACTGGAAAACTGTGAGTGCATTGATTTTAGACTATCAGTCTTGGACCATGGTCAGCTCAGACTGCTCCCATCAGGGCCACAGTGTTAGCTTCCACGATGCACTCAAGCACACCCAGCAGATGTAAATCGCGCCGTAGGCGACACGTTCTTGACAAAAAATTTGAATGTAATTGCCAGTTGATATCAATTGGCCGTTATGCGGTCGATCCGTGGTTAACGAAGATTAATCAGTAAGTCTTTAATATGACGTCATAATTTCATACAGTTATTACTCACAAGTACAACTGTTTGAAAAAATGATCCCAGAACTTTGTTCATTGTTTAGAAAAACATTAACGGCACAAACTGGGTACAAATTCAAATTGAAATCATAAGCG